>OX422214.1:525575120-526217620 GCA_949130495.1 Sambucus nigra
GTTGACATAAAAATAAGTTTTCTTTTTAATCTAACAAATTAGTCCCGACACATTCCCTACCGCGTCCGACTAAAAATTCAAATACTGAATTAATAACTCACAGTAATGTCAATGACATCACATTCATTTTATTATCCAAAAATTCGGATTTAAACCCAATGAATTAATTTATAATAAAATCCAATTAATCCATTAATTTAAAATATAACAAATTTTAAAAGTCACTAAAAATTACGGGGTATTACAATTACTTCAAAAAATTTTAATTTTTATATATAATAAATATTTTATAGTTATCTTCATAAAATCAGGTTTTGTAAAAAAAATTATAAAAAAAGTGTTGGCACTATAGTTTTATAAAAAATGATTATATATTTATATTTTTATAAAAACAGACTTGTTTAAAAAAATAATTTATTTTTATAAAATACTTTTTTAATATATATATATATATATATATATATATATATATATCTGTGTGTGTGTGTGTGCTCTATTCTTTTTATTTTTTAATTCCTCTTACTTCATCATTAAATGTTCCCCTATCTGTATTTCAATTTTACATTCAAGTATTTGTTTGACATCAAATATTCTATAAAACGTTAACACTACTTTACAAAAATATTATTTTCTTACAAAAATTTATATTTATATTTATAAAAAAGCCTTCTGAAACACAATTTATATAAAGAAATGAAGTTAAAAATTACAGTTTTTAAAAAAATTACTTTATAAAAATAAAATTTTATATATAATAAAATATTTTATACTTATCTTTATAAACTTAGGTTTTTTAAATAAAATTAGAAGAAAAAATGTTAACACTATAGTTTAAAAAAAATGATTGTATATTTATATTTTTATAAAAATAGTATTTTATATTTATAAAATAGTTTTTAATATATATATATATGTCTGTGTCTGTGTGTGTGCGCTTTATTCTTTTTTTTAATTCCACTTACTTCATCATTAAATATTCTCCTTTCTGCATTTCAATTTTACATGCTCGTATTTGTTTGCCATCAAATATTCTATAAATGAAATACATACACATATCCGTTATTCTTTTATATTTTTTTTTTCCATTAACGACATGTATCACAAAGATATAAAATAGGTGTTTTAACGTCATAGATTTTACCTATATTTTGTAAGTATGTTCGCATTGCATTGTATAATAAGAACTTTAAAGCACCCGCGCATTGCGCGAGGCTAAAAACTAGTCAATAAAACAACAAAGACCCTTTTCATTAATAACCGAGAAGTTGAAAACCCATTAACAAAAATTCCAATAATATATTCTTTGAGAGAAAATGAAGAAAATCACAAAGACCCTTTTCATTTCTAACCAAGAAAAAACAAAACCCACAAATAAAAATTCAAATGAGAAAGAGAGGGAATATTAGAGATTAAAATCAATAACAAATTTTCGTAGAGATATAATTGCTGGAGAGTCAGAGCATATAGAGATAGGTTTGCTTTTAGTATATTTTTTGGCAATCGTTTTGATACGTATGTTGTTTTTTCAGGTTGCTTCTTACTTTGTTCAACAGTGCTATCAGGTTCTTCTACAACAACCAAATTGCGTTCATCACTTTTACAAAGATGCCAGGACTGGCCAGGGATGATGGGGACTTCGCCAATTCAGCTTTCGCAATGTTGGTAATTATATTAGGCTTTTGATACTATTTGACCAAAAATTTTAATCAATATTATGTGTATCATATGAATGAAACGATTCATATAGTAGAATGCTCGGGAAGATGAATGGAAAGTGCAGAGAGATGGAGGAGGTAAAAAACTTGCATCATAATGACGGAGATAGATTACTACATAATGGATTCAAATGAAAAATGGAAGTGCAACGTGGCACTTTTTATGGTTTGAAAATTTATTATAGACTTTTCTTTAATAGTATCTAATAGATTAGTACATAAAATGTTCAATTTAGACAAAGAAATATATTTATCTCACTTTACCCTTGAAGTACTGAGACATTTAAAATGCCATTTTCGTTAGTTATTGTTAAAAAAGTTAACGAAAATATAAAATGGACTTTCGAAATGTGACAATCCTAAAAATTTTCCTTCCATCTCTCCTTTTATTCTTATTTTTCCTTTTCTCTTTCTGCATGAAACACTATCTCCACGCTATTAAAAAAATCCATATCTCGTGCACAATTCCAATGAGAAACAATCGGGTAGATAAAGCACCATTCTTAAACACTTGCTATTTCTGAAATTTTATTTTAGGAGAATTAAGTGTGCTCTTCTAATTTTGACTATGAATTTTTAGGATTTCATCCTATGTGTTCCGACAGATCAGATGTTGTGTAGGTTGGTATTTCAGGTGCGGAATGAAAAGCTGAAAGTTCAAAAATCTCAAGAGATTTAAATGTGTTTCTTGGGTGTTAACGAAGTAAATTTTTTGATTTTATTTAATCCCAAGTGTGTTGAGAGACTAGATGTTGCAGAGATTGAATATGTGTATCGTTGAAAATGATGACGCGTTGTCAAAATTTGAGGTATCCAGAGGACTGTCATTTGAATTGGTGCAAAATCTATTTTAGTGTTTTAATATGTCACCACTTACTAATTAGTAAATAATAGAATTGACAAGTGTTTTATCATTCCACCCACCTAATATGTTAAGAGGCATGCATAGCTCATGCCATGTTAAACCTTGTAACTGATATGTATATTGGATCATACACCCATCCTTTAGCAAGCCTCATTGGGCCATTTAATTGTGGCCTGAAAGTATTAAGGTCTACACTAATTGGTAATTTTATATGTATTCAAATAACTTTAATATCCATTAGTGATAAATTTTGTAAAGTCTAGGCATAGTGATTAATTTTGTGAAACATAATATGGGCACAAGTTGAACATAGAAATTTGAACCAAAAAAATAAAAATAGAAAAGCAAGATCATTGGAGTAGCAGGATAACTGTAGTTAATGTGAAAGTGTGTTGAGAGGATTGATGGATTCGATTGTCACCAAGGTCACAGTCTTCACGGTCATAAATTTAGGCACCCGCATTACCATGTCTATCTCTTCACACATTATAGCTGGGGAGTTCAAGAGTAATATTTTTCTTATATAATCTTAGGCATTTGCTTATTTAATAAAAATCATTACGTTTTGTGTTTTGTGATGTGGGTTGTTTCTCTTATTAATTATGTTGTGTTAAATAGTAAACGTATAATTAGCTTGTGTATATGTTGTAAAACCATTCTTAAGAACATCTCAATATTAATCACAAACATATTAATTTGATTAAATTTTAGCATACAATTGTTCTTAATAAAATGATCTTGGATCTTCATGTTTTCAAAAAATATGCCCAAATAATAGAAAAAGAAGACTTAACTTAATCCAATGCATTAATCAAGTTATTTGTAGAAGTCAGTTTTAATCATCTTAATTAATTATTCCAGCAATCCTTATTTTTTAAGAAAAAGCAGTTACATGAAATTCCATAATTTTTTCTCTCTAGACCATCATATTTTTTTATTTATGCAGATTATTTGATGTAGAATAACATAGTATATATAGGGTGAGAAAAGAACATAATCTCATATGTACACTATAATTCTACCGTCCATCACAGTTAAACTTGCATTAGGAGATTAACCCACTTAATCTCTTAAAAATTGATGATACCAAATAAGATACCAGAAAACAAGTATGTACGTATGAGCTCTCACCAGTACAACAATGGAGGAAATAAGGCAATGTAATAAAGAAGGTGGTGAGGAGAAGAGGAATCAACACATGAATGTAAGTGGTTCAGCCAATCAGGCCTACGTCCACTGTGACTGTGTGTGGGAAATCCTCTAAACAATGGCCATGGATAGAAAGCTTTTCCTCTCTCTCTCTCTCTCTCTCTCTCTCTCTCTCTCTCTCTCTCTCTCTCTCTCTCTCTCTCTCTCATGTGTATAATTGGACAAAGTTATGTTAGGGTTATTCATAACAAGAGATCAATCCTCTATCATGGAGAAGATGAAATGTATATATAGGGCTTGGGGGGTGTAGTGTACCCCCCAAGCATGCAATCATCGTGCACATAAGGAGGCTCCCAATCAGGAGAGGACACATGTCCTTAGTGCATGGATAAAATGATGATGTAATATTCCCTCACGTGAAAGGATGATCTTGTTGCAACGGTTTTACCCCACGTTGGAACCTTATATTGCTCGTAAAGTTTTTGTCATAGGAGAGAACATCGTCTTGTTCGGGTACGATTTTGCCGACATAACAGAAGCTCCGATGCAAAAAAATGGTAAGTGTATCTTTGCTGAGTGCCTTTGGACGAGGTTGTCTAGCTGACCATCTCCTAGTGTTAGTTGTGTGAGAGGACGAGTGATGCTCTTGATGCCTGGTACATTTAGCTGATGTATCGGCCTATGAGGTGGTAAAGGTTGTACATATGTATATTTGGCCGACCCTATATCTGGACGAGTCTTGGCAGCATCTTGCTAACTCCTTTTGAGGGGGGTCGGTCGTTTGGGGTTAGGTGGCCCCATAAATGGACGAGGTCATACTTGGATATATCAATCACCCCTAGCCCTTAACCATCTACGTGAAGAGGTGAATGGGGGATATGAGTTAGTAGGGTTGTTTAAAGGGGTCAGGCGATTGGCATTTGTCTCAGTTTTGATTGGGTGAGTCTCCCCCAAGCATGATGTGATGGCTGAGCGCTTTGGGACTTGTGCCCTAGTTAATGATGTGTATTGAGGAATCATGCCTAATCATTAGGTGGTATTTAAACCACCGAATCAACCCTTTGTCTTCTTTCCATTTTCCAAACACATTCCCGACCGTCTCCTCTTGAACCTCCATATCCAGACCTTACATGTTTCTCATTAGCTTTGCCTTCTAGACTTCGATCATGTCTCTTCTTTTTTCCAAGGCTCGTCTTCTTCCAGGTATCCTTCTTTCATCACTTTTTCTTTCCATTTTTAGTTAGGATTTCTTACATTTGGTTTTTTCGATGACTGATTAATTTTATGGTGAGGCAATAAGATAGCTTTTAGGGTTTGAGATGATATTTTCCTTACCTCCTTCGACTAGTTTGCAGTGGTAGAGGTGGTTATTGGTGGATTTAGGCGCCAAACCTCCACTTTTAGGTTTTGTGGGTGATCTTCGATCACCTTCTCCGGTGAATTTCTTAGCTGTTCTTCATCAATAACGGTTGAGATTCTAGCCTTTGATCTTTTGGTCAACAAAGTCAACCCTTTTATTTGTTTATCCTCCTTCATAATTTAGTTAAGTGTAGCCTCATCTTGTTCATGTTAAAATGTTTGTACAAACTTGTTGAGGAGTTTCCAAATCTTAGGGAGTGGTATTTTCATAAGATTAGGAGGATTGAACTTGAGTAAGCCGAGAGAAGGAAGGCCGAGGCTTTCCCCCTCTGACCTATATTTCCACCTCCATTAGATGTTGTCCTCCATACCCCTGTCGAACCAAGTGATCCCATTCCTAAGTTAGTTTCTTTCGAAGACGAGAGTATGTCCATCTTTGAACCATCTGATAGTGCTGATTCTTCTGACGAGTATATAGCCCAATCCTCACACCATGATGAAGGGTCTGAGGCTGATGAAGTTTCCTCCCGCACCTCGTCTTCTCAGAGGGCTGAGTCATCAAATCGGTCTGACGCCTCCATTGACATTGATGAGCCTAATGTTGCCATCCCTCCCCCACTTGATTCCATTCCTCTATCAGCCGTAACGAGGGACGAGTTTATGAAATACTTTCTAAGTGGTGATCCCAACAAACCCCAGACTGAAGAGTATGACAATGATAGTGAAGAGAGCATTCTAGATTTATCCATAGTTGAGTCATATGAGAGTTCTGTTATCAAGGTTAATTTTTTAACTTGGAGACACTTGTATGGCATTGGGCCATCCATTTCTCTGAGGAAACCATCTGTGGACGAGAGAGCTTATGACAGCCTAGAGGGTGAGTTATGTGTTTATGAGAGGATGTTCAAGGTTGGCTTTTGACTACCTATCCACACCGTCGTACGTGCAATTCTAGCCCCTTAGGAGTTGCCCCATCCCAACTTTCTCCCAACATCTGGAGGGTTATCCTCAATTTTATCTCACTCTGGAAGATAGTTCATCAAACCACTGGCATTTGCCGAACTTCTTTACGTATTCAACCGAGTCCTTGGCCAGGGTTGACCACCAATATCCTTGAGTGAAAATCCTCTTTGCCAATGACCTACCCCCAATATGGCTTACGCAAGATCCTTTGTGAACATCCTTCAAAATATAGTCCACCTCGGCGGGGTGGACACATCTGAGTATAGGTAAAAGAAACCCCTTCTTGTATAACACGTACCCTAGGATAGAGAACTTTATGACCTTGTATCTCAACTTCCTTCTTTTGGCCTTAGACTTCGATAAGCTACCCTCTTTGATATACTGAATAAGGGGGTCCATCCAATATGGTCCCAGGTTTAAATCGAAGAAAATTTTTAGCTTCACGGCTTCCTCCTCTATTATTGGCCAAGAAAGGATTTCTATTAGCACCATTCTCTTAATCTCTGTCCGTGTTGCTAAGGCTAACCTTGCCATAGTGTCGGCTCGTCTATTATCCAGTCGAGGCACCCTTTTAACTTTGATCTCACCAAAGTCCTTCATCATCTTCCTCACCTTTGCTAGGTATCTTGCCATTCTGTCGTCTTTGGCTTCATAAATCCCCAGGACCTGATTAACCACGAGCTGAGAGTCACTATGGACTAAAAGTTGGCCGAAGTTGAGAGCTCTGGCGAGTGAGATTCCAACTATAAGGGCCTCATACTTCGACTCATTATTGGAAGCCTTAAAACTGAACCTCAATGCATACTCTATATTTTTTCTATCTGGGGCCAACATAAATAGACCGACTCCACTTCCATTTTCATAGGATGAATCATCAACGAACAAGTTCCATACTGCCCCTTCTAAAAATGGCCCCTCTTCAATAACTCTATTTTTGAGAAAAAACTTGTCAATCTCGATCGTTGGATGTCTCACCATTCTTGTCTCGTCCATTGCTGGCTTGGTACGGGTTTTGTCCAACCTTTCAAGGCCGTACGCTTTTTCACTGTCGGCATCATCCCAGGTGAACTCTGCTACAAAGTCTGCTAAGGCCTACCCCTCGATTATAGCCCTCGGCTGATAGACTATGTCGTACTCTCCTAACTCAATTGCCCAAGTCATCAATCTACCTGATTTCTCAGGTTTATGGATGACTTGCCTATGGGGATAATCTGTCAAGACGATCATTATATGAGCTTAAAAATAGGGCTTCATCTTTCTTAAAGAGCGAATGAGGATATAGGTCAGTTTTTCCATCCTACGATACCTCTGCGCATCCCCTTGGAGGGCCTTGCTATTGAAATACACCGGTCATTATATACCCTCATCATCTCGTACTATCACCGCACTGACAGCTGACTCAGACATGGCTAAGTAAAGAAAAAGCTTCTCTCATTGGATAGGACGAGATAGTAAAAGTGGAGAGCCGAGATAAGACTTTAGCTCCATAAAAGATTTATCAGATTCCTCATCCCACTTAAAATCCTTTTTAATAATCTTAAAAAATGGAAGACATTTATCAGTGGCTCTTGAGATAAACCTGTTTAATGCGGCTACTCATTCGATCATCCTCTGAAGCTCCTTGATGTTCCTTGGTGTCTTCATCTCTAGCAGGGCCTTTATCTTCTCTAGGTTGGCTTCTATACCCCTCTAATTGACAATAAAACCCAATAACTTGCCAACTCCGATGCCAAAAACACACTTAGATGGATTGAGCTTCATCTTGTACTCGTCTATGGTGTTGAAAGTTTTTTCAAGGTCACCCACATGAGTGTCAACCTTCAGACTCTTGGTCAACATATCGTCAATGTAAACCTCCATAGACTTTCTAATCCGGTCTTTAAACATCTTATTCACCAACCTCTGGTAGGTTACCTCGGCGTTCTTCAAGCCGAAGGCATAACCTTATAACAATAGGTCCCCTTATCGGTGATGAAGGCTTTCTTCTCTACATCAGACGGGTCCATAAAAAATGGTTATAGCCGAATCCATGAATCTCATTAGTTCATGCCCCGCCGTAGCCTTTACCATCTGATCAATTCGAGGGAGAAGGAAGTTGTCTTTAGGACAAGACTTATTCAAATCAATGATATCCACATACATTATCCATTTGCCGTTGGCTTTAGGTACTATGACAGCATTTGAAAGCCATTCAGGATATATCACTTCTCTGGTGAACTCTAACTTCCCCATCTTTTTGACCAACCTCGTACTTCTCCCTCGAGTAAATTCTCCTTCTATGTTTTATTAGTTTGGCAATATCAACAACGTTCAACTTGTGAGACATTAATTTTGCGTCCAGGCATGTCATCGTGACTCCATGCAAAGATGCTTTGTCTCTTCCTTAAAAATTCAGTAGTCTCATCCTTGATCACCTGTTTTAGGGCTTTATTAACTTGGATGTTTTTTTTAGGCTCATCCTCTTTGAGGACGATGTATTATACCTCTTTCGTGGCTTCCCCTTTCTTAAGTTTTATCTTGTCTCTGGAATCAAGGGTGTCAATGTTCTACGTGGTGGTTGCTTTATTGTATGATTCCCTCTCCCCTACTGAGTTAAAGTAGAATTCTTGCGTCTATGTTTGGTCACCTTGAACTTCCCCTACCCCATATGGAGTCGAGGATTTTATCATTTGGTGGATTGTTGAAGGCACGGCCTCAAACTCCTTGAGAGATACTCGTCCCAGTATGAGGTTATAATCAAAGAAGACATTCTCATCCATCACAAAAACGTTGATCCTATTGGTCAGCCTCTTTGGCCGCTCGTCTCCCATCCTGACATCCATTTTACACATCCCCAAAGGGTGAACATTTTCCCCACTGATTCCAATCAGAGGATGATGATACGGGACAAGCCTGGCCCGGCGAAGTCCCAAGCCTTTAAATTATGGCCAGAACATGACATATAGAGAGCTTCCTCCATCAACCAATATTCTCGGCACCTCACACCCATGTACTCTAGTGGTAATGATGAGCGGGTCATCATAAGGAGCTAGGATACCCTTGAAATCTAATCTTGAGAAGACGACTATGAGGGTTTCCATATCCCCTTTCTTCCTCTTCTCGAGCTTGACATCAATAGAATCTGAGTTTACAACCTCGACCTTGGTTATTGCCTTAACCTCGACAATATGCGCCTTGCATTTGGCCACCTCAAAGCCTCTTCCTGCTAGTCCTCCGTAGATCATGCCCACACCAAGTGAGATCATGTTGATCCTCTTCACGAGGATGTTATCATCCTTTGGTGGGATATTCAGATCATCACTGTCATCATCTGATGGGTCATTCTGCTTGGTTGGAGCATCCTCTCTACACCTTTCATTTCTCCCCTTTCTGGGGTCATCTCGACCTTTATCATCTCGACCTCGGCCTAAACTGTCCTTGTCAACATATATCCTTAACTTACCAGATTTCAACATTTTTTCTATCTCATCTTTGAGGGCGAAATTTTTATCAGTGATGTGCCCATGATCTTGGTGAAATTCGCACCAAAGATTTATATTTCTCTTGTGAGGAGTTGTCTTAAGCTTTTTCGTCCACCTAAGAGACCAATTTATAAGGACATGAATTTATAAATGTCCGGGGTAGAATCTAAGAATTTTCTATTTGTCCTGTATGTATGTCTGATACCGCTACATTAGGCATGTTAACATGATCATCCACGACGGCCTTGATATGAATCCATGCATACATCATCTTCTCACGTGCATCATGCTACATGCGATATTTTTCTCAACCATTCCAACTACTCCACTTTGCATTATTGGTAAAATGATTTATTGGAGTTGTTTATATTTGCATAAATATTTGGGAATTTTTCAAAAAATATTTTTTTGAAGTCTGATTTGTTTTTGTCAAAAGCAAAAAAATTTCTAAGTGTAGAAGTGGACTTCCTCGATCGACGAGCTCGTACAAACGACATAGCACTATCTTTCGAGTAACATAGGCATGTCGTGCGATCTCGTTCGAGCGACACGTGTCCTTCGTTTGAGCGACATGGTTATCTCTTTCGACTGCCGCCGCTGCCTCAATTTTCGTATAAATATCTCGTTTCATTCTACACATTTTCCAAGTCTTTTTCACACACAGTTTCAGCGATTAACAGCCCAGAAAATAGACTTCATCTTTTAAAGGTTTCATGCCTTCTTTATTCACATAAACACTCCCATATATGTATGTGAATCTTTAAACCTTTAAGAGGATCATTTTTACTCATCTGGAGTAATTTATGGAGAAGCCGCCTCTTTTTCATTGCTGCCCATATGGAGTTCTTACGGGAGATTCCAGCCGACGACATCGGAACCGACACCTAAGTGTATTTCGTATGTCACTCTTATTTTCATTGTAATCCGTGTAAACCGTTATTTACAAATTATAGTGAAAATAAAAAAAGTTTTTGCCCCTTTGGGGGATTTTTCCTCACTTGCGTGTTTATTTGTGATTGAATGTTCTTGCATGATTATATTGTCTTCAATCACGCCTCGATGCATGTTTTATTATATAATTGAAAAACTGAGTTTAATTAAATAATTTCTCTATTTGAACAAACACACACTCTTTAAATTGGAATCAGAGCCAATTACACAATTATGCCGTGTAATTTTCCACAAAATTTTCTAAAGATATCAATTTTTTGAAAAATTGATTTTTGAAAAAGGGCGTGTTCAATATGGAGAAATTATAAAATAAAATGCCAGTTTTTACGGGATAAATTATGCTTGCTAGAAAGCCCGCATGAAATCTTCTTTAAAAGCCATTGATGAAAGAGTTTGGATTTTGGTTGAAAGAGTGTGGACACCTCCCTCCATCACTGTTGATAACGTGACTATTTTAAAATCTGTGACTGCATGGACTGAAGAATTTAAATGGTCATCTTTTAATTCTAAGGGTTTAAGTGCTATTTTTGGATTGTTTCGACGGATAATGATGTGTACCACGTCAAAAGAGGCATGAGATGTTTTACAACTTACCTATGAAGGAACTAATGCTGTAAAAGAATCAAAACTGTAAAACTTAACAACTCAATTTGAAACTATCACCATACTTGAGACTGAATGTTTTGATGAATTTTATGCTAGTTTATCTGATATTGTAAACACTAGCTTTAATCTTGGTGAACACATTCCTAAGGATAGAGTTGTTAAAAAGATTCTAAGATCACTGCCTAAGCGTTTTATCTCTAAAGTTACTGTGCTAAATTCTATGGGTAATTTAAACACGCTTAAATTAGAGGAACTTGTAGGAGACTTACAAACGTATGAAACTGATATGTTTCCTAAATCTATCAAGCCTAAAGATAAGGGAATTTCACTTAATGCCCAGGATAGGAAGAGTGAAGGGTCGATAAGAAACAGGGTAGAGTCATCTAGAAAAAGGGAGATAGAAATGTCTGATTCTGAGTGTGACTTTGATTTAGATGATTTGGCTCTGTTTGCAAAAAAATTCAAGAAAATTCTCAAATTCAAGAAAAATGAAAATTTCAAAGATAAAAAGAATTTTGAGAAAAAAAAGTTTGAAAAGAAAAATGAAAAAGATTTTAAAGGCCCTCCTAAGAAAGACGGTGATAGATGCTATGAGTGCGATAGTAAGGGTCATAGATCTTTTGAGTGTGATACTAGGCTGAACAAACTTGCAAAAGAAAAGGGCAAAGCTGTCCTTAATGCTACCCTAAGTGACGACAGTGAGGTCGAGTTGGTGGAATCTAGAGACGAGTCACCGCATGAGTGTAACTTCCCCTCATTTATGGCTAGTCATGTGAGTACCTCTAGTGCTCCTCACGATGATGAGGATGCTGCTTCACAGGGACACCTCTATAGTGAGGACGAAGTGAGTGAGGGGGAGGATGATGCAAGTGAGAGTGAGAGTAATCTTCAACGTGCCTACGCTGAGTTATATAATGAGTCATTTAAAACCAAAAAGCATAACAAAACGTTAGTTCTTAGGATCACCGCTTTAGAGGAAGATTTAGAAGAAGCGAGAGAGAGAGAGTCCTCCACTTGCACTACCTTGAGAGAGAGAGAGAGTATGCCTGTGTTGAGAAAGAAAGTCTGTTTAGAGAAAGAGAGAGACTATTTTGAGAGAGAGATAGTTATTTTGAGAAAGAGAAAGGGGACTTGACTAAACAAGTGGATAGTCTTACGAGTGAGCTATATTCCTCCTTGGAGACTCAAAAGAAACTTGAAGCCCTTGTAGCCCGGCTTACTCATGATCTTGAGAGAGCACGAGAAGTCAAGGTTCAAATCGAGGATAGATCAGGAAAGTTGGGAAAGATGCTCCTCGGTCCCGCTTTAGGTTTTGGTGATAGACATGGAAAAGATTTTGATGGTGCCTCCACGTCCCAAATTTCACCTGGACTAGTTCCTGAGTTTACTATGACTCCATATAGCCATCTCCAATAACCACGAAGAAGAGTTCGACCAAAAAAAGAAAACCAAGGTTTGCCTAAGACTGTGTTCTTTTGTACGTACTGCAAAAGAAAAGGCCACCTCAGGGAGTTTTTCTATAGTTTGGGTCGGACACGACGTACTACTGATCCACCACATCGTACTGATGATTTTACCGGTCTAAGAGAGAATGTTGAGTTTTTAGCTTCCACATCACAGAGTTTGATGGAGGAATTCTGACGGATGACTTTGCCGTCAGTGAATGCTTCCTACATCCCGACTAAAACCAACAACAACAAGGTTAAACAAAAGGTTACCACTTCTTGGGTACCTAAGAAAGATGAAAAGGCCCTTGTTGTTCATGTCTCTATCAAAGCACATAATACTTCACAGTGATACTTTGATAGTGGGTGCTCCAGACATATGACAAGTGATGTCTCATTTTTTACCTACCTAGAGGATTATAAGGAAGGTAAAGTCACCTTTGGAGATAGGAGCAAGTCTAGCATCGTAGCACGAGGTACAGTAGAGTTACCAGGATTTCCTAAGCTAGAGAATGTTTTGTACGTCAAAGGTTTGAAAGCAAACCTTCTCAGCATTAGCCAGCTGTACGACGCTGACTTTGCCGTAAAGTTTGACAGTGATGCGTGTAATGTCTATAATCAAGTCGGTAAACTTTTAGTGCAATGGGTGAGGACAGAGGATAATTTCTATGGAACTGTGCCCAAGTCCTCACCTGTCTGCAACAGTGCCACGATCACTCCTATGGATCTGTGGCACCAACGTCTATGTCATGTGAAGGCTAGAGATTTGAGGCAATTAGATAAAAAGGACCTAGCACATGGATTACCAACACTTAGAAAGCTAACTTCCATGGTTTGTGGACCCTATCAGTTGGGAAAGGAAATCCGTAGCCCCCATAGAAAGTTGAATTCCATTACCACTTCACGAGTACTTGAGTTGATACACGTGGATCTTATGGGTCCTACTCGTACTGAGAGTCTGGGTAGTAAGAGGTATATCCTCGTGATGGTGGATGATTTCTCCAGATATTTGATTGTAGGTTTTCTGAGATAGAAATCCAATGCTGTAGAGTTTTTAACGACCAAGTGCCGTGTCCTGCAAAATCAACACGGAGTCACTATTAATAGGATACATAGTGACAACGGCATGGAATTTAAGGAAGAAAAAGTAGATCTTTACAGTGACAACCTAGGAATCAAACATGAGTTTTCTGAAGTGTATACTCCTCAGCAAAATTGGATTGTTGAGAGAAAGAACAGGATGATTCAAGAAATGGCTAGATCTATGCTAGGAGATTTTTGGCAGAGGCGGTGTCTACCGCGTGCCACATGGTGAATAGGGTTTACCTACGTCCACACACACTTAAGACACCTTATGAATTGTGGACTGGAAAGAAACCTAACCTTGTATATTTTCATTTCTTTCGGAGTAAATGCTATATCCTACGGGATGGAGAGCAATTAGGAAAGTTTGACTCCCGGAGCGACGAGGGAATATTGCTAGGATATTCCTCAAATAGTAGAGTGTACCGGATTTTTAACCTGAAGAGCTCTAAGATTATGGAGTCAATAAATGTCACTATGCAATATGACGAACCTCCTACATTTATTGATCCTAGCCTTCAGTGTGAGGATGAGGACTTTTCTGGCAGCGATTTACTTATCCCTGACCCACACCCTGTGGACCCTACTCCCGTGTTAGGGAACACACCTGCTTGGGTTCAAAAGAGTCATGACCCTGCCTCCATTATAGGTGATCCCACCTTAGGGGTCAAGACTCGTGCTCAGCTAGAGAACGTTATTAGTCATTTTTTATACACGTCTATAGTCGAGCCCAAGAAGCACTCAAGGATGAACACTGGATATCTACTATGCAGGATGAGTTGCTTCAATATAAAAAGAACAATGTCTGGGAACTTGTCCCCCGACATAGTAAGACTAATGTGATAGGTACCAGGTGGATTTTCAAGAATAAAATTGATGAAAATGGTACCATAATCAGAAAATAAGGCTAGGTTGGTCGCTCAAGGCTACACACAGATAGAGGGTGTAGACTTTGGGGAGACATTTTATCTTATTGCGAGGCTTGATTCCGTCTTCTTACTACTCGACATCGCATGTCATTTGCATTTTATGTTATATCAGATGGATGTCAAGAGAGCCTTTCTAAATGGCATTCTACAGGAGGAGGTTTACGTGGAACAACTAAAAGGGTTTAAAGACCCTAAGCACCCGGAGCACGTCTACTATCTGAGGAAAGCCTTGTATGGTTTGAAGTAAGCACCCCATGCTTGGTACCAGAGGCTTACTTCTTATCTATTAGCCCGTGGCTTCAAGAGAGGGGGAGTTGATATGACATTATTCATCAGAATAAATGACGATGCTATATTGGTTGCCCAGGTCTATGTGGACGATATAGTCTTTGGATCCATGTGCTCCCTGTATGCTTACCACTTTGAGGAGGAGATGAAAAGTGAGTTTCATATGAGCATGGTAGGTGATCTTACTTTCTTCCTTGGTCTCCAGGTTCATCAGCTAGAGGATGGGATGTTCATCTCCCAATCCAAGTATGATAGATACCTAGTGAAGAAATTTGGTTTAGACTCCACTAAGAATGCATGCACACCTATGAGTACTTCTATCAAGCTTGGTAAGGACACTTCAGGCAAGGGCATAGAGCAAACCTTGTATCGGAGTATGATAGGTAGCCTCCTATACTTGACTTCCAGTCGTCCCGATATAGCCTTTAGTATTGGAGTTTGTGCACGATATCAGGCGTCCCCGAAAGAGTCACACTTATTTGCTCTAAAACGTATTATCAAATACGTGAGTGGGACTCTCTCCTATGGTATTTGGTATTCCTTTGATACCGATGACCATTTGTCAGTCTATTCGGATCCCGATTGGACCGGGGATGTAGATGGTTGTAGGAGCACTTTTGGTGGGTGTTTTTACTTTGGTTCTTCTCTTGTCTCCTGGATGAGCAAGAAGAAAAACTCCATCTCTTTGTCCATTGCGGAGGCTGAGTACATCGCCGCCTGAAGTTGTTGCACGCAACTCTTGTGGATGAAGCAAATGTTGGAGGATTATGGGGTTTCACTGGACACCATGACCATCTCCTGTGATGACACGAGCGTGATACACATATATCGCAATCCGGTCTGACATTCGCACACAAAGCACATCAGGATACGCGAGCAGTTTATACGAAGTTAGTTGAGGAGAAAGTCGTATCCCTGAGTTTCTTACCCACTAACCGTCAGTTAGCCGATATTTTCACGAAACCTCTAGATGCCCTTAGATTCGAGAGTCTTAGGAAGTCTTTAGGGATTTGCATAGTTGATTGAGGGGTTGGTCCGTGTCTAGGATAGGATGCATTGCCATGTTCATATCATATGATTCCTATTGCTAGTTTGTATCATTTGTATTATTATATTTTTCTTTTTCTATTTTTTTGAAAAATTCAAAAAGATTTTCTTTTTATAAAATTTTTAGAAAAGCACAAAAAGATTTTTGTTTTTCTTTACACCTTTATGGATGAGCATTTAAGATAGTCGAGTCACAACCTTTATTTCATTTATCCACGTGACTGTTTGATAGTGATTTGAGGCGCTACATCATTGCATCCATGTGCTTTACATTGTTTGGAGTCTTTGATATGTGATTAGTGATATCTTTGTACATGTTTGGCTCCTTATCTCCTTTATTGCACACATGAACGATTTTATTTGATAATTGTACTTTTCTATCACATATTGGCTTGAGTGTATCCATCTCAATTCTGTCTGTACAATGAACAATATGGGATAAAACTTGACAAGACTGGAATGCATTTAAAAAAAACGTTTGGTGAGATTGTGTGGTATTTTAAAATGGTGAAGGGCTACGAAAGGTAATTATCTTTCCTTTGCGATTAAGCCACCGTTTAAATGGACCTAAAAAATTGAGGAATTTTATTATTCGAGGTCCAAAGAGATTAAAAGAGCCCAAAAAATTTTAAAGGCAATAAAAAGCAATACATGCCGAATATGAGCCATTAGGTTTCACCATCAATTCTCCAAAGTTTGAGAATTTATATCACCTCTATTCAAAATATAAATCTGAGGGAGTTAGGTTGGAGTATTTAAACGGGTTTGCACTTCCTTGAAAGTCCTGAAAAAGCATTAAATCATTTTTGACATTATTGGTGTGGAAATCACTTTGAGCTTTGATTTGCTGATTTGATTGAGTCGATGTATCATATTTCCATATTTTTACATCTAAGGAAGATATTGAGTTCATTCGTTAAGAGTATCTGATATTCATCGTGCACATATGTCATGTTTGTGTGCATTGATTTTCTTATCGAATTTTATCACACCCTTACATTTCTGCTATCTTCGACTTGGTTATTTTTGTGTTTGTACATGGTGTGATTCTTTGTTGTATATTTTGTATGAAAAATTTTGAAAAATTCAAAAATAGAAAGTTTATTACCTTGTGACATTTTCCAT
This sequence comes from Sambucus nigra, assembly GCA_949130495.1. Taxonomy (NCBI): domain Eukaryota; kingdom Viridiplantae; phylum Streptophyta; class Magnoliopsida; order Dipsacales; family Adoxaceae; genus Sambucus; species Sambucus nigra. The sequence goes on from OX422214.1 coordinate 525,592,107, forward strand.
ATTTATGCTTCTCATATTTGTCTATTTAGGGATATCATAAAAAGAGGGAGAATGAATTATGGTGGAGAATATTTTTGTTGATTTATCAATGATTTGCTTAAGCTTAATCGATCTTTGATTTTTGCATATCATTATATTTCAAACTGTTGCATGTCACGGGTATCTGCTTTATCTCATGTGTGCAGGTACAAAGTTGATAATTATTGGATTGCACACCCCGATGAGAAAAGCTTTGAGAGTTTCTGAAGACCTGAAGATTTGAAGATGTTGAAGTTTGATTGACGACATGTCATTTAGTATTCTCAGTTTGAGGGTTTAATGGGGATATTATCATGTATGTCATTTGATAGCATAATTCAAATTTTTTATGTATGTACTGGCATAGACATAGGGGGAGACTTGTAAGGACATAATTTTATAAATGTCCTGGTTAGAATCTAGAAATTTTTTATTTGTCCTGGATCACAGTATGTATGTCTGATACAGCTACATTCGACACGTCGACACGATCATCCATGACGGCCTTGATCCTAATCCATGCATCCATCATCTTCTCACGTCCATCATGCTACATGTGACGTGCTGCTCAACCATTCCCACTACTCCACTTCGCATTATTAGTAAAATGATTTATTAGAGTTGTTTATATTTGCATAAATATTTGGGAATTTTTTAGAAAATATTTTTTCGAAGTAAGATTTGTTTTTATCAAAAGCATAAATTTTTTTAAGTGTAAAAGCGGACTTCCTCGGTCGATGAGCTCATTCAAACGACATAGCACTATCGTTCGAGCGACATAGGCATGTCGCGCGATCTCGTTCGAGCTACACGTGTCCTTCGTTTTAGTGGCATGCTTATCTCGTTCGAACGCCGCCGCCGCCTCGATTTTTGTATAAATATCTGGTTTCATTCTACATGTTTTCCAAGTCTTTTTCGCACACGATTTCTGCGATTAACATCCACGAAAACATACTTCATCTTTTAAAGGTTTCATGCCTTCTTTATTCACATAAACACTCGCATATATGTATGTGAATCTTTAAACCGTCAAGTTGATCGTTTTTACTCATCTTGAGTAATTTGTGGAGAAGCCGTCTCTTATTTATTGCTGCCCATCTAGAGTTCTCGTGGGAGATTCCAGCCGACGACATCGGAACTGACACCTGAGGGTATTTCGTATGTCACTCTTATTTTCATAGTAATCCGTGTAAACCGTTATTTACAAATTATAGTGAAAATAAAAAAAGATTTTGCCCCTTTGGGGGATTTTTCCTCACTTGTGTGTTTATTTGTGATTGAAAATCCTTGCATGATTATATTGTCTTCAATAATGCCTAGATGCATGTTTTAGGATTTAATTAAAAAATTGCGTTTAATTAAATAATTTCTTTGTTTGAACAAACTCAAAATCTTCACGGTTGTTTTTATCTCATTCAGAATGTGTTCACAGCTAACTGTTAGAGGCGTATAGTCCGCAAACTTGTCGTCTATCAGCCTCTTCTTACTATCCTTCCTCTTGAACTTTTGACCCTTTCCATCACCATGGTCTCTTTTTTCTTCATCTTTTTTATGGCCATTTCCTCTTCTGCGTTCATGACTCTCCCGACCGTAGCCAGGAGTTCATACATGGACTTTGGAGGGTCCTCGACCAGCTTCCATAGTAGCTTTCCTTTCTAAAGACATCCTATAAGGGCTGTTATGTCGATACTTTCTTCGTAGTATTAGAGTTCCATCTTTCCTTATTAAAACGGGCTATATACTCCCTCAAAGTCTCGTCCTTACCCTGTTTGATGTACAATAGGTGGGTCGTCTGCTTCCTAGGTTTTACCCCAAAGAAGAAGTTGTGGACAAAACTATCGGCCAATTGCTTAAAATTTCCTATAGAGTTCTTAGGAAGGGAGGTGAACCATAGGCGGGATGCCCCTATTAACGTGATCAAGAATGCTCGACATATCATCTCATGTGATATTGAATAGATGTTGGAGGCCGACTGATCCATCTCCACATGATGCACCAGATTCGTGCTCCCGCCATACTTTGGAGTAACTACCGGCGGTTTGAACTTGGTCGGGGTTGGATAGTTCAGTATCTTCGCCATGAATGGGGATCCTTCAACATATCCCCTCTGCAAGGGGTCTCAACTTTTTATGATATCCCCTACTTTATTCTCAAATCTCTGTATAGATTCATTCTAAGGCTTGTCTGCTGCAACATTGGCTTTTGTAGGGATAACATTTTACCCGGTACCTTCTCCATCGTCTGGTCGAGCTGGTCATTCTTTATTAGCTGGACGGGCCAAGGGTACCCTCTCTAGACACTTAGGTCGGTTGATGACCTCTCTTTGCACCTCATGGTCTTGGGGAGGTCTGTAGTCGTCACTCCTTTCATTTTTTCTTGAATCGACAACACTCCTTGACCTGGACAGACGGTTCCTCAGATACCCCTGAGGGCTGAGCCTATCAAAGGTCGACCCTCTGCTTAGTATGTCTAAAGTTAATTATCGTGGTCCATAGTCTCGACTAGGCCTGCACTCTTGGGTGGGCCTCCGTCCGTGGTCCCTACTTTACCAAATAGGATGCACAGTTCCTTTAGATATCTCATGAGGTTCCCAACATTTTAACTCTCCCTCTTCATCGTCAAGGTCATCCCCAACCAAGTCATCATGGAGTTATTGACCTTGCATCCCTAAGCATAAACGCCTAGGGTCAGCAACGTATCTCCATCTATAACATGGTGGAAGGTCTTTTTCTGGAGCCTGGGGTGGTCCCCTAGTTTGCTGACCTGGTTCACCTTCCCTAGCGATCGGAGTTACAAACTCTGCTCCAGCACCGCCAGTCCTGGCCGCGAAATTTTGGCTAAACATAACAAACTGGTTTTACATTTGCTGTTGGCTAGCTATGAGGGAGCGGATTACAATCGCCACTTCATCCATCTCTGACTGGGGGGTGCATTGCTGAAACTTTCACTACCTCCATGTGGTGGTGCTAGTTAATTCTCTGGTGGAGGATGTGGATCCATGGCCATTAGTGTAAACTGTTTGAGCTATGAACTAGAGGAGGAGAGCTTAAATGCTTAACAAGAGCTCCTTCAATGATGAAATAACTCCACAAAGAAGGAGGGTTGGTTCACCGCCAGAGACTTTGATGAGTATAAGCTAAAAATGGGGGTGAGATGGATATCCTCGTTCGCACAGACGGCGTCAGATTGATGATACCAAATAAGATACCAATAAATAAGTATGTACGTATGAGCTCAAACAAGTACAACAATGGAGGAAATAAGGCAATATAATGAAGAAGGTGGTGAGGAGAAGAGGAATCAACACATGAATATAAGTGGTTAAGCCAATTAGGCCTACGTCCACTATGAGTGTGTATGATAAATCCACTAAACAACAACACTAATGGCCATGGATACAAAGTTTTTTCTCTCTCTCTTGTGTACAATTGGACAGAGTTCTGTTAAGGATTTTAATAACAGGAGATCGATCCTCTGCCATAGAGAAGATGAAATGTATATATAGGGCTTGGGGGTGTAGTGTACCCCCAAGCATGCAATCACCATGCACATAAGGAGGCTTCCAATCAGGAGAGGACACATGTCCCTAGTGCATGGATACAATGATGAAGTAATATTCCCTCACGTGAGGGGATGATCTTGTAGCAACAGTTTCCCCCCACGTGAGACCTTCCACGTTGGAACCTTATATTGCTCGTACAGTAATCATCATAAGATAGAACATCGGCTTGGCCGGGTACGATGTTGCCAACATAACGGCATCTTTGTTGTAGAAAATTGGTAAGTGTGTCCTTTTCTGAGTGACTCTGCCTAGGTTGTCTAGACGACCATATCCTAGTGTCAACTGTACGAGAGGACACGTGATGCTCTTTATGCCTGGTACATTCAGCTGATGTATCGGCTTATGAGGTGGTCGAGGTTATACATATGTATATTCGGCCGACCCTATATCATGACGAGTCTTGGTAGTATCTTGCTAACTCTTTCTGAGGGGGGTAGTCTGTCTGGGGTTAGGTGGCCCCATAAATGGATGAGGTCATACTTGGGTATATAAAAAATACTCGTGACTTATCTAAAGGTCTCCTAACCAAATATGATTTTTAGTTGGACCAAATCAAGTAGGACTTTTTTATTTAACCATGAATTAATTTTGAATTTCATATTTCTGAAATATTTAAATATATAAAACAAGTTATTATTTTAGGTGTGCAATAATTTTTTGAATGGCCATTAACCATTTCGTAACACCCCGCGCATTCTGGCAAGAGAGGTGGCTAGCTGCCACTACCAAACTACGCTGGTCGTCATTAAATAAGTTATTATCGTTAGCATGTGACAAATATATGAGACATTTTAAAAATTATTCCACAAGATAATAACCAAATTTATCCAGAAAGTATAACCATTCATGCAATATCAGAATCCATCACCATGCTAATCTCTAAAATAAATTCAACTCCAAATAAGTATAAACTCAATAAAATGATTCAACTGTGAATATCTGATATAAATCGTAAACAACGGTTGAACCTATTGTCCCACCAAATCGATAAATCAAGTCTCATAATAAATACGATGGAATGGAAAATAAATCTAAACTACTACACATCTGAAATAAATAATTCTCCATCTGAGCCTCCAAAATATCTCCAATCACTCCTATGCATCTACTCTAGCGTTATACCTAAAATATTAGTCAACGTAATGGGTCAGAGTCCACCTCATGAATACAAGCTACTCTCCCTAATTAGGGTCAGTGAACTCAAACAATAACATTATACATAATAAACACCACAATAGAGTATTTTCATTTAAACGAGATAATTATTAACAAACGAGTAAAATAAACTGCTATCATCTAATCAAGTAATTATTCCACCCCAAAAGCTTAAGTCCAACTTATATTATCACAATTCGATAATTACGCTAAAGTCACCATCTTTATTTAAATCGATTAATCAAATTATTATTATAGAGCTGCCGTCATAGCCAGCTGACCCTTCTGTATGTCCTGCACTTTTTCGATATCGCCTAATGTTTTACACCACACACATTCCCCTCACTATAGCCAGCCGACCCAATTTCATTAGCGCTGCACTTATTGACAAGGTTCCACGCATGACACGTCATAATACCCAACCAACCTGTATTCTGTCAGTCCTACACTTATCGATGACACCAACACACACCCACGTCGTAATAGACAGGCAACCCGTATTCTGTCAGTCTAGCACTTAACAATGATGCCCATTTATTTTAATGCCCATTTATTATTTTAGGTATTAATTCTTGATTTCTTAATTTCTCATTATTTATTATTTTTAGCCCCACCCTATTATAGAGCATAAATCTTCAAACCTACCCCTAGTTTCATACCTAGGGGTCTCCAAAACATAAGGACGTCATACCCTACTATGTAGGATGAATTTTTATCATTAATCTCTTCCTAGTATAGGACCTAGGCGATCAATATCAATGAAACGACACAAAAATCAGCCCCACCCCGGGATATCTCATTCGTAAAAATCTACACTAACTAGTCTCATACCTAGGAAGTGTTAACCACTACTAAGGCATACCTACTAGTTCCATACCTAACAAGTAGTCTTAAAATTAAGGTGAGAGAATATTACCTAAAATTCCGTCCTCCTCGCGGTGATAAATATAATCAAACTAATATTTCACGTAATGCATTTTTATCCACGATTCTACCGATTTCTCCTACAGTCTCAAATTAACTCAACCTAATTCATTCAAATAATCTCCATAATCAAGACAATTTATTTAATGCAACTAATATAAATTTCACATCGTGCAAGTTTATGGTGCACAGAACAAAATTTCCTTTTTCATATCAACATAGTTTCTATGTGATTTAGCAAGTCCATTTTTAATTTAATAAAGCTACTATAATTTTCTACATGCAAATCAACATACAAATTAACCAAAAAGTCAATATCTACCCTAAGCACACAAGGGTTGTAAGTCTTAATTCATATTAAGAGTTTTTTTTATAAAAACAGTCTCAATATATGTTTCACTTTCTATAACTAAGGTTGATAATTTATTTTATGAAAAATATAAAAATTAAGGTTTAGGCGATATTTAAAATACATAATACTAAATAGAGAGTATAGAAGTATTCATGCCCGAAGAAACGTCGGTTGAAAATTCTGATTAGATGGTTACATTCCTCTCGAAAAATTAATAAAGACTCATTCTTGAACAATCTTAAGAAAACACCGTTTGAGCCTTCAAAACTTGGGTTGAACCTTGATTTAATTTGTGATTAGGGTTTATATATGGGAGGTGGTAAATATGTGGAAGACTTCTAGTTTCAAAGTTGGTGAATTTTTTTTTAGAAAAATCTAACCCCGAGTTATTTTAATATGGAAAAAGATTAAGAGTTTTAATTAATTCAAACTCTAACAAAACCAAGACACTGCTGACACTGACCATTCAGAATCGATTCGCCCTCCAGGATGACTCGATTCGATCCTAGTCAGGTCTCTAGTTCGCCCAAAATTATGTATATATAAAATAAAAACCTGATTTCTCCCCCAGTTTAAATTCCGATTAAAATCCTATTTTCCATGAATAAAATCCAACATAATAAATTGCAAAAAATAATTAAATAAAAAAAATATTTTTCCCAAATTCCTAATTAAATTAAATTATTATCGGATTAAAATTACGGGGTGTTACACAATTATTCACCTTAATTAAATACTCCAATAAATGTGAGTTATGGAGGTTCGAGACCAATTCAAAACAATGGTTCATTCTATTTACTATGCCACTAATGTTATACTCAATTAGGCCTAAAATGTGGATTGTCAGTAATGGTCCCATAATGTCTTTATGAGAAGACCTTATGTCACATTCATTTATTCACATGCATGTTTACAATAAACACTGAAATATAAAATCCAGAAATACTTTAGTGATATCATAGTGTAATGTAAAAAACAAGCACTAGCAATCCACAACATTGAGAGTTCGCAATGCATGATCGAATAGATCAATTTATTTAATTAAATGCCCCAACACAAGAACTAAATTTTATTTTAATTTTAATCTTTAATTAATTATGGTGTTCATGCAAGTTATGTCCAAATTCCAACGTGCAATTTCAGTTCCAAACATGCAAAAATAATAAGATGAGGAAAAATTCATTTACAAGGCAAAATCTTTATTTAACGCTATTGAAAATTTATGAATACAGACTATCGCCATCCCGGGGGCTGGGGGGATTCCCTCTGGAGAGCGCGCGAGATCGTTCCTTTTGTCGAGGCGCTCAATCATCGTCAATGTGGGATAATATGTAAAGATATAGTCGCCAAACTATTTTGCACAAAATAGGCAAAAGAAATGTTCTCGCAGCGAGAGAACGACATCAATGACAATATTAATGCTTGTGAAACTAAGTAGTTGAAAGGTCCGAGAACTAAATTACAGAATGAGAAGGTGTTAAGCACCCATCACGCCCTTTAGGTATGTAATACCCTGTCCCAAAATTTTAGTTTAATTATATATAGATTACAAATGAGGAGGAATTAATAATAATTATGGAAGAATCATGGGTAAAAATTGGAGAAAAATAAAAGAAGAACAAAAATGGGTCATTTAAACGACAAAGGAATTTCGTTCGAGCGACGAGGTGGGGTCGCGAGATACAAGGATTCTAACAACATGCTATTGACTTACAGTAATAGGTCTCGCAAAGGGTCGTGTGATCCAAGCAAGGAATGACATAGCCGAAGTCATTCGAACGATATAGGGAATACGTTCGAACGACATTGGTCGAGTTTTTATTCTTAATTTCCCTTGAACGTTGTCACAATCTCAACCATTGGATCTTTGAGCTGTCGAGCTCAGATCATCCTAGAAGGGACAAAACGTAGCCTTAATGATGGTTTTATTAAGGGTTGTTTGGATTATTTGGGTTTATGTGTTGTTGGGAGAAAATGAAAGAATGGGAGAGAGAGTGAGAGAGAGGTGGGTGGTCTTCCACCTCCAACCACAACCAAACCACTATTCCACCAACATTTTGTGTTATATTCCACTTTGTTCAAACCCACAATACCATTTCCACCATTGATAAAGAAGAGCTACAGTTTTTGGAGGAGTATTTGGGGGATTTCTTGGAGAAGATAAAGGTGGGTTTTAATGGAGTTGAAGTGGGTCTTGCTTGGAAGCTTAGAAGAAGAATACTTTGGAGCGTTTGGATGATGCATTTGATAACTCCTCAAGGCCACCTTTGGAGGTGGAGTTTGCTTCTTCTACGCCAACACTTTCACCACCATTTGAGCCATTAGATGTGGGACAACCTTACTCTTAGTATAAGACTCCATTTTTGCATATTTGTAGTCTTTTAGTTAGACTATATGATGAGGGTGCATTTGATTAAGTGATGTCATTTAATGCGTAGAAAATAATAAACATTTTTATGAAATAAAAATGTTGGTAAAATTATATTTTATTGAAAATAATGAATGAATAATTATTTCAAAATTTGAAGTATAAAAGTGGGTGTTTTATGAAAATGGTGTATTTTCTAGAAATATTGATGAAAATATTTTATTAAATAAAATGTTTGAGGATAATGATTTATTTTGGTAAACATTGGTGAAATAATGTTTCTTGCAAAAATGATGATTTTATGAAAAATAGACATTTGTTGATTTTGAGGAAATTAAATGTCTTTTATGTCTTGAAAATGCAATTTTTACAAGCGTAACGAATTTTTAGAATGAAAAATATGTTTCACCCATTTAATAGGATTTTAAATTTTAAAATATATATTCTCGTGCGTATAAACCTTTAGTATTTTGGCACTAAGTGTATAAACAAATTTAAAGAAGATTTTGATGGGTTTAAACATAAAATAAGAATGATAGAAATTTTGTCCTTAAAGGTGTATGAAAGAGGGGTTAAAAATATGATAAGGATAAAGTGTAAGTCTACATGTAAAATGAAGGAAATTGTATTTTCTTATAAAAGTATTCATTAAGTGTTAATGGGTAGACATGAAAAGGTTAGTGGGTGTAACTTAGTAGTGTTGTAAAATATTAGCACTTATGAAATTGAAAATAACTAAAGAGGTAAAGGTGTTTGGAATTAAGTAGAATAATACTCCAAGGTTAACTTAATGGTGTTAATGTGTTAAAACACTTAAGGAGTTAAGATGGGTAACTTAATAGTGTTTTGTGAGAAAATTAACACTTGTGAAATTGAGTAAATAGTGACTTTGGAAACAAGTGAGTAAAATGGTAATTTTACTTAAAGTGGAACATTTTTATGAAATAAAAATATTGGAAAAGAGATGGTCCTAAATGAATATGATTTTTGGAATAAAAATCAAGGTTAAAGTGTAAAGGATATGAAATTAATCTTCAATGTGTAACACTAAATGGGGTGGTAAAGTCCTTAGTTTTATCTTCAGTCGGGTAAAGGAAAAATGGGTAATGTGGACATTTGTAAAATGTTAAAACACATTAAAAGGAACTCGGATGACACCGAAAAAAATAATAAGAGCCTGGAGCCCTTGGGTGAAAAGCCCTAATCACTATCCAGAGCATATGGTGCGCATAGCCGGTGGTGTTAAGCCAGTTGAAGTATGCGGTATTGGAAGGTCCGAGAAAAGATAAAGGAAATTAGGAACATTTCAAGAAATAGGTTGTGTGATAAAACGTGTTAATACAACCTAACTTGAATGAACAGATAAATTTTCCGATAAAGGTTAAAATGGACAAGTAAATATGTAAATCTACTAATGTCCATAAGATAAGGAAAATGGATAAAGTAAGTGGGTAAATGGATGATTAAGCAACCTAAGTGGTTAGACCCATAATTTACATAAAAATATATAGAAAAAGGGATTTCAAATAACAAATAAGTATTTTCTAACATGATAATGCGTGTATTGAAATGGTGATTTTTAACGAAAATACTAAAGTGTATTTAAATGAATAAAAATGGTGATTCCGGCAAAGGAATGTGTTTGGATAAATCAAGTGTAATGGTTTCAAGTGTTGAACCAGGTGTGTTAAAAAGTTAGAAAATGCTAAGGGTGAGTAAAGGAAATCTCTATTAGATTAAGGTAAATTAATTTGGATAAATAAGGCTTTTGAATGTAAAAACCATTTCATGCATTGAATTTATGGTAGTGTATATGAATATATATACTATGTAGTTGCATGTTCACGTAGGCATAACGTGTCGAGTCTCCTTTCTGCCTTTCGATTCTATGTTTCGTTTATATATTTCAATCGCTTTGTTATAGCAAGTTGGGAACAATTTCGTATTTTGATGGCGTTATACTGGTAAGTATTTACGTTAGTAGCTCTGCATACTTGGACTTCGGGGTGCTCCCCATGGGTCCCACACATAGTTTGTCTTCAGACTGGAATCCTATGCTAAATAAGTGAAATGTTAATTAAAATAAAACTAGGCTATCAGCTTTATATAGGTTGATTCATTGCACTTCACACCAAATGCTCGGGTCGGACCGAGTTGACTATAGGTAACCTATAAATCTGGGTCGGGGCATTACAATGTCTCTCATGGGCATGTGTTTATCTTCATTTATTAGACTCCGTAAAGTGTGGCTTATGTCCATAATAAAGATGGATAATGTAATCGTTCAACTCACATCATGGAAAATGACGGACTAGATTCATCCTTAGGAGTGTTTCCAAAAATAATGAGAAAGTAAGGTACAAATGCTCTGAATACACTTAAAGAGAGTGGAAGGAACTGATATTACTATGAGAATGTGAAAACAAATATGCTCAACAAAGATTCCAATTTGAGAGTGCGCAATTATCTAACGATGTTAACTTATTAAATTTATATGACAATCCACACCAAATTTTAATCCTTTATCCTAAGAACATGTAACTACGTGATTCAAACCGTAAATTAAATCAAGCATTCAACAAAGGCAAAGTTTCAGGAAAAAGAATCTTAGGGAAAAATATTTTATTCACTTTATAAAATTTACAAACCGCAACTTACAAACTTTATAAAGGAATAAGTAATGATCCTTACAAGAATCATAATGGCCAAAATCCTCGTTCAGTAATGATTCCCCCAAGAACCACAAAAATAGCATTCCTACTCCTTCAGCCTCAGCCTTCGTCTTCAGCCGTGAGTTCCCTCAGGCACAAGTCATCCATCGAGATTCCTTCTCCCCAAAGGTGTATGAAAGAATAGAAAACTTTTTAGGGTTTAAACGAATTCACAAAATTAAATATTTAGGATATTTGTTTGTGAATTAAAGAGTGTTTTTGCAACACAAAAGAGAAGAACTTTCGCAAAAGATAGACATAAATGAATCTGGCTAAAGTCTTAGAAAAACTGAACACAAAACCGGTATTTATAGGTGTGAGTACAAAAATATCACAATAAAAGATTCTACAAAAACAATCACAAATGGCAGAAAGTAAATGGAATCACACACACAATAATAATATACGTGGTTCGGTAACTTGCCTACGTCCACGGAGAGGTTACTTGTTCTTATTGAGAACACACTATATATTGACTTACTTGAGTCTGTATATATAGGAGTTCCAACTAGTTTGGATATCTAGAAAAAATAGGTTAGATTCTTATGAGAACTCCGTGTCCTCAAAGGTTCAAATTCATTGAAGAAATCCAGTCTAAGAGAACCTTCAAGATCAACATAAAGGGAAGTTATTTCTAAACCTTAAAACCACAAACAGGAAACTTACACTGCATAATACATATCACCTATTTGCTTTAATGGTTTTTCGACACTTCAATTCTTTTTAAAATCAATTTAATTTAATTGAAATCATTTTATATAAATTTAAATAATTTCAAATAATTTTCAAATGATTTTCGAATTAATTAAAAATTATTTTTTTAAAAGTGTTGTGGGTATAAGTTGAATTTCATAAACTTATTTTCTTTGGTGATTGTTTGCCTGGGTAGAATCCAAAAGTGCTAAAGAATTCAAGGTAGCCTTTGCAATTATTTTCATAACACGCGTTTTGGCATTCATATGGTTCGTACACATATTGGTAGCCTATCGATTGGATTTGTGTTTTCTGTTAGACACAAGACGAGTAAACATTTTTATCTCTTGGATAAACCTAATCAACGCACTACATGTGTTATGACTCAATCCTTGTGAACCCAGTTTCAACCAATCAGTGTACATTTAACCCACCGTTTATGCTGAACCGTTGGATTAAAATCCATTGGTCAAAACTCAATCCCAACCACAGGTTTGAGGTCGATGTTCTCGATCCTTCTACATTTAGTATAAAAAGGAACCAAGCTTCAACATTTTGAGACTTTTGCCATTTCGTTAGTTCTGCAGAGAGTAGAGAGAGAAAGGAGTAGAGAGGTAAAGAAAAGAGAGAGATTAGAAAGAAGAAACCTTAGTTTTCATCGTGGTTAAAACTTCTGAGTGATTTCTGCCAAAACCAAACACCAAAACCTAAACAGTTCCATACACTAGAAAACCCACTCTTGAGAGTTAGACATTTTTAGGGTTTCTGTGTTATTGGTGTTGAGTTTTCGTTTGAAGACCTCTTCAAATCTTTGATTCTCTCATAACTCATCTCAAAGAGAAACTTACGTTTCATTGTTAAAACTGAGTTTTTCTAAAATAGAACATCTCACGTTTTATTTTTCTGTTTCCCTTTTAGATTTGGCATTTTAGATCCTTTCTGTTTCAACAAGTTTTGAAATAGAAACTTCTAAGTTTCATAGTATTTTCAGATCTAGTGAGTTGTTTGTTGTTCTAATTTTTTATTTCATATTTTATGAAATACGTGTGTACAAAAATCAAAGGAACACAAAGAACTTATGCTAAAGTTTTAAGGTATAACCCTAGATCTGAGAAAAAAAGTTTCATGTCAAAATATATTGAATCAGTCTCTGCATGTTAAGTATGAATCTATTTTGACTAAGTAGACTTCTAGTCTAGTTTGGATCTCAATTGGAGGTTTACAATTTAAAAAATATTTTCAAAATACAAAAATTGTTTAAGACTTTGAACCGTCTTCTGAGCAAGTAGGGGTGGTAAACGGACGGATACTGATCGGATACCCTGTTTTCCATATCCGTATCTGCTATCTGAATGTACTATCCGTATCCGCCCGGATAGTTAAAACAACTATCCATATTCGTATCCGCTCGGATACCTCGGATTTGGATAATATCCGTAACCGTTTACATTATTTAGCCATCGCAAAAAATAACAATAAAAATATTCAATCCAATAAAATCCAATCCAATACAAACAAATATGTAACAAAATTACTGCCCTCCTAACATCAATAATTATGGATTCCATAATAATAGTATGATTCCATAATGATAATATGTCTTAAAGTCATCCATACTTTATAACCATATAAGCTTAAAGCCATCCAAAAAAAATAACAGTCGCATTCCATGACAGTAGAAATAAATATGCACCTTTTAGATTAATCAAATTTATTGAGAATGATAACCTCATGGACCTTTTGTCTTCAAAACATACTGATATTTTTATTTTAATAAGTATACATTTTTATTTTGTATATAATATACATGTTGTTAACTTCAGTTCTCATTACAATCAAAACCATCTGTTTACTTTTATGTTTCCCTCTTACATTCTATTATGTTTCTCTCTTACATTCTTTTATGTTTCTCTCTTATATTTATTTATAATTAAGGAATCTAACGAACAACCACATGAGAGTTTCTTTTCTCTTGTTTTGTACGAAGGAGAAACGAAACGAAGTTAGTTTTTTTTAAGTAAAGTATACATTCTTTAGTCAGTGTATGCTGTGTGTGATAAGGTGTATTGTAACTTTAGTGTAACTCCATGATAATATACCCAATAAAATAATAAAACATGATATTTTATAATATACCCAATAAAACAATAACTTTAGGTTGTTTTTATTTTGAGTGGAGTATGTGTTTATTTTGTTTTGGGAATAAACGATTAAGATTTTTTTTAATATTATTTTATTAGTAATACTAATGTTAATATTATTAGTAATATTTTAAACATATGTTTGACGGATACGGATATCCGGTAAAACGAATATCCGATAAAATGGATACTCCGCATCGGATACGGATTATACGTGTCGGATACTAGTACTATCCGTATCCATATCCATTTTCTCGGATATTTTTAAAGAGTATCCATATTCATATCCATTTCCATATTTTTGGATAAATATCCGCAAATTCGGATTCGAATATCGGATGAATGCGAATTTTCGAATCCGTTTACAACCCTATGAGCAAGGTATCCTTGAGATCTGTGGATAAATAAAAGATCAAGAAGTCTTATCTTGAAAAAATCAGATTCGAAACAAACCTTAATTTTAGAACAATTGTAATTTGTTAGGAAAGTTTGTATAAATCTTGAGAGGGTGAGTAGCATATTTGCATGTAGTAGCACATCACAAACATTATCTCACACGAACACTTAGACATTGTGGTTTTGTCTGAGAATCTTGGATTTTGAAAGAGTTGTTAGAATCAGAATTCAAAGAGAAGGAGATCAAGAAAAAAGCAAAGAAGCAACAAGAAAAGATCATTTTAATTCAGAATACCTTTGGAGTGGAGAATCTCATGTATGTACATTCTAAACTTAGGTTAGGATCTTTGTGATTTGCTTAAGTGTTATAACTTGATTTTTATTCTAGTGGATTTTTATTTTGTGCCATAGAGGACACTGTGGATGTTTCCCTTGATTAAGGGTTTTATCACGTTAAATATTCTTGTGTCTATTTCTTCGAATATTCTTCATTGTTGTTGTGATTGGGACTTCATAGTAACTTTAGTAGATGTTTATTAAAACTTAAAAAGAACGGTAATCAACTATCAAATTTAATCCATACATTCAGAAAGCTTTTATAACACATCTTGTGTTTTCCGAAAAGATTTTTTCCCGAAAAGTTTATTCGAAGTTTTCATAACTTATAACAGTTTGTTATTAATCTTGTAAACAAACTTTTAGTATTAAATCCTTTCTTCAACTGGTATCAGAGCAGAAACACCTTTTATGATCCTGAAACTTGAGAAATTATTTTCGAAACTTCTTTCTGGAAAAAATTTTGAATATAGAAGAAAAATTTGAGAAGTTAGGTAACCTATCCAGCTCACCACTCTTTGATGGAAATAATTATTCGTACTAGAAAGTGCGAATGACTGCTTTCATTCAAGGAACCCAAGGTGATGAAGTCTGGGAAAGGATTGAAACAGGGTTTGAACATCCTACTAAACCTACTTCAATCACTGATCCAACAAGGATTAAGAAACTTCTTAATGAATTTACAAAGGAAGAGAAAAAACTGTCTCTTCATAATAACAAAGGAAATAATGCCATCTTTATGTCCATAAATGAACATGAATTCAAAATAATATCCATACTTTCTACTTCTAAAGAGGCATGGGACACTTTAGTCATTGCTCATGAGGGTGATGAACGTGTCAAAGCTGGAAAAATCCAAATGCTCATTCAGTAATATAACACCCTAATTACGAATGACAATGAATCCTTTGACGATTTTTACATAAGGTTAACTGATATTTTTCTTAAACTTCATGCTAATGGTATAACCTATTGTAGAAAGGAAATTGTTTCAAATATTCTTAGGTCATTGCCATCTAAATTTAACAACAAGAGATATGATATTGAGGAAATAAATGACCCTAATATGACTCCTGAATTACTTAGCAGTAAACTTAGGACTGTTGAATTGGAACTAAACTTTAAAAACCAATTGACCAGACAGAGTAATAAAGCCTCTAGTTCAAATGTTGCGTTTTCATGTAAATTACCAGTGCCTAAATTGAACACTCTAGATTTTGACACTGACTGTCTTGAAAAATGTGATTTAGAAAACCTTGACAATGAAATAGCTCTTATGAGTAAGCATTTCAAAAAGATTTTGAAATTTAGAATTGTTGTAGCCTCTAAACAAGGAAAATCAAATTATAAAGGTAATCAATATCACAGACCTCATGACAGAGACAATACCAAACACACTTATGACAATAGGAGGAACTATGACCCCAACAGACCTTAACTTGACATAAAAGATGTTAAGTTTCATCGTTCTAGTAAACTTGGTCACTATGCTAGTAAATGTCCAACTAGTTTTAACAACAATAATAAGGCCAATATGTGTAAGACATGGGACGACTCAAGTGATTCTAATGAGGATGAAAATGAGTCAACACAGATAAATGAGTATTGCATGTCTTTCTTTGCTAAGATAATATATAATGATGATGCATGCTTGCCTGCTCATGAACTTAACATGTCTGTTGATGTTGTGAATGATCTTGTTGATAATTCTGTTCCACTTACTGCTGAAAGATTGCATGTGAGTCAAAGTGAGAATGTTGATGACGAATTGAACGTGTGCGTGAGTAATGAACCTATAAAAAATATAGGGGACAATTCACATGATGCACATAGTGAGTCTCATGATGATATACCTGATTTACATGAGTTATACACTAAAATGGTTAAGAAGAGTTCTCGCCTAGAAAAAAAGATAAAAACCTGAAGTGAGCATATCGATTTGATTAACTTGACTATTAGTAAGAACACTGAAGATTAAACTGCCCAACGTGTTGCTCATGAGACTGAGATGGATAATTACAACTTGAGAATAAACTCTTTGATTCAAAAGAACCATGAATTTGAACAAAAATACAAAGCAACCCTTATTGAACTAGAATAGTCGATGCAAAAGGTTTCAAATGTGTTTAAAAAATGCCAACACTTTGAAACACAAACCAAGTCTTATGAAAAAATTATTAGTGGAAGAAAATTTGACTGTGAAGATAAGTCTGGCCTAAGATTTGGAGAAAAAATGCGTACAAGTAAAACCAAAGTTTCTCCTGAAAATGTTTCTTTTATAAAGCAAGGCCAAACTTTTCAAAATGTTCAAAAAGGTTAATATAGTCTCAATGTCTACTAAACAACACATAATTAGTTCAATCAACAGTTGAAACTAAATAGTCAAACCAAATATGTTTTTCCTTCTGCCAGAAACCAAAGACAGAAACCTAAATCTAATGGCGACTGGACTACGGTACCCAATAGATCCAAGCTAATTTTCAAAGACTTTAGCAAGAAATTCAAGTCATATACCCATCAGTACAATTCCTCCTGCGATATATTTGCCATACTCTTGATGAGTGTTTCTAGCAAAGGCTGTACACTCCTACCTACCAGAATTTTAACTATTTTAGAAAATCTAGAAATACTTATGTACTTCATAGACAGGTCACAAATAACTCTAACTCTAAAAAGAGAAAGGGAGGGTCCAAGACTAAGAAAAAATCATTTATAAAGACCCCTCAAACCTTTTCTAAATCAAAAGGCCACAAAATTTTTAAAACTAGGCCTATTTGGATATGATTTACTACCCCAACTCAAGTTCAACATTGTCATTTTTGCTTATAAGGCATAAAGCACTTCAATTGGATGGTATTTAGACTCTGAATGTTCTAAACATATTGCCGGGGATGAAACAAAATTGAAAAACAAGGCAGACTTCCTTGGAGGTAGTGTCATGTTTGGAGATGGTATTTCTTCTCAGATCATAGGTAAGGGAACATTGAGTGAGCATGTGCTTCTTGAACTGAATGATGTTCTCTTAGTTAAAGGCCTTAAAGCTAATCTATTAAGTATATCACAATTTTGTGAATCCAATCACTCAGTTACATTTTCAAAAAATGACTGAAAAATTATTGATAAAAAAGGTAATTATATCTTAACAGGAAAAAGAATCTCAGAAAACTATTACATAGTAATCCCTAATTTTGAATCTTGTAATGTTTCCAGATTAGAAGATTTTGATCTTTGTCACAATAGATTGGTACACACAAATTATGATAACCTTAGAAGATTGAGTTCCCAAGAGATAGTTAGAGGTTTACCTAAAATTAAAAATTTGTTTACTCCTGTATGTGGACCTTGTCAGGAAGGAAAAATAAGTAAATCCCCACACAATAAAGTTAAAGATGTCCTGACCACTAAGCCTCTAGAACTTATCCACATGGACCTCATGGGTCCCACAAGAAATGTTAGTTTTTATGAAAACTCTTACATCCTAGTTATAGTGGACGACTATACAAGATATACATGTGTATCTTTTATGTAACAAAAATCAGATACCTTTAATGAATTCTTAAGAATCCTCTTGAAAATTGAGAATGAGAAGGATACCCAAGTGTGTCGAATTAGGAGTGATAGAGGTGGAGAGTTCAAGGATTCTGTAATTTATGAGTATTGTGTAGCTAATGGCCATAAACATGAGTTTAGCGCTCCCAAAACCCCGCAGCAAAATGGTATAGCTGAACGTAAGAATAGGAATTTACAAGAAATGGCTAGGGTTATGTTACATGCTAAGAATCTCCCTAGATATTTTTGGGTAGAAGTTGTCCAACTCGCGTGTCACATTATTAATCGTATCTACCTCAGAAAAAATTTCAAAGAAACATCTTACGAGTTATGGTTCCACAAAAATACAAACTTAAAATATTTTAAAACTTTCGGTAGTATTAGCTATATCTGCAAAGATAAAGAGCATCTTTCAAAATTTGATACCCGAGGAGAAAAGGGAATTTTTCTTGGCTATTCCAAAATTGTAGGGCTTTGCATGTGTTTAACTACAGAACCAAAACTATTATGGAATCAGTTAATGTAATTGTATATGACACAAGTGTTAGGAGTAGTGATAGTCAACCAGTAACATTTGATGAGGGCGAACCTGTTTTATCCCCTGATCCTCAAGATGATACTGATTCACTATCATCTGAGAGTTCTTCTGTACCCACTTGGGTTTCTAAAGATCATCCCACTGAAACCATTGTCGATAATCCTTCGAAACCAATTAGAACTAGATCCTAACTTCGACAAGTGGAAGAATTTTCTTGTTTTGTTTCTCTTGAGGAACCTAAAAATGTTAATGATTTTCTTACTGACTCATTTTGGATAAATTCTATGCAAGAAGAGCTAATCCAATTTAAGAGTCACGATGTTTGGAATCTGATTCTTAGAACAAAAGATTCAAAGGTTATAGGCATAAGATGGATTTTTAAAAACAAAACTAATGAAAATGGGGAGGTCATTACAAATAAAGCTAGGTTGGTTGCACAAGGATAATCCCAGAATTAGGGAATTGATTTCGACGAACCTTTTGCACCTGTTACACATCTGGAATCAGTTCGTCTCCTCCTTGAAATTTCTTTTCATATGCAATTCAAATTATTCCAAATGGATGTTAAATCTCCTTTATTAAATGGAATTTTATCTGAAGAAGTTTACGTAGAACAACCTAAAGGATTTTTTGATCCTGTACACCCGGACCACGTCTTTAAGCTTAAGAAAGCCTTATATGGCTTGAAATAAGCTCTTAGAGCTTGGTATGAGAGACAGTCTACCTTTTTAGTGCCTCACAATTTTGTTCGTGGCGGAAACGATCAAACATTATTTGTTAGGAAGGAAAATCAACATGTCTTAATCGTGCAAGTATATGTGGAAGATATTATTTTCCGTTCCACCTATCCTAAACAAGTAGATAATTATTCTGATATCATGCATACCAAATTTCAGATGTCTCTAATGGGTGAATTACAATATTTTTTGGGTTTACAAGTAAAACAATACAGTGATTGTCTTTTTATTTCTCAATCGAAGTATGCTGCAGATTTAGTTAAAAAATTCTACTTAGAAAATGCTAAAACTTTTAGAACCCCCATGAGTACTTCAACTAAACTTTCTAAGGATGATAATGGGAAAACTATTGATCCTACTTTGTATAGAAGTATGATAGGGAGTTTGTTGTATCTTACCGCATCTCGACCCGACATATCCTTCGTCGTGTGTATATGTGCTAGATACCAAAGTAGTCCTAAAGAATCTCACATATTAAGTGTAAAAAGGATTATTAAATATATTAAGGGTACTATAAAATTTGGTATTTGGTACGCAAACGATACGACTAGTTCTATTATTGGATACACCGATGTCGATTGAGCCGGTTGTTCTCACGATAGTAAGAGCACTTCTGGTGCTCGCGTAGGCAATAATCTCGTAGGTTAGTCGTGTAAGAAACCGAATTGTATTTCATTATCTAGCGCCGAATCTGAATATATAGAAACTGGTAGTTGTTGTGCTCAATTACTATGGATTAGACAAATGCTTAGTGATTATGGTCTCACAGAAAAATAATTAACCGTGTTTTGTGATAACCAAAGTGCCATTAATATTTCCAAAAATCTTTTCTTGCACTCACGAACTAAGCATATTAAGGTTAGACATCATTTTATCCGTGACCTTGTCAAATCCAAAGATCTCATTATTGAATATCTGAATACACAAAAACAGCTCGCAGATCTCTTCACAAAACCTTTAGATAACATACGTTTTGAGTATTTGCGAACAGCTATAGGTATGATTACTTTCAATTAATCTCTGTTTTTCTTTTGTGATTTATACCCCTTGTATATTTGAGAAAAATTGGGGGAGAAGATCTTGAGTATTGTTTAGCAATTTTTCTATCTATTCCTATTTTAACTCAACTAATAAGCCAATTTAGTGTTTATCTTGTTACAGGCATTTCACCTATTTTGTAGGGTATTGGTCAGTATATAGTTGAATGATGCATTTTTTTACCTTATTATCGATTCTAAGATAGGAATGGGTAGTTAGAATTTTTGTATAGGACACATAGGATTTCTTTTCATTTTGACCTAAGAGTTCTGAATACTCAAGGGAATTTTGTCTCTTATATCCCAAGGGGGAGATTTAGAACACACTATATATTAACTTACTTGAGTCTTCATATATAGGAGTTCCAACTAGTTTGGATATGTAGACAAAATATGTTAGATTCTTATGAGAACTCCATCTCCTCAAAGGTTCAAATTCATTAAAGAAATCCAGTTCAAGAGAACCTTCAAGATCAACATAAAGGGAAGTTATTTCTAAACCTTAAAACCACAAATAGGACACTTGCATTACATAATACATATCACCTATTTGCTTTAATGGTTTTTCAACACTTCAAATCTTTTTAAAATCAATTTAATTCAATTCAAATCATTTTATATAATTTTCAAATGATTTTTGAATTAATTAAAAAATATTTTTAAAAAGTGTTGTGGGTATAAATTGAACTTTAGAAACTTATTTACCTTGCTGATTGTTTGCCTGGGTAGAATCCAAAAGAGCTAGAGAATTCATGGTAGCCTTTGTAATTATTTTTCTAACACGCATTTTAGCATTCATCTGGTTCTACACGTGTTGGTATCCTATTGATTGGATTTGTGTTTTCTGTTAGACACAAAACGAGTAAACATTTTCAGCCCTTGGATCAACCTAATCAACGCACTGCATGTGTTATGACTCAATCCTTATGAACCCAGTTTAAACCAATCAGTGTACATTCAACCCACCGTTTGTGCTGAACCATTGGATTAAAGTCAATTGGTCAAGGCTCAATCCCAGCCACAAGATTGAGGTCGATGTTCTGGATCCTTCTACGTTTAGTATAAAAAGGAACCAAGCCTCATCATTTTGAGAGTTTTTCCATTTCGTTAATTCTGAAGAGAGTAAAGAGAGAAGGGGGTAGAGAGGGAAAAAAAGAGAGAGATTAGAAAGAAGAAACCCTAGTTTTCTTCATGATTCAAACTTCTGAGTGATTTCTACCAAAACCAAACACCAAAACCCCATACACCAGAATACCCATTCTTGAGAGTTAGACATTTTTAGGGTTTCTGTGTTGTTGGTGTTGAGTTTTCGTTTGAAGACCTCTTCAAATCTTTGATTCTCTCAGAACTCATCTTTAAGAGAGACTTAAGTTTTATTGTTGAAACTGAGTTTTTCTAAAAGAGAACATCTCACATTTTATTTTTTTTGTTTCTCTTTTAGATTTGGCATTTTAAATCCTTTCTGTTTCAACAAGTTTTGAAATAGAAACTTCTAAGTTTCATAGTATTTTCAGATCTAGTGAGTTGTTTGTTGTTCTGATTTTTTATTTCATATTTTATGAAATACTTGTGTGCAAAAATGAAAGGAACACAAAGAACTTCTATTAAAGTTTTAAGGTATAACCTTAGATCTGAGAAAAGAAGTTTTATGTCAAAATATGTTGAATCATTCTCTGCATGTTAAGTCTGAATCTGTTTTGACTAAGTAGACTTCTAGTCTAGTTTGGATCTCAATTGGAGGTTTACAATTTCAAAAATATTTTTAAAATACAGAAATTGTTTAAGACTTTGAACCGTATTCTAAGCAAGGTACCCTTGAGATCCATGGATAAATAAAAGATCAAGAAGTCTTATCTTAAAAAAATCAGATTCAGAAATAACCTTCATTTTAGAATGATTGTAATTTGTTAGGAAAGTTTGAATACATCTTGAGAGGGTAAGTAGCATTTTTGCATGTAGTAAACACTATCTCACGCGAACACTTAGACACTGTGGTTTTGTCTGAGAATCTTGGATTTTTAAAGAGTTGATGGAATCAGAATTCAAAGAGAATGAGAGCAAGGAAAAAGCAAAGAAGCAGCAAGAAAAGATCAGTCCAATTCAGAATACCTTTGGAGTGGATAATCTCATGTAGGTACATTCTGAACTTAGATTAGGATCTTTGTGGTTTGTTTAAGTGTTGTAACTTGATTTTTATTCTAGTGGATTTTTGTTTTGTGCCGTAGAGGGTACCATGGATGTCCAATTCAGAATACCTGTGTCTATTTCTTTGAATATTCTTAATTGTTGTTGTGATTAGGAATTCATGGTAACTTTAGTAGATATTTATTAAAACTTAAAAAGAAAGGTAATCAACTATCAAATTTAATCCATACATTCAGAAAGCTTTTATAACACATCTTGTGTTTTTCGAAAAGAGTTTTCCCTAAAAAAATTATTCGGAGTTTACACAACTTATAACAGTTTGTTATTAATCTTGTAAACAAGCTTTTAGTATTAAAGCCTTTCTTCACTTATTAGGTGTCTCTCAAAGTCTCAAGTTTCAATCCCTTTACCTTGGGTTAAGGTGTACAATTTATAAATGTGTTGTTACAGAGTTTCGATTGTTTAAGGAACTCAAAGTAGTGTGCGTATTATCCACGAGGTGCTTGAATATCTCATCCGAGATTTTTGGTACCTGATTTGACCATATCCGTAAGTGTTATTATGCTACCAAAATACTCATGTGGAAATTTGGTCATTATTTGGGCCGATCCAAGTGTTTAATTTATCAGGACTTGGCAAGCTACTCTCATGGTCTTATAAAAAAAAGGGCTCCCACAATTGCCCCAAAAATCTTTGGGCCAACAGTTTTGGACCAATAGATTTTAATTGAGCAAATAGGCCCAAGGCCTGAAACAACAAAATGGCACTCTTGGTATTTGTGAGAGCTGATGAGGACGTGCTTGTCTTTGAGGAGAAATTTAAAGAGTTGGGATATTCTTAGGAAAGCGCAACTCATGATTTTAGATGCTTTGAAAACCGTTCGTGTGTAACTTAATCGTCAGTTCAATATTTTTAGTCATTTTTTGCTCGTACTTCGTCTCTAAGCTTGCTTTCTTCGTCTTCTACTTCAAAATCAGGGCTTCCCTTCTTCAGTGATTTCTTTGGGTTTCATCAACACTTGTAAGTTTGAGCTCTAACTCTTCTTTGGTTCTTCTCTTCTGTAAAGTTTCTGTAGCTGTAGCTAGGGTTTTGTTTGAAAATATTGATGCTTGATAATAAATCTCTTTTCGAATTCAGAAACAACCACAATATCCCTGATTGGGTGGATATTGAGTGTGTCCCTATTAACATTTCCCCCAAATCTTCTATTTTTACATTTCTTCAAATATTTCGACATTTTCCTGTCCAATGTACTCCAAACATTTAGAAAATTATAAATGGAGTACATAAGATAAACGATTTATATGGGACCAACTTACGGTTTGCAAAAATTTATTTTTACTATGTCTTTTCTCGTACAAAAGGTGGAATCTTATACCTGAAGGCTAAGAGTGTTGATTTAATTCTAGTTATAAACTTGCTTGATTCTCATAAGGATTACTAGAATGAAGGCTTCACTGCCAAGAATTAGCAATATCCTCTCCAATCAGAGGGCGTAAGTTACAGGGGGACCTAGGATCCCTACCTTTGGGGAGGAGTATATCTATTTTTTGTTCCTTGCTCGCTGTTTCCTCTTTGTTCTTTTTTTATGTTTTATTTTTCTACTCTATTTATTTTTATACCTAAGGCAAAGAACCAAGAACCTGATCCGAGTGAGTTTAGCTCCACTGAACTTCTAAAATCTTAACGGATTAGGGATACTCTTACTGACAACGAGCATCCCCGATTGTCTGCTTATCTTCTCGAGTATAAGAATACTACCTTCAATTTCAGTGTCATGACTGTTGACACTATTCTTTATTTGGAGGTTCCAAGGGAAGAGGTTGATGGACCTTCTGAACCAATTCATCTTGAAGAAGATAACGAGGAAGAGGAAAGAGGGGGTGAAAGAGATAAATAAGAGGGATCAGAAGAAGATAGTGATGAAGGTACTAGTAAAGAAGAAAAATAAGAAGTAATGTCACCACCAATGAGAATGTGTTTTATCCTTCCTGATGATGATGATGAGCTATTGTCTGATCGGATGAAATCTTTGAAAAGAAAAGGCGAGGACTCTCCCAAGACTGGTAGATCCATTTCAGGAACTAGTGGGAGAGAGGTGGAGAGGAAGAAGAGAGAAGAATAAAAAGAAGAATAGATAGAGAGAGAGAAAGGGGGGAGAAGAAAAGAGAGGAGGATAAAAAATAGAAAGGAAGAGGTAACAGTCCCTAAAGGCCTCTACTATGCCTTCTCCTGTTCTCATCGCAAGGGGGAAGAGTGTGGCTAACTCCCCCCATTTTTTCCCAGCACTGATGAAGGGGGATGTACTTGCTATCGACACGAGCAGTCGATGAAAATGGGTGGCGACCAGTTAGCTCTAAAATCATCCCAAGGGCTTGCTTTGGTACGCAACGTATCTCTGAGCTTTTCTAGTTCTTTTCTTTTCAGCAAATTGATTTGCGTTTCCCTTATTTTTGCAGTTTTCTTATGATTTTACCACGTTGCTCCGTGGTTGGGATAATTAGTCCAAGAAGAACGCAGAGATGGAGGAGTCCATGAGGTTCTCCCAGGAGGCCCTAGCTAATTCTAAGGCCACTTTTGACTAAGAGAAGTAGAGGGCTTATGACGCCCTTAAGGAGCAGTAGGAAAAAGAGCTCGTCAAGCTTCGGGAGGCTTACGCCCAAGTAACTTGTTGATAAATTGAAGGTGGAAGAGGCCAATAAGGAGATGTCTACAAAGGTGGGAAAGTTCAAGGGAGAGGTTACTGCTGCCTAGGATAACGTATATAATAAAGGCTGGGAGTCTGGGAGGCTGCGTACGATGATGCTGAGCACCAAATTGCCTATGTTCGGCGCTTGGACTTCAAGAAGGGTTGGGACCAAGCTTTAGTCGCAGCTGAAGTTCCAGCCGATTCCCATCTATTTTCTCAACACGAGCCAGGTCCAAACCCGATGGATATTGAGGAGCATTTGATCGACCAACCTCTAATTCAAGCTAGGATAGATTCAGTTGGTCCTACTATTGAAGACCTTTCGGCTGACCAAGTTGCAGGCGGTCCTAGTGCGATCGTGGTTATTGGAAATCAAGCTTCCTTAGTTGTTGACAAGGGGAAGGGGTGAGTGTGTTCTGAGCAGGTGTAGACTTTTTCCACTAGTCTAGGGTTTATGCTTTTATGTTCTTTATTCATTGATTTTGTAGTTTTTCAAACTTGTACTTGGCAATTTCCCCCACTAATATTTGAATGAAAAGAACATTTTCGTTGCTGATCTTATGTTGATACTGATGTTCATTAAATTTATTGCTTGTTTTGATTATTTTTAGTCCATTGATATAGATGAATATATACCTATAAACTCTCTATTGGGACAAATTCTTGGGCCAAATATTTATCTGAATGTTCGCAAGGCCTTTGTAAAGATAAACAAATCTCCGAGAGCAAGAAACCAGTAATCTAAAGATCAATTCGAGTTGGTCACGAAGCTAAAAGATAATCTCCAAAAGATGAAAGAAGTTGGGGCTTCATCCCAAGAGGAAGTAAACAACCTGAAGGCTAAACTTCTGGATACTAGCGAATTAAACCAAGTGAGCGAGATAATCCAGAAGGAGAATGATGATTTGAAGAGGGATATTGCTCGTCTGAAGGATAATGTCCCATCGGGGTCCTCCTTGGTGCTGCGAGGATCTTCATCATCGTCTAGGGGGGTCGCTCTAGCTGAGACTCAAGCCCAATAAAGTTAGGTTGCTGCGTAAAAAGAGGATATTCAGCGGGAATATGTAATTGTTGCTATGCTTAAAAGGGATGTGATAATATTGAGGCATTTATTCAAAAAGGGTCCTAGACAAGTCTGGGCAGATGGTTATGACTAGGGCTGGACTAATGCCCCAGCGAGGCAAAAGGAGGAAGAGGACCTAGCCTCTGCCTGGGGGTTCCTCAGTTCCCTTAGAGAGCTAAAGATGCTCAAGGATTCTCCCTTGTGGTACAAGTATCAAATCAATTGCCCGGTCTATTACCATAATCCCTTTTCTGGGAATGATAGGGGGATCTCGATTGATGCTATTCCTGCTCATCTTCTGGAACATCACTTAGAAGATGCATGAAAAGAGCTTGTGACTGACTTAGATGATGGAAAAAAATGAATGGGAAAATCATCGTTTTCATTCATATTGAAACAATTGGGTATATGGACAGTTACATTACTGGTAGTATTTTTGCAGGTGCTCTACATTCCAGCTATTTTTGAATTCTTCCCCTTTAAAAGTTTTTATTATGTAAGCACCAGAGGGAACAACAGTTGTGGTACGATAGGGCCCATGCCAATTGGCCTCCAACTTATTATGCTTTTGAATTACCTTCTTGAGCACGTAATAGCCTTCCTTTAGATCACATTTCTTGACCCTTTTATTATATCACATTGCAGTCCTTTGCTGATAGGCAGCATTGCGGATCGCTGTGTCCTCTCTGACTTCTTCAAGCATGTACAAATCTAAGCGTAGCATAAAATATCTCACTGGAGAATTGAAATTGATCACCCGGTGAGTTGGTAAGCCTAGTTTAGTAGGTATCACTGCCTCACTCCCAAAAGCCAACATGTAAGGGGATTCTCAAGTTGCTGTCTGGGGAGTTATTCGGTAAGCCTGTAACACTGAGTGCAACTCGTTGATTCAATTCCCTTTAGCATCATATAATCTCTTCTTCAACCCATTCAGTAGAGTTATGTTCATCACCTCTGTTTGCCCATTACTTTGGGGATGACCTGGAGCAGAATGGACCTTTTGTATGTTGAACTCTAAATTGTACGCTGTGAACTCATCATTGTCATATTGGGTATTGTGATTGGTGATAAAGGCATGGGGCAGACCATATCTGTAAATAATATTCTTCCAAATGAATTGACAGACCCTTTCGTAGGCGATATCGATGAAAGGTTTAGCTTCTACCCACTTTGTGAAGTAATCAAAAACTACCACCAAATATTTAAATCGTCCTCTTGTAGTTGGCAGAGGCCCAACTAAATCTATTCCCCACATGGAAAATGTCCAGGGTAAAGTGATTGGTGTTAGTAGCGCCTGAGGAGTTCTTCATATAGTAGAAAATCATTAACACTTGTCACATTTCTTAGCATAAACCATAAAATCATCACGTATTGTTGGCCAGTAGTATCCTTGCATACTCATTCTCTGTAGTAGAGTCCTTTCGGCTACATGAGCCCCATAAGATCCTTCATGAATTTACTCTATTAGGTCCTTGACTTCTATTGGATGAACACACCTCTGCAAACCATCTATCAAACCTTTCCTGTACAGAACTCCATTATTCAAAACATATCTGGAAGCCTTGTACTTTAACCTTTTGGCTACAAGTAGGTCGACCAGTAAAATGCCTTCTTTAATATAGACCCTGATGGGATCCTTTCAAGATGGTCCAATATCCAAAGCGATAAAATTTACCATTTGGTCTTCATCAATACTCCTTCTTGCAAGCACTTCAATGGGGATTATTCTTCATAGCTCGGTGTGAGTAGCTGAGGCTAATCGAGCAAGTGAATTTGCCCTTCCATTCTCTAGTCTAGGTATTCTAACCACCTGAACAGCTGTCAAATTAGATACAATCTCCGGAGCTCTATTTAAATATCTTGACATGAACTCCCCTTTTGCCGTATAAAGACTTAGGATCTGATTCACCCCTAATTAAGAATCACTGAACACGATAACTTACTCTGCATTCAATGATTTAGTTAAGTTGAGGCCCACTATCACAGTTTCATACTCAGCTTCATTATTTGAAGCTTGGAATTGGAAACGCATAGCATATTCAACGTCTATCCCATTTAGACTGTTGAGAATAATTCCAGCTCCACAACCTGTTGTACATGAAGAACTATCAATATATAAATTTCATATAGGGATATTATCATCAAACCCTTGGTCTGACAAAACCACTTGATGGAATATCTTGTCATTCCTTTCTTCGTACTTCTTCTTGTTCAACTCTTATACCTTGCCAGAGGATTTTGGTTGATCGGTGGCTATCCCTTCTGTCAATTATACTACTGGGAGTTAATCGGGGATATTTTCTATTAATCCTCTAGTATCCTTATGTTCCTCTGCATTAGCCCCTATTGATCGGTGACATCAGGGTAAGTAAACTCAGCAATGAAATTCGCCAATTCTTGTCCTTTGAGAGAGGATCTTGGCTCATAGATAATGTCGTACTCCCCTAACTATGCTGCCCAATACATCAATCTTCCAGACATTTTTGGCTTATATAAATCCTGTCAGGGTGGCATGTCAGTATATACCACTATTATATGGGCTTGAAAATACAGTTTCATTCTCATACTCTCTTCAATAAATCCTAACGCCGACTTCTCCAGTTTTGGATACCTGATTTTTGCTCCCCTGAATGCCTTGCTAGTGTAATAAACTAGTTTTTGCACTTCGTCTTCTATTCTTATCAAGATTGTACTGACTGCACTTTCTGAAACATCTATGTACAAGTATAATTTTTCTCCCGCCACTAGCCTGGACAATAAATGAGGTGTCCCCAAGTATCTCTTAAAGTCTAAGAACGCCTTCTCATATTCATCGTTCCACTCAAAGGTCTTTCTAAGCACCTTGAAGAATGGAAGACATCTATCAGTTGTTCGGGAGATGAATCTATTGAGAGCTGCAATACGTCTTGTAGGGCTCTGCACTTTCTAAGGCTTTCATTTTGTTAGGATATGCTTCAATACCTCTTTGATTCACAATGTACCCAAGGAACATGCCTTCTTATACGCCAAAAATGCACTTGGTCAGGTTCATCTTCATCTGGTACTTCTCTAATTGATAAAATGTTTGGCTCAAATCAGCTATATGGTCAGCAGCTTTTTTGCTTTTAGTCAACATGTCGTCTATGTATACCTCCATATTTTTGCATATCGGCTCCGCAAATATCTTGTTCACTAACCGTTGATATGTATCACCTGCATTTTTAAGACCAAAAGGCATAACATTGTAAAAATATGTTCCTCATGGGGTAATGAAAGAGGTACTTTTCCTGTCTTCAGGCTTCATTTTAATTTAATTATATCCAGAATAGGCATCCATGAAGCTTAGCACCCCATGCCCCAAAGTTGCGTCCACTAGCTGATCTATTCAGGACAGAGGAAAATGATCTTTTGGGCAAGCTTTATTCAGATCTGTGAAGTCCATGCACATTCTCCACTTATTCTTCTTCTTCTTGACCATCACAACATTAGCCAACCAATCAGAATATTTTACATCTTCGATGAAAGAAGCCTTTTGCAGCTTTTCCACTTCTTTTTGAATAGTCTGGTTATTCTTCGGACTAAAGATTTTCTGATTTGCTTCACTTGTTTGATCTCCTTATTGACATTGAGCTCATGACATAAGAAAGATGAGTCTATCCTCGGCATATCCTCTTGACTCCACGCAAATCCCCATTTTATGTTCTTTAAGAACGCCACCAGCTCTTGCTTCAATACTGGATTAAGTGAAGCACCAATCTCAGTTGTTCTTTCTGGTTGCTCGTTATCCAGAATAATACTTTATGTTACCTCCATGACTTGGCCTTCAACGAGTTTCGTTTCATCTCTTGGGTCTAAGGTTTCAATCTCACACTCGTCAGATTCATCCACTTGATAAGTGGTTATTTTCTTCTTATCATTCTCCAATTCCTCTTCCTCGGCAGATGAGGACAACTCCTGAATAGAAATATACAACCCTTTTGGATAGCTACACACTACGTTCTGCCTAACACTCAACAAATGTGCAACCCTTTTAACTGGATTTTCACCAAAATAAAAATTTCCTATAAAGAGCTCTGCCAGTTGATGGAAGGTTGCAATCTGCCCCCGAGGAAGGCGATTGTACCATATCTGAGAAGATCCGGTAATGGTTCCTGAGAACGCCCTATACCTCATTTCATCTGGGACTGTATAAATATCTGTTGCAGCCTAGTACTGCTATATATGGAGAACATTATCAGTTTTTCCATCGTACATGAGCCTTGAACTTTGCTGGTGTGGGAAAATCCATAATGACCTGTACAAATGGAGATCCCTTGATAAAGGTTCTTTGGAGAGGATTTTTAGCCTTAGAAATTTCTTTTAACCTGTCTTCCAACCTATAAATAGATCCTTTCCATGCGTCATTTCTAGCCCCTGATTTATTTGTGTTTTCCCGAGCCGCAGATCGCGCAAAATTCTCCTCTTGGGATATTTCTTTGTAAACTGCAGGTCTGGGGTTTGGATGTGATTGGGCTGAGACTTCCTTTAAATCATTTGGTCATTGAGAATTTCTCAACACAATCTGAGGAGGATTTTTATTCCTCCTGGGGCCCAAATGGTCGAAGGGATAGGATCTGCTCAACCTTTCCAAAGCGCTTAGTGTCTTTAGAGTTAAAGTGATGCGTTCTTGAGAATCCAAAATTCTTATAAGAGAAGTCAAACCAGGATGATAGGATGGATGACTTGAATTCCCAAAATAATGGACTTCAGTGTGTCTAGATCGTGACATAGGGCTATTATGAAGATAGCGGACGCATGCTTCTCTGAACGCTTCGTTGGCCTGACTGGGCAGATGCTCCATTTTGAACAATCTGAATGAACTGTCGCATAGTTTAGTACATAGTCATTTGTCCCCTGGCTAAGTTTACCAAGATTCTTGTGATATCGTTTGCATTTGGAGGGGCAGAAGGGTTAGGAAGATTCCATTCATTATTCCTATTTTTATATTCTGGGAGATCAGCCATTTATGACGAGGTTTTGGTGAAAAATACTATGTATAGTCATTCCCACAGACGGCGCCAATCTGTTAGTGTAAAAAACTAAATTTTATCTAATTTATTAATTACAGATAAATATGAATAAAGAGATAAGACAAGAGATTTTTAAAGTGGTTCAGTCTTAAGGAAAATGGCCTACGTCCACTGTTTTGTATTACTGGGTGTCTTGCCTTGATCTCGATTATGTTTGCTTAGGATTTCTTACCCTGCCATGAGGGTATTACAATGTATTTATAGCCTTTGGACTATAAGTATGAATAGATAATATGCCTTTATCGAATAGGCATATACATCTGTATATGGTAAGGAATGATTGTAATATAATAAACATTGAATCTGTCTTGATCGTTTGGTCTTCCCAACTAGTTGCTCAGTATGCTAGGTAGCTCGGTATGCTGAGTAGCTCGGTACTTGAACTTGTGCCATGTTAGATGACGCATGTCTTCATATAATTGGTCCACGTCAGTTGACCAATTTTTATATCAACAGTAACTAACAAAAATTTTATTTTAAAGAAGGATAACAACCCAAACATCTTTTCAACAAATATATACACATAAAACATAAATCAACACCATAAATCAAGAAAAACTTTCATCAAATACATGGAACTAATAAAATGGGTCTTTTACCCACCAACTAAAACACATTCTCCTCCATTTCTCTATCCTCTCTCTAATCAAAGGTAAAAACTTTAGTTTAATAAAAAAAAAAAAAAAGAAAATTCTTTTGTCCTATGCAAAGAAGGAAGATATATATATATATATATTGTGCAAATAAAGTAAAAGAATAAATTGAAAAAAATCAAGACGTATGTTGTTAAACTTAGTTGTTATATCGAAAAGAAGAAAACAAATTGTGCCTGTTTTGTATCACCTCCACAAAATCCAACCTAAAACAACTTGGGTGGTGCATATATAACAAATTCGTCATCTTAACTGAAATTCGCCTCCATTCTATGCCATCTCGACTAAAATTCGTCTCCATTCTATGCCTTTTAACCTCTTAAAAAAGATACTTCCTTGTAATAATAATCTCTACTACCTAATAAGAGTGAAATTTGATTAGAATGGTCAAATTACCAAATACCCCTCCTACAATATTCAATTCCCTCATTACCCTTCAACCATCTCACGATTACCCTCAACCCTATCTCACGATTACCCTCTGCTCTCATTTCAACCATCTAACTAAAACCCTTTCATTTTCTCCCCCTTCATCTTCTCACCCTTAATCATCCAACACCCCATCATCTTCTCAACGTATCTGATCCGACGCAGCTGTCAACATGGAGCTGGAACACCAATTGATGACCATAGGTATGTAATGGAGTCTTCTCACATCCTACAATAAAAGCCACTCTGTCATCAAAGCATAACCTAAAACCCATACCCAACACTTATCTATAGGTACGATTTATCATTTTAGCATTTTGTTTTCTATGTTCAATTCCACATGTGGCAAAATAATGTGCATCTATTTACCATAAAAATAATGTACGAAATGTGTCCACGAAGTGGGTCTCCCTAGCATTTTCCTATCCCAAAACCATTTTATGAGAAGGGAGTGGAAATCAAGTTAGGTTTTTTTAGGGCACAAACTTTGGGCTGAAAAACTTTATGAAGAGGTTTTGATTTGTGAAGGCCTATTTGACATTGTTGCCATACGTGGATTTAATTGGTAAGAGTAGAGGATTATTTTTCAATTTAATTTTTTTTTATAAATTTTGGCGATCTAATTTATTGATATTTTTCTTTCATGAGTTTAGTGACTTGGATGATTTATAATTTTATTGAATGTTTTGGACCTCTGAAATTGGTATTCTAAATAAATAATCAACTATGGAACTTTGGCTCTACGTATGTTTTTCGTTAAATTTATTCAAAACCATTTCATGAGAAGGGAATCGAAATCAAGTTAGGTTTTTTGAGAACACGTATTTTAAAACGAAAAACATCATGAAGAGGTTTTGATTTGTGAGTGCATATTTGACATTGTTGCCATATGTGACATTTAATTGGTAATTTGAGGAGCCTTTGGTATTTTGAAAAAGGTATGATTCTAATGTTGAGGGATTTGATTTATATTATATGGGAATGTTCTGAAAACTGTCATAAGTATGCTCTAAAGCGTTAAAAAAAACTCAACCATGCACACTTTTAAACATGCACATTTTACTATAATGTGTAACTTTAATAGCTTGTGAAATTTCTAGATCGCATATGATGCGTTTAATAACACCATTGGAATGCACATAAACGCGTGACATTCATTTAAGAAAACTATTCTTGCCTTATATGTTTTCATTACCATTTCATAAATAGTTATATTGTTGTTATTTGTTGTTTTATATGCGTAGATATTGCCTATTTGGCTTTGATGATGCTTTATGTTTAGCTTAGATGCTTTATTATTGGCTTAGTTTTGCCTTTGATAATGCTTTATCTTTAGCTTACTACATGTCACTATTTTTATGTGCTTTAATCTATACCATATTTGAAGTTCATCCGATAAGTAATAGTTTATACGCTCATTTCTTTCCTTTGAATCTTTGTAGGATCTTACTGAAATTGGTGCGAGAAACATGGATTGTGATTCTGAGATTGAAGGAATTCCCCATTTCTTTTCGAAGTAATTTTAATGGACTTTTGTTTCGTTGTTATCAACTATAAATCCTCTTAGTACAATATTTTTTTTGTCACAGTATTCTATTTGTCACTAATAGATTAAAATGGTAATACCATTGTGCTTTGTTTATTTTGAGTGAACGGCCATACACATCACAATAAACTTAATTATTACAGTAAATTGCATACATTCAGCGCTGACTGATTTATGTTTTCTACGATGGTCCTACCCTATAACCTATGAAGCACGGATACTTCGCCGGAGGTGCCGTACGAGTGTCAGGCACTCAAATGATGTGGATACTCAAAGGACACAGTATGGATAAGTGTCTGACATGCCACATGGCTGGGAAGTATGCTAGGGTGTTATTTTAATATGATTATATACATGAATTATGTACACCATCTTAAAGAATTTTAACACAAACTGAATTTGCAGAAAATGGAAAATGCTTTATCACCTAATTAATAAGATAGGAAATAATTGATTTATATCAGGTATTTTGTCTGGACACTTGAATATGAGACTTTCTCTGATACACTCTCGCATGGATTAGGAATAGAGGAGTACACTGTTAGGAGCACATAATCTATTAAAGGGGTAATGAATATGGAGTGAAGTCATGCGAAGGAAAGCTTTTCAATACTTCATACTTTTATTGAGTTTGGAAACGCGGTCGTGGATTGATTGGTATTATATATATTTAGATGAAGATATGATGGCATAAGCCTCAAGCACTGAGCTCAAGATCAGACTGGATTTGAGGAGAGATATAACTTCCCAAGTGGTAAGTTTAGTCTCGCCAACATGCAAACTACCACACATGCTGCTAAGCCACCACGGGGGGGTTATAGTTTCAGGGAATTGTTTTTATCCATAGTCATATACCCCATTTGTAATAAAATATTATTTATGAATCTCTTTTAGTATGTCTCCAAGGATGATTTGGGTCACATTATATGTTATCCTATGTTTAATGGGATTGGGACATATTAGATGGCCATATCAGTTTTACATGAGTTTTAGTAAAGTCTCTGGTTTCCAATTTTTTTGTTATAGTCCTAACTAGTGCTAGGGATCTCTAGGAGCTTATATGAACACATTTTTTTTCTACCATAAACATAATGCAATGAAAAAAGTGTTCAAAAGCTTTTGAAGTCTCTATTGGGATACTCTGATGTAACCAAAACCTCCTAGGTGTGTTGCCCAAGTATTTCAAATGTGATTTTAGACTTCTAAAATTCTGTAAGGTATTTATTAAAGAAAAATCGACATAACATGTAGAATAGTCAGTCTTTTTAATCCCATTTATTAGATATTTACAGCAGTCAATGCTATAAAAAATATTCGAGCTATTGATGGTGAGCTCAAATTGGAAATTACATTTTATACACTCAGTGCTAAAAAGGTTATTTTACTGATATTTCGAAAACTTTTACTTAGGACCCTAAAAAATTCTATTATACATGTAAAATGAAATCCAAAAATCTATGTGGCAACATCCGACCCTATTCGAGACCATGTAGGTCCGCCTATTTCTTTGGGGGGTTAAAGGTATATTATTGAATACAGTGGCACGCATAGTGAAAAACAACAAAAAAAGGGGGAGGTGCAAGGGCCAAACCACGGAGAAAGAAAGAAAAAAACTGCTGAAAGATATAGGGTTATCAATTTTTTTGCTTCTTATGTTTTCTTCTTCCAGTATTTGTGCTTATAAGATATGAAACTATAATTACTGAAATGATATAAGGATATTGATGGTGTAAGTGTTCATGGCATCTGCATATAAATATTTTTTCCAAGTCAATTAAACAGTCAAGAGAATTTTTCTTTGAAGTAAAGTCAAATTGAATCAATACATTGACTTCATTCAAGGGTAGAGTGCAAAAAGTAAAAAACTTTTCTGTCTTTGCTAGATATCGCTTGAACTATTTCTAGTGCAAGTACCTCCTCAGACATTTTGTTACAAATACCCCCTGCGTATATATATATATATAATAGGAATATGTCATATGGTTGCACCAATTTTAACTTGGCGGCTCCACCTCTCCAAATGTCGATATTTTTTTGAAGGAAAATGCACTAGTGACATACAAATCGGGGAGTAAAGTAGGTGCTACTTCATTGGTTGATTGGCCTTCAAATCCCTCAGGTGAACCTGCATTATGGTTGGTGCACGTATGGTAACTTGGACCAGCATCAGAAGAAACTTGTGCCAATTTTATTGCCATTGCAAAATGTACGTCACAATAAGTACACCGGTAATCAATTAAGAGTCCTGGCCAAGATGCCTCCACAGTTAGATTGTTATTCGAAAACTGTGTGGGAATGAATATTACAGTTTTAAATAGAATTGTCAAATACTAAGACATGTTTTATAAACTATAAGAGCCATTAGTCGTTAATTGAACTTGAATAAGAGACAAAGGTGTTAATCAACATTTCTCCAGATGTCGATATTTTTCTTAATAGAAAATGCACCAATGGCATACGAACCAGGGAGTAAAGTAGGTGCTACTTCATTGGTCGATTTGCCTTCAAATTTCTTGGGTGAACCTCCATTTTGGTTGATGCACATATGGTAAATTGGACCAGCATCACAAGCAACTGATATCAAGTCGATTTCCATTAGGAAAGGTACATTCCATTAAGTACATTAGTTGCAACATAGAAGCTTTCCGCGCCTGATTCCTCATTTAAAGATCACCAGCGATTTGGAAAAGTAAAGACATTCTTGCTTTTAAATTATTAAATACTACGAGAAAAAAGTCATATTTAAACCTCATCAATCACAAAAACAAAGCAGTGGATACCATGCTGTAAAAAAAACACAATAAAAGACTTATTGTCCCCTATTCCATGCACTATTTCCTATTTATCAATAGAGTTTTTGTTTTAAATTATTTCATGATCCTTTTATTGACTCCCTATATTTACACATCGGTATGTACTTAAATTTCTCTGTTGTATGTGGCGAAGTATATATTATATTTTTAATTACCTCATACATATTTTTCAATATAAGCTTTTCATCTACTGCACATCTCTGGAAATTCTTGCGTTTCTTTCCTACCAAATACAATAGATGGATACAACATACATGGATTTCCTTACTACTATAGAAAATGGAGCCCATCAACTTTATAATCCAGCACTTGAGACCACATGTATATCATAATAGGAGACCATCCTCAATACACTACGTTGTTCCATATTGTTTCATTATGAAAGAAAATAAACATATATAATTGCATTCCCCTTATGTCGTAAATGATGGTAAAATTCATAAGTTTGAAAATTAAGATAAATTAAGTTCTTATCATGATATTTTTTTATGAATGTATTTAAATAGATATGAAAAAATAGGAAATAATGGGTTAATGATCTTGGATTATAAGAATGACGTTTGGTCTCATATCTTTGTGGATGATGTTGTTTTTGTGGAGATATTCTAAACCTTTGATATCCCACATTGCTACTTTATCCTCTTTTCACAATGGAGAGGCCCTTTTATCCATTTGACATATGTAAGCAAATATATGTTGGTTTGGATTTCAACTTTCTACCTTCTCATAGTAATACAAATGACAAAAACTTGAGGGGCCTTCAGCTTCAGGTCCCTTAATTTAAAAAGAGTTTAAATGAGATCCATGATAGTTTCAACTTTAGAAATTGATCCGTCTCTAGAAATATAAGTATTACTTTGTATTATATAATTGTCAAAAATATATCAAAACTAGAGACATAACCTAAATGTGCATAAATTTGGTAGATTTAAGATTTTATTGTTTCTTACTTAATAAGTGTTGATCCAAAGAACCATGGCAAACATACTCATAAACAAGCAACTCGTGGCTTCCTTCTTAATATGAGCCCAATAGCATGACGAGTATGAAATAATATCTATCACACTGTTTGACGAAGCAGTTACTTTCATAGGTTGCTCAATTCCAACTTTCATCGATTCAAAACAAAAGGTACGACTATTCGTATTCAAAATTTATTTTTTACTACATAACTTTTCTACATTCTATATTCATTCCATATACTTATTATTCATAAATGATAATTTCAACCGCAGGGAATTATGCATTCTGATTACATTCGAAGTCTAAATACGTGCATCAGAAAATTATTCAAGTTATACATCAAAGGAAAATCACTTAAAGATTCTGATCGAAAGCTTGGACGTTTTGTCGTGCATAAAGTAGAAGAAGTCTATGAAACATCCAACACTAATAAACTTCAAAAGAACAATATTTGATACTTTTGTTTTCATCTTATATCTTGATCAATATGTATTTCTATTCGTTTTCTCATGGATTTTTTGGCATCACATTCGTTGTCATGGATTTATGATCTACACATGAATTTTTGCTCCCTAATTTTATTCATTAAATTGCATATTATGAATTTATTTTAGTCACAATCGTTGTTATGAATTTATGAGATTACTATCAATTTATGTACTTATAATGCATTTCTCACTTATTTCGATCATCACATTGAATATCCGGATTCGCTCACACGTGAAACGCACGTAAGCACACCTAGTATAACTAATGAAACATCAAGTTCAATAATATAATATAACTTAATATAGTATAAGTTAACATACCATCATGATTTTCATCATCTCTCATAACGAAGCCACTTTTATCAATCCTAGTGGATGGTTTTTCTTTATCATTTGTATCGGAATTACTAACCGATTCAGTATCTCTATTCAGGGTATCTTCTTCACCACCGTATTCGGATCCAGAAACGGGTGAGGTATAAAATGACAACCGATCAGACCCAGAACTCTCACTGGGGTCTTCGTGTATGGGCTGATCATGAGGGTGATCCGCCATTTCTTGGGCATGAAGTTGATCCTTTTGTGTGCTTCTTGTATGCAAAAATGGCAGTGACTCACCCCCATGGATGACATTAGCACTAAGTGATCCTTTGTCATGCACGACATGATAATACCCATTTTCTTCTTCCTCCGAAAATGCGCGATATTCATATTCATCCACATTTCTGCAAAATAAATAAAAGGATAAGTTGTAACAGTTAATGTATGGTATACATATGCCATATAGATATGTGTGAGAGAATTGGAAATATCTTTGGAATGGGTTGCCACCAATGAAAGAGACGAGTTTAGGAAGAACAATGAGGTATAAATTGAATTTGCCTCCCTTGACTATCTATAAATTCATTTGGAAGTTTGTTACACATTAAAGTAGTTACAGGATTACCTTCAAAATACTTCTTTTGATATTCCTTTCCTTCATGCCAAACAGTAACTTCTACTGCCTATGGGCCAATATGACAGAAGTAAGATGACTATATTGAGTAGAACATAGATAATAAATCAAACCTTGGTAAAGGTAAGGATGGTTTATGTTCGTAGAGCAAATGTTGAAGGAGATTATGGTGAGGGGTATGAAGTGGTGCGAGGTAAATGAGAGAGAATGGAGATAATCGTGTT
The DNA here is from genome assembly GCA_949130495.1 of Sambucus nigra. Lineage (NCBI taxonomy): Eukaryota > Viridiplantae > Streptophyta > Magnoliopsida > Dipsacales > Adoxaceae > Sambucus > Sambucus nigra. The sequence goes on from OX422214.1 coordinate 525,631,640, forward strand.
GGATGGGAATGGGAACAAGTAGTAGAGGATTTGGACGTTTGGTGTTCCAAGATTAATAACTTTGTTATGTTAATATGCATTAAATGATATTAAAATCTCTAATACTATTGTATTATAGGTATAATATTGATAAATATTTTAATATACTAGTTGTGCCCATAGGTGTTGCACGTGTGTGCGATTCCAGATATTCAACTTTACTGTGAATGAATCCGAGTTATGAAAAATGTAAAATGCAAAGCAATAGATAATTTGTTTTTGGAAGACATTGGATAATAACAATTTTTAATTGAAAAAAATGTATTCATTGACATTGGGTAATAACAATTTATAATCCAAAAAAAAATGTATTCATCAGATATGTTACTTTTAATGTTTGTTTGGATTCGAAGGTTCTTCTTAGTATTCAACTTTATGAGTGTCTCTAGCATTTTTCTAGGTAAAGAGGAGTGAGAGAAAATTGAGACGAAGAAGAATTATAAAGTATAGAGGCACTGTTAAAAAGAAAAAGAAGAGAATCATGTGTAAACATAAACTATTAATTTCATATAGCTACTTCACGAATTAGGGAATTTTGGGTTGATTAGAAAAAAATCAAATGGGTTCATTGTCCATTCCAGATGGATTTTTAAATGGTAGATCTGGGTTAAAAATAATATAAGAAAGGAAATCGTAAGAGTTTATTCTACATGGAGTCAAGAAACCTACATTAACATGGTTAGTCATAAACATTTGCCAAAGAACATGCCAAATAATAAAGGCGATGCCCTTAATTTCTACATAATGCAAAAACTTTCCCATTCAGATGGTAACACATAATGAAAAATGGCCAAACACCAAGAAAAAGAAAAATACATTATATGAAGCAAAAAATTCAAAATTACTAAAATAACAGCATTATTTGCCCAAAATCAGAATTCAAAAATCTTATGCATGGCTTAGCGACCGAGCGGGAAACTAATGGAGCACAATGTGTTGCGTGTCATCATCTTGCGCTTCATGTTCTCTGAATTCATTCTATTGCTAAGCAACTAGCATGGAATATCGACAGGGTTTTATTTTGTTTCAATCTATACATATAAAAACCCAGTTTGCACAAAATATAAACTGTTTCAACCCAACAGACACCAAATGTAAGAAAAAAAATCTAAACTCGATATAAATTGATTTTTTTCAAAACAAATCAGACCTAACCTTGAACTAAAACTAAATTCTTTCCTCTTAGTAGGGTCGATCGCTCTATGGTGGTAAAGGAATATAATACCCGTAGGCTAGATAGTTTTGGTCCAATCTTACCCCTTACCCCGGATTTACATGATGCGCTTTACAAGTTGCTGTATCGAAAGAATATAAGATCCCTCATTTCCCAAATATTTCCTCTTCATAAGGACCCATGAGATGGAGTCTTTATACCTCCATCTGGAAGCCAAAGTAAAATTAACATTACCTTTGGGCTCTGTACTTTCTTTTTTCTATCTTGAGTACTTTATAACTATCTCTTTGAGGCTATAAAGGTTGACATTTCCATGAAGGGCCATGGTGTGGAAATGAAGATTGTGACATGATTAAAGGGGAAAGATAAATGATCAGGCCGTTGAGATGAAGAGGTCAGCCTTTATCGCGAGAGTGGAGTCTATGGACATGGAAATTAATAGAGTGAAGGCTATGGCAAACACTGAAATTAAGGATTTCATATTTAATAGTCCATTATGGCTTAAAGATTTTTTGTACTCATTTCCTACGTAAATATTATGTATATTTGATTATTCTTCCCCCGTAAGACATCGATACATGCATCCCAATTCGAGTTTAAAAAAGGATTGAAGATCGAGTGGAGATGATTTTTTAAGGAACAAACCTAGTGTGGCAATGTTATTTAAATATCAAATATTTCATTTGAAAGTTGTCCAGTGATCGTTCTGGAAACAGTTAGTTCTGCTGCAAACATCAAACTTACTTGGAATCTAAAAGAGGGAAGAAGTTTATGGGCTAAATTTTTTAAGGCAAAGTACTCTAATATGGAAGTCACTAATGGATCTAAATGCTTCAAGAGGATTTAATCAGCAAGGCCAGTGATGGAGGAAAATTCAACTTCGTACGATAGTGGTATGATCTGGAAACCATCTGTAGATGGATCTAGATCATAAGCTATCTTCTTTAGCTTTTAAAACTCTCTAGCACCCCAAAATTCCTCCCAATATATCATATTTTGTGTGGAAAGTGAAATCTAGATGTTTTCCAATCAAAGAAAAGATTCAGTCAGTAGGAATAAGCCTAAGTTCAAGATGTCATTGTTGTTATTCTATTACAGAATCATTAAACCATCAATTCCAAAATGGTCCAGTGGCTTCGAAGGTGAGGAATTTTTTCAATAGAGTGGGGATCAATTAGGTTCCAGTTACAATTCATGATTCTATAATCAAATGGTGGCTGCAAGCATGTTCTGAATTCTCTAAATGGATATACAAGTTTGTTCCTCTAAGTATTATCGGGGAAAGCTGGTTAAGCAGAAATAAGGCAATTTTTTACTCTAAACCTATGAAACATTTCTTAATTATTGAGAAAGTCATACCCCAAATTTCTGAACATGGTTAAAGAGTTAATTTTCAAAGAGGTCATATTGAATTTTATCAGGGAACATTGACTATCTTTCCTATCAATTTAAAAATAAATTTATTGAACATTGGGTTCCTCATAATTATGATTATATTAAAATCAATTGTGTTGGTATAGAGGATTTTATTTGCAGTTATAGAGCAGGTGATATTGATGAGAGATGATCGTGGAAGATTTCTAAGGGATACATCAGTATATGCTGAACAAGGTTCTTTAATAGAAGCTCGACTTCAAGTACTAAAGGAAAGTTTTATGTTCTGTTCAGATAAAAATATTTCTCAAATTGGGATTGAAACTGACTCGATTTCAATTTGCAATGGCCTCTCTTAATATAATATATGTATTCCTTGGCAAGCTAAAAAAGATTTTAAAGAAGTTCAAGATCTCTCTCAACATTTCATAATCTCAATCAAGTTATATCCTAGAGTTGTGAATAGAGCAGCAGTGCCCCTATCCTCTTATGGTATCCACCATAAAGGTCTCAACATTTTCCATCATCTTGAAGATACTCCTACATTCATCAAAATTGGATGCAAGATCGGCGATGGCGATGTTGTCGCACCCCAATGTAGGAGGCTGAGAGACCTCTAAGGCATTTCATATATTAACCCCAAAAAAATGGGTGATGACTCATAAGTTCATATTTTTTTCCCTACTGGTAGAATTAGATGTCTTTCATGTTTCATTAAGATTTGATAGAATAAAACTGAATTAAATATGGAAATATTCGTCAGCAGAAGCGGACTGTAAACTCTAAGTTTATTCTTCATCCTTACGAGTTCTCCTCTTAAATGGCATATCAGTAGTTTATTTTGGTTGAAATGTTTTTCTTTATTATTTTACTGGGTAATTCCTTTCTAAAAAGTGAAGTAATTATTTTATTAGGATTATATGTGTTTATGTTAGATTTTGAGAGAAGTACACTGAACGTTTTAATGAATTTTTACCATATTTTATAATTTCGAATTTAACTGTCCATTAGAGAATAAATAATTTGTTGTACTCGTTTCCTACCTAAATATTATGTCTATTTGATTATTCTTCCCCTTTAAGACATCGATACACAAAGTGCAATCCGAGTTTATGTGGCAGTGTGCTTTAAATATCAGATATTTCGTTAGTATTTATCATAAAGGTTCTCAACATTATCCATCATCTTGAAGATACTCCTAGATTCATCAAACCTAATTTTGTAGTTTCTACTATCATTAACCTCCCCCGAGATCTGGCCTACTAATATTTTATAATAGCTATTATTTCGACCATTAAAGAATTCTACATTCTCCCTTTCCATTAACCTCTATTCATCTCAGTCCGTTGTTCTCAAGTAAAGTTCAAAGAGGGCATTGAGGATTCTAAGCTACATAGTAGCTCGAGTTAGGAGCTCCGAGTTCGAGTTCGAGTTCAGAGCTAGGAGTCAGGAGCTCGAGTTAGTAGCTACCAACAGGTATTCAAATTAAAGCAAAATATGGTGTGGAATTTTAATTCTAGGTCCAATTTAGATAACATTCATACTGCAATTACTTATATTTCATACAAAAAATATATTATTGGGTTTGTAGCTCAGAAATAAGGTTAAGTCAAGATAACATACATATAAAGACATGATTTTTTTTGTATATGTAAAATTGATATCTCAGACAGTTGTTAGATGAATATTTTGATAACTATACTACACCGATCTCAAGATCCAAATAGATCCTAAGGGATCGGTGCATTTTGCCAAAAAAAAAATTAAGTCTAGAGTGATACACAATTAAATTTAATTTACCTAGTAACACAAACTGGCAATTCTTTCAATCTCTGATCAAAATACCACTATTCATGCCCAAATTATAATAATATCCTACACAATTACATATAACAATCCATTGACTTCATACATGCTTCCTATATGAATTAATAGTATATCATAATAAAAATAACTTTAATTATAATATATGCCCGAATTTTTTTACACAATTCAAAATTACAAATAAATTTTTTATTAAAAAAAACTGATTTGAAGATTTTAATCAATACACAATTACAAATAAGATTTCAATTAAAAAAAATCCAAGTGCATTGAAATTTAGTTTCCATATTTGTTAATCCATTGTCCTACCATAATATAGTAAGAGTTATCATCATCATATATGAAAATCAATAAAATGATTTCGTACCAAAATTCAATATTTAATCAAACACGTGATGTGCATTCCATTGATTGAAATTAAAAATAGCTTATAATTGCATTCAAATTGAACTTCAATTTAAAATACTAAAACACAACACAACGTTCTTTTCGTACTGGGGAAAAACAATATTAAAACTAAAATATTGTACACAATGAATAAAAAATAATAATAAAGTGAGGTTCTAAATTTGTAATGTCTACTACGAAAAAAGTTTATATCAGTACGTATACTTCTGAGATTTAAAAGAATACATAGTCAAAAGTTATACACGGAATTAGGAGTATTCACCTTATTTTTTTGTCGAAGAATAATCAGCAAAGCAAATGTAAGATTGAAAGAAACTGCATGATGGAATTTATGCAAATAACTTATAGAGGCATGCTTGATTGTTGGGGTTTCAACTTCCATTTTAAGAGATGAATGAATCTGGAATTAAATTTCTTTGAATAGCTAACACTTCATTTTTCTTTGGGGAAGATGAATGACTTGTGATTTATTTGGGTGGGTTGGTATGTGTGAATGAATAGGAGAGAGGTGTGAATATGAATGAACGTGGGTTTCATATATGTTAGGTTTAGTTTGTATTAATAAATAGGGGAGAGATATGTCAGACTATTAATAAGGGTATGAAAGGAATTTTAAATTTAATGAGGATAGTTTAGTCCTTTATTCGTTGAAGAGGAACTCCCCTCTTTTTAAGTAGTAGAGATATGCATATGTAGATATAGTACACCCACCAACTTCCATACACCTATCACACACAATATTACTATCTTATACCCACCTATTTTCTCTCTATATTATATCACCTAGAAACACACCCAACCCCCACCGAAAAAAACCACCCGCTTCCACTCAAACCCAACATGTGCCCACAATAACCCAGGCCGGGATCCTCCAAACCACCTGAGCCAACTCAGACCAGACTAAACCCAAACTCTGACCAAGATAAACCCCATGCCCATTAACTCCTAAACTCAAAATTTATAAACCAACAGCAAGCCCACCTATCCAGTCATAAAACCGACCCAACAAATCTCTACCTATTATCCATACACACCAGCATATCTAACTCGCACCTAGTTGAACCTGACGACCAAACTCATCACCAAACAACACTTATTCTTTCTCTTATATATTTTAAATTAAACTCCCAATTTTAACCTCTCTTAACACCTTATAAACTCATTTTTATACTTTATAAGCCCAAGATCCCACACTTACTCACTACCCTTTCTAAACCATTAGCATAAGCCCAATCCTAAATTAACATAACCTCTTGCTTTGATATAAATAAAAGGGCAAGCTTAGATTGCAAATCCTACACAATATAGAGAGAAAACAAAATTGTAGAGCAGTTTTGAGTAGTATAAATTAGTTTTGTAATTTTTTTAGAGATTGTATAAGAAAAATATTGAATAAACTGATTAAATTTTAGAATATTCTTGGTGTAACTCATATTCATAAAGTGTATTTTTTGAAGATTTAAAAGTGTATGCAAAGAGACTTGATGTATTTTTTTTATTTTTTTATTTCTACAAGACTTTGTACGTACATAGCGCCTACATCTTAACCCACCTAGTTGCACTACCCTGTCTAACTAGTCTCATTGCAAATCTCACTAGCACACGAGTATTATATATCTTTAATTTCTTAATTAGCTATATCTCTCATTAGTTTATTAAATTATTAATCAATTTCTAACTTTACTCCTATTTTTTAACAATGTTCATCATTAACGTATAGGCCAGTACATAATTTACTACACTATTATTTACATTATATAGAAATGTCACACAAGTATACACACACACACACACACACACACACACATATATATATATATATATATATATATATATATATATATATATATATATATATATATCACTCATAATATATGTAACCACAGTGCTATCATGCTCAAGGACTGTTCACCACATTCTGGACAATCGGGCCAGAATTTTACCACCAAACCCAAAAATCACAAACGATTATTGAAGGCAGTCATGGCCTTAAGTCCGTGGTCATAACCATGCCACATTATTCCACAGTACTTCAAGCCTACATCACACGAGAGTTCACAACACCTATGACCTTGGGGAATGGTATTACCTCTACTGGGATTCGCCGGAGTGACCTCCAATGACGCCCAACCTCCCTGATAGCAATTTAGCTAGGATAGGTATACTTCATATAAATATCATACACACAGATATTATTCACATTCGTATATATACTGTCTCTATACCCATATATATAAATTAAATCACAAAACCAGGCTAACCCATGCCTATCACTCAAAGCACTAGCGTACAAATCCCGAGTCTATCTCACGACTCTTAATTAATTCAATTATCATCCTTTGATTAAAATATAATAGCATCAACCTGCTAAAATGTCTGGACTTACCCAACTAGCCCGTTGTATAATCATTCAATTTTATCAAAGTAACATCACTCTGATAAAACACCCGAATTTAACCCAACATGCCCATTCATTTATTCTTTAATTTAACTTATCAATTCGATATTTAAACTTTATCATCAATTATCTCTCTCACAATTTCTAATTCAAATTTAATTACCCACTCACCCTTAGGCAATAAAATCTGTTTAAATCACCCCAGTAAACTCTCTCTGACCTTTAGGGCTTATAAATATCATTTGGAACTCCTTGGAATTTACCTAATAACCAAACCCCAAAATTCACTAAAAAGCATCTTTCACCGATCGATCGATAATCCCAAACTACTCAAATTACGTTTCTAATAATTTAATTCAATTTTTACACCTAAACTAACAAAAATGTCATTTTTAAGCAACCGAATCGGGTCATAAATTTCTGACAAACTAAACACCGTGTAGTAAAATTACGATTTCTCCCTCTATAGAACTCCAAATGACCTTATTCAAACCTCATTGGAAAGCTAAGACCTATACCTTTCCATACATAGATGGCAAATAGTATAATTCAAAGTTCAATTAAAATGACATACGTTTAAAATAATGTAAAGAATTTTGGCAGATTGATATGCTGACAATGTAAACACGCTTTAGTAAAATTGCAATTTCTCCCTCTACAGAATTCTAAATGACCTCATTCAAATATCATTGGAAAGATAAGACCTAGAACTTTCCATACATCTATGTCATGCAATCTAATTCTAAGTAAAATTAAAATGGCACAAGTTTAAAGCAACGTTAGAAATTTTACCAAATTGTCAACTTATGTTCATCAATCAAACCCTAAGTTATTCCTGATTCATGTTTTTCAACCAAGAACTCAATAAGATTCCATCTTCATGTATCTTAGAAATCAAATTTTGAAATATAATCTAATTTCGTCAATCATACATGATTTTACTTCATCAATTGATCATCTAAACTACACATGATATCAATTTCATCAAAAACCCTACTTACATGTGATAACCCTTTCCAAAATTTATTTTTGTTCTACACCTACCATGATATGAATATTAATACACCTCAATTTTATTTAAATCAAGTTAATTAGTTGCCATGGATTATTCGTAGTCACTTATCTCTCTCTTGTATGTTGATTTGATGTTAGGATCGTTGAATCTCATCCCAAATTAGCCTCTTCTAGCTTTCTCATTTGATTTCTCTTCTTCCTCCTCTCTCCCTTCTGTCTTTGGGTTTAGAATAAATGTTATGACTTTTTAACGTCTTTAAACCTTATATTTTAATTCACTAATCCCGAAATTAGGTTATTAGCCTATATTAAAATGACCTAAATACCCATACGCGAGTCATGGCTAGTCTAAAACGTCCTTAGAACCCAATTACTACCCCGGGTACTCATTTCTAACTATTTCCAAATATTGCGGATCAACCGTGCACTCGAAATCACAATTTAAGTCATTAAATATAATTATCCTATTTCATCCCCAAAATAGCCTGCACAAATGACCCGGTTGTGATACCGTCAATTCCCGTCGTTTCTACTCACATATGACACACTACATTTGACTTAATTAAATTTAATTAAACATGCTAGTAAATTTGCCAAATTTATAGTAATCTTATTCTAACAAATTAATATTTAATAATTTCACCTTATTTTTCCATTTAAATTAAATTACGTCACACGTGTAATTTAAACGCTGAAATAAATTGCTCAAAATTACGGGATGTTACATACTCCCTCCTTATAAAGGAATTTCGTCCTCGAAATTTGGATAAGTCTGGTACTAAAATCTCTGGATATTTCTTCACGTATCACTCATATCTTACTAAAGTCGAAACCCTCATAATGTTCCCGCTACACCTCCACTAATGGTGCACTCTTCAACCCGACGGTCTATACACTATCGTTTAAACTAGTCTCCAGTCACCTTATTCCTAAATACCAAAAATTTTACTTACCATTTCACATTGGTCACAGAATTTTCCCAAATTCTCCTTCTAACTTATACACATGCATACATTTCCACTTCTTCTCATCGCGGACGTTACTGAAAAATCCAACTAATTAGGGCACCCATATACCATATATCTCTTGCATATCTGCATGAATACCACTCATCTCCCTTGGCCTTAAATCATTAAATAACTATCAACTCACAGTTTTATCCACATACACATGAAACAACTAAATTACTAACCCCATGCTCTAACGACCACGCATCTCTCAACTCTCAACTCGCACTAAGGTTCATGCATGGGACATCTCGCAAGCAAAATCAAAACAAGGAACCCCCCGATATATTACTACCTAGAATTTTCGGTCATCGAGATTCATAGGCCCAAAGCACATAACCAGGATATCCAAAATCCTATAACCAATCGTACAAGTCTAATCGTTCACTCCCGCGCTAAATCAATAACGAGTTAAATCTCTCTGCTCGATAGTAAACCCAATATACCCTGAATTAGATCAGTAAAAGCCCCTACGCACTGGGATAAAATGTAACGAGACAACTATAATCTCCGAAGTCTCCTATATAATATATATATATATATATATATACACACACACACACAATACATCGTACCCCATAGCGAATACAATAGTCGTACTATACTAGTCCACCACCACTCAAACCCCCACTAACGAGTCACTACTCACGATAATAATATAATCTACTCTCAAAATGAGCAAAACTAACACGCATATAAACATCTTCTTGGTGTCCACACTCGATCCCCCGCCGGAGGTACCAAAGAACCACGCTACCCCACAGTAAATATATTCATAATAAGGATGATACTGCTAAGGCACCCTCTAAACCTGACTCACACATGAGTTTTAGTGTAAAAATCATATATTGTGATGTACCCATGTCACTCGAAACTTACCCTATACTCATAAGGATAAAACAAAATCTTCTTACCTTTAGTTGCTAACTGCCTCGCCTGGTCGACGGGTTCCTACATGTGATCCTTGCATCGAAACTGACCCACGATTTGCTGTAATAGTTGTACCTCTAGAATACCATCCTGTAGTTGCCCCTTGCTTCTCTTTGGTCAATCCTTCTTCCCCTGGCCTGTCTCTCCACAACTAAAATAACTACGAAAAAAAACCATCATGGCTTTAGCCCTGGCCTTGCTGGCCTCCCCCGCTATTCCCTTGGCCGTGGCGCCCTTGAAGAATGGGATGCTACTATTGCTGCTAATGAGGACCTTGTTGGCCCTGTCTGGATCCAACGCCCTCGAGTTTGAAACCTCCTTATATAAATCTATTAGACGGATCCCCTTTCTAGGAATTTCAATCCGACTGCTATTGTGCCCCATTGACACCATTCCCACCTATGTTCCCAACATTTTTTCTCGTCTGTCGGGTTTTTTTTTCGATAACTTAAATGAGATTGAAGTCTATATAAGCTCACAGTCAAATACAAAATAATCAGTAGAGGAACGTAAATGCGTGTACGTAAGGAGGAATGCAACAATCCTACAATGTGGATCTATATCAAAGAACGCTACGCTGAAATTTATAAAGCTACACAGATCCTGATGACACTAGAACTTGATGCTTTGATACCATCTATGATACCCCGCCTATTAAAATAATGGGTGGTCAACCCTCTATTAAAATTAAACATTGGTATCATATGGGTAATTCTTAGCATCATTGTAGAAACATGATTAATTACTAAGCACCTAATCATTTTAACAAACAGTGCCAAATTTTATATTTCATTAACGTATAACAAGATTAATTAATACACAATAAATCCATACATAGTGACAGTATAAATGAAACACCAAATAAAGTCTAAAACTGAGATAAATAATTAAAGTACCTGAATAAACCATTGGGTAAGAATCCAATACAATAAATCAAACCAACTAAAAATCTGAAAACCTAAGTTTGAGTAAAAGGGGAAACATACCCAACAATACTAGAATAGAGAACCTAACCTAAAACATCAAGAATGAAATCGGCTACTCAAGAATCCTGCAAGCTTCCACATCAGCTGCAGCTTTGTGTACCTAGAAAGAACAATCATCCTTGGCATTCATGTGGCTGGATACCTAAATGTTTTGAAAATAGATTGAAATGGGTTACAGCTCAAAATATTTTAAAAACATATAGCAAGTAATTAAAATGCAGTGAATAAATATGTAGTTAAACTTTCGATATTTCAGCCGGTGTCACACTCTCATGAAATTACCGATCACCTCTCAACTATTGTCCACACATAGCGCCTACATATTAACCCACTTAGTTACACATCCCTTTTTAACTAGCCTCATTGCCAATCTCACTAGCACACTACATTGACTCGAATATTGTCTAACTTTCATTTCTTAATAATCTACATCTCTCATTAGCTTATTAAATCATATATCAATTCATATCCTTACTCCAATTATTTAACCACATTCATCATCAACGTATAGGCCCACATATAATTTTCTACACTATTATATATGTTATATAGAAATGTCACAGAAGTATACTTACACACACACACACACACACACACACACACACACACACACACACATATATATATATATATATATAATCGTAGTCCTGAATGTCCTCCGCATTCTAAAAGAGAGCTCACTAGCATGCTATCGTACTCCAGGAATGTCCACCACGTTCTGGACAATCAGGCCAAAATCTCACCACCAAACCCAAAAGTCACAAACGAACATTGGAGGCAGTCATGGACTCAAGTCCGTGGTCATAACCACACCAAATTATTCCATGGTACTCCAATCTTACATCGCACGGACGTGCACAACACCTATGATCCTGGGGAACGGTACTACCTTTGTTAGGATTTTTCCGAGTGACCTCCCACGACGTGTAACCTCATTGATAACATTTCGGCTAGGATATGTATGTTTCATATAAATATCTTATACACAGATATTATTCACATTTGTATATATACTATTTTTATACCCGTAGATATAAATTAAATCACAAAACCCGGCTAACCCCTGCCTATCGCTCAAAGCACTAGTCTACAAATTTTGAGTCTATCTCATGACTCTTCATTAATTAAATTCTCATCCTTTAATTATGTAAGGACATTTTTCTCATGTCCAACATGTTACATTTATGTATGTCGTACGCCGCTACATTTGACACGTCACCTCAAGATGTCACTCGACGGCCTCAATCCGAATTCTGGGAATAAATCATTCAACATCTCCATTAATATGTCCCACATCTGCCTCAACGACTTCACGATCCAAGATTTTAGGGACTTAATGCAAGTGGTACGCAAGGGAAGTCAAAACAGTGAAAACAGGCACGATAGGAGTGTTCAAGGGCATTTTCGTAATTTCACATCCATAGTTAGGAGGTCTGGTGAACTGGAAAGTTGAAGAGCTCGCCGCAACGAAGATACTGGAAAAAATGGCACCTCAATCCGAGCTACGATGAAGGAGTTATGACCTTTTGAAGATAGAGAAAATTCCTTAAAGAATGCTGTTTTTTTTTTTGTACGCTCGATAGAATTTCAGAGTTTTAAGAACATGGGACTCTTCATATTTTTTCCTATAAATACCAACTTCGGGGGAGTTGTTTTTCAAGACTTTAGAAGACGTTTTTAAGAGTCCAAATACCTCTAGTCTTCATATTTTTTGAGTCCCAAGACTCATGTTTTGATTCACACAATTGTCAATCCTTTGTGAATCTTTTTGGTAACCCAAGAACACAACTTTGAGTTTGTTCAACCCTTGTGGAGAAGCCGTTATCTTCTTCATTGCTGCCCTCCTGGAAAGGAAAAATTCCAGCCGCCGACATAGGAACCGATACCTGCGGGTATTTCTGTGTCACACTGTTTCTAGCCGTTCTTTGAAGGTTTACCGAAGACACCGTGCGTTACACTTGTGGGCGATTATCAGGTTGTATGTAAGTCAATGGTCTTGTAAATTCTTTAAAGTTCTAGAAATAAAAGGTTTTGCCCTTCGGGTATTTTTCCTTAACTTTGTGTCGCATGCTTTATATTTGATGGGTTGATTTATATGCATGTTTAAGGGTTACTTGGAAACTTGCGAGTTATTTTTTAATCGGTATCACACAGTCGCATACGACATTAATTAGTATCAGAGCGGGTTACTCTAAATTATCGAGTGATCTTGATTTTTAAAGTTTTTTTTTCCTGATACAATTTGACTTCTCACATCGTCAAATTGGTATCAGAGCGGGTTACGCAAATTTATCGCGTGATCTTGATTTTTCAAGGATTTTTTTTTATACAATTTGACTTCTCACGTCATCAAATTGGTATCAGAGCAGGTTGCGCAAATTTATCGCGTATTCCTATTTTCCGCAAAAATTGTGTGATATTGATTCTTTTTAAAATCAGTTTTATGAAAAATCGCAATTTTTCAATGGAACGCCCATTTAATGAGGAGCCTATTTTTGAAAAATTTCACGACCGTGCTGAAAAATTAAAAAGTTTGAATTTGAAACTTTGCAAAAGAATTAAAGTTTTGGAAAAAGAAAATTCTCTCTTTAAAAGTAAGATTGAATATTTGCAAGAGTTTCAAACTCAAAGTGATATTTGTCGTGAGCACTTTGGTAATTTGTATACTGATTTTGATTCTTTAAAAATTGCCAAAAAGAAGAGTGATGAGAGAGTCCTAGTTTTAGAGAAGGAATTGGAGGACTTAAAAAATTCTAGGGTTCCCGTTTGTGCCGTCGAGGATAAAAAATTAATCGATGATTTTACGGCACGCGAAAAGACTCTTAGGAATAAGTTTGTTTTAATTGAGGGGGAGCGTGATAAACTGTTAAGTTTAATTGATAATTTGAAGAAGGCGTCCCTTAATTTGGAAGAGTCTAATTCTTTGCTTGAGTAAAAAATTTTGAAGTTAAAAAATGATTTGACAGACTCAAGTAGGTTTGATAGTGATGGTAATGGCTCATCGTGTTCTCATGCTTCTAATGCTAAAGCCAAAACCATTATTTGTTTTAGAGGGTCAACTAATTCCAAGGACGCTAGAAAAGATCACACTTTCGGTGTCATCCCACCCGTTTACACATGCTCATATTGTGGTAGGAATGGTCACCTTAGGCGATTTTGTTTTGATCTTGGAAGAGGTCCGAGGAATTCGAAGCCTAGTATTTTGTTGGTTCCCAAAACCCCTTGTCGACGTGTTTCATCCATTTGGGTTAGGAAATCACTTTTGGAGGAACTAGATTTTAGACAAGTTGATTCCCGTTTGCTTGCACATGATTCTTCTCTTGCCATATCATATAGATGATTGTGTTTGCATGTTTGTCATACGCTAGTTATGCTTTCTGATATATTTTTGCTAGCGTTGTGACATGTACTTTTTGTATATATTTTTTTGAAAAATTTTGAAAAATACAAAAAGATTTTTTTTGTTGCGCCGTTTATGGTTGAAAACTTTGGATGACCGAGTCACAACATCATTACATTTTTTCATGTGACTATTTGATAGTGTTTTGAGACAATAGGTCAATTCATCCATGTGCTTTATAATGTTTGGAGTCATTAAGATGTAATTAAGTGTTACTTCCTACATGTTTGACTCATATTTCCTTTATTGCACACATGCACGGATTTGTTTGATTATTGTGCTTGTCTTATCACATGTTGGTTGGGTGTTTTCACTCCAATCCTGTCTTTAAAACGAACCAAGCGCGATAATTTTTATAAGGAAATTGTGCATATAAAAACCGTTTTGTGAGATTGTGTGCTTTGTTTAAGAACGGGGAGGGGCTGCGAAAGGTAATTATCTCTTCTTTGCGCAAAAGCCACTGTTCCAAAGGACCTAAAAAATGGAGGAATTTTATTATCCGGGGTCCAAAGAGGTTAAAAGAGCCCGAAAAAATTGAAAGGCAATAAAAAGAAATTCATGCCAATTATAGGCCATTTAGGTTTTTGCACCAATTCTCCAAAGTTTGAGAATTTAGATTACCTCTAAAAGAATATATATATATGAGGGAGTTTGGTTAGAGAATTTAAAACGGGTTTGCACGTCCTTGAAATGCTTGAAAATGCGCTACATAGTTTTGGACGTTATTGGTGTGGAAATCACTTTGACTTTGATTTGTTGATTTGCATAAGACGATGTCATCTAAATTCAACAAATTTTTTACACCTAAGGATACTTTTGATGCTCATTCGTTCGGGGTACACATATGCATCGTGCACATATGATTGATTGAGTTGATTTACCTATCGAATGTGTTCACACCCATACATTCCGTTCCCATGACTTGGTTGTTTGAGTTTAAATCTATGGTGTGATTTTTTTGTATCATGTTTTACATATTTTTTTCAAATGGTATCAGATTTTTTTTTGAAAAAAAAAATCAAAAATAGTTTGTGTATTTTTTTGTATATCGTGACACCCCAATTTTGCTTTTTTGATTCATTCTTCTTATTTGTCTATTTGGGGACATCATAAAAAGGGGGAGAAAGAATTATCATTTTATGGGGGAGTTTGAATTTTGGGGGAGTTTTGAGATTTGACTTATGCTTATCATATATTGGTATCTATGTTTATCTCATTTCAAACTCAATACGTCACTTGGTATTTTTTTTCTTTATCTCATGTGTGTAGGTACTACATTAATGATCTCTGAATTTCACACCCTGATGAGAAAAGATTTGAGATTCCTGAAGATTTGAAGAACAAACGATGAAGACTATTCATTTGTACCTTTTCCAGTTTTGGGTTCATGGGAGGGTAGATTTGTATAGGCAATTTCATATTTGATAATTCGGATTTTTTATGTATGTACCGGCATAGACATAGGGGGAGATTTGTAAGGACATTTTTCTCATGTCCAACATGTTACATTCATGTATGTCGTACGCCGCTACATTTGGCACGTCACCTCAAGATGTCACTCGACGGCCTCAATCCGAATTCTGGGAATCAAGCATTCAACATCTCCATTAATATGTCCCACATCTGCCTCAACGACTTCACGGTCCAAGATTTTAGGGACTTAATGCAAGTGGTACGCAAGGGAAGTCAAAACAGTGAAAAAAGGCACGATAGGAGTGTTCAAGAGCATTTTAGTAATTTCACATCCATAGTTAGGAGGTCTGGTGAACTGGAAAGTTGAAGATCTCTCCGCAATGAAGATACTGGAAAAAACGGCACCTCAATCCGAGCTACGATGAAGGAGTTATGACCTTTTGAAGATAGAGAAAATTCCTTAAAGAATGCTGTTTTTTTTGTACGCTCGATAGAATTTTATAGTTTTAAGAACATGGGACTCTTCATATTTTTTCCTATAAATACCAACTTCGGGGGAGTTGTTTTGCAAGACTTTAGAAGACGTTTTTGAGAGTCCAAATACCTCTAGTCTTCATATTTTTTGAGTCCCAAGACTCATGTTTTGTATCACACAATTGCCAATCCTTTGTGAATCTTTTTGGTAACCCAAGAACACAACTTTGAGTTTGTTCAACCCTTGTGGAGAAGCCGTTCTCTTCTTCATTGCTGCCCTCCTGGAAAGGGAAAATTCCAGCCGCCGACATAGGAACCGACTCCTGCGGGTATTTCTGTGTCACACTGTTTATAGCCGTTGCTTTGAAGGTTTACCGAAGACACCGTACGTTACACTTGTGGTCGATTTTCAGGTTGTATGTAAGTCAATGGTCTTGTAAATTCTTTAAAGTTCTAGAAATAAAAGATTTTGCCCTTCGGGGATTTTTCCTTAACTTTGTGTCGCATGCTTTATATTTGATGGGTTGATTTAGATGCATGTTTAAGGGTTGAATTTATTTGGTTTAAAAGTAGACGCTAATTAAATAAGCGTTCTTGGAAACTTGCGAAATTTATTTTAAATCACTATTACATATTTTTTTCAAATTAAAATATAATAGCATCACCTTACTAAAATTTATGGACTTACCCGACAAGTCAGACATATAATCATTCAAGTTTATCAAGTAACATCACTCTAATAAAACACTCGGACTTAACACAACCGGCCCGTTCATTTATTCCCGAATTTAACTCATTAATTAGATATTTAAACTTTATCATCCATTATCTCTCTCACGATTTCTAATTCGAATTAAATTACCCACTCATCCATAGGCAATAAAATCTTTTTAAATCACTCCACGAAACTCTCTTTGACTTTTAGGGTTTATAAATTTCATTTGGAACTCCTCGGAATTTACCCAATAACTAAACCCCTGATTCTCCAAAAATGATCTTTCATCGATCTATCGATAATCGAAAACTAATCAAATTATGGTTCCAATAATTTGTTTAAAGTTTTACACCTAAACTAACAAAATTATCATTTTTTAAGCAACTGAATCAGGTCATATATTTTCTGGCAGATTAAACATCCAGTAGTAAAATTGCAGTTTCTCCCTCTACAGAACTACAAATGACCTCATTCAAAGTTCATTGGAAATCTAAGACCTATACCTTTCCAGACATCTATGTCACGTAATTTAATTCTGAACACAATTAAAATGACATATATTTCAAGTAACGTCAAAACTTTTGGCAGATCGATATGCTGTCAGATTAAACACCTTGCAGTTTAATTGCAATTTCTCCCTCTATAAAACTCGAAATGACCTTATTCAAGTCTCATTGAAAATCTAAGAGCTATAAGTTTTCATACATCTATGGAAGTGAATATAATTCTAAGTACAATTAAAATGGCATAAGTTTAAAGTAATATAAAAAATTCTCGCAGCTTGTCATATTATGTTCATCTATTAAACCCTAAGTTATTCAAGATTCATGTTCTTCAACCAGGAACCTAACGAGATTCTATATTTATGTATATTAGAACTCAAATTTTGAAATATAATCTAATTCCAACAATCACAAATGATTTTACTTCATCAATTGATCATCTAAACTACACATGATATTAATTTGATCACCCCCCCCCCCCCCCACACACACACACATTTACATGTGAGAACCCTTTTCAAAAAAAAAATTGTTCTACACCTACCATGTTATGATCACAAATACTCCTCAATTTGATTTATAAGTTAATTACTTGCCTTGAATTATCCGTAGGCTCTGATATCTCTCTTGTTCGTTGATTTGTTGTTAGGAAACTTGAATCTCCTCCCAAATTAGCCTCTTCTAGCATTCTCCTTTGATTTCTATTCTTCCTTCTCTCTTAGGGTTTATAATAGCTGTTATAGCTGTCTCACATCTCTAACCCTTATATTTTAATTTACTAATCCCAAAATTAGGTTATTAGCCTACATTAAAATGACCCAAATACCCCCATATGAGCTCAGAAGTCTAAAAAGTCCCCAGAACCCAATTGATATCCCCGGGTACTCAATTCTGACTATTTCCACCTATTCCGGATCAACCGTGTACTTGAAATTACCATCCGAGCCACCAAATATAATTATTCAATTTCATCCCAAAAATAGCCCGCACAAATGCCCCAATTGTGATACCGTCAATTCCCGTCATTTCTACTCACATACGACGCACTACAATTGACTTAATTAAATTTACATAAACACGCTAGTAAATTTACCACATATATATTAATCTATTTCTAACAAATTAATACTTATTAATTTCACATTACTTTTCCATTTAAATTAAATTACGTCACACATGCAATTTAACAGCTAAAATAAATTACTTAAAATTACGGGATGTTATAATTTTTTTATTATATTATTTTCTTGATAATTAAACTAGAGATAGACTTTTTTTAAGTTAAATATTATTTTAGAAATTTTAACTCTAAAGATAATTTTTAAAGACGTAAATTAATTTTAATAAATGATCCTTAACGAGTAATTCATTAGAAATGTTTTAGCCTTATTTTTTAGAGTTTTGTGATAGTCTAAAATTAAATTTTATTTTTATCACATTTGTGATGAGAGTGAATTTATGAATTAAATAAATATTGGAGTATTTTAAAATTAAAGTAAATAATTAAGCCACGGAAGTTGATTCTCAAAACTTATTTTTCTCACATTTCACTCACTTAGCATATTTATTTTGTTATTTTTGTTTAAATTTGTCCCCATTTAATTAATTAGATTAATTATCCCTTGAAAACCATATTTTTAAAATCATACCTGTCTTCATTTTGCTTTTCCCATATTAAGAAGTTGGATCGATAGCCTTACTTGACACTCTACATGTATGCAGTATATTTTATAGGTTCAAGGGATTTTGATTGGAAAGTACTATACAACAATGACAACACGCAAAAAAATAACCCTTTCATTAAATAGCATTGTTACACTGGCTTCTTAAGCATTAGAAATGAGCCCAAATTTTAGCGATAGATTTCTCACCAATTGTGATTCCTGGATTCTCAAGTGGATGAGCATTTTGAAGACTTGTACTCTTTCAGTTTCATCTGTACACACACACACACACACACACACACACACACACACACATATATATATATATATATATATATATATATATATATATATATATATATATATATATATATATATATAGGCATTGTTCATTTACTCGTGGTGCTTTAGACACTAATTATTCGTAATAATTAATTAAAAAAGAAAAAAGGGAAACATAAAAAAGTGGAGAGAGAGCTTTGGAGTGGAAATTTTGAAGTCTATCTATGTTGGGTCTTATAACTCCTGGGACCGACTGAAGTTAGACGAACTTCCTCTCGGCCGACTCAACTTTATCTTCTCCCCATACATGTCAAAGTCATGGAGGTATAGTTTTTCATCATTCGCGATTATCCCTCGTGTGAGTCCTTTATTTGTTTTCTTCACCCCTGCCATTGAAACGAATCGGGATTTTATCACCCACTCAATCATTTATTCCACTTACTTGTTAGCCCATTCAATCACATAATTAAAATTAACTAACTAGAAATCCAAGTAGGAGCACATTTTTCAAAGGCGACATATAAGATTTTGTGCTTTTCTCGCCTGCATATTAATTAAAATTCTACCACCACTGATAATAACCCCAAATTGTTAAATTTGTACCTCAAATAGACTCATTTTAATTACTAGTTCTCGGTAAAAATTTCCTTGTAGTTAAAAAGATACTTTTGGATTCAAACATGTTAATTCAAGCCAATTTGGGAAATAAACAGCCGCATATGCACTTTTAGGGGAAAAATGGGAATTACAAACGATTAAATTAGAACTAAGACCAATCATGGAAATTGTAGGCCTTACATCAACGGATGCATGAGTTCAAACAATGTGTCATTGGTTCTCAAACAAAGAAGTTATAACCGTGCAAAGTTTAAAATCAAAAGAAAGTCAAAGTTAAAGCCTCGGGTAATACCGAAGTAAATTTCATGAACCGAGCACTTTAAAATATTATCGTCATCAAAATGAGGGTCATGTCATTTCACGCCCCGACTTATTTAAGTTAAAATCATCCTTTTTAGATAAATTTCCTTAAACAATATTTTACTTTAAAATCTCTCAGAAATAACACAAGATATTTTTTTTTCTTTTTAAAGGCATGTTTAGATGAAAACATAACTACGTGTACATTTAGCATACAAGTACTAAATAGATTTACATCTACATGTTTGTTTGTTTAACATTTACACAAAAAACTTATTGATATTCATCCCATATTAGATATTTGTTACTCCCTCATTTTAAGGTCTTAACTTGGCAGTGAACTCCAAACGATAGGCATACCTAAAACAAAACATGGTAGGAGTGTAAGCTATAAAGTTGTAGTGAATGACCATATACAATAGCTCCACATATATAACCAATTTTGATAATCATTTTTCTAATATTAAAACCCAACAAGAATTGTGAAACTCTCACAAACCTGTACCCGCCACAGTCCAATTAACCCACCACAGTTGATAGGCACCACCACATCCCTTTAATAGGCCCGAGTACACAAACCTTTAAGTTGAATTAATGGGACCAACACATCCCGTAGGACCCACCACAGTCCTTAACATTAGATAAAGGACCCACCACAGTCAATAACATTCGATAATTTCTCTTAACATTTTTAATCATATGCATATGGTTCACAAATACCACATCACTCCATAAGCATCCCAACACATGTATTTAACTACATGTTTCCACATAAAAATATAAGCATTTATATTTCATAAGGAAGGTCACTGACCTTGAAGTAGGTAATAAAATTAAGACTAAAAACTACTTCCTTTATATGGTAGTATTAGCCGCCTCCCCACCTAACAATTCAACATCATTAGTATTTAATTACACAAAATAACATTAAACCCGGTTATTCATAACATCATTTGGTCAATCTGAAATAACAAAAAAGAATTAAATATTATACTTCAAATTTCTATAACACCCTATTCATTAGGGTTCTAACACAATTTATGAAACTAAATTATGAATTCTCTAGACAATGTTATGCCCGTTTTATTACTAGATTTTCCAAATTGTTTCTCCAGAAAACAGTAATAAAACTTCAACTTCAACACAACCCCCAAGCCAAACTAGAAGTTATTTTATTCTAATACTCATGTATGTTATACTCATATATGTTCTATAACATCTCCAACTATAATTTCTTAATTCCAATAAGTATTCAATGATTTATGCCATTTTTAACACAACTAGGCCAGAATGGGACATTAAAGCAAAACCTAAGATGATTAAGCATACAAACTCTCCACCTTGGGCATCAATCGTGTCAAACATATAATAAACATGTTTTTAACATGGACTCACATCATATACATGAATTTACCAAATTTAAAATCTCTACAAGAAGGTGATTCAAATCTAGGACTTCAAAATTAACATTTACGATCCTAGCACAAGTTCTCACGTATGTTCTTAAGCCATCCTTGTTTTAACACAATTAGACAATATGGGTATCATTAAAATCTTTATCAAAATCAGAAGAAAAAATATACCAAGTGAAAAAATCATTCATGTCACCAACTTTAACAAAGATGTAATTACCTTATAAGAACTCCTCGATTTATGGTGAATTTTTGAAGAATTTTCTTCTTTAGCTTCCCCTTTTCTCTCTCCTTAGGCAAAATCTCTCCAAGAATATAATATGAAATGAATAAGATGATAAAGCTCTTATATATACCCATACAAACGTGGCCATGATCCCATGTGACGATTTTTAGGTGGTGATGTATGATTAGTTTGACAAAAGATCCATCAAACAATTCCACTAATGAGAGAATTGTCCCGCCTTTGTAAAATCATCATAACTCACTATTCCGAACTTCAATTTACTCGTCCTTTGAATCAACACTTATATCAATTATATATCTACAACTTTCATGTTATGTTTTTCCAAAATCATAAAGTTAATATGCCTAATTGGGGCTCGAATAGGAGAATAGCAATGTACCAAAAATCTCAAAACTTTCACATTTGGCAACCAAACATGGCCAATTTTGCACTAACACCCTAATTTACTTTTATAAACATAATGATTCATTAAAAACATACTCATTATTGAATTTATATACATAACTAATCAAATGCTCTAAACATGTTATACCCGATCATAAGCTCAATTAGCGTCAAATGTAAACAACATATATATATATATATATATATATATATATATATATATATATATCACGTGAGTATGCATCCCTCAAACATGATAATTAAATGTTTAACACTCATCACCAAACTTATAACTCATAAATTATACTTAATCATGTAATTAACATTCCTAATCACATTTTAGGGCGATACAATTCTACCCCTCTTATAAAAATTTCATCCTCGAAATTTAACGCATAAGAAACTTACCAAATAGATCAGGATATTGCTTCTACATATTATCCTCTCCTTCCTAGGTGGCATACTCCACATTCTGACTTCTCCACATTACTTTAACTAACGGAATGGTTTTATTATGTAACACTTACTCCTTTCGATCTAAAATTTCAACCGGTTATTCCACGTAGGTCAAGTCATCTTGGAGCTCTATCGATTGTGAAATAATCACTTGTAAAGAATCGAGAACATACTTACGTAACATTGATATATGAAAAACATCATGTACCCAAGACAATTTTGGTGGTAATTCTAACTTATAATCCACGGCTCCAACTCGTTTCACTATTTCATAAGGGCTAATGTACCTAGGACTTAACTTTCCCTTTTTCCCAAATCTCATAACCCCTCTCCAAGGAGAAACACGTAGGAATACTCGATCATCTTCCTCAAATTTCATTTTTTTCCTTCAGTTATCTACATATCTTTTCCATCTACTTTGTGCCACCTTTAAATGATTATGAGTAATATGTATCTTCTCAGTAATCTATTGCACAATTTCTGGTCCATGTAGTTTTCGTTCCCCTACTTCAGTCCAACACACTGAAGTTTGGCACTTTCTCCCATGCAAGGCTTTATAAGGACCCATCTCAATATTGGAATGATAACTATTATTATAAGCAAACTCTATTAGTAACAAGTGTTCATCCCAATTTCCCTTGAATCTTCAAGTGTCTAGATAGTTCTTTCTGACTAGCCATCAGTCTGAGGATGAAAAGTTGTACTAAATTTCAATTTACTCACCAAAGCTTGTTGTAAACTAGACCAAAAGTTAGAAGTAAACTTAGGATCTCGGTTAGAAATAATAGAAACAAGTGCTCCATGCAATCTAATAATCTCATCCACATATATTTTGGCATACCTATCCATGGAGTAAGTAGTTTTAACAGGAAGAAAATGTGCAGACTTATGTAATCTATCAATGACAACGCAAATAGAATCTAAACCTCATGATGATTTTGGTAAACCTATAACAAAATCTATAGTAACATGATCCCATTTCCATTCAGGAATAGGTAAGGACAGTAGTAATGTCTTCTGATGCTCTGCCTTCAGTTGTTGGCAAGTTAGACATCTAGTAACAAAATCTTCAATTTCGTGTTTCATTCCCGGTAACCAATAACATTGTTTCAAAACTCTATAAAGTTTTGTGCTTCCTGGATTCATAACATATAAAGAACATTGGGCTTCTTCTAAAATTATTCCCCTCAAATCAGGAACATTAGGTACACACAAACGGTTATCGTACATAACAATGTCATCATCATGAATAGAAAATTCATTTGGTTTACCCTTTTTTATATTATATCTAACTTTCTCCAATTCTATATCTCCTTCATGTGCTTGTCTTATCCAGTCTATCGGTGTAGGTCTAACATTTAAATGTGCTAGTATTACACAAGACTCATTCAAAGTTAATTCCACCCCCATTAAAGCTAACTCTCTCAACATGTCAACTCGAATACAATAAATACAAGATACTCTACCTAGATATTTTCTACTCAAAGCTGTAATACCTTAAAATTTTTAGGATTGATAATTAAATTAATTTGGGAGAAATAATATTTATTTATATTGGAGAAATTTTAAATTGGCAATTGAGGTCAAAATTTGAGGATGTTAGAAAGTATTTCGAATGACGATTCTGAGTGTGCGGTTGATCCCGGATGGGTCGAGATAGTCGAAATGACTGTACTTGGGTCTTATTTGGGTTTCGAAATATTTTTAAGTTCGTTTGACTCGAATTAGAGTAACCGAGTCATTTAAAGTGTGTATTAACATTTAAAGTTGGGTATCTTGGATTTAATGCTTAAAAGCCTACGTGAGAAGCCATTCTCATTTGAGAGAAGAGAAAGCCCAGGAGAGAGAGAGATAAGAGGAAAGGAAGAAGAGAAAGAGAATAAAAGCTTGGGGATTTCATCCAATACGCGATTTTGAGGAAGATCTAACCTCTACAACTTTGAGGCAAGTGATTAAACTTTCTAAATAATTCATGTGCATCTTTTATTTCATAATTTGTGGATAAAAATTATGGATTTTGGGTTTAAAATTTCAAATCCTAGATTTTGGGAAAATCTTGCATTTGAGGTGTGGGTATATGGATTTTGGGTTTTAAAATTTGTTGGGTTGAAAAATAATGAATTTTGATGTTAGAAATATGTTTAAGTTGAAGGTAAATGGTTAGAAGATGATATATGAGATTTTTGGAGTTTTTGGCTTTTGATGAAAATAGCCATTTTCATAGCTTCTGAATAGGCCGAATCGATTCGGCCCCCATTTTGAATCGATTCGGAATGTTCCAGCTTTGCAGATCTGAGTGACCGAATCGATTCGAACCCAAATCCGAATCTATTCGGCCTAAGACAGGTTCCCATGTCCTTTGGACTGAATCGATTCGCATTGGGGGGCGAATCGATTCACTGGGCCGAATTGATTCGGATTGGGCCCGAATCGATTCAAAAACCGGGCTATTTTTGTGAGGTTTTTCTAGAGTGAGTTTCTCTCCATTTCATTTGGGTTTATCTATTGGGAACCTTCATATAGGTTATGAGGAGTATGTTTTGGAGACTTTTAGGGAGTTTCCCTTATGATAAATTGTTGGGGTCATATTGATTCATTATGAGAGAATTCCAATTGGAGATTATCGTACTGACTAGTGGGAAGTCCCTCTATCATCGAATTTTCTATTTGGAGATAAGTATGGGACTATAAGAGAGAGGCGGGATGCGCTTAGCGATGTTGGATTTTTGAATTGAATCACAAATGTGATAACGTTAAGGGTTCATATGATTGATTTAACCATAATATGGATTGGGGATGATGATTGTTGATCGGTGTGCATTTAGATATCGATGGTATCCTTAATAATGATTGAATTGGGAGAATATTCATATTAATAGGTGTGATGGATGAGAAGGTTTCGAGTGAGTGCTCGTATTGTGAAGAATAGTGGGATGATAAGAGAGTTAGCAACGATTAGTATAATGAGAGTCATATACTATAAATGTATTCATTTCCTTTACATACAGGCGTAATGTGGTATGAATACCTATATGGCATAATTATATATACCTTGTGTGATGGGTTGCATTTATATGATGTGATTCTTATATATCTAGTGTGATTATATATATATATATATATATATATATATATATATATATATACTTATTGTGTGGTCATACCCTCCAGTGCTATCATGGGACGTTGTGCGATGTGGGTGAGGCCCCTGGCTTGAGGAGCAGGGTGCGTATAGTCCCCAAGTCATATTCATCCATTATTTATTATGTGATTTTGTTTGGGGGTTAGAAGTCTTGGGTATGATTCGTTCTCACTTTTCGGTTAGGAACTATGACCGATTCCCATACATTGTGATTTGTTTTATTACCATAGAGGTGTGATAATAATCTGATATATGGTAACCCGGGATAAAGTGAGTAATTCCTGGAAGATGATAGCATTGTGAAGTATTTTGTATATCCATGTGTGATTGGATTTTGGATATTTATATGTACGCTAAGTATGTTGTGTGTACTAAATTGTTGGGATTGAATGATTGCTCCTTATAACTAGAGTAAAGTTATAGAGCCTAAATGTTTCGGAGCATTATCTTATTTATGTGTTTATATATTATTGTTCCCCATATGTATTCGTAGTTATGTGTGGGGTACCGTGGGCGTAATGGATCTCAACGACCAATATTGTCAGGGAGTGGTGTATCGGGGGGGGGGGGGGGGAGGTTCCTTATTTGGATTTCGCTTGCGAGACGTCCCACGCACAAAACGCAGTGAAATATTGGGAGTGGAGAGAAGTTCAGTCCTTAGTACCTAGATTTGTATGTATGGTGAAATAATGCTTTACAAGAATAGTCTGGGGAATATTTTAATTATGTAGTTGTTATTATATGCATCGTGCATTGAGGGAATAATGAATCTCGATGATCAACATTATCAAGGAATAGTGTATGGGGGGGTTCCTTGTTAGGATTTCGCTTGCAAGACGTCCCACGCACGAAACGTAGTGCAATGTTGAGAGTTGGGAGAAGTTTTTTCCTTAGCATTTATATGCTAATAACTTGTGTAGTTAATAACTAGAATCCGTTAAATTCTAGTAAGAGATATGTATATGTATATTTGTAAGTTGATATAATTTTAGAAGCACTTGGGGTAAGTTAGGATAGGAAGTTTATGAATTGGATTTAGATGATGGGTTAAGCAAAAATGTATTTGGGCGTTGGTTAGACTGAATTGTCCCTAGAAATAATTGGGTAGTTATTTAAGGTTCATGTGCAGAGGTTTAGGTGCGCGCACTAGTTGAGGGGTGAGTTGGATTTCAAGGAGAGTGCGACTCCACTTTAATCATGTTATAATGCATTTATAATTATTATGAATTTTAATGCACTTTCTAAAAATGTTTTCACACCTCGGGCTCTGACCCGATTATAATTTTCTCTTGCTATATATATTGTATCATTTTAGGTGTTCCTCCGTAAGGACGCCAACGATATTTTCTACCCAGTGTATACGAGGAGATGTAGCTGTTGCGGACTGTTGCGGGATTTTGTCATAGTTGTTTCCTATCCTTTTGTAAATCTAGCCTAGGATTCAGTTTGTATATTGGGGTTGCACCCAAGTGTTGTAGTTGTAGCAATTTGTTTATATTTATTTTCACAGGACTGTTGTCTTGTCTGTGACCCGACAGCATATTCGGGTATTTTATTTTGTTAACTTATGATGTAATTGAGAATTACTTCTCTTTATCATCGCCATGTGCATATGTTATCCTGTTTAGTAGTAATTATGCTATTGATTGGTTATTGTTTTTTATGTTTTAAATTTTTTTTGGCACCCTCTTTTTATAGTATCGGGTAGTTAGCTATGTTTAATTTGGTATTGTCAGTAGATGTTGAGAATGACTCACTTGAGATTCCTGATTAATTATAGTATAGCGTTGGCCACCCGTTATTATTTTAAGTTGGGTGTCACAAAAGCATCAGCAACAAGATTAGCCTTACCCGGATGGTGATGTATTGTGCAATCATAATCTTTTATAAGTTCCATAAATCTTCTTTACCTCAAGTCCAAGTCTTTCTGAGTAAACAAGTTATTTAAACTTTGATTATCAGTAAAAATTTCATAACTAACACCATATAAGTAATGCCTCCAAATATTTCGTGCAAAAACTACTGCTACCAACTCAAGATCATGTATAGGGTAGTTGCGTTCATGTATCTTTAACTATCGAGAAGCAAAAGAAATTACCTTTTCATGCTGCATTAACACACAATCAAGTCCTTGATATGAGGCATCACTATAAATAGCCAAACTTTCTACACTCATTGGAAGAGTCAATACTAGAGTTGATGTCAACTTACTCTTTAAATTTTCTATGCTTTTCTCAGAATCATCGTTCCATACAAACCTGTTCTCCTTTCTGGTAAGCTTAGTCATTGGCAATTCAGTAGAAGAAAACCCAGGTATAAATCTCCTATAATATCCAGCCAATCCCAAAAAACTACGTACTTCTATCACACTAATTAGTCTTTCCCAATTCATTATTGCTTCCACCTTCTTAGGATTAACACAAATGCCACTAGAAGAAATAGCATGCACCAAAAATACTACTTTGTCTAGCCATAATTCACATTTAGAAAGTTTAGCATATAACTGCTTCTCTCACAAGGTCTGTAAAATAATATGCAGATGATGTTCATGCTCCTCCCTACTACGAGAATATATCAAAATATCATCAGTAAAGATAATAATAAAATAACCCACGTATGGATGAAATATGCGGTTCATTAAGTCCATGAATATGATTGGTGCATTTGTTAACCCAAATTGCATGACTAGAAATTCATAATGTCCATACCTGCAATGAAAAGAAGTTTTAAAAATGTCACAGTCTCTTACTTTCAAATTATGGTACCCAGATCTGAGATCGATCTTGGAAAATACTCTGGCTCCTTCCAAATGATCAAACAAGTCATCAATACGGGGTAGTGGGTATTTGTTACGGATAGTCACCTTATTCAATTGATAATAATCGATGCACAGTCTCATGGTTCCATCTTTCTTCTTCACAAATAATAATGGGGCTCCCCTAGATGATACACTAGGCCTTATAAAACCACAATCAAACAAATCTTACAACTATATTTTTAGCTCTTTTAATTCTGCAGGTGCCATACGATATGGTGTAATAGATATCCATGCAGTGCCTAGTACCAACTTAATCACAAATTCTACCTCACGGTCTCGTGCTAACCCTGGGAGTTCTTTTGGGAAGACATCTGCAAACTCATTAACTATTGGTATATCTGATAATTTTCCAACCAGTTGTCGTGTGTTCACCACATGGGCAAGATAACCCCGACACCCTTTCCTTAACAATTCATAAGATTTTGTAGCAGAAATCAAACATATTGGAGTGACATTTCGCTCCCCAATAAATATAAATTCAGGTTCACCCGATAATCGAAACACTACCACCTTTTTAGAGCAATCTAAACATACATGATATGAGGCCAACCAATCCATACCCAGTATCACATCAAAGTCACGCATATCAAGAGGTAATATGTCAACCAGTAATTCTTTTTCACCCACTCACACCACACACTCCCTATATACCTTTTCAATAAAAACCAATCCCCCACTGGAATAACAATAGCTAAACTATAATCTAATGATTATAATGGTTTATTAATATGCAACAAGAAAAATAAAGACATGAAAGAATGTGTAGAACCGGGATCTATCAACACATAAGCATCTTTATCACGAAGGAAGTGTACATGTAACTACGTTAGGCATAGTTTATGAATCTTTTTGAGTCAGTGAAAACACTCTGCCTTGACCTTGACTTTGAGATAAACCTGATCTACCTCCCCTGTGTACATTCTGTGTAGAACTCCTGCCTCCTACCGTCACGCTCCCAACTGATGTTGTAGCTCCCATCACTGGAAAATTCTTCCGTAAGTTCCCTGGTTAATGATAATGAAAACATAAAGGTGTCATCTCAGTTATTGTATAGTCTCGAGACATATGCCCTTGAACACCAAATTTGTAACAAAACATGGCCCTCAGTCCAAACACAAATGTATTTTCTGACCAAATCATTCCAGTCCTTCCACCTCGAGCTTGAAATCTTCCAGATGCATTTCTACTACTTTTAAATCCTTGACCCTTAGGTACTCCTCGTGCTACACTCTTAGTTTAAGTTCCCATCTCCCATCCATATGATTTCGTACCATCGTGTCTAGCTTTTTTCAAATTTTTAGCTTTCATTTCTTTCATTGACTTTTCTGACACAATAGCTCTATCCACCAAGTTCACATAATATGTGATCTTCATATTACCAACCATGGTTTTTATATCTACATTCAACCCACTCTGAAACCAATCAATTTACTTTCTTCTGTCCTCACCAAATCAGTGCAAATCTAGATAAAGATATAGATAAAGTCTCATACTCAGCCACTATTCGGTTCCCCTGTTTCATCATGATAAATTTGTCTTCTTTCTCTTTCCTATACAGCCTTGGAAAATATTTTTCAAAGAACACATTCACAAACTTCTCCCATGTAATTTCTGGAGGATTTACTAGCACCACTCCTTCAATTGTAGGAAGTAACCTTTCTGTAGCATTCCACCATAACTTTGCATCATACTCTAACCTAAAGGTTTCCAACAAAACCTTTTGTTCATCTCGTACTTCCATCGCCTTGAATATTATTTCCATCTTTCTAATACGCCCCTTTGCCACTAACGGATCGGTAATCGCAGGAATGATGGAGGATTTATCTTTATGAACCTTTCATGAAATTTTTCCCTATCTCCACCATATAATCCACCTCTTACTTGTTCCACTAGTTGTGCCACAACACGTAATATTCTCTCCACATCATCAATAGGTTGTTGTTGCACCTCTGGTTCATCTGCTTTAATATGTATCTGTCCTTCCTGATTGTTAGGAATATAGGGTGCCTCACTCTCTGATCTATCATGTGGCTCGTGTGGATCCATCACTCACTGCAATATAGATAACTTAAATAAAATACAATAGTAGCAAGTTAACATTAACATTGTTAATCAAAATCCAGACCCATAGCAAACTCATTTTCTATTGTCCACTTACAATCTGGACCCTCACACACTGTTCAAAACCTAATAACCATGCTCTGATACCAAGTTGTCATGCCCCGACTTAATTAAGTTAAAATCATTCTCTCGTTTTTGGATAAATTTCCTTAAATAATACTTTTCTTTGAAATCTCTCAGAAATATCACAAGATATTTTTTTCTTTTCAAAGGCATGTTTAGATGAAAACATAACTACCTGTACATATAGATTACAAGTACTAAATATCTTTACATATACAAGTTACTTTATTTAACATTTGCACAAAAATATTGTTCATATTGAATCCATATTAGATATTTGTCACTCCCCCGTTTTAAGGTCCTAACTTAGCAGTGAACTACAAACGATAGGCATATATAAAACAAAATATTACAAGAGTGTAAGCTATACAGGATTATTGAATGACCATATACATGCACTCCACACATATAACCAATTTTAATAATCATTTTTCTAATATTATAACCCAACAGGAATTGTGAAACTCTCACAAACCTGGACCCGACACAGTCCAATTAACCCACCACGTTTAATGGGGACCACCATATCCCTTTAATATTCCCGAGTACACAAACCTTTAAGTTGGATTAACGGGACCGCCACATCTCGTAGGACCCACCGCAGTCCTTAACATTAGATAAAGGACCCGCCACAGTCCATAAAATTCGATCATTTTGCTTAACATTTTTAATCATATGCATATGGTTCACAAATACCACATCTCTCCATTAGCATCCCAACACATGTATTTAACTACATGTTTATATATGAAAATATAAACATTTATATTTCGTAGGGAAGGTTAATCACCTTGAAGTAGGTAATAAGATTAACACCAAAATCTATTTCCCTTGTATGGTAGTATTAGCCGCCTCCCCACCTAACAATTCAACATCATTTGTATTTAATTACACAAAATAACATTAAACCCAGTAATACATAACATCATTTGGTAAATTTGAAATAACAAAAAAAATAATTAAATATGATACTTCACATTTATATAACACCCTATTCATTATGGTTCTAACGCAATTTACGAAACTAAATTACGAATTTTCTAGAAAAAGTTATGCCCGTTTTGTTACCACATTTTCCAAATTGTTTCTCTAAAAAAACAGTAACAAAACTTCAACTTCAACACAACCCCAAGACAAACCATAAGGTATTTTATTCTAATCTTTGAGTATGTTATACTCATATATGTTCTCTAACATCTCCAACTAGAATTTCTTGATTCCAATAAGTATCCAATGTTTTATGCCATTTTAACACAACTAGGCCGGAATGGGACATTAAAGCAAAACCTAACATTATTAAGCATATAAACTCTCCACCTCGGGAATCAATCATGGCAAACATATACTAAACATGTTTTTAACATATACAAACATTATACACATGAATTTACCAAATTAAAAAGCTCTGCAAGAAGGTGATTCAAATCTAGGACTTTAAATTAACATTTACGATCCTAGCACAAGTTGTCACGTATGTTCTTAAGACATCCTTGTTTTAACACAATTAGACAATATGGGTATCATTCAAATCTTTATCAAAATCAGAAGAAAAAATATACCAAGTGTAATAACTCCTCAATTTTCGAAGAATTTTCTTCTTTAACTTCCCCTTTTCTCTCTTCTTAGGCAAAATCTCTCCAAGATTATAATATGAAATGAATAAGATGATAAAGGTATGATAAATACCCATAAAAACGTGTCCATCAGCCCATGGGACCATTTTTAGGTGGTGGTATATGATTAGTTCGACAAAAGGTCCAATCAAACAATTTCATTAATGACAAATTTGTCCCACCTTTGTAAAATTACCATAACTCACTATTCCAGATTTCGATTTACTCTCCCTTTGCGTAAACACTTAGATAACTTATATATCTACAACTTTCATGTTCTATGTTTTCCCCAAATCATAAAGTTAATATGCCTAATTAGGACTCGAACATGAGAGTAGCAATGTACCAAAAATCTTAAAACATTCACATTTGGCAATCAAACATCGCCGATTTCACACCAACACACTAATTTACTTTTACAAACATAATGATTCATTAAAAGCATACTTAATAATGCATTTAGCCACATAACTAATCAAATTCTCTAAACATTGTAACAACCCTCTCTTTTGATAGCCTATTTTATATTTATTTACTATATGTAGTAATTAATTATAAAATGATGGATGCTGAGTAAATATTAATTTAATATGAAAAAGGTTAATATTTACTAAAATGTTGTATGATTACCCGATGAGTAGGTAAAAATATCCATGTGGTAAATTATTGTGTCATAAGAATTAAAATGACATTTTGGTTTAATGAGAAACCGGAACTTTAAATGAGTTATAAAAATTTCCAAATGATAATTTAGAGGGTGTAGTTAGTTCTGGTAGGTGTGAGATAGTCAGAATAAGTGCCATATTGCATTTTGGCATTTTGGGCACTTTTGACTGGTTATAGCTTAAATGTGTAGTTGCGTATCATTATATCGCGTATTAATTATTTTAAGTGGATAATTTTAGACTTAAGGCCCGATTAAGTCTTGCTAGCCTCATTATTTTTCCTCATTTTCTTTTAACACACAAATGAGCCCTAGAGAGAGTAGAGAGAGGAAGAGAACTTTGGAGAAAAAGAGAGATTAGAGCTTGGATCTTGCTTGCATCTTCCTCAAATCTGATTTTCCTACCTCAAGGCAAGTTACTTACTTGCTATTATATGATTTGAGTGGATTAATTAGCATTGATAATTGTGGATTGTTATGATTTAGTTTAGTTAGGGTTTTGTTGGATTTATGGGTATTAACCCTTGGAAATGGATTTGGATGATAAAATAATGTTAATGATGGTAGTTAGGTGTATTTATGGAGTTTTAGTTCCATTATATGAGCTTGGTTTGGTTGGTTTTGGGTTTGGAAGAAATTTGTATTTTAAAACTCCATAGCCAAAACTTGGCAAATTTGCAAAACCGAATCGATTTGGCCTGGATGAATCGATTCGCCTTGAGGCAGTTTCTAGGTTCGAGTTGATCGAATCGATTCGGTTTGTCCGAATCGATTCAGCAATTATGCAGAATCCCATCTTTTCCTGGTTGAATCGATTCGGCTAGGCCAAATCGATTTGGAAATCCTGCATTTTCCTTTTTGTTTTTCTTTTCAAAATTTTAAACTTTTTCTTTAGGATTAGGACCTAGGAACCTTCTTGAATGAAGAAAACTTAGGGTCCTAGAGTTTTAGTTGAGTTTGGTCGCCACCCTAGACTAGAATTGGGTCATCTGGGGTTTATTCCGGGGAGGTTTAAAGTAATGCTAAGGCATTACTTCATTTATTTAATTTTTGAGAAGTTAGGAAGTTAAATGCCCATGCTTGGAGTCTTAGGGGCTTATCGGAATCCTATGAAGTTTGGGAATTGTAGGATCATAATGTCTATTTGGAGACTAAGCCGGAACTTGTAATTTGAGGAATATTAATGACGATATTCGATGAGAATAGGTTCAACTAAAATGAACCCAAACTGTGTTAAAGATGATTGGTTCAAATAAAATGAACCCAGTTGTTTAATGATGTTAGGTTCGAATAAAAAGAACCAATCACATGGATATTGGAAATGGAATTTGGTAATGATAAATTGAAAATGAAAATGAGATTTAATATGGTAAATGTTAATTTACTTAAACACACCTCTCTAAATGACATCATAAGGGAAGTTCGTGCGCTTGGTGATGCCCCCTGGCTAATGAATGCATGGTGGATATAGTCCTAGGCCATATGCAGGGTTTTTATATGTTTTCTACGCTGGTGAGGGGATTCCGGGTGTGGTCCTGACTCTCCCGCATGCATATGGACGCTTCCCGACGTTGCGTTATGATCCCAGGCTGCCTTGTTTGATAGGCCCCTGGAAAATGATGGTCATTTAGGGGCGCGCCCAGTAGGGAAACTCGGAGGGGCGGTCATAGAATCGTTATATATATATGAATATAACTTTTCTTCATCAAGTGGGACTTGATGGTTATATGCCATAAAGAGCATGGATACGTGCCATAAAGAGCACGGGAATGAGATATGTGCCATAAAGAGCACTTGATACTAATGGAATTCCTATTAAGGAATGCAAAGATGAAATGGAAAGATAATTAACTATGGAAGTTAATAAATGGTTTTATTCCTATTAAGGAATATAAAAGATAATGGAAATTTGATAAATGAGGAAAGGCTTTAAATTTAAGTTATTTACTTTTCTTTCTCTTATGAAAATGACATTTTGTTTCATCATTTAGTTAAATTGCCTTAAATTGTAATGTGGGCTTAACATGCTAGATAACATGACATATTATCATCCTTATCATTCATGCATAAATGTTCATTTCTATCATGCTTTTTATTTCTTCTGGTGATCATATAGAACCCGGCCCTGGCTGGTTCATTTTCCTTGTTCTGTATATAATTGTATCCGCTCAGGTGCTCCACCGCAAGGACGCCCGTTGTGATTATTCCTATTTCTTTACTTTTGTCGGGCTGTCAAATTTTGCGGATTATTACAGGTCATTGAATTAGACGCCCTCTTCTTTGTGTTCTAGATATGATCGGGTCTTACACTCAGGCATGTGGCCCAAACTTTTGTATTCGTTTGATGAATGTATTATGTAAGATATTAAACTGTTGTACTGTGTTGTATGTAGCTGTGGACCGACAGCCTATTCGGTCCTTTTGCATACATTCATGTTAGATGTATTATATATATATTCTTGTGGAATTCCACTTTCTTATCAGATTGGGTTGTTTAAATTTAATTTTCTTAACTGGATTTCAATTTCTAAACTTTTTGGCAACCCGTTTTCTGATTTATTGGGTGGTTTTCCCGTATACTCAATTTATTTTTATTGATGATGAGAATGATATCCATCCATGATTCCTGTTATGTTTGAGTATCGGGATGGCCACCGCTTATCTCGGATCGTGGGTTGTCACAAACATGTTATACCTGATCATAAGCTCGATTAGCATAAAATGTAAACAACATTTATATATAACATGAGTATGCATCCCATAAACATGATAATTAAAATGTTTAACACCCATCACCAAACTTATAACTCATGACTTATACTTAATCATGTAATTAACATTCCTAATCACGTTTTAGGTCCTTACATATTGATTCTTACAGTACTTCAATTGGAGGTTGCATGTGAAAGATATGAAGATTTGGGTGTAATGTGTAAAAAATGAAAATTAGGAAATTAACTAGGGCGTATAGGTTTTGTAGAATTTATATTTACTAATACACTTGGAGGATCAGTGACTTGTTTGGTTTTGCATAAAAGTGTAGACGAGATTTCAAACCTGGGCAGGATATGGATTAATCCTGATATTGCAAAATTGCTTTTGTGTGCCACGTGCACGGCCACGATTGCGCCATGTTGCTACACTTATGCCCCTTCGATCAAGGCCCACCCAAGCGCACCCGTCCACGCACTTGACACGACTCCACGCGCACATGCACAAACCTTCTTCAGTCGAAATCCCCCCTTTTACCACTTTACTCCCTAAACCTTCATTCCTTTATTAATTCCTCCATTCTTCTCCTTTATTCTTCATTTATTTTTCATTCTTTTTAAAGAAAACATTTTTTTAATTCTTTCTCCCACACCTCTTAATAAATTAACTCTTCACCCATACCCTATTTTATTATTTAAATAATTTAACCATCCTTTTGTAAAATATTAAAAATTCTCCCAAACCCTAATTTCTCTACCTGTAAAAAGGGGCATTTGGTCTTCATTTTTGAAAGACCAATTACATCTAAGTTTTGTAAAGAGTAGATTTTCCACTAGTTCATAATTTTATGATAATTTAGGCTAGTTTAGTATAATCTTTTAATTATTTCTTTTGTAATTTTTAGAGAATTATGTGAATGAATTTATATTTTGAGAGGCAAATTGTGAGTTTGTGAGATATATTCTGGGAGGCAAATATTATTGTAAAACTCAGATTTGTGGGTATTCTTTAATTTCTAATCTTGTGAGTTTAATAAAAAGGAAAGGAGACTTGGTTTATATAATTGTCTCTTCATCTTTTACTCTAACATATTATTTTTACATTTTATATATATAAATAATCCACATGATAGGCTAAATATCCCATTTCATAGTTAGATATGAAACATGTGTCAATATTAATTAATTAGTTTATTTCATTTATTTGTTATGTTCCTTTGATAATTAGTTTTTGAATTTATGCATTGAGAAAGGGTAAATGATTTCCGAGAGCAGATCAAATTTGGGAAATAATATTCATTTTAGAATCGAACTAGATTTAGTTTTTCTAAAAGTGAATATTATATCCTAAATTTCAACTCCAACTAATTTTTTCAAGGATTAAATCATTTTTGATACGTCTATCCTAGCGGGTGATATATTAAAAAGGGCATAAGCCTAATTTTTGAGAGTTTGTGGAAGTGTTAAAATTAACTTTCTAAAAGGATAATACTGAAATTACATTTGTGACGAGAGCTGACTTGTAACTTTATTATTATATTGAAATATATTAAATTAATTAATTAATTAATTAAAACAAATAATATGTGCGGTACTATCTCATCCTATGTTTATTCTCATATTTGTTCACCTCACTCATTTCTTATTTTAGTTTTTATTTATTAGTTTAGTTTAAATATTAGCACATCATTAGTTTAAATAAACATCTCTTAGCCCTTTTGTTTGAAAAACCATGCTAAATATTCATTTTGCTATTGTTGACATTAAGAAGTGCAAATTAATACTACTTATTTCCCAAATAATATATATTTTAGGGTATTTGTAGGTACAAAGGGATTTGGATTAACGAGTCTTTCCAATAAGAAAAATATATATAAAGACAACTTAACAACCCCATCAATTAATTAAAGATAAAAATTGGCTATGTGCTAGAAAGAAATTGCCCTTTGCTTGTACGTGTCGAATTTCAATCTTTTGGTAGTCGATTTTATGTGCTCCGTCGTTTGTGTTTCAAGAGAGTCCATTTTCACCCCTTTTAAAAAATATATATATATATATATATATATATATATATATATATATATATATATATATATATATATATATATATATATATGTGTGTGTGTGTGTGTGTGTGTGTGTGTGTGTGTGTGTATTACTTTCTGTAACACCCCGCTTAAAATAATAACGGGTGGCCAGCCCTATACTATATTAAATCAGGAATTCCAGATGGTCTAGTCTCAACATCAACTAACGGTACTATAATATAGGACTAACTACCCGAAATCATATAAGCGAGATGTTATAAAAATTTAAAACTTGCAACATACAACAACCCTACACTATAAAACTACTAATGAATAGGAGAGATGCAGGAAGGAACTATAATAAATAAAATGAACCAATTAAATACAACTGAATGTACTACGAAAAGTAGATCCGAATAAGCTGTCGGATCACAGCAAATACAATAACTGAAATGGAATAAATGTAAACATGTATATAAATATCCCTATGATACAAACCCGATCTACAATATGAATCCTACCTAGAATTTTGAAGAAGTAGAAAGCGGCTACATGAAATATCCCGCAACAGTCCGCACCTGTCACGGCTCCCAAGACTCTGGATAGAAGGTCATCCGGCATCCATGCGGTAGGATACCTGTGGAAATACATATGTATATACAAGAAGGAGGGAGAAGTAAACGGGTCAGAGCCCCGAATGTGTAAAATATTTAGCAAGTGTGTTAACCGTGCATAATAAATACCGGTGTACTTAATTTCATAAATAAGTGAGACCGCACTCTCGTGGAACCCCCAACTCACCTCTCATCTAAAGGCGCGCACCTAATGGCGTCCTCAAATTTTAGTTAAATTACCCCCATTTATTTTAGGACAACCTAACTTATCAGGCCTAGCCTATATCCACGAGAACTACCTTCCCGTCATAATCTAAGGATCCATCCATTTCTAATCCTATTAGATTATGATTACAACAATTATGCCATAAAAGGCTTAATGAATTCCGATTAATAATCTCATGAATTATAATTATCATAATTCTTAAAACATTACCCCTATACATATACACATATATATACATACCTATTTAGGCTAAAAGCGTAAGAATGAATATACTTAATAATATGCACATGGAATATTGGCAAGACTTCTCTCTAATCCCAAAATTGTACTACGTTTCGTGCGTGGGGAGTCTCGCAAAGCGAAATCCAAACAAGGAACCGCCCCGTTACACTACTCCTGACAAGGTCAAGATCAGAGATCCGAGATGCCACCTATGGAATTACTTCTCTCAAATCTCGACATGGCACTGCGTTTCGTGCGTGAGGTGTCTCGCAAAGAGAAATCCAAACAAGGAACAACCTCGTTACACTACTCCTGGGCAATGTCGATCCTAGAGATCCATAATCCTCAACATACAAGTATATACTAACATTACTATTAAACTATAACTCCTAAAGAAAGAAAGAAGAAAAGAAAAGAAAGAAAACAAATAAGATAGAATAAAAGAACCTCCAATAATATCCTTGGGATGATGTAACCGAAATAATACCTTATGTGCGATACATCAACCCCCATCAATCTAGTACACCATGATCATCTAAGATGTACTTCATAAAAGTCCATATCCTTTCATCTATAGGATATATATATATATATACATATATATATAGGTATTTATTTCTAACCGTATATATATCATCATCAATCCAATAGCCAAGTGTACATACTACATATGATGTACAAGGCCATGCACATAATATACCCGGCTATATATATCGCCGATAAACTGCATCAGTGCTATCATCTTCCCAGTGCCCGGCTCACCTAGCAATACTGGGGCCACCGTGGTGGGACTAAACGACACCCATCTCGTGGTAAACACACGCACACGACGTCCCGGGAAGCGGTCATAGTTCCAACCGGCAATGAGACGAAACATACCCACCACGTCTCATCCCAAAAATATATATCTATATGTATAATAATCACAAGGGACGACTATGACCTGGGGAATATCCACACCCTGCATTATAAGCCAGGATGCTCACCCTCTACGCGCGCAACTTCCCAATGATAGCATGAGCGGGGTATGCTTAACCAATTAAGTATATGTATTATTCACATGCACAATATATATACATCCATATGATCCAATTATAGGATCAAATAATAAACCACCATATACGGTTTAAGTAACCATACCATGTATGTTCATAACATAAATATATCCATACATTTATATACATACGGATATATATCAACACATATACACATATCCTTATATCTATATATGATAAACTAATTCTCGTTCATATGCATAAAATATATATATATATAACTGGCTATAAGTATACATAGTCCTCGATACGTGAATATAATCCCATACTTGAAACATATTCAATCATCTTCCTATGATGAGTAGTCTCCCAAAACCATATGTTTATATCTATACCTATATATATTCAACATTAGGGCTATCACCCAAGAGTTTGTGTAGGAATCTTTCACTACACATATCATCTATATCTCCGAGTACATTAAAGAATCTAGTAATCATTTTGACTATCGGTATACATATAACTAATAGTCTATCAGCCTCAAGCTCATTCTTTCAATCATCAAATAATCTCATTTCCCTCGATTTCGACTATGGTTCGATCACTTTTGTGAATACCCTAATCTAAGATCTCTCTAAGAGTTCTTAGCCTCACATCACATCTACACTTACTTTTAATCTACAATTAGGATTCCCAATCCCAAAGGGTTTTCCCCCAAAATCTCTATACATAACTTCCAAATACATACATGGATACATTTCTCCCAAATTACCCTAAGGAGTCCCCAAAATTCTAATGTGTGAGAAACTCCTTATGTGTCTCCAAGAACATATCTCTTTTATCATAAGAGAAGGCCCCAAATCAATAAACCCAACCAAAAAGGGTTTGAATTCACTATGGAGAAAATACCTCAAAATGCCCTGTTTCCGAATCGATTCGGCCATGTTTCGAATCGATTCGGACTAGCGAATCGATTCGGCCTCCAAGGCGAATCGATTCGGGTCCAAAGACCTGGGCTTCTGCAATAGGCCGAATCGATTCGGCTTGGGGTCCGAATCGATTCGGTCAATGCAGACCTGCCAATTTTACCAAACCGAATCGATTCGCTAGAGGGGGCGAATCGATTCGGACCTGCAATTTTTGAAGGTTTCATCTGCATCTTCAAAACCCACGAGTTTTAAACCCTTAATTTCCATTTCTAACCCTTAAACCTTCAACAATTTATGATTTTAAGCCCATTAACCAACCCAAAGTTGATCCCAACCATTTCTATGTCATTAATTCCATATTTAATCAATGATTTCAAGATTTAAACCTAAAATCTAGGTTTTGACATTAATACCCAAAAACCATTCTTTACCCCACAATTTATGAAATAAAATA
The DNA here is from genome assembly GCA_949130495.1 of Sambucus nigra. Lineage (NCBI taxonomy): Eukaryota > Viridiplantae > Streptophyta > Magnoliopsida > Dipsacales > Adoxaceae > Sambucus > Sambucus nigra. The sequence goes on from OX422214.1 coordinate 525,673,261, forward strand.
CACAAATAGCTATTTAGCAAGATTAAACACTTGCCTCAGGTTTGTAGAGGTTGAATCGGCCTCGATGTCGCGTTTGGGCCGGGAATCTCCAAGATTTCTTCCTCTCTCTCTTCTTTTCTTCTTCTTCTTCTTTCCCTTTTCTTTCTCTCTTTTCTCAAATGAGAAATGGCTTCATCCGTAAGCCTCATAAACCTTTAAAACAAAATCCCAGTTTTAAATGTTAATACACACTTTAAATGACTCGTTGACTCCAATTCAAGTCAAAACAACTTAAAAACATTCCGGAGCCGAAATAAGACCCAATGACAGTCATTTTGACTATCTCGACCCTTCCGGGATCGATGGTACCCTCAAAAATATCATCCGGAATACTTTGAAACGTCCTCTATTTTTGGACTTAAATTCCCAAATTTTAGAATTCTCCAATTTAATTAAATTTTATTTTCCCAAAAACTTAATTTCTCAGTCTCCAAAATCGTGGGGTGTTACACTTTCCTTTTTATTATATTCAAAAAAAATTACAAATATTTTCATTGTTTTCAAAATATTCAAAAACACCAAAAATATTTTTTTTTTCAAAAATTCAAAACCCCTTAAATATTTTCTTTCTTTTTCAAAAACTTCAAATATAAAAAATATTCTTCGGTGAATTATTTTTCTCCCACCATTCATTCCGTTATCATCAAAGAATATCCTTTTCAGGATTAATTTATTTATTCCACATCCCCTCGAAACATGTTTAAGGTTAAGTCTGAGTTCACGCTTCAAACTTTACTTAGTGGCTTCAACTATCTCACGCATACCGTTGATGGTCCTGTGTCGTCCATGCACGCCTTCATATTCCACCGCCTGCGGTGACGAGGGTCAACGTATCCAATTCTTCTTCGTGCACCTATTACTTTCAAGTCATTCACTTATCCCATGAGTGCCCATACCTTCCTTATCCATCTGAACCAACCATGAATGCAGTGTATTCATATGACACTGTTTTAGAACCCACTTTGCCCTATTGTGATGACAATTTCAATATCGAGTGGCGTGAGAAACTAAGATATTTGTGGAAGCTTGATCAATAACCACCCCCAAATGTAATATGAATTATAAACCCATGTTGTGGATTCTCACGATTTTCGCAGTCGGCATGGAAAATAAGTTCACCCTATCCCTATCAATCCCCTCACTACGCTCTCCATGATTATTAATACTTTTATCTCTAATGGTGGCAAACCCACACTTTATATGTGTATTCTCCGTTTAGTCACGCTCAGGGCCAGTCCTCGGATTTAAAAGGCCCTTTGCAATTAAAATACGGGGCCCTTTTCATTTATAAGCTTCAAAGATTTTAAAATTATTATCAGGATAATTATCCTATATTACAAAAAAATATATAATTTGCATCTTGATACAAGCCATCAAATAATTGTATGACAAAAATTAATAAATTGCCTTTTAAAATCAATGAAATTTCCAAAAAAGAACACCATCGTCTTTAAAGTCAACAAAAAATGTTTATCACGTCACTCGGGGAAAGCCTATTTGAAAAACAACTATTTGAAAATTTTTCTTCTGGCATTTCTACTAGCAAAATCATCAATTAAATTTTTACAAACAATTTTATATAGCAAATTTTGTTCTATAGATAACAAATCAAGTCCATTTAATCTTTCTTGCGACATAGTTAATCGCTAGTAATTTTTTAATATTTTTTTTTGAAAAAATTATTTCTGCAAATGTAACATGTATAGTCAATAATATTCTACAATTAATAAATGCATTTGGAAATCAATCATGTTTTTTAAGAAATTAATTATATCGATCGCTGAGTTTGTATCTTTTTGTAAAATATTTTGCAAAACTTTTAGTTCTTAGAATAAATCATTCCCATCAATATGTGTAAAAGTGTTGCGTTTTAAAATAGCTTTAATGTGTTCACCACATGTTTTCATCTTTTTTTCATCCATTTAATTTAATTTTACTGAAGAAATAAAAATTCAATTTTTTTCTCATATTCATTGAATTGAGTAAACCTTATCTTTAGTGAACCAATAGCTTCATCTACAATTCGAAGAAGTAATGTATTCTAAAAGAGTCTTTTGGTGATTGTGTACTCTCTTCAATGGGATTATCATCGAAATATTTTTTTCTACGAATTGGACGTGTTACATTATATATGATTAACTTCCATTTTAATAGCAATGTCTTTAACGGTATTCATTGCATTTGTGAAGACGATTTCGCTGTAATGTTTGAAATAGACAATCAACCCTTTCACTTGTTCAATTATAATATCAATAAGTATGTCTTTAGATTGTAAATTTTTTCTAACTAAATTAACAATATGCAATACTTCATACCAAATAATCATGGCTGATAAAAATTCAAAATTTTCTATAGAAATACTGGCTTATGATTTGTCTTCGCTCGTTATGATATACTCTTTATCACGATCCGCTACTTGAAGTAAGACTTCTCTTAGACCCAGAGCTTGAAATCTTATTGCTCTAAAAACATCAACGCAACTTTTCCAAAGTGTAGTTAACAATGACTTAACACAATTTTTTACGTTATCTTTTAACATTTTCCATCCTTTTGTATAATTAGCAAATATTGTATAAATACGTTGTACCATTATAAAAAAAAATTATTTACTTTAAAACAAGGGTTTCCCATATAAGAAATAATTAAATTAAGACTGTGACACCCACATGCCATGTAGAATGCTCCAGGATTTATATCTAATAAATTTTTTTGGACACCTTGGTGTTTACCTTTCTTGTTTGATCCATTTTAATACCCTTGTCCTCTAACATCATTTACATAAAGAATAAGATTTTTTTTATCACATTTTGTAATTCATCAAAAAGGCCTTACCCTATTGTATCATCCATATTTGAAAATTCTACAAAGTTCTCATATATTGTCATTGGAAAATTGGAAGCATCTCCACAGTGTAATATCAAAGACAGTTGTTCTTGGTGACTTGCATTAGGAGTACTGATTAGGCATAAATTCTTCATATTTATCCCCTTAATTTTGGTTCTTTCATGGCCCCGTACGGTGTAAAGTGATCGGATTTATCTCATTTTTTCCTGTTATCCCTTTTCGACGAGTATTTCGTATTTTGTGTATTTCTCATGTGTTTTACAGGTATTTAATGCAAGTTAGTACGATAGAGAACTCAATACAGTGAAATAAACTAAGAAATGGGGAGTTGAAGGGAATTTTTGTCATTTTTCAACCTTAGTCCTCAGGTGCAGCCAACTGAAAAGTTTAAGATCTTGAAGTTACAAGAATACTTGAAAAAACGGCACCCCAATCCGAGGTACGGTGGAGAAGTTATGATCATTTGAAGTTGAGAGGAATCAAAGGATAAATTCGAGGGTCATACACGAAGGATGAACTAGTTAGACCTTCCTTCATTATTAGGTACGAACTGGTCCATAATTTAGTAATGCTCCAGATTTGTGACAAAAATTAGTCACGCTTTAAATCCGTTAAAAAATTTTAGAAGCGGGATTTTAATTTTATCCTTATCTTTTAGCCAAAATAGTTTTATGTTATAGGGACTATTCTAAACGACTTCTAAAATATATATTTAATCATTAGGGTTCTTTTAATTCAGATTCCATTCATGTAAATGCTCCTAATCAAACAGGAATATCTAGGAGAATAATTAACATATTTTGCAGCTCTAGTTCAAGAGTTTTTCCAATTTTTCTTCAAGCTTTGATTTCTTCTTGTATCTTTGTATTCTTCAATCTTGGTAACCTTAAATTCAATCACTTTCATTATTATTTTATTATTTTCACATTCTTGTTAATGGATTCGTTCGTAGTTAATACCACCGTATCTAGCTAGTGAAAGGGTCGGGATCATATTTCTGTCATTAATGGTGTTGAGCTTTGAAAGTTAGGTTTTGGGTAGAAATACAATTAATTGAAACTTCGTGTATTAAAGTTGAAATATTATGCATTTAACTATCTTTATCATGCAACGTTAGTGTTTATAGCGATATTCCAAAATTAATCCACTTGTGATCATATCCGAGCGAAAGTTTAATATTTCATTATTGAATTTAATTGCTTCACACTTGATGTTTATAATCAATTGAATATGCTCGGTTAAATATTTTTAAACTAAAATCCTTTATATGCATTGTTTAGCCCATGGCGGGGATGTGATCCTAATCCCGTTTCTTATTCTTTGTTTAGTTCGCATTAGTGTAGTTAACTTCTTTTGTTTTTCCCTTTTTCCCTTTTCAACCACCATTATCTTTTCCACTTTTATTTTAGAAGTAATAAATCAATTAAAATCTATTAAACATTCCCTGTAGATTTGATACCCAAACTCACCGCTATACTCTATAAGAGTGTAGTTAAAGTTTAGATTTTTTTGTATTGCGGTCAGAAGCCGATAACAACGATTAGCGTATTACACGGACGCTTGGTTTTTGCTTTGATCAAAATGGCGTCGTCGTCGGGGAGATTTATTATTTCCTAAGATATTTTTCTTTTCTATTTTTTTGTTTCAACCTTTTTTGCAAGATTGCACAATTGAGCGCCAAGAAACGTTGAATCCTTAACCGCACACCTCTTTACACGGATTTTTGTATCTACAAACCATTCGATAATCATGTCCTTTTATAGTGAGTTTAGTAATTATAATGGTTCATATGGGAAGAGTTCTCCAACTTTATATTTTTAAGAATTCGCTCTCCAACCTATTACCTTTGATGAGGGCCTTCAAATTCTTGAGAATGAAAACCTTGAAAAAAAATATCGGGAAGAAAATCATTTTCAAACTTTTTTATTTTCAAGAATCCGCTCCTCGACCTATTATCATTGGTGAGGGCCTTCTAATTCTTAAGTATGAAAGTTTTGAAAAAAAATGTTGGGAAAAAAATTATTTTGGGGAGTAAAAGTTGGATGCATTATTCGAATCCAATGGCGAATTTTCTTCTGATAGTTTTGAAACTGAAGAACATTTTTAATTAAATGAGGAATCAGAGGTTGTAGAGCCAAGGAATCCTACTTTGTAAGAAACCATGATTTTTCTCATCAAAATAACAATCAATTTTCTTTCCACCCAAAGCCCGATGAATGTGATAATGGTCTTGTTAAGCAAAATTTTCACACTTTGCAATGAGATGTGTTCTTACTTGGAAAATAAAAAGGAGGTTGAGACTTGTGTTTCACCTGAAATTTTTGAAGAATGTATCATTGAAAGTGAGTCTTCCTCCCTTAAAATTCAATCTCTAAGTGATGACGAGTCACTTGATATTGAATTTATTTCATCACCATTTTCGTTCTCTGTTATTTAACCATTACAAGTACCGCTAGATTCCTATGATTCGGTTGAAAATTTTGAAACGTTTAAACCTTTTAACGATGAGGACTCTTTACTTGAATTTTTTTTCAAGATGGACCTGTCCTTTTTGTGTCCCCGCTTCCCATACTACTTGAAATATCTTTGGGAGGTGATCCTATTTTCTTCATCCCAATTTTGCTTGTTCTCCTTAACATCCGAATCCCCCATCATCCCTTTAAAATTTTAATTGGTGATGGTTCATTTTTTCCATCTCACATATGGCTTCCATTGTTCAAAAGTAATTTTTATTTTTTGGGAGGTATACATGAAAATGAGGGTATACCGGTTATCCCTCAAAGTCATATCGTATTCTGGGTAGACCTTTAAACTTTTAGACTTCTAGTGTATGGTTTATTAGAAGTTCAAATCGCAGGCTTTACATAATTAGCTTCTTCTTTTTTCTTTTTCTTCTTATTTTTCCTTTTTCTTATCCTTTTTTTTATTATAGTTTAGAGTAATTAGTTAAAAATTTTGTTATTCTTTTTTCTATGCTTGGTTCTAACATGTTTTGTAGATTCAGTAGACTTGTACTTATCGGGGATCGCTCCATTTGAGTAATATCTTTCTCTTCCTCTCGTTATGCTGTGTTATTGATTTGCAATAGGGATAATGCAACATTTAAGTTAGGGGTGTGGGATATTCTTTCCATTTATTATTTAATTTCATTGACTTGATCGCATGTTCATTCCAAGTATGCTTTTTTTAGAAAACTTCAAAAATTTCCAAAAAAAAATTGAAAATTTCGAAAAAGCCAAAAATATTTTTCTTCAAAATAAATAAAAATTGGAATTTAAATTTTTCAAAAATGTCACAAAGTTTTGTTTGAACTCTCAAATTGTAAAAATTCAAATGAACAAAGCCGAAATTGACCATAGATGGACATTAAGCGAAAATTGACGAATTAACGAATAAATGTGGAGATTAACTAACCCAGTGAGATTTCGAGTCTATCAACTTTTGCGAGTTATTAAATCAATCCGAGTTAATGGTTAACTCAAAGTTCAATTCAAAGTTTAAATAAGTCGTTAAGTATCTCAATTCCTTTATTTCAATTGGTTATGGGAAACATGTGAGATGTTGTCTTAAATACGCGCTAAAATATCTCTAAACTAAATTAATCTCGAGACGCATATGGTAAAATAATTAGTAATTCGGACAATAAAGTAGGCTCTCGTTTGTTTAACCAAAAAATATTAGCCATAAAAAGTAATGAAAAATTATCCTTTTGCTATCCAACTTGATCCTAATAAAGCCTAATAAAATTTCTCTTTTCGTTTGATAACCCGAAAAACCCAAATAGCCGGAGTTGTGAAAATTGAATATTCATCAATAAAGTCCAAAAAGTGCATAAAACGGGGCAAAAAAAAGAACAAAGCTCAACAAAAATAGCAGGAAAAGAAAAAAAGAAAAGAAGAAAAGAAAATGAGCAAAAGCCCGAAAAAGCACTAGCAGACATCATAAGAAGATTCCAATTGCAAATTTTCCCGACATTCCAACTTTTTACCCAATACACCTCAAAAACAGAAAAAGTTCTAACCGAGTTTGAATTTTGAAATTAATTACCGCGTGGAGAGATAAGACACGAAAAAATAAAAAGAGAGATTAATTGGTGTGAGTAAGAGGCGATGTTTCCCGTTTTTCAATAACCATATTCCGATAGTGAGATCTATTCACCAAAAAAAATTCGTCTTTCAAATTTGTGTACGTAAATTAGTGTTTCATTACATTTACTCTTTATATCACGCGTATCGAGTGAATTATCCACTTTTCGAGTGATTCGTTTGTGAGGGCATCCCATGAGAATTGAATCAAAGCGAATTTTCGAAAAGTAACGTATGATCAATCGGTGAAAATTAGCAGTTTAATTTTCAACTTCGCATGTACACACTATGAATTGAGACACTTGAATATGAAGTTAAGGTGATGATTTTGGGGGAATTTAAATATTACAATTTTTAAGTATTTTGAGTTTTCTTTGAGTCAAAAATGAATTTTGTGGGTATATTCACTGCAGACCCTCATATGACACCACTCAACCTACTAGGGTAACCTACGGGTTTAACAGTTTGTTGTATATACTAAATGTAATTGTTTGTCGTGAAAGAGGTATCCTATAACATTATTTATTTAGAAGGGTCTTTATCTCATACTCTTATTCTTTTACATTGCCTCGGATGCGCAACATTCTACGTTAAGGGGATTTGATTAGGCATAAATTCTTCATATTTGTCCCTTAATTTCGGTTATTTTATGATACCGTAAGGTGTAAAGAGATCGTATTTATCTCATATTTATGCTACTAACCCTTTTCGGTGAGTTTTTCGTGTTTCGTGTATTTCTATTGCGTTTTACAGGTATTTCATGCAAGTCGGTGCGAGAGAGAACTCAATACAATGAAATAAACTAAGAAATGGGGAGTTGAAGGACATTTTTGTAATTTTTTAGCCTTAGTCCTGAGGTGGGGCCAACTGAAAAGTTGAAGAGTTTGAAGTTACAAGAATACTAGAAAAACGGCACCCCAATCCGAGCTACGGTCAAGATGTTATAATCATTTGAAGTTGAGAGGAATCAAAGGATAAATTCGAGGGTCATACTAGAAAGACGAACCTATTCGACCTCCCTTCATTATCAGGTCCAAACCGGTTCGCAATTTAGTAATGCTCCATATCTGTGACAAAGATTAGTCACACTTTAAATCCGTTACAATTTTCTAGAAGCGGGATTTTTATTTTGTCCCTATCTTTTAGCCAAAAGAGTTTTATGGTTTGCGGACTCTTCTTAATGACTTCTAACCTATACATTTAGTCATTGGCATTCATATAATTCAGATTTCATTCATGTAAAAGCTCCTAATCAAGGAGGAACATCTAGGAGAATAATTTACATATTTTACACCTCTAATTCAAGAGTTTTTTCGATTTTTCTTCAACCTTTGATTTCTTATTGCATCTTTTCTGTTCTTCAACCTTGGCAACCTTAAATTCCAACACTTTTATTATTCTTTCCTTATTTTCAAATCCTTGTTAATGGATTCTTTCGTAGTTAATACCACCATGTCTAGCTAGTGCGTGGTGCAAGGGTTGGGATCATATTCCCTCCATTAATGGGTGTTGAGCTTTAAAAGTTAGATTTTGGGTAGAAATACAATTAATTAAAACCTCGTGTATTGAAGTTGGAATATTATGTGTTTAACTTTCTTTGTGATGCAACGTTAGTGTTTATAGCGACATTTAAAAATTAATCCACTTGTGACCATATCCGAGCGAAAGTTTAATCTGTCATTGTTGAATTAAATGTCTTCATGTTTAATGTTTATAATCAATTGAATATGCTCGGTTAAATGTTTTAGAACCAAAATTCTTTATACGCGTTGTTTTGCCTATGGCGGGAATGTGATCCTAATCCCGTCTCTTATTCTTTGTTTAGTTCTAATTAATGTAGTTAACTTCTTTTGTTTTTTCCCTTTTCCCCTTTTCAACGATCATCATCTTTTCCACTTTTATTTTACAAGTAATAAATCAATTAAATTCTATCAAACATTCCCTGTGGATTCGATACCCAAACTCGCCGCTATACTCCATAAGAGTGCAATTAAAGTTTATATTTTTTTTAATATTGCGATCACCGGTCGGAAGCTGATAACAACAATTAGCGTATTACATGGATGCTCATTTTTTGCCTCGATCAAGTATCACCGAATAATTTTTTAGTTTTTAATTTTTATAATGATTATGTTTTTTACTATCAATGCTAACATATTTATCAACTCATTCTGAATTTTATGTGCAAGATAATGATAGTGAATCTCATTATTTTCAATATGTCTAACATGTTCTTTTAATAAATGATCCCACTCTAAAATCTCTTCAATTAGGCCTAAAAAGTTTTCGTTACTATCTTCATAAAGTCTCTCATTTGTTCCACAAAATGTCAAGTTATTTTTAGCTAAAAATTGTACGAGAGAAATTATTATTTCTAATACTCCTTTCCAATGTTCTTTTCCTTTTTTTTTAATATGATCTTGAATGTGTTTATCAAATGTGTCATTTTTCTCTAATCCAGTTGTAACAACCCAGGTTTTCGAGCGACTATTTTATACTATTTTGCCTAATGGGCTAATTTTATAAAATAGGGAATGCTGGAGTAAATATTATTTCCCGTGAGACTTAGGGATTATATTTACTATGTTCTGACTATTTACCGTTATGAGAAGGTAAATAGTGTTATATTGTGTATTTTGCGTCATTATATGTAAAACGACGGTTACGACCTATATTTAAATCGGGTATAATTAATGAATTTGAAATAAAATTTGAACGTAAAAATAGTTCACACTTTCCCGAATGCCAAAATAGGGGGTGCGGTTGTTTTTAGAATAGTCGAAATAAGTGCCACGTTATATTTTTGGGTTTCGGGCATTTTAAGGGGTTATGACTCAATTAAGTGGTTACGAGTCATTTTAGTGGTGTATTTGCAATTAGGAGTGGGGGTTTATATTTTTAGACCCTTATAAGTCCCTCACCCCTTTTTCTTTCTTCATTTGTGTTAGAAGCCAAAGGAGAGAGAGAGAGAAGAGAGAGTTGGGAGAAATGGAGAGAAAGAGAGAAATGGAAGATTGGGCCGGAATCCGTCGCTACCGGAGGTGTTCCGAGACTACGAACCTCGAGGCAAGTTTCTTACTTTCTAGATATTGATTTAATGTGATAAATTGAATGTATAGTTAGGTTTTGGAGACTTAACCCATAAATGGGTATTTGTTGATTTTGATGATTAAACCCTTAAATCTTAGTTTTAATTTGATTTGAGGATATATTATTGGTTGTAAATGGTGTAGGATTGATTTAGGTCGAATTGTTGTTGTTGATGTTGGGAGAAATCAAGGTTTTGGGGTTTTGGGATTTTAGGGTTCTTACACCCCGTAGCCCAAATTGGGCAAAATCCCAGGACCGAATCGATTCGGCCCCTAGGGCGAATCGATTCGGATAAGGAGAGGGTTACAGGTCTTGCAGACCGAATCGATTCGGAATGAAACCGAATCGATTCGGCAATTGCAGAAGGTCAGTTTTTGCTCACCGAATCGATTCGGCTGCTCAAGCGAATCGATTCGCAAGGGCGAATCGATTCGGCCCAAGGGGCGAATCGATTCGGTTCCCCTGTTTTTGTGAGATTTTCTTATTTTGATTTTTAGCCCTTTTTCTTTTAGGTCCAAGGTTTAGGAACCTTCCTTTGGGAAGTAATTAAGAGTCCTAGAGGGTGGTTTTGGGTAGACTAATGCCCTAAGATGATAATGGGATATTTTGGCTCACCGAGGGCTAGGTGGCGTAGGTTGATATCCGAATGATTTAGGGGATTAACCTAGAGATGAAATTTGAAGTTAAAATATTAAAGTTGAGCTTTTGAGAGACACTCCATTATGGAGACTCACTTTGAGGGTTTATGAATTATATAAACTATTCGAGGTTATTTTGAGGTTAGTGGCACTTTGGGTTTTAGGTCATTAATAATATATGACTTAATAAGAATATAATGCACCTTCTAAAACTTGGTGCCTAATGACTAAATGAATGATTTTTGGAAATATATAAAATATGAGCTTTCAAAAATGGAAAAAGTAATGTTTTTCATAAATGATAATTTATGGATACACACCTCTCTAAATCGCTATCATAAGGGAAGTCGCGCGCGTTGTGGTGAAGCCCCCTGGCTAATGATGCAGGGTGGATATAGTCCCGAGGCCATGGGAGCGCTTATGGTTGTATATTTTCTGCGGGGGTAGGGAGATTTCAGGTGTGGTCTTGGCTACCACGTAGGCTCATGGCCGCTTCCCGACGTTTCGATAGGATCCCAGGTGGTCTTGGAGGCCCTGGAAGATGATAGCCATTTAGGGGCGCGCTCAGTGGGGAAACCCGGACGGGCGGTCTTAGAATCGTTATATATATATATATATGAATATAACTATTCTAAATCAAGTTGGACTTGATGTTTGATGGGTGCCATATAGAGCACAGTAAAATGCCTTATAGAGCATGATGAAAGTGCCATAAAGAGCACGATGTAAGGCCATAAAGAGCCTATGATTATGATCATATTCCTGATAAGGAAGATATTTTTATAAAGTGAACGATGGTGATAAATGCCAATAGAGCATAAAAAGTATGACTATATTTCCTAATAAGGAACAAATTCATGAAATGAATTAGTTTACGATGAAAGTAATTTGGTAAACATTTGATAAAGTGTTGTACCATTTTTATGTATATTCCTAAAGATAGAATCAGGAATTGTGCCATTAGATGATGGATGAGTTTTATTTCTTTTTCTTTGGGTAGTTGTAGATGTGATTTTCCCACACTTATGCACACACATGTAATTATTTATTATTTCGTACTTAAATTAATTAGGACAGAGTCTAATGTATCTCGACGATCAACCTTGCCTAAGTAGTAGTGTATCGGGGGGGTTCCTTGTTTGGATTTCGCTTTGCGAGACACCCCACGCACGAATAGGGCATAGTGTTGAGACTGGGGAGAAGTTAGCCTTCTGTTCTTTCTATAACCTGAGCATCATTTTTATTGCGCTAGGTTACTGCTAGTTGAGAGGTGAGAAATATTATTGTTATCTGCGAGAGATTTACGCCAGTACCTGCCATGCATTTTAGTCACATGGTAATCATATCAAACCCGGCCCTGACCGGTTTCTCTATTTCTTTGTGCTGCATATTCCTTGCCGTTACAGGTGCTCTTCCGCATGGACACCCGTATTTACATATTCCATTCCAGTTGTTTTGGAGCTACAGCATATTGCGGATGTTGTAGGATACTTGTTGTAGACGCTCCCTTCTATTGTACTCTAATTATGTTTAGTACTTTTATTCGGGCGTGTTTGCCCAAGGTATTGCACTCATTTATAATATTGTAAATATTGATTGTAATACTTAATGTATTATTTGTATTGGTCTATGCACCGACAGCTTATTCGGTGATTATTTATTGTATTGTCATACTTTTGTCATCGATTTTGATACCCACCGTTTTTACAAATGGGATTGTCTAAGTGTTTCTCTTTTACTTTTAAATGTTTTTTTTGTATATGACAATCCGTTTTCTAAAATGATTGGTGGTTATCTCATACTATTATGTTAATCGACAGTGATGCTAAGAATGGACCATCTATGATTCCTGTGATTATTGGAGTATTGGGCTGGCCACCTATTATTTTAGTAGGCGGGTTGTCACAGATGGTATCAGAGCATTAGGTTCTAGAGTCCTTAGGAATCTGTGCGGATGTTTTACGTTTTCTGCGTTTCTCTCTATTTGATGTAGAGCCTTAAGAATAAGGTCGTTGAATTCTCTTGTGAGATTTCGTTCTCCTGCTATGGTATGAGGACCCCGAAGATCTTCTGCGCGATCGTGTGAGGCTTGTAAGTCGCTAGATGTAGGGCGTTGAGGAAGGCCGTGGTGGAGGCGTCGTGGAATGGGATTACTATAAGCTGTGGGCTGTGGTCGGGAATAAGGATCGCTTTGGAGGTCCTTCCCTTTGTAGCATTATTTTATAGTGCTGTCGTGACTACTAAGTGCGGTGGAAATAGTTTTCCCACGTACCGCTGCCGGTAGAGAGTGGTACTATGCTTGGGACTCCGAGCAATGTCAATTCGGAGTTGAGAGGTCCTTTATTAGGACCACATGTTGAAGCCCGGTTGGTTAGAGGAAGTGTAACCTCGTTCGGTGAGAATGTAAGGCCCGAGAGTTTTGGCCTGGAGTTGGGTATAGGAGTGCCTAGGTGTGAGGGTTTGAGGAAAACCTTTCACCCTTTGGAGTAAGGTTGAAGTGGCGGATATGATAGTCGCCTCGTTATGGTGGGGCAGAATGTTTTTCCCATAGAGAGAGCCTCTCAGTGGGAATGCTAGGCTCGTAAGTAAGTGTTGGAAACACTTTTGGGAGTAGTTTGGTGTTAGCCCTAGATTCGGGTGCGTATATCGAGCTTGTGATGGTATCGGTACATATTTTTATATAGTAAGTATATCTATGTGACTTCCATGATAGGGGAGTTTTGTATTTTCCTTCTCACTCGTTATGGGGCGAGTGGTGATATATGTGGTACGTGCTACTTGTATTATATATTATACGAGTAGAGATATTCTTAGATTGGTTGGGGCGACAGCAAGCGAATATATCGCGAGGCTATCCTAGTTCTAGTTCTAGGAGGAGGACTAGTTGTTCTATAATATCTCTCCTGGATACGGGTTGAGACTTTATAGAGGTGGTTTACGGTGTTTAGATAGTTTCCGTTATTTTTTTTATTTTATTCTCTTTGCTTGCTTGATTGCTTTGCTTGTGTATGCTATTACCTTATCTCCATGACCGGCTAGTTAAGGTGACTGTGTGGAGGGGTTCCTTGTTTGGATTTTGCTTCGGCGAGACGCTCCACGCATGAACCTTAACGACGTTGGGAGTGGAGAGATGTGCATTTTCTTTTCTGCTCTTCTTTTTCTTTCTTTTCTTTTCTGTTGGTTAAGTGCTGGGTTGGAAGGTTTAGCCAAGAATCACGTATATGAGTGATTAAGGGCTTAGTTCATGTGCGATATATGAGCACGATGATAGTTTTTTCTCTGGATCGACGTGGGGGAAGACTGAGATTATAGAAGTCTGATAGGGACTTATGGTTGTGTCTTAATGAAAAGGCCATTTGTTTAGAGGTATATGTGTATCTTGGAGTAAAGTAGTGGTGGCATCTTACTGAAAGTAAATGCCTCAGTAGATTGTTATGGTAGGACGTAGATGTTTATATGTAGTAGTAGAGTTTCGAGTTAGGATTCCGTCGATCCCGATCATGTGTCTTCGATCGTTCTCGACGACTGACAATGCGAGGTAGTAGTGTAATGGGAGGGTTCCTTGTTTGGATTTCGCTTCGGCGAGACGTCCCACGCATGAAACCGAGCTAATGTCAGAAGTCGGGAAAGGTCTTGGACACTAGGGATATTTAGTATTATACTTATACGACTAGGTGAGGATAGATAGATTGACCTTAGGATTCTTAGGATGCTAGGCCCTTAGGGCATGCGGCGTTAGTTTAGGAAGATGGTTGGGAGTTGACCACAATAAGTTGTGGGTTGACTCTAAGTAGGATTTGGTCCCTAGACGACAAGTATGGGATTTTGAGCTCGTTAGGATGTTTCCTTTCGCTAAGGCAATGCGGATGGGAGTAGTATAGGCGCCGAGTAGATACCGTCTTAGAGTTTATTCGTGGCATAGAATGCCAAGTGGAGTGAGCTTCACCGAGACGAGACATTCGTGTCAAGGTATAGGTAAAGTCTCCAGGAAGAATGGAAACCGTTGGGGATACGGGGTATATCCTACCACCCGTAAGTGGAAGGGTGGATTTGATTTAAGCTGAGATCGGAGTAGAAATTCTATGGATCGAATTTCCTTGTAATAGTTCGGATCGTCTTCGATAAACGTTAGGCCGTGTATAGCCTAGTGTAGATGGCAATATGCCTTGTCTACTCGTTGGAATGGAAACAGCGAATAGTATATCCCTGGGACCGGGAGTGGTCCGGGAACCTTCCTTTAGTCTGGGCTCAGTGAGCAAGTAGACCTCTGAGGGGTACACCAACGCGAATAAGTTAGTAGTGTTGGGGTTAGTGATTGTGAGATAGTGTAGTTATTCTCTAGTAAGGGTGTGACGTGTTTCGGAAAGTAAGGCAATTAGTGCCGAGCTTGTGCGGGTATCTCCTCCCGTAGTAGAAGGATAGGATCGATAGTTTCTGAGATCGATAGCGATGACCTTAGTCTGAGTCCTATGGGGACATTTCTATTCGGGGGTTTGCTAGTACGATAGCACGGTTTTTATTATAGTATACCCTTTATATGGTTATGGGTTGAGCCTGAATTTTGAGGGCAAAATTCCCCTTTAAGGGGGGGAGTATGTAACAACCCAGGTTTTCGAGCGACTATTTTATACTATTTTGCCTAATGGGCTAATTTTATAAAATAGGGAATGCTGGAGTAAATATTATTTCCCGTGAGACTTAGGGATTATATTTACTATGTTCTGACTATTTACCGTTATGAGAAGGTAAATAGTGTTATATTGTGTATTTTGCGTCGTTATATGTAAAACGACGGTTACGACCTATATTTAAATCGGGTATAATTAATGAATTTGAAATAAAATTTGAACGTAAAAATAGTTCACACTTTCCCGAATGCCAAAATAGGGGGTGCGGTTGTTTTTAGAATAGTCGAAATAAGTGCCACGTTATATTTTTGGGTTTCGGGCATTTTAAGGGGTTATGACTCAATTAAGTGGTTACGAGTCATTTTAGTGGTGTATTTGCAATTAGGAGTGGGGGTTTATATTTTTAGACCCTTATAAGTCCCCCACCCCTTTTTCTTTCTTCATTTGTGTTAGAAGCCAAAGGAGAGAGAGAGAGAAGAGAGAGTTGGGAGAAATGGAGAGAAAGAGAGAAATGGAAGATTGGGCCGGAATCCGTCGCTACCGGAGGTGTTCCGAGACTACGAACCTCGAGGCAAGTTTCTTACTTGCTAGATATTGATTTAATGTGATAAATTGCATGTATAGTTAGGTTTTGGAGACTTAACCCATAAATGGGTATTTGTTGATTTTGATGATTAAACCCTTAAATCTTAGTTTTAATTTGATTTGAGGATATATTATTGGTTGTAAATGGTGTAGGATTGATTTAGGTCGAATTGTTGTTGTTGATGTTGGGAGAAATCAAGGTTTTGGGGTTTTGGGATTTGAGGGTTCTTACACCCCGTAGCCCAAATTGGGCAAAATCCTAGGACCGAATCGATTCGGCCCCTAGGGCGAATCGATTCGGATAAGGAGAGGGTTACAGGTCTTGCATACCGAATCGATTCGGAATGAAACCGAATCGATTCGGCAATTGCAGAAGGTCAGTTTTTGCTCATCGAATCGATTCGGCTGCTCAAGCGAATCGATTCGCAAGGGCGAATCGATTCGGCCCAAGGGGCGAATCGATTCGGTTCCCCTGTTTTTGTGAGATTTTCTTATTTTGATTTTTAGCCCTTTTTCTTTTAGGTCCAAGGTTTAGGAACCTTCCTTTGGGAAGTAATTAAGAGTCCTAGAGGGTGGTTTTGGGTAGACTAATGCCCTAAGATGATAATGGGATATTTTGGCTCATCGAGGGCTAGGTGGCGTAGGTTGATATCCGAATGATTTAGGGGATTAACCTAGAGATGAAATTTGAAGTTAAAATATTAAAGTGGAGCTTTTGAGAGACACTCCATTATGGAGACTCACTTTGAGGGTTTATGACTTATATAAACTATTCGAGGTTATTTTGAGGTTAGTGGCACTTTGGGTTTTAGGTCATTAATAATATATGACTTAATAAGAATATAATGCACCTTCTAAAACTTGGTGCCTAATGACTAAATGAATGATTTTTGGAAATATATAAAATATGAGTTTTCAAAAATGGAAAAAGTAATGTTTTTCATAAATGATAATTTATGGATACACACCTCTCTAAATCGCTATCATAAGGGAAGTCGCGCGCGTTGTGGTGAAGCCCCCTGGCTAATGATGCAGGGTGGATATAGTCCCGAGGCCATGGGAGCGCTTATGGTTGTACATTTTCTGCGGGGGTAGGGAGATTTCAGGTGTGGTATTGGCTACCACGTAGGCTCATGGCCGCTTCCCGACGTTTCGATAGGATCCCAGGTGGTCTTGGAGGCCCTGGAAGATGATAGCCATTTAGGGGCGCGCTCAGTGGGGAAACCCGGACGGGCGGTCTTAGAATCGTTATATATATATATATATATATGAATATAACTATTCTAAATCAAGTTGGACTTGATGTTTGATGGGTGCCATATAGAGCACAGTAAAATGCCTTATAGAGCATGATGAAAGTGCCATAAAGAGCACGATGTAAGGCCATAAAGAGCCTATGATTATGATCATATTCCTGATAAGGAAGATATTTTTATAAAGTGAACGATGGTGATAAATGCCAATAGAGCATAAAAAGTATGACTATATTTCCTAATAAGGAACAAATTCATGAAATGAATTAGTTTACGATGAAAGTAATTTGGTAAACATTTGATAAAGTGTTGTACCATTTTTATGTATATTCCTAAAGATAGAATCAGGAATTGTGCCATTAGATGATGGATGAGTTTTATTTCTTTTTCTTTGGGTAGTTGTAGATGTGATTTTCCCACACTTATGCACACACATGTAATTATTTATTATTTCGTACTTAAATTAATTAGGACAGAGTCTAATGTATCTCGACGATCAACCTTGCCTAAGTAGTAGTGTATCGGGGGGGTTCCTTGTTTGGATTTCGCTTTGCGAGACACCCCACGCACGAATAGGTCATAGTGTTGAGACTGGGGAGAAGTTAGCCTTCTGTTCTTTCTATAACCTGAGCATCATTTTTATTGCGCTAGGTTACTGCTAGTTGAGAGGTGAGAAATATTATTGTTATCTGCGAGAGATTTACGCCAGTACCTGCCATGCATTTTAGTCACATGGTAATCATATCAAACCCGGCCCTGACCGGTTTCTCTATTTCTTTGTGTTGCATATTCCTTGCCGTTACAGGTGCTCTTCCGCATGGACACCCGTATTTACATATTCCATTCCAGTTGTTTTGGAGCTACAACATATTGCGGATGTTGTAGGATACTTGTTGTAGACGCTCCCTTCTATTGTACTCTAATTATGTTTAGTACTTTTATTCGGGCGTGTTTGCCCAAGGTATTGCACTCATTTATAATATTGTAAATATTGATTGTAATACTTAATGTATTATTTGTATTGGTCTGTGCACCGACAGCTTATTCGGTGATTATTTATTGTATTGTCATACTTTTGTCATCGATTTTGATACCCACCGTTTTTACAAATGGGATTGTCTAAGTGTTTCTCTTTTACTTTTAAATGTTTTTTTTTGTATATGACAATCCGTTTTCTAAAATGATTGGTGGTTATCTCATACTATTATGTTAATCGACAGTGATGCTAAGAATGGACCATCTATGATTCCTGTGATTATTGGAGTATTGGGCTGGCCACCTATTATTTTAGTAGGCGGGTTGTCACACCAGTTTGTAAATCAACCCAATCACTCATGTTATTCATGTGTTAATTACTTGTTCATGTTATTTAAGCCTAATACTAAGATTTTTCGAATCATTATATACATCATTTACAAATTGACCACCTTTGTTTGGGCTTTTTTTAAATAACTAACGGTAGAAGCAAAAAACCTTATCCACTTAGTTTGAATATATTAACCACGCACTATCTAATTTCTCACCATGGGTAAAAAATGTGTATAATGTACTGAAGAAAAACGCCTAGATAATTTATCTTTAAGGTCCTTTTATATTAATATATTCCTTATATGTCCTTTTTCTACAAGTAAATCTCTTAATTTTATATCTAGATTATTCCAAGTTCTCGGATCGTAAATATTAATCGCGTTAGTTTCTTGTACATCAATTAAATTATAATCTTTTTTTCATTATTTTCCATGTTGTTGACATCATCAATATTTTCATTAATCGTATTTTCATTGTTTGGTAATTCTTCCACTTGACTCGTTTGTTCTTTAAACTTTTTTTTTTATTAAGATCACCACCTAGAGATTGTGTCAATTCTTCTTGTTTTCCCTTATCTCATATCTGGATGGTTGTTTGGAAAACATTTTACTTTTACAGAATATAAAGTTCTAATAAAATAAAGCACAAACAATATAAATAATATTAATAACTTTAATAATTAATTAATAATAATATGGAAAGATAGCACCTGGAACTCTAATTATTTGATTATTTGGTAATATGTCCAAACATTGTTTTGTTAAGGATGAGAAGAGAGAGACTTGTAATTTGATTAATAAATTGTCTTGTGATGGAGGTTGAGAAGAGAAAGAGAAAGGAGAGAAATCTAATATATATATATATATATGTGTGTGTGTGTGTGTGTGTGTGCATAATTGTTTAATTCTTCCAAATACACAACTATCACTACAAATTATCCACATTAAATCATAAATTTGCAAGTTAGAAACTTGTCTCAAGTTTGTAGTCCCGGCTTCTCTTCCCGTAGCAATGATTTCTAGCTCCAAATCTCCAATTTTCTCTTTTCTTCCAAGCTCTCTCTCTTCTCTCTAACTCTCTCTAAGTTTAAAACATACAAATGAGAAATAAGAGGGTTTAGGAGACTTAACCGGGCACTTAACATTAATTCCCATCTTTAAATGTTAATGCACCATTAAAATGACTCGTAACTACATAATTGAGTCCCAACCTGTCAAAAGTGCCCGGAACTCGAAAATACAATATGACACTTATTTTGACTCTCTCGGCTATTTCAGGACTAAACGCACTGTCAAAATTGGCATCCGGAATATCGTACAATATTTCATGTTCCAACGTTATATTAATTCATTAATAATGATTCAATTTAAATATATGCCATAACCATCGCTTAAAGCACAACGACACAATAAAACATAACATAATGCCATTTACCTTCTCTCAACAGTAAATATGCAAAACTCACTAAATATTATCTATTAAATCACTTAAAATAATATTTATTCTAACTTCCATTATTTTATATAATTATCTCACATCGCAAAATTATATAACATCAATTACGTGAAACTAAGGGTTGTTACACTCACATATCAGGATGAACACTTCTATAAAGAATCGGTACTCAAGGGTATTATTGGCCAATAATGCGAGCAGACTGTGCAACTTTTGCTAAGAAGTGTGATAAATGTCAGTGATTTTCCACAATTCGTAATACTCCACAGACTGCTCTCACTCTAATCACTTCACCATGGCCATTTTCCATGTGGAGGTATAGACCTGGTCGGGCCACTTCCAACCACTCGAGGAAGATTTAAATATTTGGTGGTCACCGTGGATTATTTTACAAAATGGGTGGAGGTAGAGCCTTTGATAGATATGCCTTATGAAAAGGCCTATCTATTCATATGGAAAAACATCATTTGTAGGTATGGGTTTCCCTACGCTTTCATTACCGACCATAGAAAACAGTTTGACAATAATGAGTTCGTAAATTACTGTGCTCAGTCCAATGTTCAAAAATCGCATTTTGCTCCAGGACATCCTCAAAGTAATGGACAAACTGAAGTTACGAACAGGACCTTGCTTAATGGGTTGATGAAAAATATTAATGATGCCAAGGATAATTGGATAATCGAGCTACACTCTGTCTTGTGGGCATATAGAATAACACTATGAACAACAATTGAAGAATCCCCATATATGTTAGCATTTGGGACTGAAACTGGCATTCCTACCGAGCTAGGCTTACCATCCCATAGAGTTTTAAATTTTAACTCTCCTGTAAGTGACCTAATGAGAAGGTTGTATCTATACATACTGGAAGAAGTAAGAGAAGATTCTTCCCTGCGCAATGCGTCTTATCAGCAAAGAACAACCCATTTTTACAATAAAAGGATGAAACCAACCAACTAGAAGGAAGGATATTATGTGTTGAAGAAATTACTGCACAAAAATAACAAGCTTGAAGCTAATAGGCATGGTCCCTACCGTATTTAAGTAGTGATCTGACCTGGAACCTATCGAATTGAAACCTTGGAAGGTGAAGAATTCAAAAACCCATGGCATACAGAGCATCTCTGAAAGTATTATCAATGACGTTGTAATCAGTTTTCAACTTGCAATATTAATAAAATCTTTAGTTTCTTTACATTTTTGTTGTTCATTTTTTTGGGGAGTACTCGTGCTATGCACTACACTGTCTTGATAAAAAGTTATAAAGTTGTTGTTCGTCTCAGCAAATATTGCCCTAAAAGTTGCTCGATAGAAGCAATAAGTTTCTTGGAGCATCCACAAAATTGATCGTTGATACACGAAGTCCAAGTCAATAGGATGTTAAATCCTCAAGAAACTTGGTCCGTAAACATAAGGATATAATAAGATCTTGATCCTACTGGGCAAAGTACAGGAAGAACGTTGCAAAGGTTCCTCAAGAGGAATGTAAGAACATATTCTACAAACGCGCCTGGTCACACCACTGGTATTTAATGGAAAAATCCAACACTTGGGTGCATTAGTAAAACTTTTGGAGACACATGCGTAACTATCTCTAAATTTAGATTTTAATCTAAGTATGCTAGTAGAACCTATCTATTTATCTAACTAGCTCTAAATTTAGATTTTAATCTAAGTATGCTAGTATAACATCCGCACTCATTGGTCATTGATACTCAAATTAAACTATATCAATAGAACTAATGATAAAGAAGGATTAACATTCAACATAAGATAAGTTGATCCAATTTCCATTTCAATTTCCATTTTCATTCAATCAAAGTAATTACATGATTGTGCTAACAAAACAAAGTACAAAGCTTCATTATGCATGATGTTTCCATTTAACTTTTGAAACAGGATTCTTTCCAGTAGGAGGTTCATCTAAAGTATAAGTAGAGTTGATGAAGTTAAAATCCCGAAGCATTCTGGTATTGTTGCTACTAGGACGATCAAGTAGGTGAATAGGTCACATGATCTCTAATTCATCATGAATCTCGTAATCCCCCAAGTATTTTGCAATAAAGTATAGAGGAATACGATGGACTGGAATCCAATTGACATCTAATTTAAAAGGAGGATTGTCAAGCTCAAGGAGGCCTGAATCATACCATTCCCATAATCAGCTATTCTGTGCCACTGTCATCACCGTCAAAGCATTTATCCCACCTCATTTATACCTCTCATTCTTAGCTTGTTAAATCTTATCATCAATATGCCCCAAGGCTTCATTATACCCGTCCATGCAGACTTCCCTTGGTTGTTTATGAAATTGAAAAGTTAACTTGTCAACCTGGGAATGCAGTTTCTTCAACACTCCATCCTTATCTTCTAACTGAGAAGATTGAGTGGATAATTGTTCTGATAAAGCTTGTAGCTTCTGGGACATCTCAATAATAGCTTGATCTTTAGTTTTTAATTGCACAGCTGGATTAGCATGGTCCTGTTGGGTCCTAACTTCCTATGTAGTACCTCGACCAGTACCTCTCCTATGTTTAACTCTACCTTGGGAAGATGAAGAAGCATGTTTTATTTTCTTCAGAGCCTCTAAATCCTCACTGAACCTTGCATTTTCAGCCTCTAAGAAGAGATGACCCTCATATGTAGTAGAAACAACAACAATGGATGACTTCAGGGCATCAAGTTCATCTCTCAAATTGTTATTTTCTTCCTCTAGAAGCTTGAAAATGTCCCTTTCTTCATCCATCTCATGTTTCAACAGGAATTCTTGTCTTTGGAAATGAAAAGCAAATTTATCTAACTTTTGCTCAAAGCTATAGTCTTAACTAAGGGCCAGGAATTTATTCTCATAATCCTCATTGATCGAGTTGGAAACCAAGAGTTCGTGTAAATACGCTAGTCGTTGTTATCGACTTTCGATCGCAATACAAAAAAACGTAACTTTAACTACACTCTTGTGGAGTATAGTGGCGAGTCTGGGTATCGAATCCATAGGGAATGTTTGATAGATTTTAATTGATTTATTACTTCAAAAAATAAAGTGTAAAATATGATTGACTGAGAAAGGAAAAATGGAAAAATAAATAAGTTAACTAAAACTAATTGGAAAATTAAGGTAGGGACACAATCCCCCGACCCTAGTGTATTGATGGTGTAAACCTAATCGTAAATTTAAGTGATTAATTAGACCCAGAATTTATTACTCCAAATCATTACGTACATGAGTTTCAAGCCTGCACCATACTTAATCAGAGGACGGGTAAATCGGTATTGTGGTAGTGACACTCGAATTGCATTCTTAAGCATCCCGGTTACCCTGAAGAAAATGAGATCCAAAAATCTACAATTGTCATGTTTCTACGCAATACGATCATAATCAAATCATTAAATTTAGAGGATTAATTTTATACACATGCAACTACCACATCAGGTTGAGTTCATGCATCCTGAATTTTTAAATCTAGCCAGACATGTGAAAACTTGAAAAAAAAAGGTTTAGAATGAAAGAAACCATTTTTACTAATGAATGAAGATGAAGAAAGGTGAAATTAATAATGAACAAGCAACTAGAATAAGTATTGAAACAGAAATCAGAATGATTATACTTGAATTGCAACTTGAAAGTAACTAGGGTTTGTTGTTCTTCCTCTGTAAAATGGATTACTATGCTTCCTTAATGACCTGGGAGCCCCCCTTTCACGTTTGGGAGGAGTTATAATTTATTAACTATGAAAATACAAGAGTTTGAAATAAATAGGATTCTATTTTTACAAGTGGATAAATCCGAAAAATCAAGAACAGAACCGACCCTGGTAAATGGTTCGGTTCGGTTCCATCTTTTGTAGCCTTTACAGAAAGTTCTTCGAGCATGGGATCGGTTCGTTATTTACCAGCTTCGGTTCGGTTGCCTTTTTTCATCTCTTCACAGGAAGTTTTCCCAAGGTGGATTCGGTTCATTTTTGCATTACTTCGGTTCGGTTCCCTTTTGCCATCCTTTACAGAAACTTTGCCTATGAGGGATTCGGTTCATTTTTAGCTCCTTGGGTTCGATTTTGTCTTTGCCAGTTTTTACAGAATCCTTTTCTTCTTGTATTTCTTTGAAGCTTTTGGTACGGAACACCGAACACCGAACACCGAACACCTACAAAATAGATGACGAACACATGAAACTCGACGTACTCATTAGAAACTTACCATTATCGAAGATATGATATAAATCCACTTGAATTACATTGCGCGTAGCGATAAAACCCTCTAAATTATGGGGATAAATGGCAAGAATTTATGCCTAATCAAACCACTCTAACTTATAACGTTGAACGTCCCAAGCAATGTAAAAGAATCAAAACATAGTCCAACTCATAAATGGGATAGGATACCTTTTTCGCGGGCAAGCGATTGTATTTAGCTTATGTAACATGCCTTTAAACCCCTAGGTTACCCTAGTAGGACGAGTGGCGTCTCATGAGGATTTGCATAGAATATACCCACAAAATTCGACTCAACGAAACTTCAAAATACACAAAAATTGTATAATTCAAACTTTCGCAGAAAATAGCCATCATCAAGTCATGTTCAAGAGTCTCAAATCATAGCACGTGTGTGCGAAGCCAGAAATTTAATCGCTAATTTTCACTGATTGACCATTACGTTACTTATTCAAAAATTCTCTTTGATTTCAAATTCTCACGGAATGCTCTCTTAAACAAATCACTCGGAATGTGGCTATTCTCTTGATGTGCGTGATATAAAGAGTAAATATATTGGAACCTAGTTCACGCACACAAGTAGAAAGATGGAAATGTTTTAATGATTGGATCTCATCAACGGAATACTGTTTGAAAAACATGAACATTGCCTCTTACACATATGTTTAATCTCTTTGTTTATCTTTTTTTGTCTTAGCTCTCCATGCGGCAACCAATTTCGCAATTTGGGCTCGGTTAGGACTTTTCGGGTTACAGGTATATTGGGTAAAATAAAAATGGTAGGGAAGGTTGGAATTGGAAAATTCATTTATGATGTCCATTTGTGCTTTTTCCGGGCTATTGCTCATTTATTTTCTTTTTTTTTCTATTTTTTATGCTTTTCTTTCCTTGCTATTTTTGTTGAGCATATCTATTCTTTTCCTTGCCCTTTTTTATGCACTTTTCGGACTTAAATTCTGAATTTTTCCATATTTTACATTTACGGGCCATTGTGGGTTTTTCGGGTTGTCAAACGGAAGAAAAAATATTCGGCTCAAATTTGGGTTACAAAATGGATGATTTTTCACAACTTTTTATAGCCAATAATTTTGGGTAACAAACGATGGCCTACTTCATTGTCCAAATGCGAGTTGCTTTACCATATGCGTCTCGAGATTAATTTAGTTTAGAGATATTTTAGTGCACGTTATTCAAGGCAATATCAAACACATTTTTCATAACCGATCAAAATGAAAGGATTGAGATCCTCGATGAATTTTTATACGCTGAAAAGAACTTTGAGTTAACAATTAACTTGGATTGATTTATAAATTTCACAAAAATGAAAGGCTCGAATCTCACCGGGGTTGTTAATCTCCACATTTATTCGTTAAGTCGCCTACGTTCGCTCAATTTCCATCTTTGTTCAATTTCGTCTTTATGCATTTTGGATTTTACAACTTGAGACTTTAAACCGACTTTTAATGACATTTTTGAAATATTTGAATTCCATTTTTTATTTATTTTGAACAAATTTTTTTTGTGTGTGTTTTTCAAAATTTTATGACTTTTCTTTTGAAATTTCTGGGCATTTTTAAAAATTTGTGAAGTTTTAGAAATACGCACTTGTCACCCCCCCTAACTTAGACTTTTGCATTGTCCTCTAGAAAAAAGGACGAAAATCTAACTCAAAGCGAATTAAATGTGCGGAAAAATAAAACAAGCAAATGAAACAAAAATGCAGCTTTTATATATAGAAAGAACAAATTGTGTTACATAGGATAAGGGAAAACACACAAGTAAGACTGAGTAAACAACCATTTAACACATACACAACCAAAAAACACAGCAAAAACAGTTATGGGATTTATTGAGGGGGTTGATTGGAGGGGCCCGGGTGCGCGCAGATCATAGGGATCATAAAAGAAAGATGGTGGGGGACCACCAAATTTGAGCTCATAGAGGTGGGCTTGGTGTTGGTGCATCATCCTTGTGTCTCTCCTATAAGCTTCTTTTTAACTGCGATAGGCGGATTGATCTTGGTTGTATTGGGTGATGAACCCATCAAGGCAGGATTCAACCACCGAAAGTCGCCGATCAAAATCTGTACCCGGGGGCTCGAAATCTGAGTCATCTTCTCCATTATAGTCTTCCTCTTCAGCGCCTTCCATCTCAATGTCTTCCGCCACCGGCTCTTCAACCTGAATTTCATCCTCGGCCTCTAAATTGATCACCTCCCGAGTTGCTAGAATGGAAACCCTTTTCTGGGCACTCCTCTTACGGGATACCTTCCCAATGGGTTCTGGTAGGCGGGGGAAAGCTTGTGGTGGATGGATACCAGCGTCGTCTAAGAGGGACGTGATGAGGCGGGCATACAGGAGGGGTACCGCACCTTTGTGCTCCCAGGCTGCGAAAATGATATTTGCGTAAAGAATCCTGGCCAGATTGAGGGTGAAATTGGGGTCGAACAGGTGGTACACAAGTGTCACTTGGCGAGAGCGCATTGCCGAGTTATTGGAAATTTGAAGCAAGTTGGCGCACACAAGGTGGAACGTGATGTGCGCCTTGTCATTGAGACAGCCCAGGGGAAAAGTACCCCGGTACCAAAAGTCACCGGGTGCGAGTCGGTAAATGCATTGCTGTTTGGGAATGGTTGGGGCGTTGGTTGGGTAGTCGTATACTTCCAGGTGGGGAACGCCCTTTTCAGGAAGCTTGCGGGTGAGGATGGATAACGTGAATGGAATAGGGAGGCCGTCAATAAATGATTGGCACGCAAAGTCACCCGTGTGGACGAGTGTGCCATAGAAGGCCCAGACTTTGTCTGCCCAAACGAATGGATGAGGCTCTTACAGGTATTGTGCCCACCCCCGCTAGCGAAAAAGGGTGGTGACGGGGCGCGACAGCTCATCCCAGTTGACAACCCGTTCAATGTGCAATTGGTGAGAAAAATTGAAAGCATTCACACCATACGCGCTCTATTGAGAGTAGTATTGCCCATTTCTGTTAGGCAGAATGTCGGTGGACAGATATCTGGAGGGGAGAGCTCGATTAGCCATTTGGAAAGCATGGAATTAGGAGCAGAAAAATTAGGGCTTGTAGAGAGGGAAAGAGGTGAAGGTGTGAGTGGAAGAGTAGGGAAGGGGAGGTTTTTATTGGTGGTGGGGAGGGGTTTGGGTGACGATTTTTGGAGGGAAAATGGGTGGTTGTGTTGGAGGGAAAAGGGGAAGACTTGGGGGGAAAGAGTGGACAGGGGGGTTGAATGGGTTCCTCGGGAAGAACCAAAATCGCAGGAATCGAACCGATCCGATCCAGGGGTAATTCGGTTCGGTTCAATTTTTTTTTTTTTCGATTTTTCCATACCGAACTGATCCAACTTGGGGATTCAGTTCGGTTCCATCTGTGACAGAACCCCTTATCTCAGTCTGTTGCTCTAGAATCCTATTCTCTCACTTTTCCAGACGCTTGGCCTTATTCTCCCACTTGAATTTCTCGATGCCCTCATGAATGTTGTGTTGGAATGTGTGATCTTACCCATATCCTTATGTAACCTACCTTCGGACTCACTCTAATATATCGAAGCTTAACTACTATACACAATAATTCACCCCATATGCGTCGGGGGTGCGACGACCTCTCTTTTTCAGCTCATTCGTCCCCATAAAAGGGATCCGACAACCAAACGGTGTCTACTTCTTCCACACACGCCTCTAGATATGGCTTTAGGCGTTGTCCATTTACTTTGAATGTATTTCCCCCTTTCAAATCGTCAAACTCCACAGCTCCGTGCGGGAATACATTCTTTATAACGAACGGGCCAGACCATCATGACCACAACTTGCCCAAAAAGAGATGAAGTCGAGAGTTATAGAGAAGCACTTTTTGTCCGGGAAGAAACTCTTTGCGTCGAATGATGTTATCGTGAGAAAGTTTCATCCATTCTTTGGAAGTTTTTGCTTTCTCATACACATCATTTCGTATTTCCTCTAATTCATTGAATTTAAGCTTGCGAGCTTCACCGGCCTTATCCATGTCATAGTTCAACTTCTTAATTGACCAATACGCCTTGTGTTCTAATTCCACGGGAAGATGGCAAGGTTTTCCATACACAAAGTGAAATGGAGACATGCCGAGCAGATTTTTATATGCGGTACGATAGGCCCATAGCGAGTCGTTCAATCTAAAGGACCAATCTTTTCGGGTAGGATTGACGGTCTTTTCGAGAATATTCTTGATTTCCCGATTCGCTAGTTCAACCTGCTCATTCGTTTGTGGGTGATAGGTCGTTCCAACCTCGTGAACGACACCATACTTTCTCATAAGCTTCTCGAATGGCCTGTTGCAAAAGTGAGTGCCATTATCGCTGATTATCTCTTTCGAAGCGCAGACGCGGGAAAGTATGTGTTCCTGTAGGACCTTAATCACCACTTTATTGTCATTTGTCTTGGTAGCGATAGCTTCCACCCATTTGGAAATGTAATCGACCACAACAAGGATGTATAGGAAACCAAAGGACGGGCCATGAAGTCAATACCCCAACAGTCGAAGATCTCCATAATGAGTATCGGGGTTAATGGCATTATGTCTCGTCAGGTGATTGCCCCCATTCGTTGACACCTATCGCAGGATTTGTAATAATTATTCACATCTCAGAAGATTGTGGGCAAATAGAGGCCGCATTGAAGGATCTTAGCGGCTGTCTTTTTCGTTGAAAAGTGACCTCCACAAGCTTCTGAATGACAGAATTAGATGACTTTGGGGATCTCGTCATCCGGTACACAATGTCAGATGATTCGGTCGGCGCAATATTTAAACAGGGAATCATCGTCATAGAAAAACATACGTGACCAAGTAATAAACCTTTTCTTATCTTACGGTGTCCAATCGGGAGGGATGGCTACCGTGACAAGATAGTTTACTATATTCACAAACCAGGGCAAAGAAGGGGTAGCAAAGAGTTGCTCATCCGGAAAGTATTCATCTATGGGTATTGGATCACTAGGAACGTCAGACGAAAGTCATGATAAGTGGTCAGCAACAACATTTTCTACTCCCTTCTTATCTTTAATGGAGAGATTAAACTATTACAGGAGTAAGATCCAACTTATAAGGCGCAGCTTTGCGTCTTTCTTCGCAAGTGGGTATTTCAATGCCGCGTGGTCGGTGAAGCAAGTGATGGGAGAACCGATAAGGTAGGATCGAAATTTGTCAAGGGAAAAGACTGCTGCTAGCAACTCCTTCTCTGTGGTAGAGTAATTGAGTTATGGTCCGGTAAGAGTCCAGCTAGCGTAATAGATGACATGAGCCTGTTTGTCTTTTCTTTGGCCCAAAATAACCCCTATCGCATAATCGCTAGCATCACACATGAGTTCGAATGGTAAAGACCAATCCAAAACTTCCATGATGGGAGCGGACACAAGCATAGTTTTTAGTTTTTCAAAAGAGTTATGGCATGCCTCCGTCCACTCAAATGGGGTGTCCTTCATAAGGAGGTTTCTTAAGGGCCTAGCGATGGCGCTAAAGTCCTTAATGAACCTTCGCTAAAACCCCGCGTGGCCTAAGAAAGAGCGCACATCTTTGAGCGATTTTGGTGGGGGTAGATCGGCTATGACATCTATCTTAGCTCTATCAACTTCTATCCCCTTGGATGAAACTATCTGGCCAATAACTATTCCCTCAGTGACCATTAAACGAAATTTCTCCCAATTTAGCACTACGTTCTTCTCCACACACTGGGCAAGTACCTTTTCCAGTTTTTCAATACAAAGATCGAAAGAGGTGCCAAAAACGCTAAATCGTCCATGAACACTTCAAGTCCTCTCTTGACCATGTCACTAAATAGGCTCAACATGCACCTTTGAAAGGTCACAGGTGCATTACACAAGCCGAATGGCATACGTTTGTAGGCAAACGTACCAAAAGGGAAAGTGAAGGTCGTTTTCTCCTGGTCAAGTACATCTACCTCAATTTGGTTATATTCGAAATAACCATCAAGGAAGCAATAGTAAGGGTGAACCACTACTCTTTCAAGCATCTGATCAATAAATGGCAAGGGGAAATGGTCTTTCCTAGTTCCCGCATTGAGTTTCCAATAATCAATGCAAACGCGTCACCCGATGGTGGTACGTTGGGGAACTAGCTCTCCCTTATCATTCTCAATCACTATCATGCCCACCTTTTTCGGGACAACTTGATAGGGCTCACCCACTTGCTATCCGAGATAGGGTAGATAATCCCGACATCCAATAACTTAATGATTTCGGTTCTCACCACTTATTTCATATTAGGGTTTAGCCTTCTTTGCATTTCTCTCGAGGGCTTGACATCCTCTTCGAGATGGATTTTGTGGGTGCAAATCAAAGGACTTATCCCTTTCAAATCAGCAATGCACTAACCAAAAGCACCTTGGTGCTTCCTCAGAATCTTTAGTAATTTACCCTCCTGCTCTTTGTCTAGGCTAGAGGAGACAACAACAAGAAATGTCTCGTCCTCTCCTAGGTATGCATATTTAATATGGGAGGGTAGTTTCTTCAATTCAAGGGTCAGAAATTTATCGCTGGAGGGAACCATGCGTGTCTCCCTTGGCAGTAGCTCCTTGAATCAAGAAACTCAACTTAAGTCTCTCGCATCCTCGTTTGACGCTCTCTCATCAAGTAACTCTCCCAACTCCTCAACTTCCCTCTAGAATCCGGTGTACGTTCCCTCACTCTTGAGGCTCGATACTAAACAATATCCTATGGCATCTTCATAATAGTTTTCCTCAAAATACTCCTCTACCATTTCATCTATTAAGCTCACCGTGTGAAGATCATCTTCTTCCCCCGTCTGTTGGTCTATATGGAAGATGTTAGTCCCTAAAGTCATGTTCCCAAAGGTGAGTTGCATTTTCCCATTTCAAGTATTGATGATTGCATTAGCTGTAGCTAAGAATGGGTGCCCAAGAACGATGGGAACATGATTACTCTAGGTGAAGGAGGGCTCCGTATCCCAAATGATAAAGTCTACCAGGAAGTAAAAAGTGTCAACTTGGACGATCACACCCTCAACTATGCCTCTTGGGATCTTCATGGTTCGATCCGCTAATTGGAGGGTGACCTTTGTGGGCTTGAGGTCGCCCAGATCAAGTTGCCTATAGATGGCGTAAGGGAGGATATTGACACTTTTTTTCCAAATTAAGTAAGGATTTTTTAATTTTATTTTCTCCAACGATGCAGGAAATGGTGGGTGCACCGGGATATTTGAACTTGGGTGGGAGATCATTGAGTAGGATGGAACTCACGTTCTGTGCTAGAAAGACGTTTTTCTTTACCTTCATCTTTCCCTTTACTGTTAACAAGTCCTTTAGGACTTTCGCATAAGCTGGAATTTGCTTAATATCATCGAGGAATGGTAAATTTAACTTTACTTGCTTAAGCACGTCCAACACTTCATCACGGGGGTTTCCTTTGTGGGAAGGAACCAACCTTTGAGGAAATGGTGCCGTAATGGGTGGTTTCACTACTACCTCGGGCTCACTAGTGTCTTCTTTATCACTCTCATTCAAGGGAACATCTTCGGCTTCTTTCGCGCAAGGCAAAATCTCCTTATCTTTGGTTGCGTCGTGTGGGAGAGGTGATAAATCAACGACGCTCCCACTATGAAGAGTGGTCACATCTTAACATTGATCCTGATGTTATGTCGAGGTGGAGCTAACACTAGTTTGACCTTGGGGCGGTCTTTGGCCCTGGGCAGGAAACTTGACCTTCTCGTAGATACTCCACGATGATTGCATTTTTGAAATATTTGCATTATTGTCGCTGATCAGCCGATCATATCTAGAATTGGTTGCACTCTGGGTATTGGTAAATTTGTTTATCGTATCCTCGAGACTTCTTCGTGGTGGAGGGATATATGCTCCTTGAGGTGGTGGTGCTTGCACATGTCCTTGCATGTGTGGAGCTTGTTGAAAGTGTTGTTGTGTAGGAGGGGTAGCATGTGAATTAGGATTCATCGCAGCTTGTTATTGCCCATAGTTAAAACCAGGATGGTTTTTCAATGAAGGGTTATAAGAATTCCCGTGCGGTGCACCAAAATTACCCTTAAATCCTCCTATACCACTGACTTGCTCTTGAAGCATCACTTTGTAGGCAGGTATAGTCGGGCATTCCTCAGTTGAATGACCCGCCTCACAAATCGCACACACCTTCTCGATGGGGTTTGGGATGAATCCAGTTGGTCCTCTTTCATACACCTCACGTAGGTCTCGCTGTCCTTTCTCAAGTACATTGAGTCGACTGTCCGTCATAGAATTATTTTCTACATGAAATAAACCAGACACCGATGGAGTGGTGGCCGCTCACCGATTTTGATTTTGAGCATTAGGGTCAGATGTATCCCAGGATTGGGTAGTCTCGGCGACATACCTCAGGTGAAGCTCAGTATCGTGTGTGTCTAAGTCGACAAATGGACCACTACCCATGGTTTCAACGAGTTGCTTGGAATTAATGTTCAACCCATTATGGATAAAGGAAATGAGTTGCGTTTTATCAAAACCATGATGGGGACATGAAGTAATTAACTCATTGAAACTCCCAAAGCATCGATTAAATGAATCATTTTCTAATTATCGAAACGTTTGAATTTGAGCCCCGATGGAGTTCGTTTGATGTGGAGGAAAGAATTTCTTGAGAAATTTAGATTGTAATTCGTTCCATGATGAAATCGAATTTAGAGGTAAAGACCATAGCCAGGTCTTAGCCTTATCCTTTAGCGATAATGGTAAGAGTTTAAGGCGGAGAACATCTTTTGTGCAAGTTTGATTGCTAAGAGTCTTGCACGCCTCCTCAAATTCCATGATGTGGGCTTATGGATTTTCTGAATCCATTCCAAGGTAAGTAGGAAGTATCTAGATCATCCCATTCCTAAAGTGAAATTTCCCTACATTATACGGGAGTAAAGTGCATCCCAGAGTGACAGTACACTCGGGATATAAGGTGTCTCTCAAAGGGAGACATGGGGCCTCTCCCTCACCGGCGGTTGCACTAGCATGTTGCGACATAGTTCTCTCACTCAAAGACTCTGTGTCCTCACTTGGTATGCTTGGAGCACGCTCTGAAGTGTATCCTAAGAGGGAAAATGGCGTGTTATTTGAGATTGAGCGTGACGGTGTGGGAGGTGGAACCCAGAATTGTGGAGCATTAGGAGTGTGAGGGCTATCAGGATCGTACTCAACTATTTGATTTTCGTGAATGTTGATTGGAGTATTATGAGGAGTTGGAGTGAGTTCAGAATTTTGCATTAACGGGTTTATGAGAGATGATGATGATTATTTTTGTGCTTTTTCAAATTTTTATATGTTTTTGGATTTTCGAAAATTTTTGGTCAAAGTTTTAGAGTAACTTGATCTAATCCTAAGTCTACCTAGATCCCTGGAAACGACGCCATTTTCATCAAGTTGAAAACCGAGCGTTCGTGTAAATACTCTAGTCGTTGTTATCGGCTTCCGAACACAATACAAAAAAACCTTAACTTTAACTACACTCTTGCGGAGTATAGTGGGTATCGAATCCACAGGCAATGTTTGATAGATTTTAATTGATTTATTACTTCAAAAAATAAAGTGTAAAAGATGATTGAGTGAGAAAGGAAAAAGGGAAAAATAAAGAAGTTAACTAAAACTAATTGGAAAATTAAGGTTGCGACACAATCCCCCAACCCTACTGTATTGATGCTATAAAACTAATCGTAAATTTAAGTGATTAATAAATTGACCCAAATTTAGTACTCCCAAGCATTACGTATATGAGGTTCAAGCCCACACCATACTTAATCAGAGGATGGGTAAATCGGTATTGCGATAGTGATACTCGAATTGCATTCTGAAGCATCCCGATTACCTTGAAAGAAACAAGATCCAAAGATCTACAATTGTCGTGTTTCTACGCAATACGGTCATAATCAAATCATTAAATTTAGAGGATTAATTTTATACACATGCAACTACCACATCAGGTTGAGTTCAAGATCTCGACCTTTTAAATCTAGTCGGACATGTGAAAACTTGAAAACAACACGTTTAGAATGAAAGAAACCATTTTTACTAATGAATGAAGATGAAGAAAGGTGAAATTAGTAATGAACAAGGAATTAGAATAAGTATTGAAACAGAAATCAAAATGATTGTACTTGAATTGCAACTTGAAAGTAACTAGGGTTTATTATTCTTCCTCTCTAAAATGAATTACTATGGTTCCTTAATGACCTAGGAGCCTCCCTTTCACGTTTGGGAGGAGTTACAATTTATTAACTATCAAAATATAAGAGTTTGAAACAATTCGGATTCTATTTTTACAAGTGGATAAATCTGAGAAATCAAGAACAGAAATGATCCGGGTAAATGGTTCGGTTCGGTTCGGTTCCATCTCTTGTAGCCTTTACCGAAAGTTCTTCGAGCATGGGATCGGTTCGTTATTTTCCATCTTCGGTTCGGTTCCCTTTTTTCATCTCTTCACAGGAAGTTTTCCCAAGGTGGATTCGGTTCGTTTTTGCATTACTTCGGTTCGGTTCCCTTTTTTCATCCTTTACAGAAATTTTGCCTATGAGGGATTCAGTTCGTTTTTAGCGCCTTGGGTTCGGTTTTGTCTTTGCCAATTTTTACAGAATCCTTTTCTTCTTGTATTTCTTTGAAGCTTTTGGTATGGAACACCGAACACCTGTAAAATAGATGACGAACACACGAAACTCGACGTACTCATTAGAAACTTGCCATTATCGAAGATATGATCTAAATCCGCTTGAATTACATTGGGCGTAGCGATAAAACCCTCTAAATTACGGGGATAAATGAGAAGAATTTATGCCTAATCACTCATGCAAAAGTTCCCTAGCTTCATTATGCTACTCCTGCAGCTCTTCAATAATTTACAAGTAGGAAACGTTATTGGCCACTATACGATTAAAAAGACACTTTAGATGAACATAGGCCTCTTTAGCCTGCTCGGATATCCCTTCCCAGAGCATCTGCAGTAGGTCGACATCAGTTAGAGATAAGTGACCCGCTTTGAAAATATCATTATACCTATGGATTATATTAGAGTTAGTAGATGATAAGTATTCCAATTTATCCATAAATTATTCAGAAAAAGAAAGTTATCAATCAACAAGATGCAAAGTATTGAAAAACACAAGCAGAGGAACATAAATTTCTCTTTTCATTAATAAAATGGGAAGTACATATACATCTTCAAAAAAGAGAAAAGTACAACTATTGAAAAAGAAAAAGAAAACCGATTGGTTTTACACCTTCTTCTTATCTACTTCAGGATTAGCTGAAGAAGAAGTGGAAGCTAAGGGAGGAGGAGGATTAACTTTGGAGACCACAGTAGAATCAAAATCCTGGTGTTGATCGACAGACTCCACCATTATCAAAGATTCACTGGAACCCCCATCATCAATTTCCTCATACAGGTTTAGAGGAGTCCCAGGATCATGTCTCAAGAATAGCGCGAAATCCTTGGAGTGCCGACCTCTACCAGAGCAGCAAACCAACCATCCTTGAAGCATTTTTGCTTCACAAACTCAATTTTCGAAGAAGTTTCACCAAAGGCCTTATCCCAGCCTTTGTTGAAGTCAGCCTATGTGTCCTTATCCATCTTCACCTTATCAACACTCAAGTCCTTCTGTAGCTGGGAAAACTTAATTGTCTAAACATCTCAGTCCTTCTATAATTTATCAGTTAGACCCCGAACAGTGTCAACAGTTTCTTCAGTGGCCTTTATCTTCTCCTCCCATTTATTTTGTTCATTATCTGATGCTTGATGGGAATATTGTAATGACTTCTTCAACTCGTTGAAATCTTCTTCAACTTCAGCAGATGAAAAAGCTCTCAAAGACTCATCTTTCTCCAATATAATATTGAAGTCAACGAGGAATTGCACAAGAACACAAGGAAAGTAAGTATAGTGAAGAACAGATAAAGAAATAGAAAATTAAAGAATTCAAAAGGAATATACTAGAGCAAGACATTGAGCAGCCCTATCAGAACACTTGGAACGAGGTAATGCAGCACAACACTCATGTGGTCTGGTAAAGTCCCAGACTTTATTAATTTTCTTGCAAATCCAGGGCCAAGGACCACTGGAGAGGATGAAGAAGATATGTCAACCAACTCACGTTGGTCAGGAAGAGTAGAAGAACCTTCTACTAACTTAGAAGGAAACACTTTCTTTATTCTCTTCAAGTTGCTTGGCTGGGGGCTTCTTCCTAGTCTCATTTTTATTTTTCACCCCTGTATCAGCTTGCTTGGAAGGGGGATTGGCAACTATGTCTCCTAAAATATTGATAATATTCATCTTCCCCATGGATACTGCAAGGGGAAAATTTCAATCTAAGGAGGAAGGGGAAAGAGAAGCAAGATCACCACTGCCAAATGTAGTGGCTGAATAAGTAGAAGGAAATTCTTGCTCAAGATCAATTATAGGGGAGGGAGTAGGATGAGAAATAAAGAAAGAGATTATGTTCTTCTACTATAGCAAATAAGATGCAAACTTGACGTGCTCCTCTCCAATCCTTTGATGAAGTCCTCAAATAAACTTCAACTCCCTCAAACTAACTTCACTTCCCTTTGGACACCTTCTCTTTTGATCAACTATAATAAGAATTTACAAAGCAATAATTAGTGTAACATTTAAATAGGTATGTACAAGGCAAAACAGTTAAATGAGGAATAACCTATCCCATTGCCAAAATAATGGCACCGAGGCCCCTAGTACTCGGGATTTCTAGTCAATGGTGTATTGCACGTTTTTGCAACAACCTCATGCTCAAAATAATTTCTATTGGAGTGTGAAAGATTAACTACTAACACTTTATTTACAACCCTAGTCTTTAAATAAAAAAGGGGTGTCACTAGTCACCCACTTATAACAAAACATTATTTTTGGAATTCCCAGATGGGTCCCATGAATTTGATTCAACCTATACACCCCATTCACAACCCTCCAAGTATTGGGGGTTACCCTAGCTAGGACAATGTCAAAGTATTGAAAAAATTCAAGGCACGGTGCATTGGGAGGAAAGGAAAAACCACGCTCAACTATAAAAATATAGGGAAACCAGTGACCCTCAGCAAGTGAGAAAAAATCAACAGGTAAAATAGCGTGTTCCAAAATAACCCAAGATGGAATTATAAATTCATTTCTAAATTCATCAAGAGAATCAATAGAGTAAACCATGATGATGAATAAAAGATAAAATAAACAATTCTTACAAAAATTATGGATTCAACGAGAAGTGAAGAACATAAAATGATCGCTCGAGAAAGAAAAAGAAAGATTGAAGACGTTGTAGCCCAGAAACACTCAGAAGATTTGAGATAGTAAAAGTTCGTGGATTTTCCCACTCTTTATAGGTTGTCTCGAAAACTGGAAAAGTAATTATTAAAAGGTAGCGTCGATTGAACTGGTGGGGGCTAAAAGACAAAAAAGATGAATTTTTCCAAAAACGATTCGTTAAAGTTGGGGATAATTTAAAAAATGCCACGCACATCATATTTCCATAAATAAACTAAAAAAATTTATAAGTAGGGGAAGTCGAAAATCGACCAGGTCTAAAATTATTGCCCCAGCAACTTTAAGAGCCAAATGCTCCATACTCTTCTAAAAACTTCAAGCATGAAAGATTGGGGGCTTCTATTGATGCAAAAAAGTATTTATCTATATGGACCATTCAGATACCGACACATGTTATACAGTGGAGGATCAATCCTAGTCATTAAGGATGGAATACCGACCAACTCCAGGAATACCGACCAACACCGAGGATGGCGACCAACGATGACAGACAAATATCAACAGTTGTATAGATTAATGAATGTACAGATGTAAATG
This sequence comes from Sambucus nigra, assembly GCA_949130495.1. NCBI lineage: Eukaryota > Viridiplantae > Streptophyta > Magnoliopsida > Dipsacales > Adoxaceae > Sambucus > Sambucus nigra. The sequence goes on from OX422214.1 coordinate 525,711,235, forward strand.
TCTACGATATAAAGAAATTCCATCTTTTGATATTCCAGCTCTTGTACACCCCCTGAGGGCTATAAAGACATTATAAACCCTAAATATAGGGAGAGACAAAAAGAGAGGCAATTGAACAATCCCAAAGCAATACACAAGAGGGTCGTAGGCTCTTCCCTTAAGCCGAACCACTTAAAAAATATCTTGTCTCTTTTATTTATATTTATTTGTGATCAATTAATTTTCCTAGTCTAGTTTTTTGCATCAACAGGCTCCTTGCAGATCATCTCTGATCACCTTGAATGGTCCCTCATAATTAGGTCCTAACATACCTTCTGAAGGTTATTTGGCACTCCCGATGACTTTTTTGAAAACATAATACCCAACATGGAATTTCCTCAGATTGACCCCTTATTGTACTTCTTTGATAACTGTTATTGGTAGGAGGCTAGGTTTATCATGTCATGTTCCCTCCGTTCTTCATCCAGGTTAAATTTGGACCTCATAGGTTCATCATTAAGACCTTAAGCGATAATGGTAGTCCTCGTGGTTGGCAGACCAACTTTCAGGGGAATTATAGCTTCCATCCCATAAGTTAGAGAGAAGGGTGTTTCCCTAGTAGGTCTCCTCATCGTAGTGAGATATGACTAAAGAAGGTGAGGAAGCTAATCCACCTAAGCCTATTTTTCTCTTTCCAACCTTTTTTTAAGCCATCGAGCATTGTATTATTGGAATCCTTTATTCGGAGATTACTTTGGGGTTAGGCCACATCATTGAAATGGTGTTTGACTCCATGGTTGTCGTGAAACCTTGGAAAAGTCAGTTTTAAAACTGAGTTCCATTGTCCAAAATAATTATCCTAGGTACCGTAAAGCTAGTTATGATATTCCTATAGGTGAATTCAGTTATATCAGTGTCTTTGATGTTCGCCAGAGGCTTTAATTAAATCCACTTTGTGAAATAATCTAAGCCAACGAGTCACTACTTATGATTTATTGACGCAGTTAGGAGTGGCCCTACAATATCCATCCCCCACTGTCCAAATGGCCATGGTCTAGTTAGAGACTTTAGGTCACTGCTAGTTGATGAAGTGCAGGGGAGAATTTTTACACTTCCAGGAGTAAGTATTTGAATAATTCTGCATATATGGCCACCCATAGCCTTATTTGATTTCTTAGAATACAAAATACCTTCCTCCTGAGTGGCTTCCATAAATCCCATCATGTAGCTCGTAGAGAACTTGGTCAACGTCTTTTGGATGCATGCATTAATGGTAGGGGCCTATTAAGGATCTTCTGTGGAGTTTTTCCCTAGGTCCAAGGTAGAACCGTGAATCTTTTACCCCCACGTGGTGAGCTTGTTTTTTTTGGTCAAAATGGTATTGTTTTGCAAATAATCAATTATCGTATCTATTTATCTCAAACCCTATCTATAGTGAGAATGTTCTTGGGGACTACCTTCTTCAAGATGCTAGGCCTGTAGAGGAATTCCACTTAACTATTCTTTATATATTTGAGTACAATAGTTAACTTAGGGCAACTAAGGCATCGGCATGACTATTATTCCCTCGAGAAACTATTGATTATGGACTTCCTCAAACATTGATATCAAATCATGAACCACCTATAGGTATGCTTCCATCCTATAATCTTTAGCACTGAATTATCCAGTGACTTTGTTATACACGAACATTGAATTACAATACACTTTTAGGTGGCTTTCCCTCATTAAGTTATCCTTGACTAATCCATCCATGAGGGCTTCATACTCGACTTCATTGTTGGAGGCATCAAAACTGATCTTGATTCCTTACTCGATTATGGCATTCTATGTTGTTATCAGCACAATCCCTACTCCAACCCCTTTAGAGTTATAGTCACCACCCACAATTAGTATTCAGTTCCTTGATTGATCAATCCCGTGATCTTTCAATTCGTCAACGACTTATTAATCAGTAGGGGCTTCTTTTTTGACAGATTCAGCTATAAAATTAGCCAACTCCTACCCCAGAATTGGTGTTCTTAACTGGTAGTGTATATTAAATCTCTCGAGTTTGGCTGACCATTTGGGAATGCATCCAGATAGGTTGGCCTAGCGTATAAGAATTTAAGAGGGAAAGATGTGACGACTGTGATGGAACGAACCTCAAATTAGTGCTTTAGCTTTCGGGATGTGGTGATCAATGAGTAGGGTAACTTTTTAATTTTAAGTTGGCACTCAACGACGTCTAAGAATGTCTTGCTAATATAGTAAATGGTAACTATCTACCTTCTTTATCTCAAACCAAGGCAAAACTAATTAGTGGCTTGAAACTTCTAGGTATAGGTAGAGAGGATCTCCTAGGACTGGAATGGATAAAAATGGAGGTTGCTCATATAAGATTTGATTTCTTCAAGTGATTTTGAGCATTCATCATTCTAGGTGAGGCATTTCATTACTTAGCATCTAAAAAATGGTCTGTAATGCTCAGACGACTTAGAGACAAAACGATTCACAGCAATAAGCATTGCAGTTAGCTTTTGAATCTCTCTTAATGTCTTAGGTGTCTGAACAATATTTATTTCTACTATTTGGTTAGGGTTTCTTCAATCATTCTCTTACTGGCCAGGAAAATGAGGAATTTTCTAGACTAGACCTCGAATGAACATTTTCTCACATTGAGCTTCATCCGGTAGTACCTGAGGGTTTCAAAGGTTTTTGTTAAGTCTTTAAGGTGGTCATCCATACACTTGGTTCTGCTGATAATGTTGTCAATGTACATTTCTATCATCTCTCAATCTATTGCTTGAACATCTTGGTAACCAGTTTAAAATATATGGATCCATCATTTTTTAGGTCAAAAGGCATGACCTTATAACTAAACATGCTTAGTGGGGTGATGAATGAGTTTTTGTCTTGATCGGGGCTAGACAGGGTGATCTAATAGTACCCCGAGTAATCATCTAGGAAATGCATTTGTTCATGGGTTGTTGTGGCGTTGACGATTTGGTCCATTTTTAGCAGAGGGAAGCTATCTTTGGGGAAAACTCTATTTAGATCGGTAAAGTCCATACAAACTATCCAGTTCTCGTTACTCTTTCAGATCACCATCGAGTTTCAAAGCCATTTCGATATTTAACTTCTTTAATGGACCTTACCTCCAAAAAATTCCCAAACTCCTTTTCCACTTCCTTGGTTTTCTCTGCGAAAGTAAAACAAGACTTTTATATGAGCAACTAAAATGTTGGGCCCACTTGAAGGCAATGTCAAGTGATTCCGGAATCAATCCCTTGCATTTCCTATGGCTCCCATGTAAACACATCTAGGATCTATTTTTAAAAAGTAATTAACTCCTTTATTTTTGCCAAAAATCTCTTTACAAAAAAATGTGAGATTCCTTTTATACACAAAACACATTTTTCAAGGCAGCACATTTTTCGTGAATTTGATTCGAATGAAAATAAGGGTTTGTTCGAAAAAAATACAATATTGTTCAAAAGAATAACCAATTTTGTTCAAACTAGCTTCAAATGAGTTTTGGACGATATTTGTTCTACTAATAGAAAAATGTCATTTGATGTTCGTTTAAAGTTCATTTCAAAGAACTTTTAAACCCTCTTGAATGAAATGTGTAAATTCATTCAAATGACTTAGAAAAATGTTTTTCTTTTAGTTTTTTATATTCATCCCCAAACATTTTATAAAAATAAAACTCCTAAAATGATATTTCAAGTATCAAAATCTATATGAATTCATACCTGAGACATCCTCGAAAATACGAAGACCAATCATGACACTAAACTCGAAAGGATAATGCAATCTTTGAATCTTTGCTGCTATTTCTGTAATCAAAACCTATATTGTCTTTAAAGGTATAAATATAAATCCTAACCTAATATTCAAAATGTTTTGTCAAGAATTGATCCAATACGTATAAATTGACTCAATCAAAAATTTGTCCTAAAAAATACCACCTTTGGCTATTTCGAGACACAACATAAAAACCCTATGGGCCTTCAAGGTCTCTAAAAGACTCAATCTCCACACCCAAAAGGAAACAATACAAACTTGACACACACATACACTGAGTAACTTTGCACACTTGTAAACTTTATTGCATGTTTCAAACACACATAAAAACAACTTCAAATGCAAATATAATATATGAGCACCTAGGTAAAATTTCTCACCCCTAGGATTAAGATTTTCTAATACCAATAAGTTTGAGTAATTTTTACATCGAAATCATTTTAAAAATCATCAATACTAGATTGTCTAACATTTTCCCTTTTAGTATATCTCCTAATAAATATAGATTTACTAAAGGGAGGACTATCTTTGATAATAATTTTGTAGCCCAAGAAATTACTAGTGTTTTGTGTAGGAAGCATCCTGGTTTCAATGTTATTGTGAAGTTGGATATGGAAGAAATCATATAATAGGGTTTCTTCTTGGGCATCTTGAAGCTCCTTGCCAGCTCTTTTGTTGATCTTGCACCCTGATGAGATGGATGTTGGTCCATTTCTCTCTGGACCAAGCTCCGTATATCATCATTCCTTCGGCCAGGGATCCAGTAGCGATGAGCTGGTTGTTGCTTCTAGGAATGTTTATCATTCGACCTCTGTTTCTCAGTTTCGTTTGACTCGCGCCCTGGGCTCCTTCCTCGGCGGTGATATTTGATCGCCTGAGGGATAGGAGTGTGATTATTGTGTTGCCTCGTGTTACGATGGAAATCCCTTTCTGTATTTTATAGTCGCCTTTTGAGGCGATCATTTTCAGCTTCCTGCTTTCGAGCAGCCTCCTCCTATTCTTGGAGCCTGACCTTATAGGCGTGTATCAGCCTGGAAACCTGTGTGGACCTAACTGGCCCCTGGCTTTCTTAGGAGAGATGCCTTTCTCGGCGGAGCCTCGGGTTTTAATGACGGATTTCGGACCTTACCCTAAGAGGGATAGGCTGATCCTTAATATCCCCTGCTTGAAGGGCATTGCTTCTGTGATCAAACATTGCAGGTCCTTATTGGTTAAGGCTTTCTTAATGGAAAAACAATTGATTCCCATAGAGACGTCAATTGTGGTGACAAAAATCTCAGCACAAATAATAATGAAAGGCAATCACCAGGAAAAGAAGAACAATAAAGATCACAATCACACAACACAAAGATGTACGTGGTTCATCTAACTGCCTACGTCCACGGAGAGGTCTAGTGTTATATTGAGTATATCTTAAGAGAAGTTTTTCTATATGCCCCTTTTCCCCGGGCCAAGGGTACAATATATATTCCGTAAAAGAGAGAGGGTTGTTGATAACCACTACGTTAGCCCACTATCCCTTTGAATATATCCTCTGAGATTTTATGGATATACTGGGTCTGATCCTCAATTCTAACCATCTTTTAGAGCATCCCATATTTCGGGTCGGACACCTCTTATTTCTAATTGGGCTTCATCCAGCTACTCTCATGGGCCTGAAAGACGAAGAAGATACCCACAGTAATATTAATAAATCCTAATGTTTTAGCTTTTTAAAGACATTTCATTTGGCTCGACATTTATTTTCATTTTTCAATTTTCTAATAGATCTTGTAATGCCATTTGGGGGAGGCCTTTCCTCCTAATAATTAATAAAATATAGGGTTTCTGCCCTATTTCCTAGAAAAAAATCTCCTAACACTATAGTTAAGGATACTATTCCCCCTTTTAGGAATAGACATAGTAAGAATGCATTATAAAAGGTTTTTCCCTCATAAAATATATCTACCCCCCCCCCCCCCCCACCCCTATACACAAAAAAAGTGAGAACACATGATATCATTGAAATTAAGAAAGAAATAATAATATCATGCAATACTATAAAGTGAGACAAAACACAACATGACAATAAAAGCACAAATAATCTACACGAGTATCAGTTAATACCAATATTAATGCAATAAATGACATCAACTAGAATACACAATGAAGCATAAGATATCAAAGTAAACAAGCAACAAGAGACAACAATATGATCATATAACATGTTAATTTGATTTAAGGAGGTAGAATACGGAAGATATGGATAAAATCCAAACGCAAATACTCAAAATAAAACGATACCATATATATAAACATGCAAAACATACCAATGACACACATGCACACACACACACACATATATATATATATAAGCTTTACGTACTAGCATAGTATCGATGTGTCTAAACACATGAAATGGAGTGAAGGGTCGTAAACTAAATACAAATTAATTATTACCCAATCACTCAAAAATTCACAAGAATTTCTATTTGAGTGTAAAACTTTATCAAACTAAGATTTATCCTCAAGTGATAGATAAAGTAAACTCAATGAATAAATAAGCACAATGCACACAAGCCTAGAATTTTAATGATTTTACGAATCAATAGCGTTATGACATGATGAGCATAAATATGATTCATTATGCAAACCTATTGATATTTAACTATAAAACCGTAAAAAGATAAACAGATATCTTATTTTATTACTCAACTATTTTGAAGATACCAATTTTGAAAATTAATTAAAAAAATATATTGGCATTTAATATATCCTTTTTGCCTCTATTTTTCACGCTCTTACCAACGATGGCTTTCCTGCAAAGGAGATTTGCTCCTTTTATAACCCTTTCTTGTGCACCCTCATATTTAAAAAAAACATACTCACAGGCAACGATTCTTATATGCACAAATCCACATAGTCAACAGATATATTAATAACAATATTGATGAAAGAAGATCTCACTTAGCTCAAATACCACATGTGAAGTTAAAATTCAAAATAGCTCACGCATGCTTGTGTGGAGGCATGTACAAAGTGAACCCATTTAGAAAATCAAAGTCGAACAACTGCATATAAGGATGATTAAAAATAGTCTAAGCATTAATAATTATAATCAAGTATCCTAGCCACATAGAAACATGGAATAAAATGGATTTTAACACAAAAATATTCCACACAAAATGTGTAAAACTAAACTACACATAAACTAAAAATCTTTTTGAATTTTTAAATAATTTTCAAAATCACTTCAGTCTAAAAAAAATAATAAAAGACAAGTAATATCATTTTGTATTTTTTAAATTATAACCTAAAAAATGGAAAATCAAATTGTAAAATGGATAAATATCATACAACTAGAAAACATATATATCATGCAATACAAAAAAGGGTGTATGAAAAACAATCATGCATGCAATTGCTCATAAGATATAGCATGTGATGAATTGTATGAAAGCATGCTAGAGTCAATAAGGCAAACATTAAATGCCTCCAAATCGGATCTCTTAACCCACATAGGTGTAAAGTGAAGGACTCGTGCCTGGGGAACTTTGGTTAGTGTAGTCTTAGCCTTCATAGTACTTTTTTTAAGATCAAAACAAAAAATCCTAAGGTATCCTTTCTTACCAAAATTTGTGCTAGTATAGATACGAGGAGTTTTACCTTTCGGTTGACTTTTTGTAATGTTCCTAGCTTTTGTTGGATCCCGCAAAAGCATGGTAATTGATTTAGTAGCGGATGTAACTATATCATTAAAGTTAGTCCCAGACTTGTCATATTTGATTCATATGGTTCCTAAAATTTTATTCAACACCTCGGGCTAAGATTCCAAAACAAATTTGACAGGATCGAGTCTCTTAATCTCTTTTCTAGATACTTTATCCTATACACAAGTAAATGCTAGAATCTTTAACTCAAGAAGATCATTCTCCAAAATATTCATCAAACTTTGAAGGAAACTAATATCGTTAATAAACTTAGCATTATGATCATTTATGGTACCTTCATTCAACCTATCTTCCAACTTCAAGTTTTTCTTTTTCATTTTGAATATTTCTGCATATAACTCAGAGAAGGAAACTTGGAGTTCACTCTCTTTACCCTCTTATTCATCATCTTTTTCTTATCCACTATCTCTACCATCACTCTCTAGGGGATCATAAACAATTGCCTCAAAAGTGTCATGCTTAGAATTATCTTCATGGTAATATTTTTTGTAATACCTCGTATTTTTTTAAATATGAAATATTATGACATAAATAAATTTCATAATTTCGGATTAATTTTGGAATAAATTATATCAGGTGAATTTATATTTAAATGGGTAATATTTAAATTGAAAATAAACGTATATTTATAATTATATAAATACAAGTCTCAATTTGGCATCATGAATTCACCAGTGCAAATATACCATACGTTAATAAACTTATGGGTGTGTGTCGTTTAAACAAAATAAAATTATCTAAGTAAAATGAAAGTAATTGGGACGCATTTTGGGAGGCTTTATGGGATCGTTTAGGTATTTCAAACCTTTAGAAATGGTCCCGGGACATAGGTACATATGTTGGGAGACTTTGGGGCTAGTAAGATTTTGGGTTCGGGCCTATTTGGGGGGTCCAAAATTTAGGATATTAACCCAAATCGGGATCAGAAGGTTAATCACTTATATTAGGAAGTTAATAAACTCCCATTAAGTTGCCTCTAAGAACCATAGCCTAAACCTTTGTGAGAGAGAAGGAAATAAGTCACACCAAGGAATTTAGGAAGGAGAATCAAAAGGCGATTTCACCAACCATATATCAAGTCAAGAATTTTCTTGCTCAATTTAATTTCCATTTTGCTTCTCGATTCATTGTAATGACCCCATATGATTTTTGGGTATTAGGTTGAATTTGGATGATTAAATGATACGAATTAATCCTATGCATATAGAGGATTAATTATAACATAGGATGTTAACCCAGAAATCTAGGAATCAAATTCTTGAAATTTGATGGTGGATGCCTTAGGGTTCTTAAAGTAAATTTGGAGAAATCTTGGAATTACATGTAGAGGATTTTAATACATGTTTATGATCTATAGATTCGTGATTTTAATTCCATATTATATGCCCTAAAATCTGAGTTACTTATAATTATTATTGTATAAGAAATGTGGACTAAAAGTTTTAGTCTAATCACATAAATTCTGGAAATTGGGGAAGGGAGTCCATGATAATATGTGAAATTAACGAATCTAGGATGAGTAACAAAGTGTTAGGTGCCTATTCATATGTTTATGCAAAGGATTTAACCATTAGAATGGATTTTGGGTAAGAACTAATAAATCCTGTCATAAAAAAATTATCAGATGTGAGATACTATGGCATTTCGAATCGATTCAGCCTTTATCTGAATCGATTTGGCCAAGAAACTGAATTGATTCGGTACTGGGGATAGGTTGAATTTGGGCCAGTTTTAAATCCAAAATATTTTTAGAAGTCGATATGAGTTGGTGGGGTTATGTTTGGGTCAACGATGAATTTATTAAAAATGTAAATGCGACAAACATATTAATTGGGATACTATATTTAACTAGACGGTTAAATGAACGGCTAAAGAAGATGGAATTAATAATTGATTAGATGGCAAAATATTAATGGGTGAATAATTGTAGACATCACATGGGATGGTTTAGGTGATTGTAGAGTTCATTCTCTTCCTTTATAAAGACTTGCCCCCGGCCTTGTTAGCTCATTTATAAGAGTCGAGCGATCTCCTTTTCTGTGTGATAGAAATGCGAATCTAGAATCTTTTTATGCTAGAGAATATCTTGCAATTGGTATATGGAAAAGGGTAACCTGTCCAATAATCAGTCAGAATCAGTCCAGGTTAAAAAATCCTCCAACACGGGTCAGATAGTGCATCATTCCCTATATGAAATTAAGGCTTACGAATAGAAATATGGAGGTAAAGCGGGTGAAGTATACGTAACGAGCCAAGAGTGCCTAATGAAATGAAACAAAATGGGATGTTTGGTGACACAAGAACGTGACCTAGGAGTCCTTCCTCGTGAGATCAAAGAAGGTATACTATTGGACGAGGTTCATTCCTGCTTTGATGCTCTTTTTCTTCTTCTTCTTTATCAAAGATAGCTATTCCTCCCATCGACAAGGTAAGTATGGGAATAATAATATGTATTTATGTGTATGTGTGTGAACATACCAATGTTCATGGATGGTCCTATTGGCTTGAGATTTTGCGCATTCGGTACCATAGCACACGTCGACAAAGGTGGGCTAGACATTGTGTAGGTCATATTAGGTACTACGTAGCAGCGCCATCTATGAGAGGTAGGTGTTGATATTGGGATCATTTGTCACCATTGGGTATGGGCCTTGAACTGGTGTACTGCGTTAGGATAACCCCACTTATGTGTGTTTTGAGGTGTCTAACCTGGATAAAGATTTCTTTGGACTTGCCGATAGAGCAGATGAGATGCCAATGGTAGATGCCATTGAGTGTCGCATATATGAAAACACACACACACACACACACACACACACACACACATATATATATATATATATATATATATATATATATATATATATATATATATATATATATATATATATATATATATATATATATATTACACGGATTAAATGAGATAATTCAATTAATTTGTCTAAGAATGTAGAAATAACTTACAGAGCCTTACCTTATTGTGCATAGTGGATGTTTATGACACAGTCATGAGATATAAAATATTGGAATACCTTGTCATCAAAAATTAAATATAGTCAGTTTCATGCTAACAATTGATCATAGCTCATTCATTAAATATTAAATTGGTACGGTTGTCACATATTATTTCAGGACTTGTTGGATGCAGGTATTATAGCACTTAGTTGAAGGGTGAGATTTTAATCGCATGTGAATGACGATGGGGAATATTTACTTTGCATCGACTGTATTTATTGCACTTTAAATTGAATAAGTTAATTCTCGTACATCTATGGCTCTAACCCAAGTTTAAATATTTTCTCCTCCTAGGTGCTCCTAGACAGGGATAGCGGGACTGCCTATGTATCAGCCTTGCAATCTCTTTTTTCTCATCGGGCTTTCAGATTTATTGACTCTATCTTAGGTGCTTTCAGTTCCAGTTACTCTTTTCAGATGAGACATTTGTATCGGCATAAGCTCGAGACTTACTTACTTTATGTTGGTTTGAGATTTTTTTTATAGTTGTGTTGGATTTATAATATACTTGGTATTGTATTGGATTTTTTTATTATTGAACTGTTGATCTAACTTCAATTATGTGCTAAGAATATTTGAATGTTTAATATAGTCTGTGCTAATAATGATATAGATTGTATAACAAGCCCCATCTTGGGCGTATTGTGTCTAGCCAACCTCTGCGTGAGAAAATGAGGGTTATTAAATTTTTAATTAAGGCTCTTAGGTCTATCCATGAATGCAGTGTACTTGCGCTCAATGGAGGAATTGGGTCCGTCTTCCAGATCTCTATCATTAAGGGTTTTGTTGTACCCCTTTGATTTATTTCCACCATTCCTTAGTTTAGTTGGGCATTCAGTTGCCCTATGGCCCTCTAACACAAAGCATATTTGACTCATCCCTCTTAAAATTATTATTATGATTTTTATGGAATTGATCGGCCTTTTTATACTTATTTTTCTTGAACTTCTTTACATATTTTAATTATTTTTCAAACTTGAGAATTTTTTAAACTTCTTTGCAAATATGGCCATATCACCGAAATTGATGTCAGACTTAACATTCAAAATGAGAGTTTCTTCCTTTCGATCTTTCAAAGTAATGATCTTGTCATACTTTGTCTTTTGGGAGGAAAAAATGCTGACCACGTAGATTTGAAGATCACCTAAAAGATCTTCAAGTTTTCTGGAGGCTAAAGTACCTAAGGAATTTAATTTTTTGTCACTTTTGAATTAAATCTTTTAGGTACGGACCATGATATTTTTTTTGGCTACACGAGTTTTGGGTATTATTGCCCGCAAGTTAAAATACAAGTTCACGATATCATATAGTCTAACATAAAACTCATCGAAGGATTCACTCTCGTCCATCCAAATGGTTTCAAACTGAGTGGTGAGATTTTGTAGTTCCGAAGCCTTAATAGCATTAGTACGTTCAATGGTAAGTTTGTGTATGTCCCAATCCTCTTCAGGCGTATCATATGTCATAATATGGTTGTACTCATCCGTTATGATTGAACCAAAAATGATCATTTAAACCTCTTGAATTATAATTTTCTAAATTATGATCTTCCTCACTCCATAATTTAATGGGTTTGTGAATCATATAATCACCATCTAATGTTGGAGTGGTGGGTATCCCTTAAGAATTACTTGTTATACCAGCTCATCTATCGCCTTTAGTGCCGATTTTTAACATATTTAATAGTATGCATAATTAGACCCATTAAACAACGGTGCCCTAGAAACCAAGTGATCCCCCGATTAAAAATATCTAAAACTCATGTATAAACGCAGATCTAACATAAAAACTTAGTGTTCATGCATAGATATTATTTTGAAGTTACAGGGTACAGGGTATATAGTCTGGAAAAAAGTAAATTTTTAATTTTTTTGTATTAAATATAAAACTTAAACAGAATTAACCCAAATTAAAACTTTGCACCAATTTTAATCTGATTATTTTGATAAATGGTTTACCAAATTTTATTTTGGCCTAGATAGTCATCTCGATGAGTATAATTATAAAATAAAGTAACAAACCACAATATACCGATGTACAAGGAAAACCCATAACAAAAAAATATTGAACGACCCAACTATGTAAATTTTACTATCTACGGAATTACAAGGACTCGACAGTTATATCACAGACTCAACTCCATTGCAAGCCTTAACGCTCTTTGATCATATACCTCCACATAATAACATAAATGAGCCTACCCGTGAAGATGCCAGAGTGTGTGAGTCCACACACAACTTGGTATCCGCCGATAAGGCTCAACAATCATCTACAAATTGAAAGAGAGAGTCCACCACTTCTTTACTAAAACACCTAAATATTAAGTCTATCGTGTGTAAACAGCAAAACGGGTACGAAATCCACTGTATGAAATGATTATCAATCATGATGTAGAGAATAAATTTCTTTGTTCCCACAAATAATATCTTAAAGAATAAGTTATAATGAAACATCGATATTAAAAGGTTGAGGTAAAACAAAACGTTTGGGCGTTTTTGGATATGTATAGGAAAAAGAAAATTCTCCAAAAGTCTCTTTAAAAAGAAATGCTAGATCCCTTTATATAGATTTCAAAGTTTTCATGAAATATCATTCGAATGAAAACAAGGGTTTGTTCGAATGGAAACACAATCTCGTTCAAATGAACAACCAATATCGTTCGAACCAGCTTTGAACGAAATTTGTTATGCTTGTAGGGAAATGTCGTTTGATGTTTGTTTGAAGTTAATTTAAACAAAATGCTAGATATTCAAGAGAGATGGCATCAGAGAAATACCTTTGGGAGAAAGAAGGCATTGGAGAGAGAGTGGGCCACCCGAGAGAGAGAGAGAGAGAGAGAGAGAGATTCTTGGTTCCTGAAAGTGAGTTTTGCATATGAGGGAAAGCATCACGGGTATAAAAAAAATTAGCGCGCCTTTTATTGGATGAGTAGTAGTAAAATTTTAAGAAATTGAGATGTAAAATGTTTGGGCATTATAAGGGGGAATTTATTAGGTATTTTAATCACGATTTTTAAAAATACACATGATAAAAGCACCTGTATTTCAAAAAACGTGATATAAAATATACGAGTGTGATATTTATGTCAGTTTAACCTAAAATGATAAAATGATTGTTTTAAAACCATGATAAATAGTTATTTTTCTTCTAGTGAATGTAATACTATTATGCACAATTCTTTTAATGTTTTTTCTTTACTCTGAAGCATTAAGAAAAATATCATTCAATGGAGAAGTGTAAAATTTAAAAGAAAAGTTCCATCATATTTTTCACTTTATGTGTGATGAGGCTAAGGTATGTTCGGTAGTCCAAATCTCGTGGCCTTTTAGGGATCGAGTAAAAATGTTGGACCAACCTATGATAAAAACATGGTTTAATATGGGCCTTTTAGTTCTTGAGTGATGACAAATGATTAATAACACTACACAAGTTCAAATGCATGCGTGAGGGTTACCAACACGACGAGCCATCTATCACGGGATTATAAATACCAATGCATTGAAGATGAAACTCATTTATAATAAGCAAACTAGAATCGGAGAATAACTTTCATCAAATGCTCTCGAGATGGTCTTAGTATAAAGTTATTATTAGTTGGACATATTTATCCTAGGTAAAAGGAGGGTCGGAAGAAAATTTTCAACAAGAGATATATTAGTTATGTCAATGGGGTCCTGATAAATACACCCAAAATTTTACTCCAAAACACCACAAAAAAATAAATACAAATTTTTCTAACGACGCCCAAAAGTTTGTACCTTTTTTCCTTTCAAAATGTCTAATATACCCCAAAATAAACAAAAAATTACACACATGCTAACACCACAAACTCAACACCACATAATACAAAATCTCAAAACTCTTCAAACTCCAAAATAAGCTAACTATTTCACCTTGTTCATTTGTCCCCCAACCCAAAAAATACATTGCAATAGTCCTCAAAACACCTCTACAAAATATATAATGTCTAAAACTATTTATAAAAAAAAGATCAGATTTGTTAGATGGGTCTATATTTCGGTTTGTAAGGTTGAGAGAGAGGTTTGGAAGAGAAGTTAGAGAGAGAGAGAGAGAGAGAGAGAGAGAGAGAGAATGAGGTGAAAAATATTTGGATTTTTATATGGGTTAAGGCTCGTGTGGTGTTGGGTTTGTTTGGTGTTTTGTATCAATCATGGGTACTTTTGTGGTGTTTTAAACAAAAGAGTGTTTTGGGGATATTTTTTGGTGTATTTATGAGGACCCTTGTTAATGTGAGAAGCTGACATGACATTGTAACTTCAACACCGATGATGGTATAGTGTTACCATGTCAGCATTTTTTTGTGACTTTTTTGGGTGTTATAGTATCATTCACGTTGACGTGGCAGTACTGTACTCGCTATCCACTGTTTATATTCATTGTCATTAGGGCTGTAAACGGATATTCGAAAATCCGCATACGTTCGATATCCGAATTTGTGAATATTTATTCGAAAAAATGGAAACGGATACGAATATGGATACTCTATAAAAATATCCGAGAAAAGGGATATGAATGCAGATATTACTAGTATTCGACACGGATAATCCGAATCCGATGCGGAGTATCCATTTTACCGGATATCTATTTTAGCGAATATCCGTATCTATATTACTAATAATATTAGTATTAGTATTACTAATAAAATAATATTAAAAAAATCTTAATCGTTTATTCCCTAAAACAAAAAAAAACACATACTCCACTCAAAACAAAAACACCCTAAAGTTATTACTTTATTGGGTATATTATAAAATTCCATGTATTATTATTTTATTTGGTATATTAACATGGAGTTACACTAAAGTTACAATACACCCTATCACACACAACATACACCTACTAAAGAATATATACTTCACTCAAAATAAAAAAATTAATATCATTTCTCCTTCATACAAAGCAAGAGAAAAGAAACCCTCATGTCACTCCAAAAAAACCCTAATTCCACCACCACCTCCTCCGCCGCTGCTCATCAACCCCAAAACAGCTTCTCATCAACCCCTCCGCTTCGGATCAATTCCGTCGCTCTGCCGTCGCCCATCCCTTCCTCCTGCAACAGAAAGTTAGCAACAACAAGTTCATAGAAAATAAAAATACAAATATATAACTGTATTTATATATTTTTCATGTGGTTATTCATTAGTTTCCTTAAATATAAATAAATGTAGGAGATAAACAAAAAGTAAAGAGATGGTTTTTATTGTAACGAGAAATGAAGTTAACAACATGTGTATTATATACAAAATAAAAATGTATACTTATTAAAATAAAAATATTAGTATGTTTTGAAGACTAAAATGTCCATGAGGTTATCATTCTCGATAAATTTGATTTAATCTAATAGGTGTATATTTATATCTACAGCTATGGAATGCTACTATTGTTTTTTTTTGGATGGTTCTAAGCTTATATGGTTGGAAAGTATGGATTTCTTTTAGTCATATCATCATTATGGAATGATACTATTATTAGAGAAGCCATAATTGTTGATGTTAGGAGGTAGTAATTTTGTTATATAGTTATTTGGTTTGGATTGAATTTCATTGTATTGGATATTTTAATAGTTATTTTTTACGATGGCTAAACATTGTAAACAGATACAAATATTTTCCGAATCCGAGGTATCCGAGGGGATACAGATATGGATATTTATTTTAACTACCTGAGCGGATACAAATACGGATAGTGCATCCAGATATCAGATACGGATATGAAAAACATGATATCCAATCCGTATTCGTCCGTTTACCACCCCTAATTGTCATTATTCCATGTGATGATGTCACTATCTCTTACTACTATAAAATGCAAAACAAGGCATTAAAACTCCTCTCCAACCAGCCTATCCACGTAGGCAAAGCATTTAAGACTCTCAAACCCAAGACTATCCAAGTGTCAACAAAAACTCTCTTGAAGCATTGATTGCTCCTAAATTTAGGTTAATCCACGTCACTCTTCTCTATTATCTATGAGTTTCTCTTTCATCCTAATTAATAACTGATTTTTACTCTCCCCTAGGTCACCCAATCCGACCCATCCTCTTCCCTATGGAGACTTTTGTATACTCTTCCCCTTATTTCACCCACTTTCTCTTCCTCTATTATATTTTCCTCACTCTACGCCTCTATTACCTCATTTCTAACATGAACTCTCAAATATCTCTTCTCACGGCAACGTTTCACCACCCGAAAAGGTAAATCGTTTCTCTCCCGTTTATATTTTTATGATATTAATATTTATTGAGGTATATGTTATGGATTTATATAGACTGTATTTGGCCAATGGTTCTTTATTATGGTTGCTTCTTCTCTCTGTTTGAACACGAGGCCTTTGCCATTTGCGCTCGTTTAAGCTGCGGAGATATTGAGGTTGAAACCACTGATAATGTTCCACCTGAAGAATTTTTTCTTGATGAAGACTGAAAAGGACAGAGAGGAGGCAATGGATCCAAGAAGTCTAGGTTTCAACACTGGGGAACCTCGGATGCAATTTATTTCCTACTAGGCTTTGTTTATGCAGTGGTGACGCCCCTATTACTTCCTTTCATTTTGGTATTCTTTGGCCTGGCAGACGTTGTATTTCGTCACCAGGTATTAAACCTAATGCATCGATCCAGCACCGCACTGAAGATCATCATTGCATGTTTTGTCCATGTAGTTCTTAAAATGTGCTTGTGTGGGTTTCAGATGTTCAGGACTCAAAGGTTGCTTTATTTCAGAAAAAAATTGGTCTTTAGTAGATAGGTTTCAAAATGGAGTTTTCCATTTTTCTGTTCTTTTTTAGGGATGGGTGAAGTATGATAGAAAACCCTTTTTGCCCCTTTCAAATTAAGGTATTGTGTTTTTAAGATGGGGTTTGTACTTGGTATTGGAGTTTCTACCATTTATATAATATATTTTCAGGTTTTCTTTCTCTATTCATTTAAATATATCTATTCTATTTGATCAATTTTTTTTATACTTAAATTGACCATTATAATGGATTTTATTTAATTTTAAATTATGTAGACTATGAAAGCAAGTGAAAGAACTTAGGACAGTGGTGTAGTGAAATGATTTACCAAAGTTAGTTCCATGTTCTAATATGACACTGATATTCAGATCAAAGTTCTGGCGATATGTAAACCAATTGTTATATATATCTGATTAATGAAGCATGCAAAGTTATGGTGACCTAAGTTGTTCACAAAGATATGTAAACCAATTGTTATACATTCTTGATTAATGAAGCATGGAATAGAACATTAAAAGAATATCATATATGCCAATTAATAAAATTGGCTAGGTGATTAGGTTTGAGTTCTTTTACATTAATCACACATTGTTGTTTAGTTTCTTTCATCTAATTTATTTCATAAATAATTTGTTGATTATATCAAATAAATTTATGCAAGAGATAATTGGTATGCACTTTTTGTGTATTTTGATTAGTGAAGGTTCAATTAATTTTTATATAGAACTTAACATAGATTGTTATGATTATTATTAATGTGACCTATCTTTCAATCATTTAGTATATTTTATTTTTTCATTTTCCTTTTGATTGCATATAGAAACCGAGACATGATTTGAAAAAAAAAATCTTCATAAGGATTATTATAAATTTTTTTGCAGTCATCAATTTTTTTGACTTATATACACATCCCTTTCAATTGCAAAGTAAAAATGGTGAAAGGTTATTTTCACAGGTTAAGGTTTTACTTGATACACATTACATGTTCGATGAAATGCCATATAGAAGGTAAAACTTATTTCTACTTTCATGCTCTTATGTCTTAATTTTTTGTATGATATTTTTTTTAATTTATGTATTTGAAATGTTACTATCAAAGTTAATATTCAGTCATAATTAATACTTCAATTTCGGTATGTATATATGCTTATGTTGTGTCGTGTCCAGTTTTATTAGGGTGTGTTCATGTCTCGACTTAATTCATGTGTCACTTTAATTACTATGTTTAATTTTATTCAGGTCGTATCGTGTCACTTTTATTTGGATATTATTCGTATTAAATAAAAAATAAAGATTTTGTCTTATGTATCATATCTCTTTTTAATTGGATCGTGATCAGTTTTTGTAAAATAAATAAAAATTCGGTACACGTTGCTTATATTTTGATCGTTTCTATCACGTTTACTTTAATTTACGTGTTCATATTCAAAACCATGTATCCATTTTATAGATGCTGCATAACAGTATGGCTTGGATAATTCTAATGGATCCACACATTCAAGAAAATCTAATCGTCTCGTCCGCACATCGCGTGAGTTTATACCTAGTAGACGCTAAAATCTAATATCATAACATAATTTTGGTGTCTCCTCTTAGAGGATTGACATGTGACATAACAATTATTACTTTAAATAGACTCCATCCTATCCCCCACCAGACTTTTCAATTCCCAATTATGCATCAGTTCCCATCCACCCCATCCCCAATACACGTTTCTTTCTGCGCCATTTATATCTCCCGTTTAAACATCCATTCACACCAAAACCCCTCTCTCTCCCCATCTATTTCCATCGTCATATAATCCTACCCGTACCTCTTCCATCAGACCCATCATATTCCTCATTACCCACATCCGATATATATACTACACACAACACAATACACACACAGTTCTGAAATTGAAGCCATTACTATGGAGAATGAAATCAACAACAATATAATTTGGTTTGTCTGGAACACAGCTATGATATTAACAAGCCAAGACTCTCGACGTAAAAGAAGACGGGGTTTAGCATGCTTAGAAAGTAGAGTTGAGGTAATTTCACAGAGACAAAGGGAATGACGAATCAGACTCTAGAATCTGGTCTGGAAAATTGAAATAATTTTTTAGCTTTATTTTCATTTCCTTGGACTCCACCGAAAGAGATAGTAGCCCTACTTTTTTACTACAGTTTGCTGGACTTAAAACGAGCCAGTTTTTTCAAAGTCTAATGGACCAAAATAAAGTAGGATCCATTCCTATTTATTGGCAAAGACCTAGCTATCTTTTCTTCTATTTTTTTTTTGTGAGACAGACCGGTATTAAAAAAAAACTCACCAGACGCTTCATCTATTCATTGTTCTCGCATTGAATCTTATCTATTGAGAGAGAAAAAAATGCTACCCACATACAAAATTGTTTTATAAATATAAATTATTTTCCAAAACAATACTCTTTTGGTGAAAATATAAATAAAAAATTATTTTTTTATAAAAACTATAGTTTTAGCTCTTTTTTGCTATAATAACATTTTTTTTTACAAAAGTTAGATTTTTGAAAAGATAAGTATAAAATTTGGGAGGGGCTATTAGCACTCCACAAATTTTTTAGGCACTCCATCTTCAAAATAAAATTCCAACTGTGTCCTTTAACTTTTTTAATATATATACAACTTGTGGATTTTATGTTTTCTTGGTCTTTAACCCCCAAGCCAATGTCTGTCACACTCCTACATAAAAATTTCAACTATTTTTTTTTGGTTTGAGTGCATTATAAAATTCTCATATACTATTTTTTGGTTTGAGTGTATTATAAAATTCCAAAAAAATATTTTATATAAATAAAAATTGGTCGGTCCGCCTATACATACCGCTCGCTCAAACCATTTTTTCTAAATAATAAAAAAATTATTTTTAAAACAATAAAAATTAGTCCGCACCAACGGCATGAAAAAAGTACGACTCCAACATTTTTTAATACACGTTTAGTCCAAGTATTTTTATTTTGTTTCAAAAAATTCTCCACCACATAAAAACACTAAAAAAAAGTAGACGCACAAGCCCATTTACCCACCTACGTTCACCCCCACCCCCACTTTTGTCGGAGCTCCGGTGAGGGTCGTCAGAGCTCGAGCAAGGGTCGTCGGATACAAACCTCCACCTCCCTGCTGAGCCAACCATTGTTAATTTTTATACAAACATTACTAAAAAATTGCATAAATATCAATATTTGAACAAAAACATTCCAGCAAAAATTTATGAATATAAATATTTTCAAGAAGCATAAAAAATATGGTAAAAAATATTAGTAAAAGAAAGAGAGATTTGAATCAATCTTCGAGTCGAACCAACTTTTTTTGTGGGACTTCTTTGTCTTGATTATTTAAAAAAATCGTTAAAAAAATTAATTTACAGAAAAAACTATTTTTCCAAAATAAAATGGGCGAAACCCGTATACAGGAGTACACAAACATGCCCACAAGTAATTCCATTACAAGGTATTTTTTCCAAACCACAATAATAATTTTTTTTACCAAATACAAACACAAACACAATCGAAGTAAAACAGAAACACGATCAAATTAAAATGCCACATAATACGAAATCATTTTTTTTATTCAGTCGTGTTTATGTTTTTGTAAATAAATTAAAATAATATTTTGTGTCATGTCGTGTCTCCTTTATTTGGATTGCGTTTGTGTTAAGTTTAAAAAATATTTCGTGTTGTATCCAATTTTTATTGGGTCATGTTTGCATTTGATAAAAAAAATAGTTGAAATTTACAATACAAACCAAATTTTTTTTTTTGTTAAAAGTTCGATTTTGTTGGAAATTTATAATACACTTGAACAAAAAAAAATAGTTGAAATTTTTATGTAAGAGTGTGATAGACATTGGCTTGGAGTTAAAGTTCAAGAAAATATAAAATTCACAAGTTGTATATATATTTAAAAAGTTAAATGACAAAGTTGAAATTTTATTTTGAAGATGGAATTCCTAAAAAATTTGTGGAGTGTTAATAGCGCTTTCTTATTTTATTATATATAAAAATTGTATTATGAAACGAAATTAATTGCAAGACTTGAGTCCCAAGAAAGCTTTAGTTGTCAACATTTATGTAGATCGACATTTACGTTCTTTTTTGAAAACCAAGAGACTTTTAGAGTTGGAATTCAGTGTCGTTTATATTGATAGCTTGCTACTATAGCCTATAGGTCTATTACAATTCTACATCATTACACAAGACATTCAAGAGGAGTAGATTTCGTATATTTCTTTATTCCTATGCATAAAAGGGTTTGAAAATTCTTGTATATAGTCTCAAAAGCCTAATCCCAATCAACTATATTACGTCCCATTCCTTGTATACAATGTCCAAAAATATGTCCTTCAATGGACCAGTTTTGGAAATATTTTCTTGGTTTCCGGCACAAAATATTTACAAGTTTTCATCGGTTTCCAAACAATCTAAGGAACTTCTCTCCGATCACATCTTTATCAACAAACAATGCAGAAATATGCAATCGAGGGGAGATTCTAATTTGCTCATTCAATCCAATTTTGCTCACGGAAATAAAGCAACCATGGAAACAAAATCTTTGGATTATAATTCAAGTTGTGTTGTGCCGTGTGAATCGGTCGAATTCTTATCAAATAGGGGTCGAATTCTAGGCTCAAGCAATGGGTTAATTTGTTGTACTGATGTCGGAACCAATGAGAACGGGATGTTTATTTGCAATCCTGCCACTCAAACATGCCAATTCATATCTTTACCCGATTGCCTACGAGATCGTGATATCCGTGTTCTATTTGAGTGTAATAGTGGTTCATTTGAAAATTTTCCTACAGATTACAGGCTTATGACGCTATTAGTGGATTTGAATGATTGGGGTTCAAATATGCTAACGGTTATTTCCTACTCGGGAGAAAGAGGAGTTTGGAACGAGCAAGGAAAAATCAACTGCGGTGCTAGAAGTATTCTGCGCGAGAATCCGGTTTATAACGATGGTATGATTTACTATATTTCTGATAATTCTCCTTATCTCACAAAGAACAGTCCTTTCTACTGGCCGTACATATTAGCTTATGACACTAAAAATTATCAATCAAGATTTTTGAAAATTCCAAAGAGTGCTAGGAAAAATCTGGACGATGTGAGTTGCAAATTATCAATCTTTAAATGGGGGAGTGCAATGATATCATTGGTGAAATATGTGAAAGGCCAAGTTACTGTATGGGTGTTGGTTGATAAAGAAATAATCAAGTGGAAACGGATTTTGAAAAGTCGGGTTCGAGCTATGGGCTTAAATGAATTGAATCCCACTGTTGCGGGCCTTGCGGTATTAAACGGATGTTTGTTGATCATTGTTACAGAGGAGAAGATTTATAGTTACGATTTGACGGGTCAGAGAGGAGAGAAAGCAGAAGAAATAGCTTGGCATGGATGTGGAAGGAACGCGCTTGTACATCCCTACACGAGCACCCTTCGTCCTTGTGGCGTTGGTGGACTGCCACTGCCTAGGTGATTTTTGGATGGCTTTCAGTTCTGTTTTACCTTTTTTTTTATTGCATTTGTTTTTATTGAACATGGAGGCATTGAGTTGGATAATTATGAATAGTCAGTTTATATTGAGCAACTGTGTGTTTTATATTCTTTAGTACTGTTCTTAGTTATTCCCAATTATATGAATGTTTATGGATATTTAGTTTGTATGGTGTTACTTGAATCACAATGCATGAATACCTAAAGTGGGATTTGTTTTTTTTGTTTTTTCCCTTCTCTTGAGTTTAGTATAATTTGGATTCGTCTCCCCTAATGTTGTTTTAGTGTGTTAGTGGGAGTCTGCTAATATGTTGAAAAAATAGATTTAATTTGCCACTAAATTTTTTAATTTTGCAACATTAACATTGCCATATTTCTTGTTCATGGTTTCATCTAAAAACAAGATTACTTCATCAGAAAAATGCGAAGGCACGATGCTCAATCCAAAGGCAGTATAAAGTCGGTACAATAATGATTAGTAATCTCCTATTAGACTTTGAATTTAGTGTGCGTTTCATTAGATTTAGAAAATAGATGATACATGTTGGAATTATTTTGACCCCAATTTGTTGATTTTTCTTTGGATTTTCACGTACCCTTATTTTTTTAGTTAAGGTGCCCAATCCAATGTTAATCACAAATTTATGTCTTTAAAGTAAAGTAGGTAATACAATGATTATTAGACTCCTTGTATACGGGTTCGCTCCCTTAGGGCCTGATTTTTAATACAATCATTTATCTATTAAAAAAAATGATTATTGGTATTGTCGTAATACACGGTGAATTAAAGTCAGGAAATGAAATAATAAATTTATTAGTCTTTAATATTGCCACCAAGTAATTAGTGTTATCCAACTGTTATGGTGTCACTTGAATCACAAGGCATGCATATGTAAAGTGGGATCTGCTAATGTGTTAAAAAAATAGTTTTAATTTTGGGTATATCTATTCACACTCCAAAAAATCTTCTAACACTCCACTTTTTTTTTTCAAATAACAGTTAAAGACTCTTATACCCTTATAATTAATTCTTTCTATTTTTCTCACTCACAAAAAGATATAAACCTGTTTTTTACCCCAAAAATTATATGCATAATTTTAAAAAATGAACTATACAAAAAACAAAGACCGTAAAAAATATTATATAATTTAAAAAAATGAACTATTAAAAAAAAGCAAAAATCTCTTTTTTACCCTGAAATCATTTTTTTTAAACAATCAAGAACACGACTCAATTAAAAAGAGACACGATACGGGACAAAAAAAAAATCTTCACCTAATGCGAGCACCACCAAAATAAAAACAATACGACGCAAAATCTTTTTTTTACCGAACACGAAAACGATCAACTAAAAATGCTGTCCGATATGAAATCTAATTTTTATTTGGCCAACACAAATAATAGTGACACGAAACAATACGACATGCCACGAACATAAAAAAAAAAAAGAAAAAAGGATACGAACACGACCTAGTTAAAACGCGGCATGCCATAAAATATTATTTTTTCACCTAACACGAACATGACTCAAATAGAAAAATGGAATAAATAGTTCTTGAATTTTAAAACAAAAAAAAATGTCAATATTTTATTTTATCTAACACGAACGCACTCTAATTAAAATACAACACGATAAGTCATGAATTCTCATCTGTTTACCTAACACGACCCAAATAAATGTGATAATATATTAAATCTTATTTTTTAATCTAACATGAACATGATCTTATTTTTGTTTATCAAACAGTTTTTTATCAAGAAAAAAAAATGATTTTTTTAATAAAATTGTATTTTATTAAAACAATTTGTAATAAAAATTGTTTTATTAAAAATGCAAAACAGTTTAAAAGGGTTTAAACTGTTTTAAAAGAATACAGTTTTAAAACTATTTTGCATTTTTAATAAAAACAATTTAAAAATGTAAACAGTTTTAAAAAAATACAATTTAAAACTGTTTTAAAAAAATAATCAATTTTAACACTGTTTTACATTTTTAAGAAAAACAATTTAAAACTGTAAACAGTTTAAAAAAATACAATTTAAAACTGCTTAAAAAAATAATTTTAAAACTGTTTTACATTTTTAATAAAAACAGTTTTAAAAATGTGTAATAAAATACAGTTTTAAGACTGTTTTACATTTTTAATAAAACATTTTTCTTAATAAAAGTTTTTTTTTTAATTAAAACTGTTTTTTATTAAAATTCTATTTTATTAAAACCGTTTTTTTTAATAAAAGACTGTTTTTATTTATTTATTAAAACTGTTTTATAATTATTAAAAAACAGATTTGAGGAACTACATTGGCCAAAACAGTTTTGAAATGCTTTTTTAAACATTTGAGAAAAGTTAAAAAAAAACTGTTTTTTATAAATAAAAAAAATATTAAAAATACAAATTTTTAGTTGTTTTTCAAATAAATTTGTTTTAATTGGAGACAAAAAAGTACAAATTTAAATTTTGTATATTTAAGAGTATAATTAACATTTAGTTAAAATATAAAATGTTAAAAAAAAAAATTTGGAGCACCAATTGCTACTCCCTTAATTTTACTCTAATTCGTTGAGTTTTGCAACTTCATGGTTTCATCTCAAGAAATGGTGTCAATCCAAAGGGTAGTATAAAGTCGGTACAATAATAATGATTAGAAATCTCCTATTGGACTTTGAATTAAAGTTGCAAATATAATCAGAATTTTTTAAGTCTTTAATATTGTCGGCCATTAAATGGTTATACAACTGTTATTGGGTTTCTTGATTCGCAAGGTATGGATACCTCACGTGGGTAGTGCAATCCTTTTTGGGTCCCCTAATTTGTTGTGTTGTGGCTTTGGATATTCAGTTTACACACGGAGGTCTTAAATCTGTATGGTGGACAATTATGTCCGATTTATATAAGTTTTTTTTTTAATTTTTCCAACAAAATAATTCTTTTTTTTATTAAGTTGTACATATAACAAATATTCAATAGAATTGTCTTCTTCTTTTTATCTTTGAATATTTTTTTTAAAATCAATTAGTGAAGCTGTAGCTGAAGGAGGGGGAGATAGAAATATCGCGTTTTTTCATAGGACAACCAACTCACATCGTGGATTCAATCATATCGCGAAAATAGTGGTTGACGGGAGAAGTACACAAATGAGAGATTAGAACAACACTTAAGTTCAATTGATCGATGTTAATAAAATATATTTAAAACCAATAAATTCTCACAAACATATTTGGCGTTTCATAATGAATTTGACATGCTTTTATTAATAGATAAACGTCCTACATTGTAGAAAGCATAAAATCCTAACAGTCTCCTCCGTGTCCCTTTCGCGAGACGATTGGCCAATAATACGTCGGATCGGGATATAGAAATATACACATATTGTGTAATTACCCAATCACTTGGTACATTATCCTAAGAAATAATCCCATTGAATCCCTACCAATAGGGTCCTTATGATCCAACACACGCACTGGGTCGCCCTTACATAGCATAAAACATCTGGTATATATATATGGATATGCTATGATAACTATGTTAATCAGGCTAAATTTCCTCGAACTCAACCTTATTGCCATACAACATACCAAGTTACATACCTATTTTTTTTAAATAGTAAAAAAAACATATCAGATTAGTTTTTTTTATATGACGTTTAACATTTTAGGTCGCCCATATAAAACAAATCAGTTCGAAATAATTTGTTTTGCTATTTTAAAAAACCGGTTATTTTTTGTAAATATTAAAAAAATATGTTTGCGCCTCTCTCTCAATCACTATATACATATATATATATATATATATAGTGACTGACTCTCATACACACCAAGTATACATACTCGCTAGAGCATACTATTTTTTTAAATGATAAAAAAATTATTTGTAAGTTGAGTTTTTTTTACTTTGTTAGTTAAACATTTCTCGGGGGGGGGGGGGGGGGGGGGGGGGGGGAGGATGATATAAAAAATCATCTAAAAATAATTTTTTACTATTTAAAAAAAATGGTCAAACTTTCTCAGATTTTAAAGTTCCTTAAAAGCGGTGAATATTTGATCGATTTTTTTAAAATTGTAAAAAATGTTATTTATAGTTGATATTTTTTTGTATGGGTCATCTGAAATTTTTAAACATCATATAAAAAAATCAACCGATTTTTTTTATTATTTAAAAAAAATTGATATGTGTATTTGGTATGTACTGAAGTCTGCTTGCATATATATATATATATATATATATATATATATATATATATATATATATATATATATATATATAGTCTAGCGCTTTTTTGTAGTGCGCGCGGGGTGGGGGAGGGGTGGTTCAAGTGCCCACCTCAAAATTTTCAATTTTTTTTGGAAAAAAGGGTATAATGATCAAGTTTTAAAATTAAAGTAAAAAAACTCTAATAGTTTCTTTGAAAAAATATTACACACACTTGGCCACTATAGTTACTTGGATTATATTGTTGTTGTTTAGGGTTTGAATAAATTTGTTTTTATTTATTTTATATCATGCTTTGAATTAATTTGTTGCTATATTTTTTAAGGCTTTGACATATTTAATAATTTTGGTTAATTTAAATTCGTTGTTGTTTAGGATTTTGCAACTTGAATTGGTGAATTGCTAATTTGAACTAATTCCATCATCTCCTATTTTAGGATGTCCTATTTCGTATGTTTTATTTTAGGAGTTTGACTTATTTTAAGATTTTATTATTGACGTACTATGTGATATTATATTCGAGGTTATTTTATTTGAATTATAATTGTCTACAAATAAAACTCAACTCAAGTTAACAAAAAAAAATTCAGTTATTTGGAGTTGGCTTCATGGATCTTATTTTTCCATTCCATTCCATTATGTCCATCTCAATATCTTCGGTTAAACCACATGATATCATGCTATTTTTTATAATATCTCACCAAGTCAATTTGGGCCTACTTCTACCCTTGTGTTACTATCAATACTAACTAAATCACTCTTCTTTACGGAATCATCCATTGGTGTACGCTTGATGTGTCCAAACTATCTAAGTCGATTTTCTCTCAATTTATGTTTTATAGGAGGTACTTTTACTATTTCACGAATTTGTTCATTTCTAATTTTATCATTTCGAGTTTTACCACAATTCCATCTCAGCATTCGCATCTCCTCCACATACATTTTTTTCACATTTTGTTTCTTGGTTTCCCAACATTATGTCCCATATAACATAGCGGGTCTAATTGTCGTCCTATAAATTTTTTCTTTTAACTTTAAAGGTATACGCCTATCACCCAATACGCTGGTAACACTTTTTCACTTGACACATCTTGCTCTAATCCTATGAGTAACATCATTACTAATACCTCCATCTTTTTAGATAATCGATCACAAATAATGAAAATGATCATTTCTAGTTATCTCTTAACCCTCTAATTTCACCACATCCCCATTTGTCCTCCTATTACTATTAAAATTACATTCCACATATTCTATTGTATCCCTACTTATTTTAAATCCTCTTGTTTCTATAGTTTATCTACACAATTCCAACCTAGCATTAATTCCTGTCTTAGTCTCATCCATTATAACAATATCTTCAGAAAATAGTATAAACCATGGCACCTCAACTTGTATTTGTCTAGCAATCTCATCCATATCAAGAGCAAAGAGATGAGGACATAATGTTGAACCTTGGTGTAGTCCTATAGTAATTAAAAATTCATTAATTTATTCGACTCATGTTCATACTAGAGTCATAGCCCCATAATACATATCCTTGATCACATCAATATATTTACGGCGCACTCCTTTTTTATGTAGAACCCACTATATTATATCTGTGGGTATCCTATCATACGCCTTCTACAAATCTATAAAAATCATATAAAGTTTCTTCTTTTTCTCCCTCTAGCAATCCATTAATATCTTCAATATATAGATTGCTTCCATTGTTCACCTCTCAGGTATAAACCCAAACTGATTCTCAGATACTATTATGTAACAACCCGCCCTTTTGGAGACGATTAAATTCCATAATTAAATATAAATTGGAATTTGGGAAATTTCCCTAAATAGTAATTTTTGGGATTTTCGAGGATTAAATGATTTTCGAAGGATGTTGTGATTATTTTTGGGACTATATAGGTCGAAATATTTTAATTATATGTCGCCGTTGAGTAAAGCGACACGAGGTAAGATTTTTAATTGGAAAACCCGCATTTATTTATTTTGGGTTGGAATAGTGATTTGCGGTCAAATACCTCGGATGGGAATTTCGACTGCGCCATGAGTCTCGGAATGTCCGAGATAGTCGGAAAAGAGTGTCCGATTGTCGAAAATGAGTTTCGGATAATTTTAGAGGTAAAAGTAACTCGTAATTGGGTAAACGAGTCGTTTTTGAGTTTTAAGGGGTATAACCCTTTTTCTTTCTTTATAAAGAGAGGGAGAGGGAGAAAAAGAGAAAGGAAAGAAAGAAAAGAGAGAGAAGAGAGAGAGGAAGGAGAAAGAGGAGGAGAAATGGAGATTCGGGCAAAACTCCGCCGGATTCGACTCGAGGTCGTCGGATTTTATCCACGAGGCAAGTGTTTACTTGATTTATTTATCTTTTTGCATAAATATCTCATACAGTAGTTTGGTATAAACAAACCCTAAAGGTTTTGGGGTGGGTTATCGTGGATAAAACGGGTTTTTGGGAGTTAAAACAATTAAACCCCAATAATATTTCAATTTGTGGAACTTAGGTTTTAACCTAAATTTATTGGTGGTTTTGGGTTATAGGATGTTTAGAACCCTTAATATATGTGTATTTGTAGTTGGTTGAGGTTGTAGGAGGTTGGGTGAGGCGACAAAAGCTTGAGAGAAGCTTTAAAGGCCGAAATCGTCTCGGAGAAGACGATGAATAGTAACCCGTGACTTTAGGGGGCCATTTTGGCCAGGAAAATAATTGATTTAGCTCTCGACCAAAACACGAAAGTTGTAGATATTTTCGATACGGTCGCGTGGGCACCAACCGCGTATTTTTTTGATTTTTCTACGATTTGATATGATATTTACAAGATGGCAGCTCCGGGTTGAAATCATCAACTCGGAAATCAAATCGGGAATTGGAAAAATTACGGCTAGAATTAATTGCGTAGATGTTTGGGATAATTTTTGGGGTAGTTTAGAAACCCCGATAATGAAGTCGGGTTGTTGGATGGAGGATTTGAGGAGATTAGTGTTGAGGACCTGGTGTGACCGGTCGACCGCGCCCCTAAGGCCGGTCGACCGCGTCAAGGAGAAAGGGCCTACTGCTTTGTTTCGTAGGCTTATTTGTAACCCGCGGTCGATCGGGGGTCCAGGACCGGTCGACCGGTGCCCTGTTTTCAGCCCAAGATTTGGAGATTAGGATTACTTCTCCTCTTTGAGTTTAAAGTTTAAGGGCCCTCTAAATTAGAGTATTATAGAGGGTTATGTCCTAAAGAACTTGAGGAATTGGGAATATATATATATATATATATATATATATATATATTCACTTAGAGTGAATTATTATAATTGAAGATATCCAATAAATCCTTAAGAGTTGATTAAGGTAATTATTAGTCATCAAAGTAAGAAAATACTTTGGGTTTAGTATCATGCATATATGAATGCATGATTATGATTCTTTGAGAGAATCTTTGGGATTATTAGTCATCGATAGATGGTTTGGCAAATATGGCCATTTTTATATATTCAGGGAGGAATATATGGTATATGTATATACTATGTGATTTAAGTATATATATAATTTGAGATAAAGGATTTTGAAAATAAAATATGAATATTTTCAAAATGGGAAAAAGGTAAATGATTTTCATAATTAATAAATTATGGTTACACACCTCCCTAAATCGCTATCATAAGGGAAGTTGCGCGCGTTGTGGTGAAGCCCCCTGGCTATTGAGCAGGGTGGATATAGTCCCTAGGCCATATGGGCGATTATATATGTTTGTTGCGCTGGTTAGGAGATTCTAGGTGTGGTCTTGACTTTCTCGCAGGCATATGGCCGCTTCCCGACGTTGGTAGGTTCCCAAGGTGTCTTGTATAGATAGGCCCTGGAAGATGATAGCCATTTAGGGGCGCGTCCAGTGGGGAAACTCGGAGGGACGGTCTTAGATATGTTAAAGCAATTTATGATAATAAATTGGCTTTAAATACATTTCCCGGATGGAAGAAGGGAAATGGGATAAAGGTTTGGCTCCGGTAACACTCCCGGATGGAAGAAGGGATGTGGAAGCATATGATATGATCAAAGCATTTTCATGATAATGATAATGGTTTTGGGTACATTTCCTGAGTATAAAAAGGGAAATGGGATGATATAAAACGGAAAAGCATTTTTATGATAATAAAATTGGCTTTTAAAAGTATATGATTTGTTAAAGAAATTCATGATAATGAATCGGCTTTTATATTTACATTTCCTGAGTATAAAAAGGGAAATGAGAAGTTTTGAGAAAAATGAAAGTATTGATAAATACTTGATATATGAATCCTCGGTCCGGGAGATAGATCCGGATGGTTATGGTAAAATGTATATATATATATGGATGAATCGAGTACCGAGGGTCTAATGGATCCCGACGATCGACCTTGCCGCATAGTAGTGTATCGGGAGGGTTCCTTGTTTGGATTTCGCTTCGCGAGACACCCCACACACGAATATGGCAACGTGTTGAGACTGGGGAGAAGTTTAATCCTTAGTGCTCTTATATTATTAATTCTTATGGTATATATATTTATATATATCTTTCTGTACTGAGGGACTGGCGGATCTCGACGATCGACCGTGCCGCGTAGTAGTATATCGGTTTGGTGAGTTAAATAAATCAATGAAATTTAATGCATCTTTGATCCAATAAATATGACTACCCTCGAATTATGGTAATAATTTATCTATTAGCAATTTTACATGCAGCACACTACTTTGGTTTCAACTGTTGATTATTCCAATAGCTTGTTTGCATCATTAAAAACTACTATATCAATTATAAGCATTTTAAATGTTTTTATATGTCCTTTACTACTTTATACGCAATGTTGCTCTTGGAAAAAGACGACGATTATTTTTATTGTTTGTTTGGTACGAGTGAAAATTACTGAAAATTAAAAAGTAGGATTCTTGACGTTTGACCTTTTAAATGATCTAACTATGTCTCAAGTCCAAGTTTATTGCATGTGTTTAAACCAAAAGAGAGCGACATTGTTCGCGACTCAGCCGTGTTTTAAATTGTACCTGCTTTTGGAATTTCTTATACTTTCCGTCCCAGATTTATTTGCTCCAAAATTAGGTAATTTCGTTCCTTAATTCTGCATTTATTTAAATTGTTGTTACAACAATTCATTGTTTTTATATATATATATATATATATATATACAAAAATCAAGTGAGGTCATCAAATGCGCATATTTTTTTTAAATTAGAAAACAAATGGATTTTTTCCGATGATTTCATTAAGAATATCATTTAAAAAACAATTAAAATAAATTCAATCAAGAAACATAGTGACGCGATTGAGAAATTATATTTGGTGCTATAATCAAAAGTTAGTGAAAAAGATCTTTTCCATTCGTGGTTTTATTTCATCTTCTATATTTATTTGTGAGAAAGTTAGTATTTTTGTGCATATATGGTGCTTGTGATTATTACCAAATAATTATGGAGGAGATTGAAATTGTTAATATCATGAATCTTTTAAATAATTCAATAAAGGATGACGTGGCAACTTAAGACTGGCATTTTTTTAATTCAGTTTCAAGTCAGTAAGATTTTTTTATGCTAGTTCACGGCCATATGTTTTCAGCATTAAAGTTCAATATCTTTGATGTATATGTTAGATGTTAGTGAATACATAGACTTAACACAAATCATGTGTACATCAGGACACAGGAGGGTAATAAAAAGGAGGCAGAGGCGGATTCAAGGGCGGGCCTTGGTCTGCCTGACTTCTAAGAAATTTAAATTTTAACTCAATATTTTCAAAATTTTGTAATTTTTTATATATGTTTATAATTTTGACCCCACAAAAATTGATATATATTATTTGGCTCTCTCTAAATTATATTTCTGGATCGGCCATTGAAAGTCCATGAATATCTTTATGGTAAGTGAACAATAGTTGGACTAAAAACAACCTGGGTTACCACATAAGCATTAGGTCCAAATTAGGAATCCAAATTGTCGGTACAAAGGGTTTTCTCAAAAAAATATTTATGTGGCAGCAAATTCAAAACATCCAAAAAAATAGAAATTATTCTAATTTAACCAGAATACTTTAAGTATATAGATACAGCTTTATTTATCAAAAAAAAAAATGTACATAGGTACAGCCTCTCTAGTTTTTTTTGTAAGAGTAAAATTTAATATATGGGCTTATATATAAAATAAATATGAATTATAGGCTATCAAATAAAAGCAGGCCAATTAAAGTGATTAATTTAAGTTTTGGGGCTTTACTAATGTATTATTAAAGTGTGGGTTTTATTGTGTAGAGACAAGAGTAATTTCTATTTTTATGATGGGTTAAAATAGAAATATAAGAAATATAAAAAGACACGATTGTGTTATAAATAGGGGTCATGGTCCCCAGATCACACAACACCAATCTTCTGATTTCCATTGTCAGAGAGAAATTTAGAGGAAATAAAAAGTGTTGATCTGGAAGAGCATAAAACCTCAAACTCAGATATTTTAACTTTCTATCATGAATTCAGGTACGCTTTCGCAAAATCAATATTTATATTTCTTGATAATTCAATATGAATGTTCCTGTTTGTGTGATAGTTTTCACAAAACAAAAAAATTAATCCATCATGTGGTATCAGAGCTATTTCATGTTGAATTGTTGAGCATATATTAGGAAGGTATTGATATTAATTTTCGGCTGCAAATATTATTTCAAAAAGGTTTAATATTTTAGAAAAAAAATTTGAATTCAGAAATATTCTCGTTTCATTACGTTTCCAATGATATAAAATTCATGAAATTTGGACTAACAGTTAATTTGATGGTAGTGGAAGGTTAAATGTTCGACTCTTGATGTTTCATATTTAAACCTCTTAAATGATGAAAATTATGAAGAATCTCAAGAGATTTTGAACCCATGACATCTCAAGAGGGTTTTTCCCCACACAATTTATTGTAATTTAATCATATAGATCCACTAGTGTTTGTTTGTTCCATAAAAAGGAAAGATTTACCAATACGATAAGAGATAACCAGCCGAATTTCCGCTAGCTTTCCACGTTACGTATTTTCTATATATCCAAACATACCCTTTAAAAGCCTATAAATAATCGTCAAACAACTTCAAGTCCTCACCACCTTCTCTCCCTCTCTCTCTCACAGACACATAATATGGGTTCTCTTTGTGTATTACTTTTTCTTTTCATCTTCACAACATCATCATCAGCCACTACACAAAATGTGGTCAAATTTGGAGCCCTAGGCAACAACAAAACGGACTCAACTAAACCTTTTCTTAAAGCATGGGCTGCAGCTTGCGCTTCATCAAAGCCAGCCACAATCTACGTCCCACCAGGAAGGTAAAAAGTTATCTTTTATTTCTACTTTTATATCAATAACACCAAGTTATTTTAATTTATTTAGGTGCGTAAAATGGTCAAAACTACACTTTAGTGCTATCAAATTATATTTTTAGACCTTACTACCACTTTGATTCATTTGTTGTGCTTGAATATAAAATTTTCTGTCACTGAAAGTGAAATCTAGCGACGAAAAAAAACGAAGCTCCAAATGTCTAATTTTGATCCGGTCAAAATGTATCTTAACCCAAATAGACAATTATAGTTTTTTGGGTTTTGGTCTAATTAATTATTTGATATTAATTTTGACCTCCAACGTTTTGACTTCTTGGAGTTTGATTTATAAAAATGACTTTTAAAATGTATTTGGTTCAAACGATGAAAATTACATAGTTCAAACTCAATTATAATGATTTAATAAGGGTCAACATTTAAATAATTTATATAGTTAAGAATTTGCTTATTTTATTAACATATTCAAACAGGTTTTTGTTGCGCAATGTGCGGTTTAGTGGGGAAAACTGTAAGAACAGATATATCAGTATCCGTATTGACGGCACCCTTGTAGCACCGTCAGATTATCGAGTCATTGGAAAATCAGGCAGCTGGTTGATGTTTGAGGGAGTTGACGGTGTTAAAATAAACGGTGGAACCCTCGATGGTAGGGGAAGTGGTTTATGGGCTTGCAAATCCTCTGACAAGAGTTGCCCTATTGGAGCAAGTGTAAGAAAACTGCCCATTACCCCCCCCCCCCCCTCTCTCTCTCTCTCTCTCTCTCTCTCTCTCTATATATATATATATATATATATATATATATGTATATATATATATATATATTCCTTTTAATTGGGATACTCTAAAAGTTATCGAATTACATCTACAAAATTAATTGAGAGATTAAGTGGAAAGAAAATTGATTTTTAGTTATATTTTTATTTCCATTTTATATTTGGACGTAATGATGTAATGTCAATATGCAATATGAACTTATTGTCACGTTTTTTTTTTCTGATAAATAAATGTTATACAAAACACAACCGCTTAATATATTGTCACGTTAATATATGTTCCCTTCCTTTTACAAAAGAACGGTAAAGAAAACGGTAAATATTTTGTATTTATAATCCATTGTAGCTTTTTGTCCAATGTAATTTTTAGAATTTAATTAACTTAATTTATTGTGATTGATGGAATATTAATTTTTGAAAACTTTAATAAGTAACTGGAATTTACTTGTCCAGTTTGGTTAAATGTTTAAAATTTAGTGTTTGGAAAGACGAGAAACTAAGAATTTATCAGATTTTGGCAACTTTGTATTCTTTTAATTGGTATTTTTGAATATATAGATATTTCTTTAAGGAAGTATATAGATATTTTTAAATATATAGATATTTCTTTAAGGAAGTAAGAATCTCACCAATTTTTGATGGATTTATAATCCACCATGTAAATAATATTTTGGCACTTTATATAAAGATTGCATTAGAATTTTCTTCCACCCATTTTTACCACTAACCAAACCAGACTTTGACCGGATATCTTCCTAAGAGTAATGTTATGCATTCAAAAACTTCAATGAAAAGTTACACAGATTAATGTGACATTGCAACGAAGCATTGAATATCTTTTATCA
Organism: Sambucus nigra; assembly: GCA_949130495.1. Classification (NCBI taxonomy): domain Eukaryota; kingdom Viridiplantae; phylum Streptophyta; class Magnoliopsida; order Dipsacales; family Adoxaceae; genus Sambucus; species Sambucus nigra. The sequence continues at coordinate 525,747,182 of OX422214.1, forward strand.
CAAGACACTATACAACATTTTATTCCATTGACATATCATTTTGTGCAAATTATTTATGTAAGTTATTTGTACCATAAAACTTTTCTTTTACTAATATTCTGGAATCGACGTAATTCAATGGCTGATAACAGTCCAGGGAATTGCTTAGTTTAATCCTAATTATTTTTATGTTTTTTTATTGGGTATCCTTATTTTTTTTCCTTCCAAAATAATACATTTTCAGCTGACAATAGTTTTATAATAACTAATCAGCTAATATAGGTTAACTGTTTCCCGGCGGAACTTGTTTTCCTTTATGGACTGAATGCATTTCAAAATCACTTTGAATCTTAAAACAAAATAATGCTTTAAGAGTAAGTGTAATCCAAATGAAACATATAATGTGTTGTTAATAAATGATTTCGTATTACTTTCAGGGGAATCATCCTATAAATATTTATGATTCTAAATTTTTAACTGTTCTCAGTTCTTTATATTGTATATAATCTTTTGGACATTTATTTATTTATTGCAGACATTGGCCTTCTATAATTCGAAAAACATTGCAATCCAAGGCTTAACATCATTAAACAGTCAGATGTTTCACATTTTCCTCGATGGCTGCCACAACTCGATGTTGCAAAAAATAAATATTTTAGCCTCCGGTAAGAGCCCCAACACTGATGGCATTCACCTTCAATCATCAACCGACATCACCATTTTGAACTCTCATATTGCTACGGGTGACGATTGTGTCTCCATAGGCCCAGAAAACACTAATATGTGGATAGAGGATGTCACATGCGGCCCTGGCCATGGCATAAGGTTACACATTCTATTTTTCTATTGATAAGATATATCATGTAACAGAATTTTTTAATGCATTAAAAGAATTATGATTTTTTAGCCACTGGCTATATTTTTTAAGGGTTTTTTTATATCGGCCTCGCCCTAATGGTCAAAATTAGAATTTTTTATTATGGTACATTTTTAACGAAAGAGTGTCAAGGTCCAAAAAATAATTAAATTAGTATTTAAATCTAATTTCCGCTGTTCAAAAACCTTCATAAAAGGGGGTGGGCTATTATAAGTTCCATCTTTCTTTTACTACTATTTTTACGTTGCTCCAGACGAAAATATGATAAAAATTTGAGTTACGCCCCTAGCCGGGGATTTTCAACACCAGTTTAGGGTTTCGAATGACAGTTTGTAACAATTGGGGGTTGTAGCTCATCTTTTTCTGGGGATAACATAACTTTGGAAAAATAAACGTAGAAATGGTGGTAAAATTCAAAATAACTATATAGTGCTAAGTTCTATATGTGCTTTGTACAGCATTGGGAGTCTAGGTTGGAGCATGCAGGAAGCTGGGGTTCAAAATGTGACAGTTAAGAGTGTTACATTTAAGGGTACGCAGAACGGAGTCAGGATCAAGACATGGGGAAGGCCTAGCAATGGATTTGTAAAGAGTGTTCTTTTTCAGCACCTCAAAATGATTAATGTCCAAAACCCTGTGATAATAGACCAAAATTATTGCCCCAGTGACAAAAATTGCCCACGCAAGGTAAGGTTTTTAAAGTGTGTAGATTTTCCTTTTCGAAACTTTGGAGAGTATATGCAAATCATTTAAAATTTTCCAAAAAATGTGTACTTATGGTTCTTTAACGACAGAATTACTCGAACTGGTTATTTCAAAAAATTTGTTGAAATTAATTAATTATTATTTTTCTTAAATATATGTTAATCAAAGTATTTCCAAACTAATTGGAACGTTTTGGAGCTGTAGATTTTTTTTATTGATGGAACTGAAAATTTTATTTTATCAAAGTATTCTTATTTAAGAAGAAAAATGAGTTTTTTCTGAAATATATCGTATGATATGATCTAGTCACAAATCATGCATTTTATAATCACAAAGTTATGGGTTCTAAACCGTATCTTTTAGGGAAGGATTATAAATTATATGTAATTTTTAATGTACTTCGAATTCGCTGAAAAAAGGGTACCGGAACAAACTTATTTAATTGAAAATAGTTTTTTTTAAACATTATTAAAAAAAACATACAATTACTAAGCATTGCTTAAGATATTGACTTTATCTTTTCTTCTTTAATTTCATTTTACAGGCTTCGGGTGTAAGGATTAAGGATGTGACATATCAAGACATACATGGAACCTCGGCAACAGAAGTTGCGGTGAGATTTGATTGCAGTAAAAAGCATCCATGCAAAGGAATACGATTGGAAGATGTAGACCTTACATATAATAATAAGCCAGCACAAGCTTCGTGTCTTAATGCTGGAGGATCAGCCTCGGGTTTAGTCAAGCCTAGGAGTTGTTTATGAATATATAGAATAACGTAATTTATAGAGAAGAAAAGAAATCATGGTAAACCTTTAGAATGAACATTAGTGTAATGTAAGGTTTGGGTTGTTATTTTGCTCTTTTAGGAATGCATGGCAAAAGGATAAAGCATTGTCAAACGTAATTATGGGTGATGTTTCCACATGATATTATAAGATATAGTTTTAAATCCCACGCGATATGATTGCGTATTACAATTTTATTTATAATATATATGCGACATATATATTATTATTCTTGTATTTTAATTAATATTAATGTGAAATGAAGAAAATGAGTAAAATGTTTGGGACATACAAACATGCCACTATATTAAAATTACAAATTACCAACATAGTTATAATTTTGGCATTATTATATTTAAGTCCCATTTGTCAGATCAACATACATATAAATTTCAATGACTTTTCAACAATTATATAGGTCCTATTCAAACTTTTTAGAATTTTTTTTCACAATTTTACCCTTTTATAACTACTAATAGGTTTTTTTGGCTTTAGTCCCATCTACAAAGATGTATTTAGGCTCCACTCCAATGTTTTTTTAAAATTGTAAAAAGTCTCATCACCACCCAAAACCGCCTATAACTTTCCTGTAACTACCTATTCTTCTTTTTGTAAACAATGATACTTATCCCATATAGGACCAACAACTAAAAAAATGAAAACATGAGTGTTGATGTAAAAAATTAGATTATCTCTAATTATTTAATCACAGATAAAATAAATAAGACAAAAGAATTTTTAAAGTGGTTCAGCCTTAAAAGAATGGCCTACGTCCACTGTTTTTGTTATTGTTGAATGTTTGGGAATTCTCGATAACAAGGTTTTTACCAAGAAATTCCCAGCCCCCTTACAATGAGGATGATACAATGTATTTATAACCCTGAGGCTGTACATGTGAAAGGATAAGACATAGCTGTTCAATAAGCGTATACATCTGTATGATAATAATCAGCATTTAATGCGCATTTAATCCTCTTAATCGTCTGGTAATAAATGCTCTGATCGAGGTGTAGCTCGAACCGTCTAAGCTGCTCGGACCCCCTAAGTATCTCGATATCCATGAGTTGCTCGGTGCAGTAAAGTTCCTCGGAGAGCACCTACTACTCGGAGTATCTGAGTTAGTCGGGGAAATTGAGTTCCTCGAAGTCAAGGTGTTGTTCATAAGTGTTTGTTTTTGCCACGCAGATTGCCACGTGTCTCCACTTAATTGAGCTATGTCACTTAGGGTCACGATTAAAATATTTGGCTTCTACAGAAAAATTACGAAATTTGCATTCCATTTACATCTCGGCCCAATCGGCATTCGAATAGGTGGACAAACGGTCATCGTTATCAAAGGAATAGAAAATACCATATGATAGAGTCCCACCCATGTATTTGATAATACATTTAAGAGGGTGTAAGTGTGACTCTTTCAGGGATGCCTGGTATTACACACAGACTCCAACACTAAATGTAATATCGAGACAATTAACTATAAGGTAAAGAAGACTACTTATCTTACTTAGATATAAGGTCTACTCTATGTTGTTGCCCAAAGCGTGTTTGCTAAGATTTGTCGATGTACTCATAGGGGCGCGAGCATGCTTAGCGGAGTTTAGAATGAATTTCTTCACAAGGTCTCTTGCATAGTTGGATTGAGATATGAATATCCCATCCTCAAGCTGATGAACCTAGAGACCTAGAAAGAATGTAAGCTCCATGCTCCTCCTCGAAAGTGTGAACATGTTAGGAGCACGTGGATCCAAAGACTATGTCATCCACATAGACTTGTGTAACAAAAATAAGAACACTCCCTCTCCTCACAAATAACGTCTTATCTACTCCGTATCTTGAAGTTGCAAGCTAAGAGACAGGAAGTAAGACTCTTGTACCAAGCACGAGGTGCTTTCTTCAAACCATAAAGGGCTTTCATAAGATAATATATGTGTCTCAGGTGCTTAGGATCTTCAAACCCTTTTTGTTGTTCCACGTAAACCTCCTCTTGTAGAATTCCATTCAGAAAGTCACTCTTGACATCCATATAATATAACTTGAAATGCAGATGACATGATATGGCGAGTGCTAAGCGGGAGGACTCAAGCCTAGCAACAGGAGAAAATATCTCCTCAAAGTTTACACCTTGATCTGTGTGTTGCCTTGAGTGACCAACCTAACGTTATTGTGAACTATATTACCATTTTCATCCACCTTATTCTTGAAAATTGACTTGGTACATATCATGTTAGTATCTTTAGGTCGGGGGAAAACTCCTAGACATTATTCTTTCTAAACTGAAGAAACTCTTCTTACATTATAGATATCTAATGCTCATCCTTGAGTGCTTCTTTCAAGTTATTGGGCTCGACTAGGGATGTGTAGCACAGATTTCTAACAACATTTTCAAGTTGAGCACGAGTCTTTACACCTAGTGTAGGATCACCAAGTATAGTGGAAGTGTTATGAATTTCAAACCCAAGATGGTGTCAAATGGTTTCTCCCCTAAAATTAGATTGGGATCCACCATGGTCGTAAGAGGAAGGATGGGATCGTGACCATGGGGTGCATCATCCTCACACTGTGGTCTAGGAACAATAAATGCCGGTTGCTTGTCATATCTAAATGTGATGTTTATTGACTACATAACTTAGAGCTAGCCAAATTACAAACCCGATGAGCCCTACTCGTCGATGAATATCCTAAAAATATCCCCTCGTCACTCCAGGAGTCAAACTTTTCTAAAGGCTCTCTATCTTGTAAGATGTATCATGTACTCCCAAAGACATGAAAATATAACAAGTTAGGCTTCTTCCCTGTCCATAACTCATAAGGCGTGTGAAGTTTGTGCGAACAAAGATATCCCTATTCACTGTATGGCATGCGGTGCTCACCAACTCTGCCCAAAACGGTCTAGGCAAGTTTCTCCCAAGAAGCATGGATCTATCCATTTCTTGTATCATCTGATTCTTCCTCTAAATAATCCTATTTTATGGAGGAGTACGAGTGACCGAAAACTCATTTTTGATGCCCATTTCATCATAATAGCTATCCACTCTCGCTTATTTAAATTCAGTATCATTGTCATTATGCATCCAATTAATAGTGACACTGTGTTGGTTTTGTAAGACACGACACTTTATTGTAAGGAAATCAATTGCATTAGACTTTTCTCGAAGGAGTCCTACAATCGAGTATTTAGAAAAGTCATTGACCACCACGAGAATGTATCTCTTACCACCTAAGCTCTCCGAGCGAGTTGGATCCATAAGATCCATGTGAATCGAATCCAAAACAGGGGAGGTGGAAATGGTATTTAATTTTCGATGGGGACTTTGAGTATTTTTACCTTGTTGGCAAGGTCCACACACCAAGGAATTTAGTTTCCCAAGCAATGGTAAGCCCGTACTAGGTCCTTTTTTTCGTAATCTCTCAATATCTCTAAATTTCACATAACCTGACTGTTGATGCCAAAGGTTCACAGTGGAGACCGTGGCACTGCTGCACACAAAAGAGGACTTGGACACAATCCCATAATAATTATATACCGTCGTTACATAATGTAGTAACATCTTACCATATTGATAAAAAATATTAGATTCAAACCAGTTAAATTTTACCGCAAAGTTTGAGTTGCACAGTTGGCTTATGATAATCAAGTTCACCTTCAACCCTTTCACGTATAAAACATCATCTATCTTAGGAAATTTGGGTATCTCAACATTACCAAGTCCGAAAATTCTTGATCTACTCCCATCTCCAAAGGTGACTTTACCTTCCTTGCCATCCTCTAGGTAGGTAAAAAATGAGACGTCACCAGTCATGTTCTTAGAACACCCACTATCAAAATACCATTGGGAAGTATTTTGAGCCTTAGGAACAACATGAACAACAAGGGCTTTATCTTCTTGCTTAGGTACCCAAGTGGCGATAACCTTTTATTTGCCCTTATTGTTGTTGACTCTAGTCAGAATGTTGGAAGCGTTCTCAAACAACAAAGACATCCATTGAAATTATTCAATTAAAGTATGCAAAATCGTGAAGAGAAATTCAACTTGCTCCATAAGACTAGAAACGTCGCTAAAGTGGTGTACGGGAGTATGTGTACTACTACTTCTAACTAATTTTAGCAAAACTCTCTAAGGTGACTTATTCTTTTGCAAAAAGTACAAATATAGATAGGTGCGGGTCTACTTCAGTTTTCTTTTTAGGTTAAACTCTTTTGGGCGGGTTAGGTCGAGCGCTATAAAGGTCCCTCAAAAACTCGAGAACTAACTCTGGTTTGGTATGGTAAGTGGATGCACAATCATAACATATTCCTTGCCTTTTTACGTTACCTAATGCGGGGCCGATGAGCATTTTACATGCCCTCTTCGATGTATCCTCGATAGTTACCTTGACCTCCTAGGCACATTCGAGATATTTCTTAAGTTGGGATATAAGGTCTTCAAGTTTCTCATGAGTCTCCATGGATTCTTGCAGACATTTCATAAGTCTAACCACTTTGTTGGTCAAGTCCCCATGCACTCTCTTAACTAAGCAAACTCCTCTCCCAAAGCTTCTCTCATCGAGGTCTCACCTCTCTTAACTAAGCAAACTCTCTCTCCCAAATCCTCTCTCATCGAGATCTCATCTCGCTTAACTCTTTTTCTAGTGCTAAAACTCTCATAGCTAACCCTTTATTTCTTTCATTCATTTTAAAGGACTCAACATAAAGATCGACGTAGGTGCGTTAAAATCACTCTCGTTCTCATTTAAAGAATTCTCTCCCTCACTCTCCTTGAAATGACTAGATTCACTGTCAAGGTTTTCATGTTTAGTAGCTTTCTCATTGTTGTGAGGTGCACTAGATGCATTAACATGACTAGCCATGAATGCGGTGAAGTTACATCCATATGGTGATTCTTCTCCTGAACTCACCGACTCAACCTCGCTATTGCTAAGTGTGGTGTTTAAGTCAACTTTGCCTTTCCCTTGACATATTAACCTATTCTTACACTCGAGATCTTTGTGACCCTTTCCCTAACACTCACAACACCTCTCCTTGTCTTTCTTTGGGAAATCTTTCTTTTTCAAAAATTTTCTTGACCGATTTATATTTTTAACCTTTCTCAAAAAAAAAAAATTCTTTGGAAGTATTTTCTTTCTGAGTTTGGGAAATTTCTTGAAATTTTTAGCAAAAAGGGCTAAATCATCTAAATTATAATCAAACTCAGAATTGAATGTCGTTTCCTTTCTCTGTTTAGACACTTCCTCTCTCTTTTTAAATTGGGATTTAAGTGCAATTCCTTTATCCCTTGGCTTAAATATTTTAGGGAACATATCTATCTCGTATGTTTGAGGATCTCTTACAAGTTCTTCTAACCTAAGAGTGTCAAGGATCCCTAATGAATTAAGAACGACAACCTTAGGAATAAAGTGGGTGGGAAGCAGTCTCAAGATTTTCTTAACTATACGCGTCTCAGGTATGTTCTCATCTAAATTGAAACTCAAGTTAAAAATATCAGACAATTGTGCGTAAAACTCATCGAAAGATTCCGATTCAATAATTGTGATTATTTCAAATTGTGTGGTGAGATTCTGCATCTTAGAAGCTTTAACAGCATTGGTACCCTCATGAGTGAGCTGGAGGGTAACCATAGCTTCTTTAGACGTGGTGCACGTTGTAATGCGATGAAACTCGTCAGGAGTGATGGCTCCCAAGATGGCACTCAAATCGCTGTAATTATTGTTGCTCCGTTTCAATTTGTCCTCTATCCAGTTAGAGACATTTTTAGGGCTGACGACATTATTGACAATGACAGTGGATGGAGTCCACCCTCTTTCACAAACTACCCAAACATGTTTATTTATGGCACTTAAAGTAGACCTTATCCTAGTTTTCTAATATGCATAGATGGTACCATAAAACATGGGAACTCGATTATACAAGTTCTCCATTAAAACTCATTCTTTGAAAGATCAATAATTTTATAAAAACTGATATCAAAGAAAAAATAATTTTGCAGAAAAAGATCACACAATAATTTTATCTGACAGGATGTGATACCAGTTTGAGAGTGCTCTTGCGATCGTTAAATGTCCACCAAACACAAATCCTTAAATGTACACCAAACACAAATCGAAATTATTACCAAATTTTAATTTGATTAACTTAGGTTTGCATGTGATGATCATTCCAAACACAGTAAATTAACTATGCATGCAAGAGTAAACTGATATGAGGAAAAATACCTAAAAAGGGCAAAACCTATGTCAGTACTTTAGATTTTACAAGAATGCGACTAACAAAACCTCTAAAGAATATGGATTAATCCCAAGTCATCCACAGGTGGCAGTCCATCCTCACTATCCACTAATCAGTCTTTATCTTCCTTCACTAGTGATCCCCTCAAGAACCACAAGGTCAAAAGTGAAGAATATCTCTCCACAAGAGTAACTCATGTATGAAATACTTTAAGGTTTCAAACGGATTTACACAAATATTGGGGATGAAAATTTTGAATCAAAAGGTGATTTAAACCTAAATAGAATGAGGACCTTTATAGCAGGTTTGCAATTTTTGATTTGCAAAAAGTCTCTATGAAATACTGTATGAAGCAAGTATTTATAAGACGAAATAAAATTCAAGGAGGAACCATTCGTTCGAACGAAAGAAAGAATTGTTCGAATGAGAATAACATCTCATTAGAACGACAACAAGGTCGTTAGAACGACAACAAGGTCGTTAGAATGAAAAAACTATCTCCTGTGAACGAGTTTCAAATGAGCTTCAAACGAGGCCAAATAGTACGCTATTGTTAGATGCACGTTAGATAAAATGTAAAAAGGATCCTTATAAAGAATTAGACTTCTTGTTCAAACAAGAATGACTTATCTTTTGAACGAAGTCAATGAAATTTGAAAATTTTTTAAACATAAAAATTTCTTCATTTTTAATAAAAATATCTCCCAATATAAATGTAAATAGATTTGAACTCCTAATTTATTTATACCTTTGTAATGTGGAGATCATCTTGAATTTAGAGATGTGAGATTCAGTCCTTCGTGATGGATTGAGTTAAATGGTAATGGGATAAATCTATGTAAGACTAAGCTATGAACAAATGACAAAACTTATGCTCTTATAGTAGTCCTCACCACTTTTTGTCTCAAGATGTTTTAAACATTCTAGCACTTTTCTTTTTTAACTACAACCATGATCGAAATCTCTCGTGTACACAAGGATTATAAATGACACCCTTTTATTGAATACCATGCGAAACATTTAATCTCTGTTAGAAGTAAAAAATAAATACCTTTCTTAAAATTTACATGGAAATTCCTCAAGTTATAATATGGTGTAAAGTGCAATAGTTATGAAAAAAACTGTAAAATTTTCAAGCTTAATTTACCAAGTTATTTCAAGATATAGAGTTCTAAACATAGGGTATGTAATCCCTAAATGAAACCAATTCCACAATATTTAAGCATGTAGGTTAAAGTGAAGTATATGGGATATATGAATATCTATAAACATATAAGATTAAAATTTTAAAATAAAAATGTCTCGATATGAACATCCAGAGATCTATACCAAACAAAATAGAAAAAGATGAAATTGAACATATATACTACTTAGGAAAATATGAGATATATAAAGCACATCCTAGGAAAATATAAAGTTTCTAACTCTAATCACTTAGAGGAGGGAAACAACCTCCCATGCTTTATAAGGTCCTTGACTTCGGCATGATGAATGTCGAGATTCCTAGATTAACTACGGAGACTTTAACATAGATAAATAAAACACGAATTTAAGAGAAATAATCGTAGTTAATTTTCCATTAGGGTCCTTACTTGGGTCACCTAACTTCTTCTTACCTTTTTGGTTAATACTCTTACTGAGAATGGGCTTGCGATCTTAATGGAATAATTTATATAATTAAATGTCCACCAAACACAAATCCAAAATTTTATCTTTTCACCCTAAGACATACATCTAGGTGATAAAACAAATATAGTAAATCATGCAATCAACAAAGGCAAAGTCCGAGAAAGAATTTCTTACGGGAAAAACCTTTTATTTTAGCACTTTAGAAATAATATAAGAAAGTCTAATTACAATACTACTTAATACTAGACATAAGTATCATGCGCTAGTCTTCGCAAATCTCCTAAGAATACTACCCGTTTAGGAGCAGTCCACATGCGAAGTTCGACCACCTCAAATCAACCGTTTAACTTTTGTCTTCAGCAGTGATGCCCTCGAGTATCACAAGGTTAGCACTAGAGATGATATCTTCACAAGAGTAGCATAAGCAAGGATACAAAACTATCTAGGTTTAAAAATGTTTAAATAAATCTATTTGGGGATGATTTTTGTGAATCAAAATTGTTTTCTAAACATAAAAGAATGATTTTTTTTTGTAACCGGTATGTAGAAGCCCTTCTAGCAAAAGTCTTAGAAAAAATAAACACGAAATAGGTATTTATAAGGCGAACACAAATTTTGGGGCAATGTCACTCGTTCGAACGAAAATAAGGATCGTTCGAACGAGAATATCATCTCGTTTGAATGAAAGAGAGTTCGTTAGAACGACAATGCTGAACAAGCTTCAAACGATGCAAAACAATACGCCCTCATTAGATGCACGTTAGATAAAATGATCAAATGACCCTTCTAACAATTTTGGCATCTCATTTGAACGAGAATTCCTTCTCATTTGAATTAGGTCACCTAACTTTGAAATTATTTAAATCATAAAAAATGCCTCGATTTTTAAACTTAGAATATCCCGCTTCAGCTTTTAAAAAAAATCCCAAAATAAATTGGAGAACCATAGAACTTGGAGATGTTGGAGATTTGATTATTCATTACGGCTCGAGTCGAAGTGTAGGGATATGCCAAACTAAATGTAAGCCTAAGATATGAGAAATGACATAAAACATGCACTTACAAATCTTCCTCCTTGGCTATTTCGGTACAAAAATAAAACCAAAATCCAAATTACATAAAAAATCCCATATGGAAAAAAAAATCCTAATACCATCCCAAACCCTAGAAAGTGGATTGCGATAAGGAAATAATGTCTTCAAATCTCCACTTCTTCTTGTTCTTTTGTTCTTGATCCCCCCTTGATCTTTTAATCTTTTAATCAATGCCCAAGGAAACCTACACACATGAAACAAGAACAATATCTTTGATGCATAGAGTTTGAAATGTACATTGAAACTTACAAGAATTTCTCTCCCATAAAAAAAACTCATGTAATCTCTCCATAATTTCCCCCCCTTTATTTTGTTCGAAATAGACAAGGAGTAGAAACCAAATTTATATCAAATAGGAGCATGCAATGATAAACTCAAAGGCATAATCAACTATTTTTGAATTTTTCAAATGTTTTCAAGTAATTTTTTTTACAAATACAACACGCCATGGAGTAACACAAAAATACCCGAATCATGGAAATGGAATGTAGGGTTGTTGTTAGCATATTCCATAGGTTAATTAACGTAGACAAACATAATACATGTACACGAAGGACTGAGACACCACTAACGAAAGATCTCAAAGTATACCTTAGGTGTAAAAATAGTGAACTCATGTAAAATTGACTTAACCTAACCAAAAAATCAAAACCGTAAGTGATTTTCACACCAATGACGCCCAAAACTATGTAATGTTTTAGAGATTTTTATAGTACGTGCAAACCCATTGATCTTTGAGTCAACTTCCTCAAAATCTCACATATAGAAATTATGCTTTCAATTATTTTGAAGAAATTAATGTTCATTTGTAGCAAAGCATAAATATTTAAGAAAATGGTTTTGCACCTCTATTTTTATGTGCTTTTAATATTTTTAGGCTCTTTTCATTACAAATGGTGGATTTTCATGAATAAACTTTGACTTTCACAGCCCGATTCCATTGCTCAAAATATATAATAATTTTTCCAAAAAATGACTTTTTAAATCTGAGCAATGATTCTTAAATGCACAATTTGTTATTATCTTGTTTTTCACATTTGGTTTGATTTTAAAGCAAAATTGAGATGGAAACACTTGATGGACGTGTGATAGGTAAGTGCAATACTCAAATAAGCTTGTGCTCGTGTGCATTAGAGGAGATAAGGAATCAAACATGTAGCAAGTTGTCATCAAATCTCATCTGAATGACTCCACACATTATAAAGCATATCTATGAAATGTTGTCAAGTCTAAAAAGACAACAAAATAGTCACGTGGATATAGAGTGAATGGGTGACTCGAACATCTTTAATATTCATCCACTTACGGTGTAAAAAATACAAAACTCTTTTTGTGTTTTTCAAAATTTTTATCAAAATAATCTTTTTACTTTTTCATTTTTTTCTTAAAACTAAAAGTCTTTTTGTATTTTTCAAAAAAATAAAAATCTTTTTGGATTTTTTGAAAAATATATGAAAATAAAAAATATAAGTACCATGATAGTACACACTAGTAATAGGGATATACGATATGAGCATGAAAAGCACTCGATTCTAGTAACAAGTCTGAGACTCAATCATTAGGCTAGAAAGAGCTCTATAAAGGAGATGACATCCTAGGAAAAACATCCATAAAATTTTGTGAAGTCTTGAGTAAATACTATACTTCCTCTAGAAAACTCTCAAAATATCTCATGTGATGTGCAGGAGCATGAGGAGTAACATGTATGGGAGTGCGTACAAAAACTCGTGTGCATAAAAGAGTTAAATTTTTTGCAATTGGTATGGAGAAGTTTTTTTGGCAAAAGTCTTAAAAAAATAAACATGAAATAGGTATTTATAAGGCGAACAAAAAATTTGAGGAAGCATCACTTTTTCGAACAAAAACAAGGCTTGTTCAAACGAGAATAACATCTCGTTTGGATGAAAGAAAATTCGTTCGAACGACAATGCTATTTTGTTTGAACAAGCTTCAAATGAGCTTTAGACGATGCAAACCAGTACGCCCTCATTAGATGCATGTCAGGTGAAATGATTGAACGACCCTTCTAACGAGTTTTACACCTCATTCGAACGAGAATTCCTTCTCGTTTGAACGAGGTCAACTAACTTTGAATTTTTTTAAATAATAAAATATTGCCTCGATTTTTAAACTTCAAAAATCCTGCTACATCTTTAGAAAAGATCCCAAAATAAATTTAATGAATATTTTTAAATTCTTAAATGCTTTGTAGCTTTATAAAGTGGAGAACCATAAAACTTGGAGATGTTGGAGATTCGATTCTTCGTGACGGCTTGAGTCGAAGTATAACGGGATATGCCAAACTAAATGTAAGCCTAAGCTATGAGGAATGACAGAAGATATGATCTTACACTTATAAACCTTAAATTTGACTAAAAAGGGTATAGTTGAAGTAAAATATAAAACTATCTAAGATGGCATATTTTATGATAATGGGTATGCTTATAGGGTTTAGGTTATAACATAGTGATCCAGTATTTGAGTGCATGCTTCTTACCTTTAAAACAAAACTTTTTCAAATATCCCTCTTTGTCATAATAGGAACTATTAACGCCTATAAGATGACATGAGTGCATCAACAGGAAAAAATTAACTTCATATTCCTCCTTTAATTCATATAAGATTGAGTTGAAGAACAAATTTTTACGAAAGATGGTAAAATAGCTTGTGATATTGGGCTCGCGAGGATAAATCATGTTCACTACCAAAACCTATACTCTCTTGTATTTTAAATATCTACCACCTAAAAACATCTTACATAATATTTCAGACCTATCTTACACATACAACTTCAAAATGTATAAGAATAAGAGCTCAATCTTGAGCACAAATATTCTGTTTAATAAGGAAATCTTGAAGTTTTTAATATCTTGCAATGATCTCCTTAAGTAAAAAATATCAACACTATGAAAGTCTTCATCATTGTCCTCTATGAAAAGTGGTTCACCAAACACCATTTTTTGAAGTCAAAATCTCTCAAAGTACTCTTACTCACCAAAGCCCTTTCGTTTTCAATATTGGCTAGCATGGTGGAGAATTTTATCTTCAAATTCTTGAGTTCTACAGACACTTAGGAAATTTTAGCATATTAAGTGATAATAACACTGTTTATACCTTAACCATAATCTAAAGAGTTGTTAGTGGTAATTTTGACACTTAGGGGAGTAGCATCAAATTCCTCCAAATCATCTGACTTGTCAAATTTTCTTCGGCCCATAAATTTTTCATATTTATCACTGGGAGACTCTTGATCCGAGTTAGAGTCATCATCACTAAAAGTGGATTGATAGTAATGTTTTCCAATACCTTGAACTGGTTCGATAGGACGTTTCTTGGAATAATGTCATTAACCTCCATATGTGTAACATGTGATAACACTTGGGGAACCGTACTTATTCTCCCCATTTCCTTGACCACATTTAGTCCTAAGAGGATAAGATTTTAGGTTGTCTTGGTTAGAAATTTCTTTTTACATGCCTTGGAAAATTTTCTAGTGAGGAAGGTCGTACCATCCTCACTAACAGCAAGGGAGTCAAAAGACAGAGGAATTTTGTGATCTTTCACTTTATGGTTTATGCTCTTTTCTTTAATAGGTTCTTCGGGGAAATAATTCAAATTCACCTTATAGGTTTGAACTAAGTCTATTCACTCATTAACTTTCATGATTTTTTTTATGTAAATATTAAAATTCTCCGATGGAATCAACTTTCCATAAAACTTAAAGGGAATAGACCTAAGGATCTTATCGATGACAATATCCTCTTTTATCACCTTACCCAAAACAAATAATGTCATTTGTTTGAGCATATAAATCACCAAAATGTTTTGTTCTCATTCATGAAGGGAGTTAAAAATGTATCTTTTGTCATTGAAGCTTTTCATGTTTTATGGTGGAGGTGTCGTCATAGGTTATTTACAAAACATCCCATGCCTTATTTGTTGTAGTGCATATGAAAATATGCCATAACTCACTGATAGTGACATGACTAAAAATTAGGTTTAAACATTGTATCATGTTATTCTCATTATAACTAGATCTTGTTTTAAGGACTGCAACATTATCAATTATGGTAACCTATAAGGTCCAACCCATTAAAACATTATTCTATATTTGATCAACTAACAACATTATATGTGTCGTAATATAAACCTTCCAGTAGGAGTAATTGCTACCATCAAAAGGTGGAGGTATGAGAAACGAACTACCATAGATCTCGCAAAAAAGATAAACATTAGGGGATGAAGACTAAAAATAATTAGACCATCTCTAATACCAATTGAGAGTATGATCTCTCGAAGATATCTACCCCATTAAAAATTAGTTTTAAATTTTAAAGAATTTTTCCTTTTTAAAACAATAAAGGTTATAAAGTATGTTAAAAATCTATGTGAAAGAATGTTTTATCAATATTAGTGTAGAAACCCCATCTTAATACCATCAAAATGCCTCCTTAGGCCCCTAACACCATTTCGTTCACCGTAAGAATCTAGGTCCTACTCCAAACCTTAACCTAGAGGCCACCGGGCACTTCAAAGCTTCGTTTAACTTTGTTCAACTCACCAACCCAAGTGGATCTAATTGAAACTTAATAGGGCTATGAATCCCCTTCCCAACCGCCCATACCGTGTGCAAATTAGCCTTATGGTTCGCGCGTGCTCACTTTTTTACTCTAAACCTTAACCTTGAGGCCACCATCTTCTCTTAAGCTATATTTGACTTTTTTTCAAACCTCTAAACTGAGTGAATCTCATTGCCCCTTCATAAGGATCTAAATACACTTTCAAATGATCCATACCGTGCGTGAATTGTTCCTATGGTTAGCGCATGCTTTCCTTTTTACTCAAAACTTTGACATAGAGGCTGCCAGATGCTTTCGAGCTCCATTTAACTTTGGTAATCTCTTCAACCCGAGAAAATCTTATTCATCTTCATAGGTATTTGAATAACCTTTTCAATGGTCCCTACCATGCGCGAATCGGCCTTACGATTCATGCATACTTGCCTTTTTACTTATTTGACATTGGTCAATTCTCAAACCTCAGGATTTTTCATAGGACTCTAAATTCCCTTTCTAACGGTCCTAGCCTTAAATGATTCTAACTTATGATATTTCTTTTGTTCGAATAGGTCCTTTTTGGATTGCCTATAGGTACCCCAGATCCTCTACCTATAGGTAGAGGTGTAGTTTAATTCGTCATCAAGCTAGGGGTATGGCTAAAGGATGGCTATGGATTATATTTATCATCATACCCTTTAACCCTAATTCTTTCCATTTAAGGAGATTGTGACCTCATTCCTAAAGACTCCCCTTTTTAACAATCAGAACATTTTCTATCTCGAAATCAGCGCGCTTCCACTCTAAAATATCCTAGTTTCCAACCTTTCCTCCAATTTCCTTTCATATATTTTATCCCACCTTTTACCACCTACCTTATCCCTATTCCACCTTTATTGCACCACCATAAAATCAACCATTTCCTGTTTAAAAATCACTACCAAAATCTTCTAGGAGGTCTACTCCTACTATTTTCTACTTCATTTAACTGGTGTTATTTATTTACATTTTCCATACCATTTGTATATTTTAGTCTTTTTTAATTCTCTCACATCAACTAATATCCTTTTTTTTATTACTAGTACTCGCATAATATATTTTCATAAAATCAAGAAAAGCCAAAAAGAGGGTTCACCTAATAAACCCCAAAGTAGGATTTCCTCACTTGAGCACATTTTCTTCAAAACTAACTAAGTAGGAGTCATAAATTTGGGTTTATGGATTAAACCCGACCATTGTGATATGCCGAACTACATGGACTTTGATTCTTATTTTGGCTCCCAAACCACCATCAAGATTCGAGTCCTATATTATTCATTGTGATATTTTGTTAAAATCCCATATTAATAGTATCGCGCGTACACATATGACTACAAATTAGTGTCTTCCTCGATATTCACATTCACTTGCTCATAGTGAATCGTGATTCGGTGATCACTAACATCATATTTCCTTATTATTTTCTTTCTTTTGAGATCCTCTCCATCCTTCCTATGATGTGAATAAGATGATTTATTTTTCTCACCCATTCCACATTGCACACATTAAACACATGAATCATATATAGGAGAAACACCAAAACATTATAATATCTTATAAGAGGCCGAAAGGGTAGAAGGAGTGCCTAACACATTCTCATTTCATAAGTTAGTCCCCGGACCATCAATTCATTTGGTTTGGTATGCATCGGTTTGTCTTTTGATGTCCTTTTTTTAGGATGGCTATATTCTATTGCCTTTTTTGAGTAAAATAGGTTGGCAACTCCATTTTCTATATTTTCCTCCCCTTTTGGCGATGATCGATTTATATCTGTGGTACACAACGAAGATTGTGAGTGGTGGAAAGAGGAGCTCCATCCACTAATCCCCGCACGCACCGAAAAGGATTTTTCTTTCTTTTCTCTCCTTTCGGGGAGATCCCGCGCTAGAGGAATCCCAGATGGACATAATGGTGACACCACTGGGGAATTTTTATTGAGAGGACTAGACTCTATTTTCACATGGGTTTTGTTTCCCTTTCTCTACCTTTCTTTATTATTCTGCATGTGTATATGTGCCTCCACTTATATATTCTTCTCACTATCATACTTATATGTTGTATGTACACCTTGTGCATATCATGATGTTTATATCCATCTCTCTACTATGCTCGTTTCTCATCACATGTATATATCATCTTCCTATCGCATTCTTCACACTTTACTCAATTGTGTACAGTTATCATGTTTCACTCCACTTACTCACACTTACATATAATTCACATTCTTTATAGATAACCATGCTTAGTTTCACTAGCACACACTCTCACATTTTTCTCACTTGTACATATCCACATGTTGCTTATATGTTTTATACACCACTTGTAGATATCTATGCTTATTCTCACTAACACAAACTTTCACATTTGTCCCACTTGTATATATCGACATATTTTCTTTGTTCACACATATTCACATATCACCCTCACTTTGTACATATTTCCCATTCATTTGTGTATATTAATATGTCTCACATTTTATATATATCATAATGATTTGTATAGGCTCCATGTTTTATGTACACATTCTCCAGTTTTACTCCCCATATTTCTCATATGTTTTATTCTTTCCCTCATAGAAATAGTATTTCTATAGCTTATCATATATAAAACTTTCTATTAAAGGCTAATTAAGACTCATGCTTTCTTTCACATTACCTCACATGAGCATTACCCTTTGATCAAAATTTTATCCCATACTAGGGGATCACTTTGTGATGGGTGCCCATCTTATGGGGTGCGATTAACCTAAATGATATGATTCTCACCTTCTATTAGCATAGTACCTTTGATGTATATCTGTAGAGGGGTACCCGCTCGACTGGCCTACATCACTTCCTAATAAGGAAAGGGGTCTCACAGATAAGCGCGTATGAGAATGGTGAGTGGGTCCATGACCAGTACCCCAATTCCAAAAGATGGCAAAATGGAGGATTTAGCGAGCGGGTCCATAATGAGTGGCCCTAAGTACAAAATTAAGCTAGAACAAAATGTAATGTGAGGGGACACACAACAAGTGGCCCCAAGCTCAAGCCAAAAGACAAAAGGGTTGGCGAGAGGATCCACGACGAGTGTCCCTAAGTCCAGAATGAGGCCAAGATAGAAGGAATAGGCGAGTAGGTCCACAATGAGTGGCCCCATCCCAAAAAAGAGGTCAAGATATCCAATTGGCGAGGACGATCACTCCCATCTCACCAAAAAGGAATAAATACACACTACATATTATAAGTTTCACTTGGTGAGGGGGTGCTCAAATGAGCAACCCCAAGACAAAAGATAAAACTGACCGCTATCATGTTGATGACCAAGGAGACACTGGTGGACCCCAACTGATTGCTATCATTTCTTGGATGTCATACCATCGTAATCCCGCGGTGGTAATATTGGCGGAGACCTTGAATGGCCTGGATTCCTGGCGAGAGGATCGTTCTGACTTTCTGAGGGGTAGCCTTGTAATGTTATTTATGTGGCTATTAGAGAGGTTTCGTATAGCGGTTCTACCTGAGTATCCCTTACCGATAGTTCGAAACTTCTTCTCGTGCTATTTGATTAGCGTAGGCCTGGAAATTGAGAGTTGGGGGAATTATTTTGTAGAGCACGGGGCTCGAGGCCTATGCTAGTCTGTGCCTTGGTGGGGGGAGCTGATGCCCATTCAGGAGATAGGAGAGTACCAATATGTCCAGTTAGTAGGCCTCAGGTAGACCTCTTTCTACTTTCCATGGCGACTGTTGTGCCAATATGGTTGGGAGAAAATCGTGCCACCGTGGACACCAAACTTCTTTCCTGTGAAGGACCTGACATAGTCTATGCACATACGGCTTGGTTCTCTATGGGAGAATTATCGTCCGTCGACCCGTCCTTCTCAGTCTACTAGTCGAGTCTGACATATTTTTGGGGACTTCATGAAGTCGTTATGGAAGAAGGTAGTGTCCATGATGCTAGCTGTGGAGGCTTGTGAGAGGTGGTTTGATATATCTGACACCATGGAGGGAGGCGTTGTGGTCTACCCTAATTTAGTCCGGGCTTATTGCTCTATGGGGCATTTGCGATACTCCATTCAGGCAGGGGAGGTTTAGGGAGCCCAAGATGCAGGTGATAATGGTGTTGGTTCCTCTCGTAGTTGTGGGTAGGGTTTTGGGAGCTTCTTATAATATGTGATGTTTTGTGTTTTGTGGGAATAATTGGGGTGATTTTCAGGAGTAGTGGGGCTTGTTATTATCTAGGTTTTTTTAGTAAGTGTAGTGTTGGCAAGGGAAGTCATTGACTCCTTACGCCGATGTAATCGCACGAAAATTTTAGATAATGAAAGAAATAAGTTTTTGATCATCTAGTTGTGCCTCTTGATGACTTTGTGCATTTTGAATTATCTATACCAATCGCTAAGGCATACATAATCCTTTTGTTCATGTATATGTTAAAATGAACTGTCGTTCTCAGGGATAAGAAAAGAATAACATTTTGTGAAAATAAGTGGGGTTCGTGCTTATGTGAAACGAATGAGCTGCCTACATACCTCTGAGGGTTTTGAAAAATTTTGAAATTCATTTTTTTGGAAATGTTTTTAGAGGATCAGGCCTACATAGTTTTGGGTAGCGGGAAATGAAGAGAGTTTTTTTAGAATAGAAGGGAGATGAGAAGAGTCGTAGTTCACCGAGATTTTGGACTAGGGATATAATTTCTTGAGACTATCCAGGTTGACTCGATGTGCCATTTCTTCTTTGTCGAGGTCAATGAGCACTGCAACGCCGCCCGCCAGGATCTTCTTCACAATGTAGGGGCCGCTCCAATTAGGCTTAAATTTCCCTCTGGGGTCCCAGATGGGCTCTCCTATTTCTTTTAGGTATAAGTCCCCCTCTCGGACATTGTGCTCCTTGACTCTCTTATTGAATGATCACGCTATACGACGGTGGTACCCTTATATGTGATAGGGAGATTTCAATCTCCTTTCGTCTTTGAGGGACAGCTCATCAAGACAGCTTTGGTACAAATCTTCTTTGCTGACCTTACTTTCAAGCATGATGCGCAGCGACGATATTTCTAACTCCACGGGTAGGACTGCTTCCATGCCATAGACTAGAGAGTAAGGGGTAGCCCCAATAGAGGTTCAAACTGAAGTGCGATAGTCACAGAGGGCGTAAGGGATCCTGTCGGCCCAATCATGATAACTCTTAGTCATCTTGCTAATAATGGCTTTGAGATTCGTATTGGTGGCTTCGACTTCTCCATTGGTTTAAGGCCGCTATGGAGTGGATTTATGTCTTTGAATCCCATACTCATCGACCACTTCTGTAACCTTCTCTTCAAATGTATCCCATTATTTGATATTAGCTCGTGTGGGACCCCATATCGATAAATAATGTTTTTCTTGATGAATTTGGCCACTTTCTTGGCATTTAGAACTTCGTATGACTCGGCTTCATCCCATTTAGTGAAGTAGTCAATAGAGAGTAGGATGAGCTCATGACCATTGGATGCCTTCGGTTTGACTTTCCCTATGATGTCGATGCCCTATTTGGAAAATAGCCAAGGAGAAGTTATATTGTACAGTTTCGCAGAGGCAAATGATATAAGTTGAAGAGCTATTGGTATTTGAGACATCTTCGAATGTGGGTTGTGCAGTCCTAAACCATGGTAGTCTAATAGTATCCCTGTCGAATGATCTTTTTGGCGAGCATATGGCCATTCATGTGGGGTTCGCATTCCCCGATGTGGATTTTCTGCATTATTTCTTCAATGTCAACCCCTACGATGCAATGTAAATGGGTTCCATCGAAGTTTCTCTTAAACGGTGCTTTATCACAGAAAATGTACTCGGTTGCCAATTTGCAAAGAGTTGCTCGGTCTTTCTTATCAGCTCCTTGGGGATACCTACCGTGTTTAAGGAGGCGCCAAACATCATAGTACCAACAGTTGGCTATTTTGGGTTCTTCCTCCGTAAAGAGCTCGATGTGGTAGTAGTGGGTTGCTTTATCTTATTTATGGACAAGGAAGGGAGCCATGGTTACTCCTCCGGGCATGTCAATCATGGAAGCTAAGGTGGCAAGGGTTTCAGCTAGTTTTTTTTTGCTCGGGGAAGATAGTGGATGGTGATTTCTTGGAATTGGGAAGACAGTTCTTCAAGGTGGGCATGAAAGGGTAAGAGTTTGTCATACATGACTTTCCATTTCCTGAGTACTTGATCGATGATGAGGGTTGGATTCCCGTAGACATCGAGGTACCAAATTCCTTTCTTGAGGGAAACTTTGAGGCCTATCGTGCATGCCTCGTATTCAGTCATGTTGTTGGTGCAGGGGAGATCCAATTTAATGGCAATAGGAGTGTGGGAATCATCAGGAGAAATTAAGAGGATTCTAATTCCATATCCTTTTTACTGGCAACGTCATTAAAGAACATTTTCTATTAAAGATATTCTTGGGAGGCACAAAGGATATTCTTGTCTGGGAATTCAAAAATTCAAACATCGGCCTCTTCCATTGGGTAGTCAGCAAGGTAGTGAGAGAAGGCTCTTCCTTTCATGGATTTATGTGTGACATAGGTGATAGAACATCAACCAATGGGCCATTCAGCTGGATAGGGCGAGCTTTTCGAGTAGGTTCTTGATGGGATCCATTTGGGATACGAGTCTGATAGGGATGGCGAGCATGTAGTGCCATAACTTTTGGGAAATCCAGATAAGAGCGAAACATTCTTTTTCCAGGCCGGTGTAGTTAATCTCGTAACCGACCAATTTTCCACTGCCATAGTAGATGTCTTTCTCCTTACAGGTTTCTTAAAGGTATTGATCTTGCAATGCCCCGACTGTAGTATCGGTCACGGTTAGGTATATGAGTAAGGGAAGACCAGGCTGTGGTGGCATGAGTACCGAAGGTCGAGTTAGGTACTACTTAATTTGGTCGAAGGCTTCTTGGCAAGCTTCATTCCAGACCTTGGTTGAATCCTTTCGGAGGAGTTTAAAAATGGGTTCACAGATGGAAGTCAATTGGCCGATGAATCAATTGATGTACTATAATTTCCCGAGTAATCCTCGGACTTCTTTCTCCATTCGGGGAGGTGGCATCTCAATAATGGCCTTTCATCTTGGAAAGATCTACTTCTATCCCTTTATCATTGACCATGAATCCTAAGAGTTTCCCTTTGGTAACCTGAAGATATATTTCTATGGGTTAAGCCACATTTGGTGATGTTGCAGTTATTCAAAGAATTTCCGAAGAGCGGAACATGACCTTATCTAGTCTTGGACTTGATAATCATATCATCTACATAGTGGTTGTGGCAGCCCTTTGGTAGGTAGCCCCTGTATTTTTTAGACCAAATGGCATGATAGTGTAGCAAAAGGTTACCCAAGGGGTGATGAATGTGATTTTCTCTTGATGATCAAGGTGCATCTTGATCTATTTATATTTGGCAAACCCGTCAATGAATGACCTGAGAGCGTGAATGGTTGTGTTATCCATAATCATATGGATGTTGGGTAGCGGGTAATCATCCTTCAAAGAGGCCTTATTCAAGTCTCGATAGTCGACACACATATGGACCTTCCTTCCTAATTTCAGAACGAGTATGATATTTTCTAGCCATGTAGGATATTCAATTATTCGAATGAATCCTACGTTCAATTTCTTGACTGCTTCTTCTTTTACTTTAAGTGACCATTCGGTGCGGAGCTTTTGCGGCTTCTATTTGACTGGTTTACATTTCCAGAGAGTTGGAATCTCATGTTGTGCTATCTCAGGGTCAATGCCGGGCATATCATCGTAGGACCATGTAAAGACATTCACAATTTCCTTCAGTATCTCTTCGAGTTGCGTGCACTTATTCTCATCAAGGGTAGCCCCTATCTTAATCTCGCGCGTTTGGCTACTAGAACCAGGATTAATAACAACAACTTCATGTTATTAGCCTTATTTAAATGAGTTAAAAATTATTCATTTGCAAAGTCATCATCATCATCATCGAAAGTTTTATTAGAATCAATATAATTAATGTAAGGCACAATAAGATACTCAAAATCTTCATTTATTTCATTGATAGGAAATACTGCATTGAGAACCTCATCATAGTAGGTCTCGATTACATCAGAGTGAGAGGAAACAACACAGGGGAAGGGGGATAAACATCAGGGTTAGGTTGAATATCAACAGGTGGCACAGGTGCACTATGCCAATTGAGAAGAGGTGTATCAGCATCTTTGATGAGGTAGGATGGATTGATGATGTAGTCCCTGAGTGGATCATGAAGAGTGCCAACCCCAGTATGTGTAAGTTGAAAGGATCCTCGGAGTTTTTGTCCTCAGAATCCCCGATCTCAGTTATGGCCTCTCTAGTGAATGGTTGTACACAGTGCTAGCAATTTTTGGCTCCTGAGTAGTTGTATTAAAAAATGATCTCCATTCCTGGTTTCATACTTTTGTCTACAGGGTCATACCAAGGTCTAGGGAAGCCGTAGAAGGGGAAATCTTCACCCTCTTTGACGAATGTTTCGTTTAGGGAATCTCATGGGATAATTGTGGCACATTTTAACTTTCTCTTCAGTCAAGGTTGGCGAATCAATCTGAGTTCTTCTTTTGATGGTTAATAGCCCAAGCCATAGGGAGGAAAGGCCTCCTTCAACATAATAGGTTCAGTTATCCCTTGTTGTCTTTGCCCTAGCCCAAGTCCGAGCATGAAGTGCATGTTCTTAAATATTTGAATTAAATTGACATTTCCATGAGGATCATATTCTGGACAAACCCTGTCTTTGAAGTTGTCCCCTTTTGGGAGTAGGAGTGGTTCAACCTGGAAGCCTGATAGCAGTATATCATTCACCCCGTGATATATCTCGAGTATCGAATTATTGGTGCTTACATTCTCGGTGTTGTCATTATCTCCAAATATGGTGATAACTTGTCCATTGACAGAGAACTTTAATTTCTGATGAAGGGAAGAAGACACACCTTTGATACTGTGGAGCCACCGTCGTCTGAGCAGTACATTGAAACCGGCTGGGATGTCGATGACTTAAAATTCAACAACAGGATTTATAGGGCCAACCCCTATTACAAGCTTTATAGATCCCATTACTTATCAGCGAGTGATGTCACAGGCCCGCACGGCAGTAGAGGTTGGAGGAAGGTCGCTCACTTTTAATCCCTTGAAATTGAGGGTTCCTAACGGGCAAACATTCAGAGATGATCCGTTATTGACGAGTGAGAGGGAAATAATTTTTCCCATAACTTCAACAGAGATATTAAGAGAATGATTATGGTTAGGACTAGTCTTAAGGATCTCTCTTCGAAAAAGGAGAGCATTTGTGTAGAGGTCAAGGATCTAACTAGGTTCACTACTTCTTCTGGCGTGGTTGAGGGAGGAACTATGGGTCCTATGAGTAGCTTGATTAGGGCATTTCAGTACAGTTGGGAAGACATAAAAAGTTCCCATATGGTGATGTTAGCTTGGGTCTTCTTCAGTTGATCAAGGACCTTACTTTCTTCAAGGGCCATTTCAGGCATAGGGAGATTCTCAACACCTTTCCCTTTATCACTTGTTGATGGTTATAAGTTTGAGTTCTGGTAATGTCTCCCCGACCTGGTCATGTGGTTCATGGAAGAGGGAAAAAATAACAAACTTATTTCTTCATCGATATCAGGTTTCTCTACTGCCTGGTTGATCTCTCCTAGCATCTCCTCGAATGATATCACTCCGCATAGATTGGCTATCAGACTAGTCTTTCCTAAATCTATCTCTTCATATGATTCTTCAAAATTGTCTCCCCATCTGGTGGCAACGATATTGTCTTTCCATGTAAAGTTAATACACTCTATAACTTCTATGTCTTCTTTGAATAATATCTCCCATTCGGCAAGGAAATGCAAGATTTAGGGGACCAGGTGCCCTTATAATTTCAAAGCGTCGAGCAGCTCGGATATGCTACAAATGTCACCAGTCTTTCAAAATAAATCTCCTATGATCTGGACTAGGTCATCTGGAATGATTTCGTCGGCTGGCACTACCCAGTTATCTGACACTTTAGCCCATTTTCGAGCTTCTAATTACATCCCTCTAAATCTTTGACAGTTGATGGTCATCTGGGAGGGCAATTTTAGCCCGAACTCTAGGAGTTGGTTCATCACTTTTGAAAATTCCATATCTTTACCTCCAGAACGGGTACGAACAGCTATACAGGCTCTGATGAGGAGTGATAAGGTTTGATCGGCAAGGTTGGTAGGGTGTAAGAGGAAATATGGGAATATTTGGAGAGGTTTAGGAGAGTATATGCATATGACTGGTGATTTACTTGGCATGATTTGGGTATATGGGTCGAGTTCTGAATCTTCTTCTAGGAAGATGGTATTTGCATGATTTGGGAGTGGATTATGGGTAGTGTTTGGTTTAGGATTAACTGGTGGGGCGATGATACCCCGATCAATCAGTCTTTCGATTGTGTTTCGAAGATGGAAGCATTAGTCGGTGGTATGGCCAGCAGTTTAGTTATAGTCATAATGGGCATCAAGTTTGAAATTATTTGAAAGTGAATTTGGTAACGGATGAGGGTCCAAGGGTTTGATCAGGTTTTGATTTAAGAGAGCCTGGTAGACTTTGGAAAAAGGAGCGTGAAGCTGTATATTCCTTCCAAATTGGGTTTGGGCGACTTTTTAATGCCCACGAAGCAGCAGGCTGAGAGATGTTATTGATAGTACATACTGTTGTACTAGAAGGCTTTTAAACTTTCTAGGAGCAAATCGTTTAAATATTGTATTTGGTTTAACTTCCGTCTTAGCAAGGCCTTCTTTGATTTCTACTCCTACTTCTTGGAGGGCTCAAAAGTGAGGGTAATACTTTTCTCCCATGGTTCCTCGGATATGGGGTAGGAAGTTCTTCTTCACAATGCTGACTTTTTCTTCTTCGGAGGGCCAATTGGTTATGGTAGTTTCTTTTTCTCTCCATCTTACTATGAATTTACTGATTGATTCCCTATGATTCTATTTAAGTAGCTCCTAGTCACGGAGGGTGACCTCTAACTCCTCGTTGTACTCGTACCGTGACATGAATTCACGGGCAATGTCTTCCAAACTGCGAATTCTAGATTCTTCAAGGGATAGGAACCAACGGAGGGCGCTATCTTTCAAAGTCTTCTTAAACATCTGAGCCATTAGTTTTTTGGAAGCCCCTAGGCGAGTCATAGCTTGGTTATAGCTATGGAGATGATCGATCGGGGGTCCACTGCCTCCATACTTCTCGATATTAGGCATCTTAATTTTTTTGGTAACCTGGCTTTAGGATAGGGAGACATGTGGGTGTAGTACATGTAGTTCCCAGAGATTCTGACCTGGTCGAATTTCTTGGTTAGCATCTTGAGGTCTTCCTTGACCTTGTTTAGTTCTTCCTCTTTCGGATAAACAGTTACAGATAAATTAGCCACGGTCTGAGTAAGGTTTGGCATAAGAAGTTGGGTTGGTGGCGGCCCATTAGTAGGAGGAGCACGTGGAGCATGATGGTGTTCTTAGGGAACCCAGATAGGTTGGAGTGTAGGCGGACCCATGGTGCGGGGGGAAATGACCTCAAGATCTTTGAGGACAGGAACCCAGTTTCTTTGCTTCTCATGAACCTCTATTTGAAGGTTGCCAATTTTTGCACTGAGATGAGCTAGAACCGTCAATAAATCCGACTGTACATTCGACCCCTGATTCGTGTTCTCCATGGAGAGAGTGTGAGTCTCAAACTCGAAGGAAGTAAGGTGACTGATAAAACTTCAGGGCGATTCGACGGAAGATCGAAGTCAATAGGGAGATAGGCCAAGGGTATGTGATCGACCTGAGAAGGAGAAAAAATGGAATTTATTTTCGAAAAAGAAAAAGGAAAATTTGTTATTTTTGGAAAAGGAGGAATTCATTTTTGACATTTTTGGAAAAGATAAGAACGAGAATATTTTTGGTATTTTTGATTAAAGAGGAAAATTGTTTTTGGATGCTTTTTGGGGAAAGGAGAGAGGAAAAGACTAGAGACGGGTCTCAACATGATTATTATGTTTATTGGGTTCTCACTCATATTAAGTTCTCCTAAATGCAACATGAAATGCCGGACAGGACCCGAGCCTAGAAAAATTATGTTTGCAACATATGTAAATGTATGGTTGGACTTATAACCAGGCTCACGGGTAGGGTCCCTTTTAAAAATGTGCACAAATTTGGGCAGCAGGTCGACCTGGAATTTTGGCAGAGTTTCGGGTTGAAACTGATAATCGAACATGTGTGTCCTAAGCTTGACACCTATATGCGGGTATGCAGTTTGGTTGGGTGAATTAGAAAGGGTTCCCCCTTTTGGCATGACTTCCACGATATACGTCTTGCTGTTAAGGGCAATCGGTACATGTGGACAAGCCATTTGATATACCTGAGTGTACGTGAATTGCCTCACTATATACCTTATGGGGATAATACGCGTTAGAGAGAATTTGATATACTCGACGTACGTGAACGAGTTCCCTGCGATATACCTCCCATCATGACTTCGGTCAAGCGATATGATGTGGGGGAACCATTTGATATACATAGAAGGCACTTGGCCAATGGAAGGTGAGAGTCATATCGCTTAGTCTAACTGCGCCTTGTCGGATCAATGCCCATCACAAAGTGACACTCCAGTTACGGGACAAAATTTGGTCAATAACAATGCTCTTTGGTGATGTCGTGTGAATCATGGATTATTCTCTTATTAGTATCCTATGGAGAGAGTATCTTTTTCTTTATCATGCTAAACAGGGAGAAAAGTACAAGTACTCATAGTAAAGCTATACCAAGCAAGGATAAGTGATGTGTGCAATATATGGATATATGTGTTCCTAGGTGCATGTGGTGTGAAGTGTGCATGGATAATCTTCTACAAGTGTGTGAATAGTAGTATAAGCATGAGGTACATATGACTAATAAAGGAGAACATGTATATAGGGAGATATAAAAAAATAAAACACCTATATAAACAAAGTCTAGCCTTTTTACAAAACAGTCCCCAGCAGAGTCGACACTGTGGCCATCCCGATCTGCGTGGAGTTCGTTTCGGAGGGGGAAGGAGGATTATCCCCCGAGGAAGAATCACGTCGCGTTCTCACACCCTTCTCCTCGAAAAGGGGGATTTGACCGTTGTCGGTGTGGGGTGAATGTAAAGAGATAGAGTCGCCAACCTATTTTTCTCAAAAGAGGTAAAAGAATATATTTCCACTTCGAGAGAGCGGCATCAAGGGAAAACTGATGCATACGAAAGCAATAGATCGGAGGTTCGGTGGCCAAGTTACGGAATGGAAAGGTGTTAGTCACCCATCCCGCCCTTTCGATCTCTAATGGGAAAATGTTAATATTTTCCTTATCCCCGTGAAGTGTGTGCATGTGTTTATATAATATATGTGGGATGAGACGCTAACAAGCATGCTATATGATAGAAAAAATTGTTCTCTATTGTATTTGTCGTTGTTTCACAATTTCTTTCCATCAAAATCCTCAAATCACCTACAAAATATAACAATCTAAAGTGTAGAGGTAAGTAAGGGTATCAATCCACATCAAAGGGGTAAGCCAGAGACAAACTCAATTATAATTCAATTTTATTTTCTTTTTTGTGCTTTTTCACTTTTCTAATTATTTTTAGCTTTTCAAATATTAAAACAATTTTGTGAGGTGAGGTGGAATAACACTAAACTATATGGAAGATCAAATTACAAACTAAAAAGTGACTAAAATGAAAAATAAAGTCTAACACAAAATTATGAGATAAAGTGAGGCAAATAATTGTGAGAACAATCAAGGAATGGGATTACACAACAAATTTTAGCTATTCTAATTAATTAATTGAATTCTACCAAATTAATATCAAAATTATAAATCAACTCTCGTTGCAAATGTAATTTTATTAGTAAACTTTTAGAAAATTAAGTTTAACTCCCCACAACTCTAGAAAATAGATCTACACTCCTTTTAATTAATCACCCGCTAGGATCGATCAATTAAAATTTATGTAAATCTTAGAAAATAAATTTAGAGTTGAAATTTAAGTAATAATACCCCACTTAAGAAACCCCTATCTCAAGTTCGAATCTAAAATGGGTATTATAACATAGAATTTTAATTTTCTCTCGAAAATCATTTACCCTCTCTCGAGGAGTAAATTTAAGGGCGAGGGATCAAAATTAATATTCATAGGGAATTTTCAAGTAATCAAACTAATTAAACTAAAATAACATCAAATAAGGGTTCACCCCAACTCTTGAAAGAGGATTTAGCCTAACATGGTATGAATTTTGACAAATTACCAATCAATGGCATAAAATAAATGAGAAGCTAAAAGAAAAATCAAACCCAACCTCTTGATGCTTAATTGAACTTCAATCCATGAGTTGAAATCAACATCCCTCAATTTGAATGATCCAAACAAAATTACATCACAAACTTCACTCAAATTAATTCTCAGAACAATTTATTTTACCTCACTATCTAAAAAAAGTAAAATAAAAATAAATTCTAACCTAAAAAAAAACTAAACTAAAAAAAGGTGTTTCTCTCTCTGCAATTCTCTCTACTAATTCCGATTCTAAAACTTCTTTTCAAATTGAGTCTTCCATTCTTTAAATAGTAGGTATGGAGCATGAGGAGTAATTTAGGAGTACAAGAGCATGGGGTGTGTGCACATGGGGGTAAATTGGGTAATGGAAGTGCACATGTGCATGGCAAAGGTGTGAGGTAAGGAAGATACATGGGTGAGGGAATTTGGGTTACAAAATCTGATATGGTTATGGGGTATTTTGGGTATATGGGTTAAATAAATTAGTTAGCGGTAGTTTGGGAAAATGGGTAAAGGTTGGTTTAAATGGGTTTAGTTGGAACATGTGGGATTTTGTCCTCTTTGGTCTTTGGTTTTTGCAGCCATGATTTTTTTGTTGGGTTGAAATGAGAAATGGGTTTGGTTGTTGAATGTGGTTAAAGGGTCTTGGGTCTTGGATTGTTCTTGAGAACCCGAGTTAGGGCTCGGGTTGGTGGTACGGAGGTTGAAGTTTCTGGCGACGGATCCGGGTTCACTATAGGAGCAGTCCAGGCTGGTTATGGTCCGGTTTCGGGCTGAGGGGGTCTGGTTGGTTCGCCAGCGGTTTGATATCGCGCCGGTGGTTGGAGGTTGAGGGAGGTCTGGGTCGGCGGGGTTGGGTGTCCGGATATGGCAACGGGTTGACAGTGATGGAGGTTCGGGTTTGGACGTTTAAGATGGTTGACTCCTAGGTCGTCGGCGCTAGTTGGGGTTCTCGGGTTCGCCGGAATGAGTCTCGAGTTGTGGCCAATTTCGGGGGTCACAGTTTGGGCAGGGGTCTCTAGTTGAGGGGTTAGCATGTATGGGTTTGGGGATGAGTTAGGAGAGAGAGTGATATGAGTTTAATGGTTGTGTGGTTATGGAGGTTTGAGGAGAGAGGAGAAAGGAGAGAGAAAGAGGTGGGTGATGGGAGGTTGAAGAAGAAGGTGAGGGGTTTGGGTGTTTGAGGGTGTATGGAGAAAATATGTGGGTGAGGGTGTATTTGGGTGTAGATAGGATGTTGGGTATAAAGGTGTGAATGTGTGTGTTTAAATTGTGACCCTTAGAAAAATAAAACAAACTAAAAAAAAAAAAATTAATAAAATTAAAAATCTTAAAATAAAATTCTAATCTAAAAATAAAATAAAGACTAAAAAAAATAAGACTAAAAAAAATAAAAATCTATTAAACTAAAGACTAAAATCCTAAAAAAATGTAAAATATAATAAATCTAAAAATAAAATGATTCCTAAAAATTCTAATCCTTATAAAATAAAAATTAATCAAAATAAAAATAAAATAAAATTATACTAATAAAAATAAAATATAAAAATAGAAAATAAAACCTAGAAATTCTAAATAAATCTAAAATAAACCGTAAAAAATAAAACGACTCAAATTAAAAATCTAAAAAAAATATAAAAGGGCACAACCTAAACATACACAGGGTTCGGGGTAGGTTTAGGCTCGGTTTAGGGTAGGCTAGGATACGGGACAAGGGTATTTAGCTCCATTCAATGCGCATTTGCCTTGATATATAGCTTTTGACACCGCAAACGAACATTTGACCTACAAGATAAATATTTAAGCACATAAGACCCATATTGCCGAGAATTAGCAACTAAAGTACGTCTATTCGGGGTATAAAATGCACAGTTTTGGGTGCTTATCACACCACCCCCAAACAGAGCGTTGCTAGTCATCGAGCAATAAGATAGAGAGAAAGGGAAAGATAAGAAATCAAAAGTGTACCACTTTTGCGGGCACCTGCGATTGCACTTATCACGTGCAATAAGCCTTTAAACGTATAGGTTGCCCTACAGGACGAGTTGTGTCTCGTCAGGGTTTGTAGGGAATATACCCACAAAATTCTTATTTGCAAAACTTTATTGGAAGGAACTCAATCTCTTATTAGACATAGAATAATCGCACAATCCATCATGAGAGAAATAATTTCAGACATACAAGCTAGAATGTGTAAAAATTTTAGCTAAGTAAATACTCAAGGCACATCCTTCCTAGAACTCAACGTGTGTAGTGTGAATCCGTGCAAACGGGTCGAGAATCATAAGAGTAATTCCTTTATTACCTTTTCGAAATCAACGCTTCAATTTCAAATCCCACTAGATATAACTCTCTCAAACGAACTCTCGAGATTAGGGTTAGTTTATCGCTCTTGTGTGTGAGGAGATGATTAAATGTAAGCAAGTTCAAACGTCTCACACACACATAAGAAAGAACAAACAATTAGAAAGAAAAATGATCCCATGAAAGAATGCTAATCATTATAGTGAGAACGTTGAGTTATTCACCACGTTGACTCTCATTTGCCCGAACACCTTGGGAAAAATATGTGTGATAATGGGTGAGGAGGAAATGAAATGAGAAGGATAGTATATGAGGTGAGGTACGATAAGATGGATGTGTGAAATGATGAGTGATGGATGTGTAGTGAGAGAGTGTAAAGCACTTTAGGAAGAAATGCCTTTATTTCACAACTAACTACCAACTACAAACTCTCTTTAATTTCTTTTCTCTCTTTTTTCTTTTTTTTTTCGATTTTTCTTTTCTTTTTCTCTATTTTTACTTCTATTTTTGCTATTTTTTTGTTATTCTCTTTTTTCTCTTTTTCTTTTTCTTTTTCTTTTTTTTATTTCTTTTTTCTTTTTTCTATTTTTATACTCTCAACACTCAAGACATTTTACATTTGGAATCAACACTCTTTTTCTCAAAATAATGGAAGATATATAGATGGAGTGGGGAATGTATGATGTGGGGAAATATGTGGGAATATGGAAGAGCATGGGAATATAATTGGTGAAGTGAATGGTAAATGGTAGGTGCATGGATGAAAAATTTGTGATCAGGACAAATTTAAAGACATATGTTTCTTATAACTCAAAAGTGATGTCATTCTCAGTGATCAAGACAAATTTTAATGAAAGATAATGAGATCATGCAACAATTTAAGTGCGGACCCAAAAGAAGTTGAATCAACTTGTGACTCGGAGATTGCTTAAAACTCTCTAAAAGGTGAAAGACACAAATCTCAAAAGCTAAAGTCTCTACTAGTGATCCTTAAGGTTCTCTTTAGAATTGTAGTACTCTTCAACTCTAAACCGTAGTGACGTGATAAGTGCGTTAATTTTGTTGAGTATAGAAATTCATGGTGCAACATGCCTTGTTACGTATTACATAAGCTATTTAGAAAAAAGATAAATCATCTATCTTGATTCCTAGACTTTGAAAGATGGATGATTGAAAATTCACATCAACGAGTGAGATGAAAGAAACTCCACGAAATTTTAAGAATCGGGTTTAAAAATCAAAATTGTTCAAAAGAGGTACAATTTTGATAAAATTCCCCACCCCCAAACAAAAAGGAACATATTCCTCAATGTTAAGTAAAATAATTTTTAAAATTGATAGCATAAGGTAAGAAAGAGATTACTAGAATCAACCACTAATGAGGTGGACAGATATCGCCAATAATAAACCTGAATAAGAAGTGAGAAAAAAGTGTACAAGTCCATAACATGGCTAAACATAGGGTGATATGAAACACCACCCTCAAATAGGATGGGACTCATACAAGAAATGCGGGCTGCATCCCGGTAGCGCTAAGTTTAATGTCTTCAGCCAGAACGAAGGGATCTCACCCTAAGGATAAAAAATATGAAAGTACGAGGCGACAGAAAAATTGGGTGATGATAATCACCCCCAAACAAGACTGAAGTGTCAGTCTTGTTGGATCAGGTTTAAGAATGGTCAATGCACTTATATGGAAAAGTGCATCACGTGATGCAAAGCATCGGTGGACCAAGGGTGGGAGGATATTAGGGTAAAGGTGAGGAAGGCATGGGTGATGAAGCATTGATCACATGCCTTATTGAGCCGAAAGGTGAGGGAGACTAGGGCCCTATAAGAATGGTGCTCAAGTTGTATGGGAAGGCAAAAGTGTTTGGTAAGTGGAATAGGTTGGGCCTCAGAGAAATCACACGACCGTTCTATGAATGGGCAATGATAATGGTCACGCCGTGACACACTAGGGAGCTGTCGAGAAGAAAAATCAACACCACAAGAGAGTGGTGTGCATAGGGTAACAAGCTCGATGTCACAAAAGTAGAAAGTAACACCACAAATACTCTCATGGGTGGGGGATGATTTCAGGTGAGGATGTAAAAATGTATATGGAAACTTGAAATGTGTAAAATCAAGATCCAAACTAGGTGGTGGGGTGAAAGGGACAATGGGTGGGTCGGGTGGGATAAATGGTGGAGGGAGATGATCCAACTCAACCATGGGAGACACACACTCATTGGGAGGAGTAAAGGAATACTCACAAGGGAGTGTGGTTTCTAAAGATGGAGTGATAAACTTCTCCATAAGAGTAGCATCGGTGAATGTGGTGGTTGGGTAAAACGAGGCACCAAGATCAGAGATAGAGGAATCACTAGATATATCAGGCTCAATGGGAGCCATGCATGGTGGGATATCATCCATATCCGGATAGGTAGGAACTATCACGGATTCTATCTCGGGAAAATGGTGAGCACTCATAGTCGGAGCTAACCTAAAAGACATGGGCATGTCAGAGACATATGCAATTGGGGCATAAGGTAAAAGCTCGGTTATATTTTTGGAT
This sequence comes from Sambucus nigra, assembly GCA_949130495.1. NCBI lineage: Eukaryota > Viridiplantae > Streptophyta > Magnoliopsida > Dipsacales > Adoxaceae > Sambucus > Sambucus nigra. Next base: position 525,782,235 of record OX422214.1, read on the forward strand.
ATGATGGGAGTGTGAACCGCAAGGTGGGGTTCATATGGACATGGTGGGATTTGATCAGGCTCATTATCGAAAGGTAAGTAAACACAATTATTGACTTGGGGCCCGGACCATGGGATGGTCTCAACTTCGAGATTCTCGAAGTGGTAGGGTTGGTCACACTCAAAATCTGTGTCACAAGAGGACACATTATCATCATAGTCGGGTGCAACAATGGGTGGATCCATGGGAATGTCCGACTCTCTCGCACACTCAAATTCATTTAACTGTTGTTCAAGAATTTAGAGAACTTGAGTTTGAATTTGAGTAGCTTTATCTTGCTCAATGAAAAATTGTTACAAGAGTGCCTCGAGAGCGGAGGTTGATGATGGTGTTGAAGTGGTGGCAGGTGGTGGCGGTGGGTGAGGTGGACACAACTCGCTACTATCATGTATGTACGGAGAATACTCAAATGAAGTGGGTGGATTGTGTCCAAGTTCATCATACACGAAAGGATCGCTTTCGTGATGGACAATTGGTTGATACTCATGGGGTGCATAGTGAGAAAACTGATGGTGAATGGGTGCATAAGGTTGCCATGAAAACTATTGAAACGTGTGAGGATCCACAACATCGGGTTAGGATTTGTATTGCATGGAAGGGTGATTAGGCATTCACGAATAACTGGGGTACTCACACAACTCGGGATTATATACATCGGGATAATAGGCCGAGATAGGTTCCGGAACAGTGTCATACGGATACACATGTTCCAAGGTGGGTTCATAGGGATATGAAGAGTAAGGGAACTCATGGGACATGTGATAGGCATAAGCACAATGGGTGCACGACAATTTTGCGACACGTCGACACTTGACACCGAGGGTGATGGAATATGAGGTGCGTGCATAGATGGGTCAAGAGTACCAATGGTACTCGTGAGAGAGCGGTGAACACTAAGAATATCATAAAGAGAAGGCTCAGGATCACTATCACACGTGTCACGTGTCAATGGAAAGTGACCAAAGTAGTCCCGTAAAGGACGTTTTTCGGCCATGTGGAGAGAAATATATATATATATATATATATATATATTGGAGTTTGTAATTTTTTTTTCAAAAGGAAAGAAAATATTTTTGGATTTTTCTAAAATGGAAAGAAAGAAAATATTTTTGAAGTTTTCTAAAATGAAAGAAAGAAAATATTTTTCGATTTTTTTTGGAAGGAATGGTGGAGAAAAAATATGGAGTCTTTGAATGGACGAACTCACTAAAATCCGACTATCAAAAAATGAATTGGACACACACACAAGTCAAGAAAATTTCCTAACTAGCATATATCCAATTTTTATCTTTAAATTTAGTGAAAGGGGCAGTCAAATTTTAATTAAGTCCGCGGGCGATAAAAATTCACAGAATTTTCTTAGTGATCGCCTTTGCAAAATTTTCTCCTATTGGGCTACCTAGTTAATTGATTTTAAATTTAGTTATGGCTAGGGTAGCATACAATTGGTAAGCGAGTGACTCGGGTGATGAAATCCCTTCTCATGAGTGACCGGGTGTAGGTCTTAGTAGTTTAATTCATCACACTATTCAAAAATAAATGTGAGAATAAAATCAAGTAAGAGCACACAAAGAACACAAAAGAATTGATGTGCTAACAAGAGAGGCGCGAGGGCTTGAGAAATGTACCTCCCACGGTTTTTAAGCCGTGAGGTGCCAAAAAATTTGAGTCGACCGGAGGGAGATCACGCCTATCTCAGTCGGCCTCAGGAGTCCTATCGACCCAAGGTAAAGAGGCTTCTAAATCCTCGCCTTTAGACGCCCTCTCTCTACCTTGTCCGGTTTTCTTATCATGCTTGCTTCGATTATTACAATTTTTAAAATGAAAAATAAAATAAAGGTGTCTCTATGCACCGCAATACAAGAAATGATAAAATCCTAATACAAGCCTTCTAAAAATATAAAAATGGTTCAAAAAATATTATAGTGAAAAAATAAATGAACTACAAGTTGAAATCTGCTCCGAGCTTCACGATCCCAAGAATGGCAACGACGCCATTTGATGGAAAGAAATTGTGCGACAATGACAAATACGATAGAGAAGCAATTTTTTCTATCAAATGTCTTCATTTTGAGAAAAAGAGAGTTGATTCCAAATGTAAAATGTCTTCAGTGTTAAGAGTATAAAAATAGAAAAAATAAAAAATCTATTAAAATAAAGACTAAAATCCTAAAAAAATGTAAAATCTAATAAATCTAAAAGTAAAATGAAATCTTAAAAATTCTAATCCTTATAAAATAAAAATTAATCAAAATAAAAATAAAATAAAATTATACTAATAAAAACAGAAAATAAAACCTAGAAATTCTAAATAAATCTAAAATAAATCGTAAAAAATAAAATGACTTAAATTAAAAATCTAAAAAAAATATAAAAGGGCACAACCTAAACATACACAGGGTTCGGGGTAGGTTTAGGCTCGGCTTAGGGTAGGCTAGGATATAGGGTAAGGTTATTTAGCTCCATTCAATGCGCATTTGCCTTGATATATAGCTTTTGACGCCGCAAACGTACATTTGACCTACAAGATAAACATTTAAGCACATAAGACCCATATTATTGGGAATTAGCAACTAAAGTATGTCTATTCGGGGTATAAAATGTACAGCTTTGGGTGCTTATCACTATATGTAGATGTGTGATAATAATGAGGGATTTTGAGAAATTTGGAAAATAAGAGAAATTGGAAAATTAAAAAAGTTAGACTCGAGTCTCGGATTTTAATCTGAGATGCCTACGTAGCCTATAAAGGCATCAAAGTCCACGTAGTTCTAATGTAGAATAGGGGTGGGGTTTATCCCATAGATTCGAACGGAATTTTATTAGGTGTGTGCATATAGAAAATGTATTTTTGGTTTTAAAAAAGTGTGGTGGATAATTCCGTTCGAAATTTACGGGTGTAACCCTGTTTTATGTTTTTGTTTTTTTTTTATGAAAAATAAAGTATGAGAAATATACTAATAAAAGCGTAGATGTTAATATGCATAAACTAAAGTGAAACTAGATTATGAATCTAAAGTAACTTATGCAAAAACAAGAGATTTAAAAGAAAGGGAGAAGGAATTGGACCTTCTTTGGAGCATGAGCTTGGATCTTGGATGAACTCCTTTGAATTTTGATGGATGTTGATGAGAGAGAAGGATATTTGCCAAATTGGGTGTGAAAAGGATGGATATGTAGGCTTGAATGGGATTTCTCATATGGAACTTCGCTGACTTTGAGAGAATGTTATTGAGATCACTGATGCTGATGGGTTTTGCTGTCTCTCTTGGGAATGAGGTCATGGGCCTTATTTATAGGGAAAAAATGAGTTTATATCAACCTACCCCAGGGGGTGCCTATCGACAAGTCACCCTTGACACTATGCCGAAAGGCAGGGTTCACGACCTGCCAATTGGCAGTCTTGTGCGGACTTTTCTGGAAAGGTGATTATAGCGCAAAAATCGTTGATCTGAATCATGCATGAGGAATACCATTAGAAAGGTATTTTAGAGGCCTTAGAGTGTCCTTTGGACCTCTCTTGGGTTCGGGAGTTGACTTTGGGTCAAATGTGGCTTGGAAGCGCACGTCAGTCTTTTGGACGGGAGATCGTCGGACGCAAATGGATCGTTCGTTAGCATGTTAAATCAGAATTGCACATGGGGTGGAGTGTTTTAAAAGTTAGGAGATGTACTTAGACATTCCAAAGTGTTTCGCTCGGTTAGAAAAGCTGACATTGGTCAATTGGGGCCCGAAAGCCCACGGTGACCTTTTAGTGTAAAACGGATCATTTGTCCTCACCGTAGGTCAGAATGACACACGGGGTGGATCGTTAGATAGGGTATTCGGTGCCCTTCAAAGATTCATTCAGTCTCATTTGAGATGAAGAGTTGACTTTGGTCAAACGATGTCCGAAAGCGCCCGGTGACCTTCAGATCAATTTTTGGAGGAAAACTGATTGTTAGTCCGAACGGTTATGCTATGTCATGCTCGGTGACCTTCAAAGATTCAAATAGATTTTGCTCAGACGATGGAGTTGATTGGGGTTAATTTGGGGGGCCCAGGAGCACTCGATGGCCTCTGAATCAGTTTTCGGTAGTGAAATGGTTCTTTCATCAGAACCGTTATGCCGATTCATGCCAGGGGTAGACCGTTGTAAAGGATATTCGATTTCATTTAAAGATTCAAAGATATTTTTCTTTAACGAAAGAGTTGACAGAGTTAAATGAGCCCGAGGGAGCCCGATGGTCTCTAGATTGGTACTCAGAGTGCGACCTAGGTTTGTGGCGGACAGGGGAAGTGCTAGGAGTCTAAGGAGAGACTTGGGGGGGGGGGGGTCCTAGAATGTGGTGTCTACACCCAAATTAATTTCCTCAAACTCTTGCAACTGTTCCTTTGGTCCATCTTGCATACACTCGAGGGCTTCTTCATGCCCCTCAGCATATTTGATAATTTGGGATTCGCCCACCATAAAACACTCTGGTGTCGAGTCGATTCTCTCATCCCAGAAAACCACCCATGAAAGTCATTATAAGAGGTATATAAATTTCCTATCTGGTAGTACCACCTTCTTGAATTTTTGAGGGAGCTCGAATGCCTCCTCTGCCTTTCTTTTTACATTTACCATATGAGGAATCACTCTCTCCCCCGAACGGCCATGCATAAATGTTCTTGGTTGGTCACCTCCTGCCACCACTTGCATTCCCTCTAACTTTCTTGTCGAGTTATTTCTCTCTTCATCAAGCTCCATATAAAATGATGCATCCACCAGGTAGGCCTAATCAATAGAAAATGGCATTTGTCTTGATTTGATTATAATCTCAGTTCCTCTAATATTGGCTTCGGCACATTAATGGTATGTGGAAGGCACTATGCCTTGAGTGTGAATCTACACTCGCCCTATGAAAAAATGGTAGCTTGTGATGGCATTAATGTCATGAAACTTAATGTGGGAAGTGAAGTTCCCCATCTTGATACTCACGTTCACAGATCCAAGAGATTGCATACCTGCATTATGTTTTCTTAAGAGATCCACCTCTCATAAAATATGAAAATTGGAATAATGTTAATGGATGATCCCCCATCAATTAATTCCCTAGGTAAAGAAATTCCATTGATCATGGCTTTCACGTAGAGTGGGTGATTGTGAAAATATGGCACTTGCCTTTCAAAAGTGTATCTTTTAATCAGCCTCTTAATTAGTCCCTTCCAGTTTAGCGAGGGGTTCCCACGTTGATGCACTGTTTCCAAAACCTTTCTTGCATTATACTTTATACCTATCTGGTCAAAGAACCATTTGAACGTGGGACTTGTTGTTATGGCTTCGCATTCGGAGTCTAAGTTTACCCCATAAGTTTGAGAATTACAGATATATTCTGCCTCATATGCCCCTCCGTTATCTGGAGTAAGGATGACATCTACTTTTCCTTCTAGGGGGTTCACTTGCTCAACCCCTTCACATCCAACCTCTTCTTGATCAAGATTAAAGAACCACTCCTCACGCCTCCTCTTTTTCTCAGTTCTTTGTTCACTGTCAAGTCCCATCACTTCTAGCTCATCATATATCTTTTCACTATCCCATTCCATTAGTTCTTGAGCTGCTGCTTCATCATATGCTACCACCATATTGGCAATGCCGTAATGAAGCATTAGAAGTGGGTTCTCACTAACATCTACATGAGGTATCTGTAAAGTACCACTGGCCATCTGCTCGCCAATGATCCTCCTTAAGTAGTAATAGTCTTTGGTGGCGTGTTTCACCCTCTAATGCAACTCATAATACTTGGGATTAGCTTTGTATGCTACTATTGGTATTTCCACATTATAATGAGGGGGTCCTACTACCCCCTCTCATACTAATGTACGATAATAGTTCATTACTTCCACCACACTACAATGCAATGGTAATGGGGCATCCTTTGCAAACTTCCTCTTGTTAGTTGGGTTGCTACCTTTGAACCTAGGGCCTCCCTTCTTTCCCTTTGAACCTCTATCTACATAATTAATTGCTTGCCTCATCAAGACTTGAAACCTTCTAGAAGTCAATGGCACTTGTGTCCTCCATCTTGAGGACCTAGGCTTGATTATTATGGACTTGGTGAACTCTCTAAAAGTCCCCTCTCTGGTCTCATTGACTAGGTGGATATTATATTCTTCGAAGTGACCCTTCAACACATATTTGCATCAGCCTTTCTTCCACTACATCCTCATGGACATCTAGTATCCTCTCACGAAAATGCTTAATATATTGCATCATCTCTTTACCAGGCTTCTACACCTCCTGCGTCAGGTGTCTCAATGTGAACTCATCGTCAGCTAAGAAAAACTTTTGAAGGAATTGCCTGTGCATTTCCTCCCATATGAGGATTCTATTGGGCTCCAAGTGGGAGTGCCATGTGTACGACTTCCACGTGAGGGTTGTGGAGAACTCCCTTAACTTCAGACTTTATGTACACAATAAATATTTTCACGTGATCCCTTGGATTTTCTCTTTTTCCATTGAATTTGATAAATTTTGATGGAATATATCCTTCTTGCTATGGATTTTCATTCACAATTTTGGGGTAGGGATAATGCAACTCCTCATATAGATGAGAAGTTTCCCTATAAGAGGAGGATAATAACTTCTTCACTTCTTATATGGTAACAGCCTTGGAGGGAGATTCCTCCAAACCCACTTTCTTTACTGCTGATGAACTCAATGGTGTTACAACTTGCTCTGGCACCACCTTTTGTGGTGTAGCCACCTCTACTATTGCAGCTGTTGTAGTGGTTGGCCCTCCAAAGGGGGCTACTGATGATGTTACACAACTTTGGCTCAAGCTTTCCAAATCCACGTTATTTTTCTTCAAAAACTCAAAAAACATGCTCATCAAATTTATACATGCCAAAGGAGCTGCTACTGCTATACTGGACTGCCCTCTTTGAGGATAAGGCCCTCTAGCTTCGGTCACCACCACCTTATCTTGGGTGGTCTGATCACTTTGAGCTCCATTCCCAAGTTGAGTGTCTTCAAAAATCAGCTGCTTAGAAACGTTAAAAACTTCTTTATCCATGAAAGTGAGGATACCTCCCTAACCAAGTCGCTAAATGTGGGAGGATAGTGTGACTGGGTCTGGTAAGATACTGAAATGGGTGAGGCATGATCCACTTTAATGAACTTTGCCTCAAAGGTCTTCAAAAAATTTTGGAGCAGCACTTGGTAAAACATCCCTTTTTTGGTAAAAATGGAACCAAAGTTAGAACCACATTATACAAGAAGATAAACTTCACAACTATAAGACCTTAGAGGTTTTTAAACTAGCATATTTTGTAAGTGTGCCCAATTTTATTTAGTCGAGGTACCATAAAGGTCCTTTTAGGACTTTAAGTGTGCCTGTAAAATAAGGATCTTTATGTGTGCTTAGTAATATAGGATTTTAGCCTCCCGTAAATCAGGCTTATGTATAGTAATATAGGGCTTTAAGTCTCCCTTGAGAGGGTCATGCATGCCTAGTAGTATAGGACTTTGGTGCCTAGTAAATATAATACTTTGGTGCCTAGTAATATAGGACGTTCATGCCTAGTAATATAGGACTTTAAAATCTCCAATAATCGAGGGTCAGTCAAACCTAGTAAAATAGGACTTAAGATCTCCCATAATCGATGGTCAGGTGAGCCTAATAATGTAGAACTTAAATCTCCCATATCCGAGGGTCATGTGGGCCTAGTAATGTAGGACTGAAATCCCATTTTCGAGGGTCAGACGGGCCTAGTAATTTAGGACTTAAATCTCCCGTATCTGAGGGTCATACATGCCAAGTAATGTAGGACTTAAAGCTCCCAAATTCGAGGGTCAGGCGGGCCTAGTAATGTAGGACTTAAATCTTCGATATCGTATGGCCAGGAGGGCCTAATAATGTAAGACTTTGGTGCCTGGTAGTATAGGACTATATGAGAACTGCAACGCACCTCTTTGGGCGACTTACCACAATACTGGAAAGGTTTGTGAGAACTATCATGCACCTGTGTAGGTAACTTACCACAATACTGGTAATGTTTGTGAAAAATATAATGCACCTCTGTGAATGACTTACCACAATACTGGTAAGATTTTTGTGAAATGTACTACACCTCTGTGGGCTACTTACCACAATACTGTTACGGTTTTTATAAACTATAATGCTCCTTTGTGTGCGACTTATCACAGTACTGGTAAGGTTTGTGAAAACTATAATTCACCTCTGTGGGCAACTTACCACAATACTGGTAAGTTTTGTGTGAATTATAATGCACCTCTGTGGGCGACTTATCACAATACTAGTAAGGATTGTGTGAACTATAATTCACATCTGTGAGCAACTTACCACAATACTGGTAAGGTTTGTATGCAAACTATGTATTCATGCTCCAGGTTTTGCGGGCAATTTTGATTGTCTCCAGTCATTTTTTTGGAAATAATGTCATGTGGCCAGTGGTATATATGATCCATCCGATGGCTATGCTCAATAACTCTGATATTTTTTTGGGGGGGATACTTTATCAACGATGGCCATTCTGGGATCGAATCTGAGCATGCTTTTCGCATGTGTTTATGTCTAACTATAAGTGGTACATCATACAGTAACTTTACCCCTATTTACTTTGCTTTGTCTTTTATCTGAAGATAAAGTGAAGTAAAGAAAAATAAACTATTGGTTACAACACCATCTAAGAGTTAAAAGCGTTTAAATACATTTCTCGAGGTATTTTCTCTCAACACCATCTAAGAGTTGAAAGCGTTTGGCTTTGACATCGGTAAGTCCTCTGATGTAATTTCTTAAGATCGATTTGATCACGTGCGTTCAATATTTACAAGGATAAGAAATCATCTTGGATTCTGGCACAAAAAACCATTAATAACTCGTAAGGTATGTCATAATGCCGTATATAATCCTGTGGGGTATATCTTTCCCTCTTTTATTTTATTTTATGTCAATAAAATAAAATAAACTCAAAATCATGCCTCGAGGAATCATAAAACATATTATTCTGTGCATTTTCGTGGTGCTAGTTTGATATGATATACTATGAAATTGATAGAGTGTAGATATATCATGTGGTGGGCTATTGATCTCATGCCCCCATTTTTTTTATCAATGCTAAGTAAACTCATAAGTGGTCTATTAGTTCATATATAGAATAATTTAATCAGTAAGCATGTTGAGTCACCTTGAGGTGAATAATAAATATCAAAATTTGAATATTTGTGTAATTAATATCACAATGTAAATAGATCATATCTTCGAATTACCATGGAGGAGGTTGCTCCAAATGACCACGGAAGAGGTTTCTCGAGGAACTGTGGAGGAGGTTGCTTCAAATGACCATGGAGGAGGTTGCTTAGAAGGCTTCTTGAGCGATAATGGAGGAAGTTGTTATGAATGCCCATGGAGGAGTTTGCTCAGAAGGCTGCTAGAGTGACCATGGAGGATGTTGTTAAAGAGGCTATGGCTAAGGTTGCTCGAGTGACCATGGAGGAGGTTGCTTGAAAGACTATGCCTAAGGTTGCTCGAGTGACTATGATTAACCAGATTTCTAAGACTTGGGAAGAAAATATTATTTCGATAAGGTCATTCCAAATATGTTAATTTTGACAAGGTTGCCCCTAAAATATTTCTTATCAAGGTCGCTCGAAAGATGTCATTTTTGACAAGGTTGCTCGAAAGATGTCATTTTTGACAAGGTTGTTACAAAAAATATATTTTTAACAAGGTCGCCCAAATATGTACTCATATTATTTGAGTTCAATCTTCGAATGGTCTTATTTGAGACAACATAAAACAATGATGTGATTTTCGAAGGTGTAGCTGAATTTTTCTCTACGCGAACCACTTGAGTATATATATATATATATAAAAGATAACTTGGTTTTTGAAAATATGTACATTTTTAACGGCTCAGATGTGTTCCACCTCCTTACATATTTAAATGCTTGAGATCATATCTACTTTCTTTTTAAAACCCTACCCCTCAATTATTTGGTTTCCCACCCTTTTTCTACTTAAAAACCTTACCCTTCAATTCAAAAATTGGGGCTTTTTGGTAAAAGCACACCGTGTGTTGGGTTTCCCCATCCTTTTCTATCCAACCATTCTCTCACATTCTCTCACCTCACTCTCGCTGTCGTTTCTCCCTTTCCCCTAACACAGATTCCCCAAAGACAAACCCTCCCCCCTCATGCCTCCTGCCGCCCCCTCCCGTCGCAAGGTAAAATCCCTCCCCCTCCCCCTCCCCCCTTACCCACTCACACACATGCCCACACATGAACGCACATGCACATAGACACACACGCACACACACACACACACGCACGCACACACACACACACTCTCTCTCTACGATTTTTCCTCTGCTATGTTTTTTTTAGGGTGCCGATTTGGATAGAAATGGAATCATTTTCTGGGTTCATTGTTTGGGGGCCGATTATGGGTTTTGAATGAATGTATGGGTTCTATGTTTTTTTGGGGGTGCCGATTTGGGTATAAATGGAATCATTTTCTGGGTTTATTGTATGGATTTGGATTTTGGATGTAAATCGATCAAAATATGATCTTTGATTTTGGTTGTTGATTTTGATTTTGCTGATTTTGATTTACTGCTTTCGATTTTGGTTGCTAATTTCAGTTTTGCTAATTTCAAAAACGATCTTCATTTTGTTCACTGACTGAAAAACCCAAATCGACTCACTCAAAAAATGAACTTGATTTTTTTTTTACAGAAACCAATTTCGAGGAATTTTTTTATTGTATTGATAGTCCACATTTAGTTCCTATTTTTATTATTTGATGGTTCTTCACTAATATAGCTTTGATAGCTACCATTTAGCTGAAAAAATTTACCAGTTCTGATAGTTCTAATATTAAATATTAAATTTCACGATTTTCTTTATCTCAAGTGTATGGAGGCTTTTTAGGTTTCAAAATCAAGGGGTTTGCATGCTTTTTTGGTTTTCAAATCACGAGTTTTGAGGTTCAAAACTACATGTGGATTTATAATTTCATTTGGGTTCAAAACTACATTGATCTGGGTTTCATTTTTTTTATTTGTTCAAGCTTACATATGACATTACTATAGTTCTCATCTGCTAAAAATTAATTACTTCGTTCACTTCAACTAGCTGAATATAAAAAACATACTAAAATCTCTATTAATTATGTTTTTTTCATATTGAAGACCAAAATTTCTATTAATTACTTCGTTCAATCCTACTAGCTGGATTAGCAGCCTGTACAAGCCTATGAACAGGAACTCCAAGTGCAACTGACGCATCGAGTGATTTTTCCGAGCTTGGTATGTGTTGATGTAAAAAATTAGATTGTATCTAATTATTTAATCACAGATAAAATAAATGAGACAAAGACGTTTTAAAGTGGTTCAGCCTTATAAGAATGACCTACGTCCACTGTTTCTACTATTGATGACTGTTTGGGAATTCTCGATTACAAGTTCAATCTAGAAATTTCGGTCCCCTTACAATGAGGATTGTACAATGTATTTATAGCCCTGAGGCTGTAATGTGAAAGGGCAATACATTCAATGTTGTACAAGTGAAAGGGTAATATATTAAATGCCCCTTAAGCGTATACATCTGAATGATAAGCATTTAATGAACATTCAGACTGTTGATTTTCCTGCTATTAATGCTTTGTTCGAGGTGCAGCTCGGACTGCCTAAGGTTCCTCGGTGCTCAAGAGTTCCTCGGTACTCAAAAGTTCCTCGTAGAGTTCTTGTTCCTCGGAGCTCCTCGGGGAAGCAGTGTTCCTCGTTGTAGTATGGTTCCTCGGAGCGTCTGAGTTCCTCGAAAGTGTTTGTTGTTGCCACGTAGATTGCCACGCGTCTTCATTCAATTAGGCCATGTCAGCAGATTAAATTTGGTATCAACAGAAGCCCCCAATGTTTCATAGTTCGAAATCTGAGGAGTGTGGAACATTCTTTCTCGAAATATGGTAGTTTTAAAGGGTCCTCCTGATTTTTAGGAGTGTTTCCTTTGTATTTATTTTTCCTTCCAAATTCGTAGAATCAGGCTTTTTTGAATTTTTATAACCGTCTCGATCTCCGCGTACTTTTTGTCCTTCTAGCCGCCGGTAGCGTAATCATTTCTTTTTGCAATCATTACTTTTTCCTTTTCCCAAGGCAGAGTATTTAAGCGTCACAGACAATCCCATCGTCTTCTACTTTTTCAAATTTGTATCTTCGAATTTTCCATTGTCTTACTCTCTTGTGCGTTCATCCTTTTCATCGTTCGTTGTCAATAAATCCACTCTTTTTCTATAATATCTTATTCCTTCTCCTTCATTTCCTTCTTTCATCATGGTTTATCCTGTAGAATCGATTGATAAATTTCGTTCTGATTTCTCTATTCCCTCCTGGGTTATTTTGGAAGAGCTTTCTGAGCCTTCTGACTATTTCCATTTGGCTGAGGGACATTGGTTCCCCAGTCTCTTTGTTGCTGAGTGTGGATTTTCTTTTCCTCCCAACCCTCTATGTCTGGAATTTTGTCAATACTTTGACATGGTTCCTGCAAGAATAGCCCCCAATACATGGAGAATAGTTAATGGGGTTCATAGACTAAATCAAATTCATGGAACTCGCATAGGAATTCCAGAAATCGTGTTTTGTTATAGATGGGCTGTTGGGGATAATACTTTTTATTTGAAAACTAGATTTTTAAATAGGGCCTTAGTGGTCAATCTCCCGGATGCCAATAGGGACTATTTTGAGCATGGGATTGTCATAAAAAATTGGCAGCATGCTCCTTTATCTGGAGATGAAGTTTATCAGGGTCCCGGATGCCCTCCGTATGGCAATGGGATAGGTTATTTTTATTTCATTTTATTTATTTTGAAATTATGCTTCCTTTATGTTTGATAAAATGTGTCACTGATATTTTAATGTTTATTTATTTGCAGTTGACAGTAAAAGAAAGTGTCCAAAAGAGGCAGACGTTAATATAAAGCATTTACAACTTATTTAGAGTTTGCATCAAATTGTTGCTGACGAGCACATTAGGTAAGCTTCATATCTGCTGCAGTACAAGATCTACACCACTTCTTTTACTGCTCGTCCGGTAATAAGTGAAGTAGAACCAGTACTAGCTTCTACCAGTTCTTCACCTGAGTCATACGTTCCTTTAAGTGAAAGGATGAAGAAAAGAAGACCTCCCACCCTTTTTGAGAAACCTGCCTCTGGTGCTGGACAGGCAAAAAGAAGTAAGATTGACGTCCCAGGAGAGGGGACGAATAAAATTGATGCACCTTCCTCGGCCACTCCTGTGAAGGTTACCGAGAAGCCCCAAGTGGCCCCGAGCAAGGCTGCTGCTCCAGGGGAGGTGATTGTCATATCACCGACCAAGAGTTCTTCCTTGGTCGAAGCTATTCCTGTTCCTCCGAGGAGGCTAAAGACGAGCTCCTCGGTCAATTTGGCTGACACCGTCTCTCAGACCCTGACTAGTGGAGTTCCCACTTTTGTTCCCCCGAGCTCTGCCATGAGCTCGATGAAGACTTGGATCATTCTTGAGATCCAACGCACTGAAGAAAACCTTTCTCGGGACACAGTTACCACATTGGCAGCTCACCACATTGCTTCTGTAAGTCCTATTATTTTGAACTTTTCGTCTTTCCCTTGTTATATCTGTCTCTGACTTTCTTTCATTTTCTTTTTTCAGTTGGTGAGCTGCATTAACACAATTTTGAAGAAGGATGAAGCTATTAAAGCTTCAAGCTCCTCGTCTGGTGTAGAGGAAGCTTTGATAGGTTTGGGGCAGTCTCTGAAAGAGTCTCGCCAGAAATATGCTGATGATAAGGCAACTTGGGAGAAGAAGCTTGCCTCCACCGAGCAGGAGAAGGCTAGAGTTATTGAAGTCTCCAAGGGGTTGGAGAAAAATTTAAAGGCTTGAAAGAGAAAAATAAAGAGCTCGACAAGAAGCTCAAAGATGCTGGAGAGTTTGAGAATAAACTCAAGGTTGCTGAGGAAGAATTAATCCAACTTCGCGAAGTAAGTCACCAGAAGGAAGAAGTTGAGAATAAACTGAAGACTGCTGAAAATCTTCTGTCCGAGAAGCTTTCCTCGGAGAAGTTATAGAGGAAAATGGTTGTGAAGAAGTCTTTCAGCGCCGGCTGGGACAAGAGATGGAACAAAGGCTTGGCAGCCATGATGTCTCAAGTAGAATATGGAAGCCTTAAATACTTTAGAGATGGGTGGGTCGCTGCTCTACAGGAGATGAAGGTTGATGAAAACTCCGAACTCTTTCAGCGACACATCCCTGGTCCCCCTCCAACTCCTGAAGACGAAGAAGAGGACAAATAAACCTCCGAAGAGTCTTCCATGGTGATAGGATATCATCCCCCAGCCATCCAGCCTGCTAACGAGGAACTTCAGCAGCTCACTACTTCCTCCGAGCAACCTCCAGCACTTCCCCAGCTACTATCTGCTCCATCCGAGCAACCTACCTCCTCGTCCCAGCCTCCCGAGAAAGTTTTGGGAGACAAGGAAAAGGTGTAGAGTTATTCGGACTTCTATCTATTTTATTTTTCTTTGACAAATGTAATCCTGAACCATGTAACTCTGAACCTTGTGATATAATAAAACTTGAACTTTTGTTTTTGCATACTGTTGTCTCTTCTTCATGCTCTGTTTTGATTATTGATTACTGTTTTTTCTTCCTCTACTAGTTTCTGGCCAGGATGGAATTACTGTCTGCTCATGATACAAAGTTGTTGCGGCAATGTAATGAATATTTTAAGGCTGGTCACACAGATCTGAGTGCAACACAAATCGTCGACATCCTCGGCCAAGATGCTTCGGAACAAGCAATTGAGGCCTACAAATATTTGAAGTGTTTGCTTGATCGTGCGGTGGCCAATAATGTAGCTTACTATGACATGATTGAGGATCTCCAAGGCACTGTTGAAGACCTTCAACAACAATATAAGGAATCCACTGCCCTCTTGCACGAGGGGGACGAGAAGAAGTACCAGCAAATCGTTGCCGACAAAGGATACGAGAAGCGTTTTGCTGCTTACGACGTGCGGGAGAGAACTCTGAGGGGTGAGGTCGAGGAGTGCAGACAAATAGCTGAATTATTAGAGAAAGGGAATAACAACATGCAAAAAGAGTTGTTACAGTTGAAGTCTGCAGCTTCCACTTTAAAAGCCTTGATCCCAGTGACTGATGAGGGATTCTCATTCTTGGAGGTCGAGAACACCAACTTGAGGGACGAATTAGAGACCTTGAAGAGAGCTGGCCCCTCTACATCTTCGCGTGGATGAGCAAGAGCTCCTCGGGGACGAGCAAGAGCTGCTCGGATTCCTGTTGAGGAACAGAGGACTCAATCTTCTTTAGAGAACCAAGCTTTCCAATTAATGGCGAAGAACCAGGCGTTGGCTGAAATGTTAAAGAAGATCAGGGACCTGGAAGAGCAGCATTCTACGCAAAAGTCTTTCTTGGATAATAAAGAACTCTTCATTCAAAATATCCATGAACAGCTAGAAAGATTGACATATCAATTCCACAAACATCCCAGGGAGTTCTGGATGGTTGGGTACAACGAGGCTCTCTACCACTTGGACGATCGTATCAAGAATGCCAATAATGAGGGCTACAAATAGGGCTGGTTGAATGCCTTAGGTGTGCTGCTACTGGAACAGGGTCATTACCTGTGGGATTACCATAATCCTGGGCTGCTCGACCTTCCAGTGCCACCATTCAAGTTCGACATGAGTTGGATCCCTGCTCGGGCCATCCCTCAGTGCTTAATTTCCAAGTATCTCGGAGACTACAATCTCCATTGTAATGTCGAGATATCTCGTCCTGAGCACCTCCTAGATTGACCATCCGTGATGAATATCAGGATGTTAAAAGATCTTAACTTCATAAATTATCCTCTTGCTTTAAATGATCCTCCTGCTGGCGAGGAACCTGTTTCAAAAGCAGAGGGGAAGAAACCAATAGAATAGGAATATTGATGTAATAAATTTGTATACATTTCATTCTCAATGTAATTTATTTTTAGATTTAATGAAAGACTTTCATTTTTGTTCGCAATCTTAATTGCTATTGTCTTTTATAAGACTTTACATTTGTGCATGTGTATCTGTTAAAAAGATAACAATATTGTGTTGTTTGTCGATCAACTTATTGTCAACTAGCTTGAATTTGTGGTAGTCATTTTAAAAAGTTACTAAGTTGTTCCTCGACCAACTTACTAAGTTGTTTCTCGACCAACTTACTAAGTTGTTTCTCGACCAACTTAGTAATAATTTTAAAAAGTCACGAGTATCAATAATTTTGCTTGATTATTTTCTCGTATTCATAAAATGTTTCCGACCAACCAAGGTCGATAAATTTTCCTTTTTGACTAACTACAGCTAGTGGGTTTTTATCCCCGATCAGCCATAGTTAGTGGATTTTTCCTCTACGAGGAGCTTTGGCACTTTTTGGAATAATTTTACCTCCCGACCAACTTTAGTTGGGGTTTTCAAGAATATATTTACTTCCTAACTAACATAAGTTGGCATTTTTAGGAATACTTTTACTTCCCGAGGAACACATAGTTTTACTTCCCGTAGGAATACAAGTTTTACTTCCCGGAGGAATACAAGTAGCTTTACTTCCCGAAGGAATACAAGTAGCTTTACTTCCCGGAGGAATACAAGTAGCTTTACTTCCCAGAGGAATACAAGTAGCTTTACTTCCCGGAGGAATACAAGTTTTACTTCCCGGAGGAATACAAGTAGCTTTACTTCTCGGAGGAATACAATAGCTTTACTTCCCGGAGGAATACAAGTAGCTTTACTTCCCGGAGGAATACAAGTTTTACTTCCCGGAGGAATATAAGTTTTACTTCCCGGAGGAATACATTTGTTTCTCGACCAACCTTAGTTAGCGTTTTCGAGAATAAATTTGAGTAGTCTGAGCTCCGAGCTTTGCCGAGTAGTGTGTAGCACTAATATTCCCCGAAAAACTTTCAATAAAAGGAGAGAATATCCATCACTGATAATACTTGCGCAGGTTCTCTGCGTTTCATGCATTCTTAAACTCCTCCCCTTCTAAAGTTGCTATTCGGTAAGTTCCTGGTCGAACAACTTCTGTAACTCGGTATGGTCCATGCCAGTTTGCCTCCAGTTTGTTGTGCTTTTGAATTACTTTCTTCAGCACATAGTCTCCTTCTTTCAGGTCGCACTTCTTCACTCTCTTGTTGTAGAATAAAGTTGTTCGCTGCTGGTAAGCAGCATTTCTAATGGATGCTTCTTCTCTAACTTCCTCGAGCATGTCTAAATCCAATCTTCTCATTAAGTCGCTGACAGCGGAATTGAAATTCAGTACCCTGTGTGTTGGGAGGCCCAACTCGGCAGGTATAACAGCTTCACTTCCAAACGCTAGCATATATGGATATTCCCCTGTTGCTACTCGGGGAGTAGTTCGGTAAGCCCATAGTACTGACTGTAACTCGTTGATCCAATTTGCTTTTGCATCACTTAGTCTTTTCTTCAAGCCATTCAGCAGTGTTCTGTTTGTCACTTCAGTTTGCCCATTGCTTTGAGGATGGCTTGGTGCTGAGTGGATCTTCAAAACATTTGATTGATGATAATAGGCAGCGAACTCCTCGTTGTCAAATTGTGTTCCATGGTCTGTGATGAAGGCATGAGTAAGACCATATCGACAAATGATGTTCTTCCAAATAAATTGGTACACCTTATCGTACGTCATATCAATGAGTGGCTCAGCTTCAACCCATTTAGTAAAATAGTCCATAGCGACCACGAGATACTTAAACCTTCCCCTGGTCGTCGGCAGTGGCCCAACCAAATCTATTCCCCATATGGAAAATGGCCAAGGGGAAGTAATGGGTGTCAATAATTCTTGGGTAGTTCTTCGGATGGAGGAGAAGCATTGACACTTGTCACATTTCTTAGCATAGGATATACAATCAGCCCTCATCGTCGGCCAGTAGTATCCCTGAGTCATCATTCTTTGTAAAAGTGTCTGACCTGCTACATGGGCTTCGCAGGACCCTTCATGGACCTCTTCAATCAAATCTTTCACCTAGGTGGGATACACACATCTTTGCAAACCTGCTATCATTTCTCATCTGTATAGGATTCCATTAGTCAGTACATAACGAGCAGCCTTGAACTTCAGTTTCTTGGATGCAATCTTGTCAGTTGGTAATTCTCCTATCTCAATATATGCCCTGATGGGATCCATCCATGATGATCCTAAATCGAGGGTAATAAAGTTCGTCGTCAGATCTTCATCTATACTCCGACCAGCTAAAACTTCAATTAGGATTGTTCTTCGTAGCTCAGTATGAGTAGCTGATGCTAATCGAGCTAGGATGTCTGCTCTCGCATTCTCCATTCTTGGTATTCTGACCAACTGAATAGCAGTAAATTCTGATACCAACTCCATCACCTTCGCCTGATACTTGATCATTAATTCTCCTTTGGCCACATATATTCCCAACATTTGATTTACGATCAATTGGGAATCGCTGAAGACAATAAGCTGTTGTGCCTCCATAATTTTTGCCAAATTAAGACCTGTAATCATGGACTCATACTCAACCTCATTATTGGAAGCTTTGAATTGGAAACGTAGGGCGTATTCCATGTTGACCTCGTCCGGGCTATTCAAAAGTATCCCTGCCCCACAGCCTGTTGTGCAAGATGAGCCATCTACATATAACCTCCATATGGGTAACTTGTCTTCAAATTTCTGATCTGACAGAGTTCCTCGGTGAAATATTTGTTGCTTCCTTTCATCCTCCCCTGATATTTCTTTCTCTTCGTCGATCATCTTTTCTCGCCCTTTTACCAACCTGAGTTGGTCTGGGCTTGAATTTGATTATCCTGCAACATCCACTTGCCCTTTTACCAACCTAAGTTGGTTTGAGCTTGTGTTTGATGATCGTGTAACATCCACAGGTTGATTAGCGAGCAACTTTTGCTCCTTGGGGGTATCAGGATAGGTGAACTCTGCAATAAAATCTGCTACAGCTTTCCCTTTTAACGATGATCTGGGTTCATAGACTATATCGTATTCATCAAGTTCTATTGCCCAGCACATCAATCTTCCTGACTTTTCTGGTTTATGAAGGGCTTGCCTCAATGGCATATCAGTATATACTACTATGGTATGATCTTGAAAGTATGGCTTCATTCTTCTACTTACCTCTATCAGTGCTAGTGCCAATTTTTCCAGCCTTGGATATTTGATCTCTGCTCCTCGGAAGGCCTTACTTGTATAGTAGATTGGTTTTTGTACTCCATTCTCCAGTCTTATCAATGCCGAACTGACTGCATTCTCGGACACTGCCAGATATAAGTATAATTTTTCTACCATCACTGGCCTGGATAACAGTGGAGGTGCTCCCAAGTATTTCTTCAAGTCTTGAAAAGCCTTCTCACATTCATCATTCCACTCAAAAGTCTTTCGGAGTGTCTTGAAGAATGGGAGACATCGATCAGTTGCTCGCGATACAAATTTGTTGAGTGCTGCTACTCGTCCTGTAAGACTTTGCACCTCTTTCTTCGTCATCAAAGATCGCAGACCTAATAGAGCTTTGATCTTTTTAGGATTTGCCTCAATGCCTCGTTGGTTGACAATGTATCCGAGAAACATGCCTTCTCGTACTCTGAATATGCACTTCGTCGGGTTCAGCTTCATTTGATATTTATCCAGTTGATCAAAAGTCTGACTTAAGTCAACTAGATGATCGGCAACTTTCTTGCTCTTTGTCAGCATATCTCAATATAGACTTTCATATTGCAACTGATTTGTTCAGCAAAGACCTTGTTCATCAGTCACTGATATGTCGCACCTGCATTTTTCAAACCAAAAGGCATAACATTATAACAATAAGTTCCCCTAGGGGTAATGAAAGAAGTACTCTCCCTGTCTTCAGGTTTCATTTTAATCTGATTGTAACCAGAATAAGCATCCATGAAGCTCAGTATCTCATGTTCCGAGGTAGCATCCACTATTTGATCAATTTGGGGCAACGGAAAATGATCTTTTGGACATGATTTATTGAGGTCGATGAAGTCTACACACATCCTCCATTTGTTGTTCTTCTTTTTCACCATCACCACATTTGCTAACCAGTCTGGATATTTAACATCTTCAATGAAGCAAGCTTTTTGGAGGTTCTCGACTTCCTTCTGTATAGCTTGATTCTTCTCGGGACTGAATACTCTTCTTCTCTGCTTCACAGGCTTGATCTCCTTATTCACATTGAGTTCGTGACATAAGAAATTTGGGTCTATCCCGAGCATATCCTCATGACCCCACGTAAAAGTTTTTTTTTTCTTCTTAAGAAAGTTATCAATTCTTGTTTTAGTGATGCTTCCAACGACGAACCTACTTGAGTAGTTCCTTCAGGGTGCTCGTCGTCCAGAATGATGTTTTCAGTAGCTTCCACCACTTGACCCTTCACGAGTTGCGACTCATCTCTAGGATCCAATGTTTTAATTTCTTCCCCTTCTTCCACTTGATAAGTAGTAGTCTTTTTCCTTGATTCCTCCAGTTCCTCTTGCTCGGTGGATGAATAATAGCATTCCCGAGCTACTTTCTGGTCACCCTTCACAACTCCTACTCCAAAATTTGTCGGAAATTTTAGGCACTGATGCACTGTAGATGGTACAGCCTCAAATTTCTTCAATCCTACTCTTCCCATGATGATATTGTATGATGATTGAACATTCTTATCCATCACGAAGAAGTGTATTATTTCTGTCCGACAAGCAGGCCACGTACCAATGAATATATCCAATTTGATCGTCCCAAGTGGAAATACTTTCTCGCCAGCAAAACCGAGGAGGGGTCTATGATAAGGCTCTAGTTGAGATAGCTTTAGATTTAAACTGTCGAAGCACGAGTATAACATGATGTCTGCCGAGCTACCATTGTCTACCAATACTCTTGAAATTATTACCCTCTTCATCCTCATTTTGATCACCAATGGGTCATCACGAGGATATAGAACACCTGCGAGGTCATTCTTTGAGAAACCAATGACCAATTTCTCTTTGTTCACCTTTCTTGGGCGATCCTCTTCAGCTAGATTTATTCGTTGAATGTACGAACAAGCTTGAGCCTCACAGAGGTAAGCTTTTCTCTCTGCAGTAAGGTTTCCTTCTCCTGCATCTCCACCTGTAATAACATTACAATCAAATGACCCAAAGCGTATTGAAAATACCTCTCGTTCTGGATGCCTTGGTCTCTTGGGAAGATAGGGGTCGTCTTCTAGATCAACTTCATGGTTTCTTTTCTTGTTCTCCTCTGCTCGACGAGGAGATCTAAACCTCTCTCTTGTTCAGTCATTGGTCCTTCTTTCGCTTCCACGATCAACATACTTTGCCAGTTTTCCTCGTCTGATGAGTGTTTCAATCTCATTTTAAAGAGCTATGCAATTTTGGTCATATGGACATGATCTTTATGAAACTCGTAATACTTTGCTTTATTCCTCCGATCAGGGTCGGCCTTCATTTTATCTGGCCAGTTTAATTCCTCGTTGTTCTTGATTTCTTCTACAACATGGTTGATATCCTTCTTCAAAGGAGTATAATTATCGAATTTCTTCATGACGTCCCATACCGACCTAGTTTTTAAATGTTTGTCATTACCATTGTTCTTATGCTCTTTCTATTTAGCTTTATCACCTTCCACCTTGGTTTCTTTGGCATCCATATTCTTCTTCGCAACCATAGCCTCCTCGGCATTCATAATCTTGGCCGCTTTTCCCATCAAATCTGACATGGTTCTAGGTGGATCTTTGGGCAAAGTGTAGTACAACTTGTTGGGCAGTAGTCCACTCATCAAGGCAGTAATCGTTGTCTTCATAATCAATGACTTCGAGCTTCTCGTTATTAAAACGAGTTATATAATCTCTGGTACTTTCACCAGCTTTTTGTCTAACACTTAACAAATGCACTACTCATTTAACAGGCTTTTCCCCAAAAGAGAAATTCCCAATGAATAACTCGGCCAGTTGAAGAAAAGTTGAAATCTTACCCCGAGGAAGATTATTATACCACATTTGAGCAGATCCGGTAAGAGTTCCCGAGAATGCTCTGCATCTCATCTCGTCGGGAACAGCATAGATGTCGGCTATAGCTTGGTATTGTTCTATATGAAGGACAGGGTCTGTCTTTCCATCATACTTGGGGGTCACAACAGGTGCTTTGAACTTTAATGGTGTTGGAAAATCTACAATGGCCTGGACAAAAGGTGTTCCTCGAACAAAAGTTCGTTGTAGAGGGTTCTTGGCCTTAGCCATTTCCCCTAACCTATCCTCCAGCCTTTGAATAGAGCCTTTCCATGCATCATTTCCTTCCTCGGGCCTGTCGGTTCGAGCAACTGATCGCGTTAATGTGGCTTCCTGGGATCTATCTTGACGAGCAGCTAGTCGCGACTGGGCAGATCCTTCCCTTAAATTTGATGGTCGTCAAAAACTCCTCGATACGAATTTAGGAGGACTTCTACTCCTTCTAGGTCCTAATCGATCAAAAGGTGATACCCTGCTTAACATCTCTAGCGCACTAGTCCTTTCTGGAGAGAGAGTGATACGTTGTTCAGTATCTTTGGCCCGCACTGACGAAGTTCGTCCAGGTTGATAAGAAAAATCTTCAGATTCCTCAGTACGATATGAATCAGTACGCCTAGTACGTGAAGAAGGTAAATGGGTATTTCTTTGAATACTTCGCAGTCCTGAATGGGTTGGTGCACCGCCATGGAAGGTTTGTATGAGTTGTCGCATAGTTTCTTGCATGACGGTCTGGCCCTGAGCCAGATTTGTCATTATTCCAGCCAGATCTGGAATATTTGGCAGAGCAGATGGATTTGGAGGGCTTCCAGCATTTCGATTGCTGTATTCTGGAGTATCAGCCATTTGTGATGAATTATTTTCGATGAAAAACGATATTACCAGTCGTTTCCCACAGACGACGCTAATCTGTTGATGTAAAAAATTAGATTGTATCTAATTATTTAATCATAGATAAAATAAATGAGACAAAGAAGTTTTAAAGTGGTTCAGCCTTATAAGAATGGCCTACGTCCACTGTTTCTACTATTGATGACTGTTTGGGAATTCTCGATTACAAGTTCAATCAAGAAATTCCAGTCCCCTTACAATGAGGATTGTACAATGTATTTATAGCCCTGAGGCTGTAATGTGAAAGGGTAATACATTCAATGTTGTACATGTGAAAGGGTAATATATTAAATGCCCCTTAAGCATATACATCTGAATGATAAGCATTTAATGAACAGTCAGACTGTTGATTTTCCTGTTATTAATGCTTTGTTCGAGGTGCAGCTCGGACCGCCTAAGGTTCCTCGGTGCTCAAGAGTTCCTAGGTACTCAAAAGTTCTTCGTAGAGTTCTTGTTCCTCGGAGCTCCTCGGGGAAGCAGTGTTCCTCGTTGTAGTATGGTTCCTCGGAGCGTCTGAGTTCCTCGAAAGTGTTTGTTGTTGCCACGTAGATTGTCACGCATCTTCATTCAATTGGGCCATGTCAGCAGATTAAATTTGGTATCAACAGTATGTCTCTTTTATCTTTAGGTAGCATTTACTTTTTATATATATCTAATTTTTATACATTTAATTAGGTTTACATCTGAGTTTACATCTGAGTTTTATATTTTTATACAAACTTCTTTTGTTAACACAATAACATCCGAGTTTATATCTGAATGTCTTTGTTGTTGTTTTGAACAGGTAAACGCTAACTTGATGACCATAGGTAACCACAAACTTTCAATGTTTTTTGTAATTGGTACTTAACGTTGTTTTTATTTTATTTTTTGTAGTGTTATTTCATTTAATTCTGTGTTTATTCATGGGTTTTTTAGAAGCTTCTTTTTTGCAAGAGTTGTTCTCAATTATCTGTTCTTTGCGTTGAATGGATTTGGTTCAGTATCAAGGCCAAAAATTATGTTTTAGATGTGTTTTTTTTATGTGAAACTTGCCTTCACCTGTGGAAAATTAGCGTCATAGCTTCTTTGAGGTTGTGGAGTTCGTGTTTATCATTTTTTTATGATACAAGGTGCAGATATACATACCATGAAGCTTGCGTGTTTGTGGTAGTTGGTGGTGGTGTTGTGTCATAAGTACAAGTACGAATATTGGGACAAAGTTATCTCCGTGTGCGGGCTATTTATATTTCAGTCGAGACCCAAATCCAAGACCCACCACCACCCAATTTGGCTCCAAGACGATACGATTGTTTTTTAAGATTTGGGTTCAATCTCAGTTTTAACTTACAATGAATGATTAGGGTTAACTTATAGGCTTTAATATTTAGGGGTTTCATCTAATTAATTTTTTATTTTTAAATTTTTAGGTTGGTGGTTTCAATAGTGAGCTCTTAGTGTTTTCGAATTTACCCGCGGAAGGTATATTCTCTTTGTCCTTCTCTCAATTGGTTTATTTCTTATGTTTAATAGGTCAGTTGTAATATTTTTATACATATATGTTTTATTATGTTTAATTGGTTTGGTTTCTAATATGTAATTGAGTCATTTTGAATTGTGTGTACTTTGTTACGTTTTTTTCAATTCAAAATTGTGTAATCTCTTTTTGTGTTGTCTTCGTTTCTTACACTAATTTCACTATTGTTTGACAGGTTGAGGACTTAAATTGGGGTTGTGAGTTTGTGTAGTATTGGAGTTCGAATGTGAACATCATCCTTACTGCCTATGTGTCGTTTTTTTGCTGCATCTGGTGGAGGAGGCAAATTCACCACAAATTTTTGAAGACTATTAATGAGGACGTCAAGAAAGTTCACATGGGGAAGGAGGCAAAGTCACTGCTCTTACAGGAGGGCCAGCAGGTGAAGCTCACTGCGAACACGTGACAGTTGGTTAGTTCACATCGAACACGGGCCAATAAGAAGTTTGTTTCATTGAAGCTTTTGTTAGACGAATTTGAGATTTTTTTTTTGTTGCCCCTTAAACATGATGGATTGTCTAATAAACAAAGGAGACTATGCCCAATTTTTTTAAAAAATTAACACTTTATTTTTTTGAGACACAGTGAATTTGATTGATGAATATTGTATATTTCATTTTATATGAGAATTTGTTTGATGAATTTAGAGAATTTGGATGTTGTTGGACTATTTGTTATTTGTTAAGCAGTGTGAATAGTTCCATAAACAAAGGAGACTATGGCCATTTTTTTTTAAAATTTGACACTTTATTTTTTTGAGACACAATGTGAATTCGATGGATGAATATTGTATATTGCATATTATATGTGAATTTATTTGATGAATTTAGATTATTTGAATGTTATTGGACTATTTTTTATTTGTTAAGCATGGTGAATAGTTCTATAAATAAAGGATATTATAGCCAATTGTTTTAAAATTACACTTCAATTTTTTTTGCATTTTGCTATTACGTACTTTGAAAAATTATCGTCGTTTCGCGATTACATACTTTGGAAGATTTTCTTCGTGCCTTCAGGCACGGGCATACGCTAGTATATATATACAGAAAGTCTCCTATAAGGACTCCTTATGGTGCAGACCCCGGCACATACCATTCTTTTAAAATAGTAAAAAAAATATTTCTTTAATGAAACTACATGGATATGATGTCCATGGTTAGAAGATAAGCTCCATTTTTTTTCATAAAGAAATTGAATAAAAAAACCGCTGAGGTGAGGTGATATGTAAAAAAATAGCATAAATATTCATTTTCAACCATTAAAATGTTGGGTCGGCACCATCCACTTTATTGATTGAATTTTTTGATGAAATTTTATGGATATGATCCTCTCACTGTCATGAAGTTTCATAAAAAAAATTCAATCAAAAAGTGGGTGAGATGATCGCCACCATTTCAACGGTCGAAAATGCATATTTATAGCATTTTTTACATATCACCTCATCTCAACGTTTTTTTTATTAAATTTTTTGATGAAAAAAATTGGAGAGGATGCTCTTACCGCGGAGATCATATCCACGAAGTTTCATAAAAAAATTCATTTTTTTACTATTTAAAAAAAAATAGTATGTATCGGGGTCTGCACCATAAGGAATCCTTACAGGAGGGAGCTCTTTCTCTCTCTCTCTCTCTCTCTCTCTCTATATATATATATATATATATATATATATATATATATATATATATATATAAGCTCTAGTAAGTAAGTTTTTTCAAAATAAACGGGCAAACTAGGCATCAAATCACTTGGTATGTTTATTTAAACTAGTTGTGCGCATGTGCGTTGCACGTGTGAATGAATTCAGATATTCAACGTGATGAGATAAAGTAATGGAAAAAGTTCTATAAGTAGAAAAATGGATAATGTAACCACTTAAACCCATAACAAAGAAATAATTATTGTGAATTTGTGAGCACCATATGTATCAAAACTTACATAGAAATATTATAATATTTTAAAAATTACAATCATATTAAAATCCGCTCAAACAATTTATTATGAAAATAGATAATATCACAGGTGTTCATGTTAGTGGTTATTGACATGTACATATATATTGTTAAACAAATTTAGGGAAAGTTGGGTCTTATAAATAAATTGTGTCGTATACCACAATATAATATTCACACATCTAGATAAAAAAATATATTTTATCATACCTTAAGTTATTTCAATCCTTGATATACCAAATACATATTCATATTCTTTAATTATGTCTTTTTTTTTATTCATATTCATTAATTATATCTTTTCTTTGATATTCATCTATTATGTCCTTATATAGTAAGTACATATTCCTATTCTTATATAGTAAGTACATACTCCTATTCTTTAATTATATCTTTTCATTGATATTCATGTACCCAGATGGATTCATAATGCACTTATAAGAAGGGAAAAATTAATTATGATTAAATAAAACAATAATATGAGACATGTGATAATGAGGAAAAAGTGTAATTTTTTAAGAATAAAGTTAGTCAAATCTCGAATCAATATTTTTTCAATCAATTATTTTTTAAGTAGCTATATTCTACAATAATAAAGTTTAGCAATTCTAATGGGTCAAGGTATGACATTTTTCATTGATATCATGTGTGTAGTTGAGTGAAAATGGCCAATCCAATTAATACATCACTATTGGAGCGGGATATTGTAAGAGTAAAACATATAAAGATAATTACAAAAGAAAAATTTGTACATTCAACATTGTCACTAACTCAAATTACAATATTCATTACCCATCCACAACACACACACTAAATAAAAATAAATTATTAAATTAAAGTTTAGCTCCATCTCTATTTAAACTATAGTTTGTCTATGTGAAATCATTTACACATAATTACAATACACAGTGCTTATCATCATGCTTCAGATTGTATTATCTTTTCTTGGATATTGAACGAAAATCAACACAAAAGGGGGAAAAACATATCATGGCAACCCAATTTAAATAAAAAAATAAATATGAAAGGTAGCATTCAAGAATTAATTACCAACAGTAATAGCGCCAACCCATTTTTGTGATATTCCTTCTTCAAATGATTCATTCTAGGAATCATCCCCCAAGTTATGATGAATTTATAAATTAAAATAACCTAATAGAATTTAAGCCTGCCAAAACTTAAACCAGGAAGAACTTGAACTTGAAACTCAAAGTCTGTAATGTCCCATTAGTTGTAGAAATTAGAAACATTACCAAAACCTTCAAACACTTAATAAACCACCACCACATCTGGTGTAAAACGGTCATAAAAAAAGGATTCAGCATGAGCATTCTTAAACAATAGAAGAAAATGGAATCTATAAGAAATTATAGAAATCCACAATGGACACCCCACCCTCACCTATTATTGAGTCCTAGTTTTTTCTTCTACTTGCGTTCATTTTACAAGTTTCATTATCTATTAGATGTTTTTTATGATGCACATGAGTAGTTTCATTTCCATATAAGTTGTAACTTATACTTTTTTGGGTAGGTTGTTAATTGTTGAACAAAGAAAAATCCAAAAATTCCATAAAAGAAACATGAAAACTCTATTAGAAGATATACATACCCCAAAACACAAGTTAACACCCCCTCACTCAAAAAACTAAAACACACAAACAACTACCTCTCTTGTCTCTCACAAGATTTGTCCTAAAAATCTTCCTCTCTACTCTCTCACCTACACCGTCTCTCTCCATATAAACAAAATATGGTTTAAACAAAACATGAAGTGTCATTATACACCATATAAACAAAATATGGTTTATGCAAAATAGGAAGTGGCACTATTACAAAACATATTTTTTTTAACAAATAGAAACTTAACCAATATAATTTTAACTGAAGTAACAACACAAATTTTGACCAATATAAATTTTTTCAATACTAATTTTCAAATAGATATATACATGTAGTTTGTGTAGCAAAAATGGTATTCAATTTTTAAAAAGTAGGATGAAATTCTTGTTCATTTTTTCCAACTAAACCCATCATTTCTGAACAGCTAAACACCTCTCCACTTTTTGTGTACAAAAAATGGTATTGTGCCACATTAACTCAAATAAAAATAAAAAAGTAACCAACATAAATTTTTTCAATACTACTTTTTTAAAACTATACACATGCATTTTGTGCAGAAAAATGATATACAATTTAAAAAAAGTAGGATGAGATTCTTGTTTATTTTTCACAACTAAACCCACAACCATTTTTGTTCGTTAAAATTCACACAAACGATTCCATTTAACTCCATTTAACCTCAATGCATTCCATTTTTTGAACAGTTATATACCTCATCCCATTCTATCAATTCAGTTTAAAGGTAGATAAAATGGTAGGTGGTGGGTTTTTTAATCATACCTTAGATGCAACACAATGTTGAGGTGCTGTCTGCATTGGAGAGGAGAGATGAGCGAGAAAGATTTTAGGGTTGGCTGCGTGAAAGGAGGGAGAATGATTTTTAGGGTTTTGTGAGATGAATGTATTAATGTTCAAATTGAAATGTTGAATGAAGGGTATGTTTCAGATTCAGAGGGTTTTTCTGAGGATGAATGTATTAATGTTGAAATTGGAAGGTTGGATCCGGACATATAAGCTTTGAAGGGTAGGATTGGAATTGCATATTGTTTTAGGGGTTTTTGATCTTTTGAGATTTGGAATAAAACTTCCCTCTTTTTAAGTAGTAGATATAAGTGGATTTTTACTTTTATCACAAATACTACTCTTTATCAGTCATCCAAAACATCATTGGAATATGAACTAGTTTAAAAAGTCATTCTCAGATGTAAATATGAAAATAAATTATGGAGTTTTGTTTATAAGGTCCTTGCCCAAACAGAGATGAAAGAATAAAAGCAAAATACCCCAAAAAGAATTATAGGAGCCAAGAGCCGTTTGAGCCCTACTGAAATTTTAAGATATGGAAGTTGGGCGAACTCTCCCTATTTAAGACCCGAGGTTCATTGGAGAAAGTTGTTCGGATGTATTGTTCAAAGGTAGTTGTTCAGATATCAAATTGCTTAGATTTTTGCAGTATTCAAGCCGGTCAGACTTAAGTGTTTCGGAAGTCGAGGTGATTCAGAGGTCATAGTGCCTCAGCAGGTTGCAACTCTTTGGAGGTAACTATTTCGAGGACGTAGTGCCTTTTTATTATTATGTATATTTGTACAGTTGTACATGCATGTTAGTGGCAATATATTGTGCGGCTCAAAATCAATTTGTATCATATATCTTTTTCTTTCGGCTCAAAATTAATTTGTGTCAGCTTAATATTGCTGACACACGCAGATAATCATTATATTTTATTGAAATTTGACGTACGATTTTAGGGTATCCGACAAACATTCTGTACATGCAAGTAATTAATACCCTCACAAATTTGTGTGGCTCATAAGTTCGAAGAGTAGTATACATCTTTATTATTTTTTTAATCGGTCATTATTAAGTCAAATTTAAAAATAGCAACACTATATGTTTCTTCCTTGTGACAGAATTTTTTATGCATATTCTTACATATTTTTAATTATGCCGATTTATATATTCAAACTATTTTTTATTTGAGATAAATATCAGCTCATCTTATATCTCAATCAGTATGATTCATGATGTTCATAAAAGAAATATATATGGAATATTCAACAAAGCAAATGATAGAATATGAGAAGTAATGCTTATCTTTGTTGAAGAAAAGTGTCCCACCGCCACTGAGTTCTTCATATGCGCACGAGGCATTACGCAATCGGAATCACAAATACCTCCCTAGCGGAGTTGCCAAATATAAGATATGAGTGAAGATTTGAGGAAGCACCGCGTTGAGCGTATTTTAGACTTAAGCAACGTTATTGTACCTACGTATCCATATCGTTGCAGAATCAAAGTCTGCGTAGTTCGTGGGTCTGTACGATATGCCAAAAAACTCGATTTCTGTGGTTTTGGTGGGAGAGGGGTTCCAAATCCGATTAATCGCCTCCAAACGCCCATACACCATAATAAAACTATGAAAATTCGCTCATCACTATCGAACCCGTGAAGGAGTTTAAGAGGTGCGTGAGGGAGAATAGTTGGGTTTCCTCTCCTTACTTTGCCCCCAAGACCATCATCCATCAAATGAGGGGGCAAATCCTCTTTTATAGCAAAAGTGCCTCAAGTGGACTCGACACATGTCATGTA
Organism: Sambucus nigra; assembly: GCA_949130495.1. Lineage (NCBI taxonomy): Eukaryota > Viridiplantae > Streptophyta > Magnoliopsida > Dipsacales > Adoxaceae > Sambucus > Sambucus nigra. The sequence goes on from OX422214.1 coordinate 525,812,886, forward strand.
ATCTGTGGAACCAAGTTTTCAATATTTATAGTACCACTTTTCACAATATATGTTGTGGCATATTTAAATAAATAAATTAGATCATTACTGGAGTATTTCCTAGTGTAATTTATCGAACATAGAGCATACACAATATATTAAATCACGCGTAATAATATCTCAGCCCGTGTAAGGGTCTGAATTATAGTAAAACTAGCTAAATCATAAATCAATATTTAATCAAATCTGTGGGATGAATTTATTAGAGTGTTGGTGGTTAATTTATTGAACCCCACTTTATAACAACAATAGTAGTAACTTTTCTCAAAAGGATCTCCTTAGAATGATGGTTGTTAAGGTAGGAGTGGAGAAACAATCACTCAACACTTAGAGATAGAGAAAGGAGAGAATACTAGGTGGTTTGGTGTGATTCTGATATAGTAAAGGTATGGCTTGGAAAACTTAGAGGGACAAGGTATGCAATGTACCTTTTGTCCCTACTAGGTCTGCAGTCGTTTGTCCCATCCAATAGACGACACCTGGTGTGAACCAAGGTAAAAAAGAAAATGTGTCTCCTAATAGAGACAAAATATTTAATTTGGTAAATATCTTTTAAAATGGTAACTTATGGTACAAATTTTGTAAACTCGAGAGGGGGCCTCAAGGACCAGCTCTTCTAAAATCATTAAACTTGAGAGGGTCCTTGAGGTCCCCCTTCTCTAAAATCATTAAAATGTGAGAGGGGCTTTGAGAACCCCCTTCTCTAAAATCCTTAAAACTTGAGTGGTGCCTTGAGAACCCCCTTCTCTAAAATCATTTTATAAAAATTTCATTTCTTGTGAGCAACCATTTGGTTGCTCCCTTCAGTTATGATTGGGCCTGAACTGTGTAAGGACTTTGGGTAACACCTAGGGTCTTTCTACTATTATTCTCTCAATCTTAAAGTGCTAAGTGGTTGAGATTGCTCAATAAACCTTGTTCCCCATGCACTAAGACAAAAGTCTAAAGAGATCCCAACTGGATTTTATGAGCCCTTCTTGCTCAACTAGGCTACCTGTATAAGAAAGTAAAATATTAGTACGTTAATATTTTATAGGTAAAAAATATTGGGGAGGAGGCCTTTTTGGATGGACCTTCTTGCATAGTGTTTGTTATGATGGGTCACCTGGGATAGAAAGTCCATTCTAGGTGGACCTCCTCGCCCAGTATATTTTTACCACATGTGAGCTGGGGCAACAGGGGTTGCTCATAATGAGCCCTTTTACTTTGGCCTTTTTTTGGTGGTTTGTCCTTTTGGGATGAGGGGTTGCTCGTGATGAGCCCTCCTCGTCTAAGACAATTATATGTGGCCTTTAAACTTGGGATGACGTCTTGCTTGGTGGGGCCTTCCTCATCTTTATTCTTTTCTCTCGTGTCTTGAGATTTGAGGATGAGGGGTTCCTTGTTGTGGGCTCTCCTCGTTCTTACTTCATTTATGTGATATATAAGCTTTGGGGAAGAGGGGATCCTCATGGTGGGCCTTCTCGTCCTCACTTCATTTATGTGATTTTGAGTATTTTGGGATGAGGGGATCCTCATGGTGGGCCTCCTCGTCCGATTGAGTTTTGTCTTTGCCAGAGCGCTCTTTGGAGGGGGCTACTCGTGATAATCCCCCCTCGCCATATGGGCCTTCTCACCCATTTAGTTAGGAAATTGGGTGAGCACCCCTATACAATATGTGCCAAATTTTTGTTGATATATTTTGAATATATTATATATGGTATTGTACGTAGGATTTGTGAAATTTATTTTTTTTGAGATAAATTGAAAATTTTCAAAAATAGTTGGTTGTGCTTGCCTTTGAGATGATCATTACACAAGCTTGATTTATATCTTTTTGTGATGATATCTTATCTTCTATGTGACGCCTCTCATTTCATGCTTATGTTTCTACATTTTTGTCTATATTGGATAAAAACAAAGGGGAGAGAAAATTAAAATGAGTTTGATTTATTGGGGATAATTTATTTATGAGTTTTATTTATATCAGACTCGATGTGTCACGAGGTATATATTTTTGTATCATGTGTGTAGGTACTTAAAGATGAATTCATGACACGCGGATGAAGACAAATTATGTGAAAGGGAAGAAGAAGTTTGAAGACAAAGATACTTATGCCATTCCGTTCTAGGGTTAGGAAGGGTGTTAGTATTTTTGTTATAGGAGATTTTTTATTTGAATTTAGTGTTCGTTCATGTTTGTTTGTTTTGTACCGGAATAGCCAAAGGGGGAGATTTATAATAACAAATTTTCTAGGATTCTTCATAGCATAGCTTTAGGCTAGTTTGACGTATCCCGTTACAAATCGTCTCATACCGTCCAGATGAACCAAACTCAAGCATCTTCAAAGTTGAAGACTTCCTGACATCTCATAAACGTATAAACAAATTTAGAGTTTAAATTATTGGACATAATTAATTTTTGGGATGTTTATTTTTTTATCAAAAATGAACAGGAGTTTTTGTATTTTGAAAAGAAAAATATTTTTTTTAACTCTCTTTCAAATGAGATTACATGTCGTTTGAAGGTCCTTCAATGTGTTTTTCAAACGAGGTTCAAATGAAGGCTTACTATTTTAATTTTTCTGTTGTCGTTAGACGCGATACTCATCTCATTCGAATGAGATGTGAATCTAGGTTGAATAACAATATAATTTAATTCAAACGATGCCGCTAGCTCAAAATTTGTGAACATCCTATTAATACCTGTTTCGTGTTTAGATTTTTTAAGACTTTTGTCAGATCTGTCTCTGCATAACTTTTACGAATGTTCTTCACTTTTTATGTTGTAAAATCACTATTTAATTGACAAACAATCATCCTGAATATTTAGTTTTGTGAATTAATTTAAACCCTAGAAGGTTTTGTATACTTTCATACACCTTTGTGGAGAAAATATCTCTATGTCTGACTTGTGATACCTGAGGGGACTCACTGCTGAAGACGGAGGCTGAAGCTGACGAAGGACTGCGGTCTTGTGATTCCTATGAGGATGATAGTAGTTCACTAGAGATTTGTGAAGATTAGTGCATTATACTTGTGGCAGTTATCAAGTAGTCTGTAAGTCAACTGTCTAGTAGATTTCTAAAGTGAATAAAAGGTTTTACCCGAAAGGGGTTTTAACCTGAAATTTTGCCTTTTTTGAATTTTTGGTTTATATTATCAACTTTATCACCTAGATGTATGTTTAGTATAAAAATTATAAAATTGGTTTAAGATAAAAATTGCACACTCTCAAATTGAAATATTTATTGAGCTGATTTATTTTTGCATTATTTAAGTGGTGTTAAATCCATCCACTCTTACAAGTGGAGTCAGAGCACTCTTTATTTCATCCCAATAACATGCATCTAGGTGACTATATAAAGATAAAATAAATCAATCACACAATGCTCGAAAAATGAGGAAAACCCAAACGGAAAAAACCTTGGATGTCCCAGCCACACAAATTCACTATATTAGGAGTTACATAAGGACATAACAAAGACTTATAAAATAGACTCGTCTCCTTTGCAAGCCTTAATGCTTTTCGTTTTTTATACCTTCTGTACAAGGACATGTATGATATCACTTATATACTTCCACAGCATGTGAGTCCACACAAGCATCGGTATCAACCAATCCAAGATCAACAACCATCACATAATATGGAGTCCACTGTATCGAAACCACAAACGAGCATATAATCCACTGTACAAAACTCTTATAAATCAAGATTATGACAAAACATAAACTTCCTGCACAAACATGCTATCTCAAACATATGAAGATTGAATCTTGGATATCTAAATAGTTGGGTGAAAAATAGGGCTTGGAGAGGTGTTAGGTTATATATATGAAATTGATTTTTGCTAAAATTATCATGTAAAAGATTTCCCAGCACGCCTATATGTACAAAATACAACAATAGGTTAGTTTGAATGAATTAAGTCACTAATCTTATTCAAACATAAAATCATCTTGTTCGAATGAATTAAATTATCTCTTTCAAATAGAATTCAAATGATCATCAAACGTGATTCTATGAACAAATTGTTGAGACGCGCTTGGAATTTGTTTGAAGGTCGTTCTAATGACATTCACTAACTTTTTTGAATGAATTTAACATTCTTGTTTGAACGACTTTAAAACAATAAATTCTTTTCCCTTAAAATTCCTTTTTTAAAAATAGGCCTCAGATAAGATTAAGAAACGCCGAACATGGAGTCCAAGTATAAAAATAATATGAATCCATATCACATGATATCCTTTAATGTTGAAGATGAAATGTTGCACGAAACATGACCCGATGTTATAGATGCTTTTTTTGGACACTGTAATCTTCAATCGAACACGTCATGTACTTTTAAAGGATAAAGCAACTTAAGTCCTAACTGGTGACTTAAAGGTTTTGTCCAAATGTAATTAATTCAAAACATACAAATTGACTCAATTTGAATTTTTTTTCCCTAAATAATCGACATATTAAGCAAAAATAATTCCATGTTGGGGACAACATGATAAGGAATATTATGGGTTGCATGAAGAACCCCTCAAATAGAATGTCGGTATCCAATTCGGAGGGAATACTTAGATTTATAAGGGACTACCTCAATAAGTCCTACCACTTGGAAATAATGGATGGAACCGAGATCCCCCAAGCTCAAAATGTAACCAACTTGAAGAACTTTCATTTCTAGGTTAATAATTTCTCCAAAATATTTAGTGTTAATCTAGCTTAGTGTAGCCTAGTCATCATAGTTGGAGACAAGTTAAGTTCAATGGTAATTATTTTTAGTTGGGAAATTATTCCAAGTGGTAATATGTTTCTCATCCCTGAGCATAGTTATTTCAATAGAATCTTATCATAAAATTGATTATCAATTATTTTTTGTATGTTTATTGAACTAACATAAAGCAACTGAACTAACTCGAATAGGTTGGTTTGCTACAACCCTTGATGGGGGAAAACCACACATGAGTGAATTTTAACTAACTTTACTAGACCTAAGAATGTGAAATACCCCCACTCTACCACCATCGATATTGTTCCCAATTTAACCACTATTCACAATCATGTGGGATTTTATTCTAGCTCACATACACAAACTAACACCATTGGGATTCGAACCCCTGACATGTGGTGTCATTAACCACATGCCTTAATATTGCAGTTAACAAAGGCTCGATGTTAGAAGAGTGCAAATCTACATATATAAATTATTACTTTTCCTAACCTAGGTGATGTAGGATGTAACTCTCTGGCTACCAAATAAACCATGGCATTAGTCTATGACAATCCACCCCTTATAAGGAGACCAACTTCCTCATTAGGATGAAATCATCCATAACCCAACACGTTGGCACACTTATTTTGGCTTGGTAGTAGCTCGGATATCTTTATCTAAAACCGACTAACACAAGTTATGTGGATTTAGTGATAATAAAACCACATATCTCTATGTGCGGTTGTTAAAAAGGGGACAATATTGGTGGTGGAAGAGTGGGGTATTACAATGAGGAAACATGTTGTGTGCGCTAAGTGAACATTAACAATAAACCTAGAGCGCCGGGTGGGGGGGGGGGGGTGAATAGTTTTTATGATGACTTATGGCCAATTTTTAATGTCAATCGATTTTTCTTACACACATAAGTTACTCAACCCAAGTTATACCATTTTGATATGACTAACTCACACAACAAAGTAATTGGGTGAACCTATATGACCAACCTAGATCTAAGACACCTAAGTTAATTTTAGTTCAATTCACTAGATTTAATTAAGATCTAAGTGACGTGTGTGATCAAATGTGCTCATATGAGCATAAATAATTCACAAACTCATACAAGATAGAATTATGAGGAAAAACCCCCACCTAGGTGTTAAAAACCTCGATGCACTCCAATTTTTATTTTTACTTGAATTTCTTTATACAAAAGGAAAGAAAGTACCTCTCTCATAATCCGTATCATGTATTCACCTATGGAATTTTCATGTCTTACCCACAGTCAATGATAATCCTCAACGAGCTCCACACTATAAGTGAAGAAGTCCATTATATTCTTTAGAGTTGCTCCACAATCCAATCTCCCCAATATATAAAATTGACTCTTCTTTTAGATCTAGAAGTGATAGATTATAGTAATTAAAAAAAGGTAAACTAAATTAACCAAGGATAATGTACATATCTGAACCAAAACCTTCTCAATTCTCTCTCAAAGGCATATATATATATATATATATATATATATATATATATATATAAGCTTTGACATTTTTGAAGGGAACAAGTGAAATTTGAAAGAGAAGAAAAGATAAAATGATCTTAGCCTCGAAAGTACTCTTAGAAAAACTTTTAGTTATGAGGTATTCACATGCCTAAAAAATGAGAGGGAACTTGGTCTATTTATATATTTTTCCAAAATCTGACGCCGTCGTGCACACGGTTAGGTCTGGGCGTTTGCACGATTTTCCTAGTACTAACTTTGAACCTTAGACATTCTAACTCCCCCATTTATGTTTGTTTGAAAGTCTATAATATATTTTTCTCCAAAATCATTTTAAAAAGATGTTCCTTGATCCCAATACTACAAAAAGCAAAGATTAACTTCCAAAATCATTTTCTCAAAATTTCTAAGAGAGTTTATGACATTTCAAATAATTGTTCCATAAATTTAATCATCCTCACCCACTTTGAAAAATGCTTTGTGCACGTTTGTGTATTTAGCCATAATCAATTCACAATATAACAAAAGGATAGTCTTCAATTCATGTGAATGCATGTCAACAAAAGTCTTCAAATGAGCTGTGGTGCATGACCATAAATTTTCAAGGTTCATTTTAACTAAACTAAATTGTGCCTCACTCATAATGAATCAGCTCTATGTGACTTGATAGAGTCAATGTTTTGACATGGGAATATAGCCAATTTATATAACAATATTTACATTTTCAATATCCCCTTTTTGCTATTTAGTGGCAAAACTCCCCAAATTCCAAAATGATCTTATTACCGTTGCAAGACGTACACTCCAAAATAGCCATATACTGAATGTAGTAGAAGATAAATTAAAAAATCCATAAGACTAAATGACAATGCAAAAGTCATGTATCAACATGGGTTGGAGTCAAAATCATCAATGTTATGCCTAAAATTATATGAAACAATAAATATCATCACACTGTTAAGCATATAAAAAAGAGTAACTCCCCTTGCTTGGGAATCCTCTAAAAAAGAATCAGTGTGATATAAATGATATAAATCATATAAGCATGTGAAATATGAAATTATCTAATATCAATAAGTAACACATGTGGTATAGACCCCTTAAACAACATCTCCCCTTAGCATAGATATTTATCCCTCTTTTGAAAAATCCCCCTTTTAGGAACAAGGGACATGTGGAATATTATTTTCTCCCTCTCAATATCCCCCCCCCCCCCCCCCCCCTTAGATGTAAAGTATTTACAGTTTTCTTTTCCCCTCCATATTATCACAGAATAAATACAAAGAGAAGAAATAGCATCAATGGTGAATATAACATGGTAGGCAAGATCACAATGACGTAGAGAACTAGTGAAGCATGAGCTAGGAAATCATGTGAAATAACATAGCTATAACAAGGGAATAAACAATGATCATATACAAGTGAATCAATATATGATTTTCAAAATAAAAACTAATGTATGAAAGATATCAGTCAATAAGCATAAAAGCAGGATATGTGATATACAAATAGTCAAACTAAAATAAAATCATGTACGAAGCATGGATATGGATCATGGATATGTCGATATAGGCATAAGAATATTATACCAATCAAGAATTAAGATACCAAATAATAAGGTACGCATTTATTGATATAAATATCAGCAAAAATATCTATAATCCCCCTTAATCGCATGTGTGATATCCATAGAAACACATCATAAGATATCAATGATAAGAGAAAAAAATAATGATACTAATGGAAAAAAATACACGTGTGATATTTTCAATTAATCATCAATACCAACTCATGTGAGATACAATATGCTAGCAATAATGAATAGGCATGATGACAATAAATCCACAATTATGTGATATCTAAAGATAACAACACACAAGATAAACATGCTATAAATGTGAAATGAGTAGTCATGAAAATTTAAAAGTGTAGCATGGGCATGAAATCACACAAGACAATCACATCTAAACCAAATGATAAGTATAAAACATTTGTACCCTCAAAAGCAAATGATACCCCCTAAACATATGTATGTAGGAAGCAAATCATGAAGTACATGACAAGGCATGTCATATGAATCATTTGAAAGCATATGAAATATGATGACATGACATATAAAGCATGTGAAACATGATAAGAGAGTAAGTATCACAACAAGATATCGAACAATCATATGAGAACATGTGAGCATGGATATAGAACAAGAAATCATGTTAGAGAGACATGTAAGATCAAAGATGTGAACACACATGTAAAACAATAACAACAATCAAACATGTACATAAACAATAGAAAGGAACATGTTATATCATAAATAGACCAATCAAATAATCTCACGGGAGATAATCAACAGGATATAGTACCGAATACTTGTTAAGACAAACGCACCACAAGGTCGCCAGAGACAAGAATAGATACAAGGAACAAGGTGTATCAAGGATCGAACTAGAAATATACAAATGTGATAACAAAAATTTCAACTTACAAACTCAATCGAAACTCACATAAATACAATCCAAACAATAATCAAGGCCTCAGTACTCACTCAAACTATATAGGGCAAACAAACACAAAAATGGTAGCCGATAACAATCCTATAGAAGTTTTTATGCTCTAAGAATCAATCAAAAACCAACTATAGAGGTCACAAAAGCTCCATGACGAGTATGTAGTCAAGGTACAAGTGTTAAGGCAGAAGGGTACAATAAAACTGACATACATGCAAGAATATATGTACCCACATAAGAGAGGATTCCTAGAAACCAAAACAAGTGTACCAAAAATAAACCATGATGCGCACGGACGCATTTACACCATGCAAATGAGCAGGATTTACACATGTTCGAATAAAACAAGGGAATATACTAATTCATCTTAAAATATCCAAGAATTTCTAACTCAACCTTTTGAATCCTAACGCTTTAAGTTTCAGTTATATGAATGAATGAAAATGCATAGAAAACCATTCAATTGGACTTTAAGAAAAATAATTTCAGATAAAATGAAAAAATAGGAAAAATCATAAACTCACGCACATATATACAAATACGAGTAAAAAATAGGTAAAGGTGTGATTAATATTAGGCAACTCCTGATTCAATGATTTGACACAAGGATTTCATTTAAATCTTGATTAAAAATGAATTTCAAATACATTTAATTTTTATTCACTCAGTTTAACATTAAAGGCATAAACTTCTCATCAAATTAAAATTTTGCAAAATTTTAATGTACTTGTAGGTATGATTCATGTGACAAATAATACAAAATCAACATGAATACAAACAATCAAATAATGAAAACATTATTAATAATACTTAGAAGATAATCATTGTATCAATATACTTTTGAACTCAAAATGATATCTTCAAGCCATTTAGAACCTTCATGCACATGTTGTTAAAATTCATTTGAAATTAAATATAAAAGAAAATTTCTTTTTAGAAATGTATATCTCTAACTTGTTTTTCATGATGGTTCAAGCAATTGGCTTGTGGATTTTTTTCTATATATTTTTGCTTTCACCATTGATTGAACTTTACACTCCTAGATGATACCTACCCAAAAATATTTTTATTTTCAAAATGGGTGTAATCACTGCTAGTGGTAGCCCCAATCAATGAATTTGAAAATGGTCTTTTTATACTCCTTCACAGCAAGAGTCAGACGAAGTCTCACATATGGACCAATGAAATACCAATAAGATCTCAAGGATTTGATTATGGTTGAATTACGCACTATAATCAAGATCAACATGATAAACATCATATGCAACAAGTAATATGGATGTGCAAGTAGTGTGAAATCAAATACCATAGATCATAAAAATTTTGACAATCATGATTTATCAAATGAATTTCAACCAAACAATTGAATCAATAAAACCATATATATCAAATGGTTTAAAATTTGCTTTCTAATCATTATTCAAGTTAAATTAATCATCAAATCATAATGAATCAAAGACTTAACCACATATATCACAAAAAGAATAAACATAAAATATTTTTGGATTTTTGAACAAGAATGATGCATGAATATTTACATAATCACGTTTAGACAAGAAAATAAAGCATAAAAAGAAAATGTATGAATAATGCACATATGCATGAAAATATCAATAACAAATGAAATAAGATACTAATTTGAGAGTGTGCTACGGTTCAATGTCTCATCTTATTTAATTATATTTTAATTTTTTAACTAGTGTTAATTAAGCCGAGAACATGAAACTAAGTGATTGAAACCGATAAATCTATCTAGCATGCAATTCATCAATCACAAAAGCAATTTAAAGAAAAATCCCAGAAAGGGTCGAAACGATTTTATTTCACTATCGTATGTAAACCTCAACTTATATATACATAGAGAAATACAAATGTGTTAACAGATGAATACTCGCAGGCCTCGGTTCATTGTCTTCAACAAGAGCTCCGACGAGAACTCCAAGAACAACAACGAAAATAGCTTCTTTTCTCCACAAGAATTACTCCAAGATGAGATGATATCCCTATGAGGGTTTTTCAATGATTCAAAAATACAATATGGGAGCATTGAGTGAATCAAAAGTGTGTTTGGCCTTAAAAATTGAAGATTAAAGTGCAGGAGGTCTGCAAAATGTGGAGTTGAAAAGTCTTACGATATACCTAATGAGAGCAGGTATTTATAGGTGAAATAAAAATCAAGGTGGAGGCATGTCATTCGAACGAGATGTGCATGTCATTAGAATGATAAAGAGATGTCGTTCGATCAAGGATCAAACGACTTAAGAAAGGACAGGCCAAAAACAAAAATAGTACGTGGTCATTTGATGCAAAAAAAGATTAGGGAATGGAGCAACCCTATCGAATGACATGTCCATGTCGTTAGAATGACATGTCCAAATCATTTGAATGACTTTAAATTAAAATATTTTATTTTTAAATCCCATCCTTGCTTTTGATAAAATAAAATCAGTTGTAAAATCGAATAAAATGTCCCCTAAATATAAATGTGAATATTAAGAACTCAAAATAAAAATAATATCATTATCGTAGTGGAGTAGTGGAGACCAGTTGAAGTTGAACGATGGGCGTTGAAGAATATGGGTGCATGATGAGCACGTTGCCAATGATTCGGATAGTGGACGTCATGGATTACCATGTGTAGACGTGCCAATGTAGCGGTATACGACATATCATATGTTATCTAGGACAACCCCAATAATTCCTAGATTATAGCAAAAACACATAAGATTATGACCTTACAAATCTCCCCCTATGTCTATGTCGGTACATACATAAAAATATCCGAATTATGCAATAAAAAAATCCCTAAGACATACAATCTAATATCCCCCAAAACCCTCAAATGGAAATATCAAAATACATGTCTTGGATTCTTCAAAATCCTCAAAACTTCAAATATCCAAATTTTTTGTCATTATCAATGTGTGCCAAATATATGATCTTCAATTTGTACCTACACACATGAAACAAGGAACAAATACCCGTGAAGCGCAAAGTATGAGATAAAATGATGAGCATAAATGATAAATTAATTAAGCACACGAAAATCATTAAATAATCAAACTTTCTCACTCCCCCATAATTCGTTCTCCCAATTTTTATGATATCCCAAATAGGCAAGGAAAGAAAACATAAGCAATAAATACACAGTGTGTCACGAATCAATAATCTTCTCTTTTCAAAATTTTCAAATTTTTTCTCACAAAAAAAATATACAACAAAAAAATCACACCATAAATTTACACTATGATAACCAAGTCCATGAAAGCGTAAGTGTAGGGGTGTGAAAAAATTCGATAGAAAAATCAACTCAAACATTCATAATGATATGTGCACGATGAATTTTGGATACTCCTAACGAATGAACTCAAAATCGTCCTTAGGTGTAAAAATGTTGAATTTATATGAAATTGTCTCAATCTAATCAATAAATCAAAGTCTAAAATGATTTTCACACAAATAGCGTCTAAAATTAGGTAATGTCTTTTCGGGACTTTGTCAGGACGTGCAATCCCGTTGATTTCCAACTAAACTCTCTCATAAATAGTAATGCATTTTTTTATTGAGGTTATAAATTATCTTTTAAAGAGATTTACTATTGACCCCATTTTGGCATATTTTTCTTTTTATTGCCTTAATTTTTCTTGGGCTCTTTTCAAACAGTATCTTTCACGATGAATTAACATGCCTCTTGCAGCCCTTTCCCATGTTCACTCAAATGTTTTCAATACTACTTAAACTCTCACGAGAAACGGTTCTTACATGCACTACTTTCATTGGCTCGTTTTTATCGCATTTTGTTCATTTTAAGGTAGGATTGAGATTAAAATGTTTTGACTAACATGTGATAGACAAGTACAAAAATCAAATAAATCCATGCACGTGTGCATTAAAGGAGACAATGAGTCAAACAACTAGAAAGTAATCACTAATTACATCTCAATAATTCCAAACATTACAAAGAACATGGATAAAATAAAGTTGTGTATTGAAACACTACCAAATAGTCACGTGGATAATGGAATGATGTGGTGACTTGGACATCGTAAATGTCCATACATAAAAGGTGTAAACAAACTACAAAAATCTTTTTGGCCTTTTCATCTTTCTTAAAAATCGAAAATATCTTTGTATTTTTCCTTTTTTTCCTTAAAAACCAAAAATCTTTTTGTATTTTCCCATTTTAAAAAAAATGAAAATCTTTTTGGATTTTTCTAAAATATAACAAAGGAAAAAAATAATACAAATAACACAGTCTAGCAATAGGAATCGAGAATATGTACGTGAAAAACCATCGTATACTAGACAAAGTAACCAACCCTTAGTCAACTGTGTGGATACCTAGAGACTTCATAAGACTCTAAAATCTAGGGGCATGTAATGGTTTCATGAAAATGTTAGCTAACTATCGGTTGATGGTCACAAAGCTCAAGGATACAACCCTCTCCTCTAATAGGTCTCAAATAAAATGCTCACATATCTTAATGTGTTTGGTGCACGAATGCTGGAATACATTGTGGGATATATGTATCGCGATAATGATATCAAAGGAAATAGTCACGGTGTCTTGTGATATCCCATAATCCTCCAGCATCTGCTTTATACACAAGAGTTGCATGTAACAACTCCCGACGATGATGTACTCAGCCTCCATAGTGGACAAATAAGTGGAGTTCTACTTCTTTCTCATCCACGAGACAAGAGCAATACTAAAATAGAAACACCCACCTGAAGTAATCCTACATCCATCCGCATTCCTGGACCAATTGGCATCCGAATAAGCAAATAAATGATTGTCGGTATCAAAAGAATACCAAATGTCGTATGAGAGAGTTCCATTAACGAATCTGATAATACGTTTAAGAGCACGTATGTGTGACTCTTTCAGGGACGCCTGATATCGCGTCTGACCATTATATAGATGCCCATATACCAAGTCACTTATTACTTTATCATAATGAATTATTATGAGTTTGATAACATCTATAACAATACAATCAAATAATCACCCAACTCAACTATGTAATACAACACATGTAATATCTCAAAGTCACATCTCAATCTAATAAACAACATATCAAAAGTCTAATACATACCGCATGTCATATGAAAATAACAAGTCATCACAAACAAATAATTAATTTAATCCTGTAAAAATACGGGGCATTACAGTACGTGCTCGAAGCGCTGAAGATGGCCATTTGGGTGGCGCTAAGGTATTAAAACGTCAATATTTATATTAAATATATGACTTTCATTTCATATTTTACAATATGTTTTCCAAATATTAGTTCACTAATTTTCTTCTTACTAGTTTGTTGGATATAAACAATTCCACTCCCCCTGAACAACATGACAATATCGTCAACATGATTCTGGAGTAATTGAAAACATGGAACAAAAACCTAGGCAACTACTATCTTAAGAAGGATCTAGTGTACGTATTGAAATGGAGAGACCAAGTCCTAGATAAAAAGCAAATGACACAGGCCAACTTGAAATTTTTTATTGACTTTGAGGCATCTGATATCCATTTGGCCACCCAAGAGTCGGTGAAGAATAATCAAGAAAAAAATGTACGTTCACTAATCCGACCAAAGATCATGGTATGGTAAGTAATTTTCTTTATATTGGTAACATATTGTTTGAGAAAGTAGGGTTCATACATATTTTCTTGTATCTTAGGTCAAACACATAAATTTCATTTTTACAAAATTTTATCTTAATTTAAATTAAAGTGAACATGCACAATAAATTGTGAAGCCAAATTCAAAACCAAAATAGAATGGGAAGAAGATAGAGGAAAAATACCTTTAAGGCAAAACCTTTAACTCAACACTATTTAAGTCTCAACAAACAATGACAAACTTATAGATAACTTAGAGGTCCACTAAGTTTAATGTAGTAGTAGCTTTGAATCAACAACAGAAAATGATGCAGTCTAGTATTACCCACAATAAGAAGATCTTACCTCATTATCCACCGATCAGTCTTGGGAATCATAATTCATTTCTTCTTTAGCCGTAGAGTCTCGACTCCAAAATTAGCAGTAGAGGTTTCTTTACAACTTTTTAGAACTATTGAATGTGCTCTTCTTAATTTGGTAAAGTGATTTTCAATTATCCAAGGGTTTTGGATAAATGTTTTTATAAATTTTGATCACAACATGAACTCTAAAAGGGCTTGTTGAAAAGCCTAATCTCGTATATCTATTTATAGGAAAGTTGTTGCAAAGAGATAGTAATTATAGATTAGAAAAGATTTGATTAAAAATAAATAAAAAAAGACGCATACTCGTTCGAACGAACTGCCACCTCGTTCGAACGATGTAGCCTATCTTGTTCGAATGGTTTCCAATAAAACTTCAAACAACATTCCAGTGCCTGCCAAAAAGATGAAGGGCGCCAACTCATTCGAACGACTTGCTAAATTTGTTCTAACGAATTAGCGGGTTTTGCAAAAAATCCTTAAAAAATCATTTTAAAAATATTTGGCATACTTTTAAAATAAAACACTTTTAAAATAACTCCTAAAGATTTAAAGATTTACAAAACCATCTTAAACTCTTCTTGGGTAATTTTTTTACGAACGATCTTCAATCTTGCAAATATCAACAACATTTCTTCTCTTCGAAGTCTTGATAATGGTCATGAAGGTGCAGTAGAGTTTAACAGGATAAGCCAAATAAAATCAAATGAGCAATTATAAATGTTGCTCTTACAAATCTCCCCCTTGTCTATTCCAGTGCAAAATAAAAACTGAATACAAAATGTTCCCTAAGACTAAAGCAACAAAAGCCCTCCTAAACTAAGAAATGAAAATGCATAAGTGTATAAGTCTTCAACTGAAATTCTTCATCTTGTGTGGTCTATGAGATCACCATTAAAGCAAAAGAGACTTGCACACATGAGATAAACAAAATACCGTGACGTGTACTAGTTTAAAAAAATAAATAAACTCCACCTCAATTTGTTCTCCCCTTCCTTGTCCATAATAGACCAAGGGTCAGAAACTAATCTTGAAATGTTAGTATCAGACGAATACAAAATAAAAAATATCACAAAGATAATCAATAAATCACATGCGGTGAGATTTCGAAGAAGCATACGAACTATTTTTGAAATTTTTAAAAATTTTCAAGTATAAAATGTCTTTATAGGTACAAATACATCACATCATGGAATAGCACTAAAATATCTGAATCATGAAAATGTAATGAAATTAGATCCTTTCAGTAGGCAAATCAACATAGGCATACGTAACAAAGTTTCACGAAGTCATGGGATACTTCTAAATAAATAATTTAATTCAACCTTAGTTATTATAATGTTGAACCTAAATGAAATTGACTTGACTTATGCAATATGCCATGAATTTAAATATTTCTCAAAACAATAATACCAAACTATTTAATCATTTTCACCAGAATCTGTTGTGCAAACCCATTGATCTTCTACTTTATAACACCCTCAAAATCTCACATATTTAAGAAATCACTCTCAAAATTTTGAAGATATCATAATTCTTATGTGAAAAGAAGCATCAATGAAATTAAAATGGAATTGACACTTCTATATTTGTGTTTCATTAATCTTTTAGGCTCTTTTGCAATTAGTATCTTTAAATGCATAGAGAAAAATGCTCTTTTATTGCCCCTTTCCATTGCTTAACATAAACCATATTTTTCAGGAAACGAAATCCAGACAATGCGTCTTACAAGTACAACTTATCTCTAGTACATTTGATTTGTTATTACACATTATTGGGATGAGAACATCGTATTCGACATAAGATAAGCAAGTACAATGTTCAAAAAGTCCACGCTGATGTGGAATAACGTTAATAAAAAGTCTAGCATGAAGAAAGTAATCATTAAATACCAACGAAATTCTAGTCATACATAATTAAGCACACAAAAGAGATAAAGCCATTCATCAAAACCCCATTAAAAAGTCACATGAATGGATGGAATGTAGGGGAGATTCGAGCATCTTAAATGCACATCCATATATAGTGAGAAACAAAATATGAAAATCTTTTTGTCTTTTTCAAAAAATTTATCAAAATAAAATCTTTTTGGAAATTTTTATGATTTCTCAAAATAAAAACATATAAATACATCGAAATACAATCTACAATAGGTATAAATGATATGAACATGATAAATACCCTATACTAAAGACAAGTCATAACCTCAATCATTAGTTCAAGAGGAGTTCTCAAAAGGAGTATACATACCTTGAAATTCCTTAATCGAACTTTGAGGATTTTTTACTAAAAATTTCACTTGCTCACAAAAACTGTCAAAATATCTATGGTTGTGTGTGGGAGCAAGTGTTGAACCGTGTGTTAGAGCACATGCGAGAACACGTGTGTAAGAAACTCTCCCTAGCTAAAATTACAACTCCTTAAGGTGACCTCGTTATTTACAATGGGAACAAACATAAATAGTCTTCCGTCTACCTAAATCAAAACATCTAGGATGAGCTCTCCTAGGTGGGTTATGTTAAGGCCCATAAGGATCCATCAAAAACTCAGGAACCGATTCGGGTGTAGCATGGGAAGTGGATGCACTGTCAAAACCTATTCCCTCACTCTTGTTAAAACCTAATGCGGGATCGAGGAACATCTTTCCAACCTTCTTCGATGTGTCCTCTACAGTGACCTTAACCTCCCTAGGTCTCGAGTTTCAAAACATGGGCTTCAAGGGTCTCATGAGTTACCAATTAATCTTGAATATTCCTCGCAACAACATCCATAATGTTAGTCAAATTGGTCTTCTCTTAACCAACCACAATCAATTGCTCGCACAAAAAACCTTTCAACTTCTAGAGTTAATTCACCGATGCCTCACACTCTATTAATACTTTCACCTCTTTATCAAAATCAAACATCCTAAGAGTCAAACTTTTATTTTTAGTTCATAAATATTTTTTGTAAAGTTCATGGTAGGTTCATTGGAGTTCACCTTCGCCCTCACTCAAATTCCCCTTATCACCCTCATTCTCTTAAGAATGGTTCGACAAAGTATTAAAGTTATAATACTTATTAATATCCTCATCGACATGAGATGAAATAGAAGTACTCACATCACTAGCCATGCACTCAAGACGTGGTTCATCTGGTGATTCATCCCCGAGATCCGTCGACTCGACTTCACTATGCTAAAAGTGACTTTGTATGTAGCCTTGCCTTTACACAGTCTCCTTAGACTAGTGGGAAACTCATGGGCTTTGTGTCCCTTCCCTTCACATTCAAAACATCTCACATCATTCTTAAAAATATTCTTTCCCTTATTGCCATTTTTATTTTTCTCAAAACTTTTGTTTTCTTTAGAAGAATTTTTTTAAGTTTTTTTGTAAACATGCAAAGTTCGTCAGCCTCAAAGTCAAACTCAAAGTCACAATAAAAAGTCTTTTCCTTTTTCTTTTTCGATTGAGATTTCAAAGCAATCCTTATTTTCATTTTTGTTTTGGGTAACATATCTATTTTATAAGTTTGAAGGTCTCCTACGAGTTCTTCTAACCTAAGAGTATCTAAGATTTCCAAAGAATTAAAGACCGTGACTTTAAGGATAAAACGGAATGCAAAATCTTTTTCACAACTCTTGTCTTGGGAATTATCTCATCCAAATTAAAACTAGAATTGAATTTATCAGATAATCGAGCATAAAATTTATTAAAACTCTCAGATTCTAGCATAGTGATAGCTTCAAACTTTATGGTGAGATTTTGTAGCTTAAAACATTTCATAGCATTGGTACCCTCGTGAGTGAGTTAAAGGCTATCCCATGCTTCCTTAGATGTAGTGCACATCATGATGTGGAGCTAAATTGTGGAGCCTCTTTTTACCAAATTTTATCTTAATTTAAATTAAATTGAACATACCCACTAAATTGTGGAGCCAAATTCTAAACCAAAATAGAATGGGAAGAAGATAGAGGAAAAATCCCTTTTGGGAAAAACCTTTAATTTTGAACTACTTAAGACTCAACAAATAATGATAGACTTAGAGAAAACTTATAGATCCACTAAGTTTAAGGTAAGAGTGTCTTCAAATCTTTAACATAAAACGATACAGTCCAGAACAACCCACAATAAGCAGATCTTGCCTCGATATACACCGATCATCCTCAGGAATCATAATTCCTTTCTTTTTAAGTTGTACAACCTCGACTCCGTAAATCAACCATAGATAATTTTTCTACAAGGGTTTATAACTTTTGAATGTGTTCTTATTGATTTGATAAAGTGATCTACAAAGATTCAAGGGGTTTGGATGAAAAAATTATAGTGCTTGATCACAAAAAGAACACTAAAAGGGCCTGTAGAAAAGTCTAATCCCGCATCTCTATTAATAGCAAAAGTTATTGCAAAGCGATTGGGATTAAAGATTAGAAAATATTTTATTAAAAAAATCAGAAGCACGAGTACTCATTACAACACACTACCACCTCACACGAACGATGTACCTGAATTCGTTTGAATGTTTTCCAACGAAACTTCAAAAATTCCAGTGCTTGCCAAAAAGGGGAAGTGTTAGAATTTGTTCGAACAAAGGAACCTCATTTTAATAACCTTTCACAACTCGTTTGAACGACTTGTCAAATTCATTATAACGAATTAGCGAGCATTACAAAAAAAATCCTTAAGAAATCTTTTAAAAATATTTTGAAAACTTTTAAAAGCAAACTCTTTTTTTAAAATGACCCCTGCAAATTTAAAAGTTTGCCCCCTCAAGACACTTATAGAGGAATTTTGTGACAAATTATCCTCAATTTTGCAAATGTAACCAACGTTTCTTCTTTTTGAAGTCTTGACAACGATCATGAAGGTGCAGTGGGGTGTAACGGGATAAGCCAATGAAAATAAAATAAACAATTACAAATTTTTCTCTTATATTCTTTAATCCATACATCAAATTTTAATGAATAATTTAATCTATGTAGGAGGCTGGGGGTGGCCCGGGGAAAAATCACATAGGAACGAATCCTATGTAATGGTTCAATGAAAGAGGGTGCGCATTATAATCCTTAAGTCGTTGAGACTCTGCTAAGTTAAAATTTCAATTATATATATATTAATTTTAGTGATTTATTAATATTCATTTTGAAGATTAATGACCTATTTTATACTATTTCAGGATAGGCTGGATGGGGTGCATAACACTCATAATGATTCTAATAATGCAACCCTAAGTACGAATACACTGGGCTAAGTGTTTGTGTCTAGATAGAAAAGGCATGCTCGAGGTGTCAGTTCGCGGAAGGGAAAGTTGAAGTTGACGGAGCTTTCTAGCAGACAAATCGCCTTATTTTTGAAGGTTGACATGTATAAATCTAAGATGAATTTGAAGTTGGATAATATCCAACACATAATTAATCATATGTTCGATTGGGTCAATGAGAGTTTGGATGTGGGAGTAAGGATAAATGATGGTGAAGGAGAAAGGAAAGTGTAAGGAGAATGAAAGACCCAAAATATGTCTTCATCACAAAGATCAAAATGAACATCGAGCTTTCGTGACACGCATACAAGATACCGAGTAGAAATTTTATCGAATTTGAGTCACCAAACGTCATTTCCACAAACATGTAACAAAAGATATTTAATGGAAATGATTTTTACAATGATCTTAAATAAATTTATTTGGATTTTAAAACTGAAAAAATCTTAATATTTTATTTAAAAAATAAAAGAAAAATGTTAATAAATGTAAAACTTGGTATTTAGAAAATGTATGCCCCACTGGTCATCCATGGCCCTACCGCGAGCATATACCATTGCGCTCACAACATGAATATGCTCGATTGTGGGTACCTATAGTGCATCCGCAACATTACTTAGTGCGCTCACGGTCCTAGGATGGGGAGCAAGGGTTATGAATGTGATTATAGCTACGTTTCTTTTAATAACTATAAAAAGGAGTGTTAACTTATTTCTCATATAAAACTTGCACTAACTTTTTCCAAAACCCTAATTTTCCTCCCCAAAAGATTTTCATTATTTTAACAAACTTCATCCATGAACTTTAATTAGGAAAAGATTTTATACATCATTGAAAATAAAAAATGTATTTTTCTTAATAAAAAAATAAATTTACATACAAGTCTAGAATGACTTTGGTGGACTCCAAGGCTTACTGAGACCTTGAGATCGATGGATAATAAGGTGTGTGGAGTGTTGTGTGGGAAGCTATAGTCCATGGACAGTAGTTCTTGAACTTCATGGGTAACTTGTATGTCAAGTAGTGTAGTAAGTGTCTCTGAATAATTATAATATTATGTAAAGTTAATTTTAATGTTGAAGATAGTAATTTAGTCAATTTTAAGGTTCCTCCAAAAGGGTTCCACATTAAAATATTGTCTTTTTCATTGATCTTTACTCTTTGAACTATGATTGGATTAGTCTTGCATGATTTTGATAATTTATTTGATTAAATGTGAGTTAATTAAAATGATTGTGACTAATATTTGAAGTGAAATAGCATAGGCTTAAGATTTATTTTGGTCAAAATCTAATTTAGAAACTTACTCTTAATTGAAAACTAGTAATCCATAAACATAAAAATTCCAAATCGGTATAAAATCTGTTATCCTAAGTAATTGGATATGAATTTTAGGGGCTTGTCTATGGAAGGTAAATTCATTTCTCGTTTTCTTATGTTTGACGTAGGGGTGGAAATTTAGGTTAGTCGTGTCTTTTTTAGGTTTTTTTCTTTCCATTTGAGTATTCTTAAATCTATAAAATATAATTGTGTCATTTGGGGTTAATACCATATATGAATTATCATGTAGAAAATTTCCAACCCTAGTTTGATAAAAAATAATTATGCCTATTTATTGCAAAGCATGCATGGATTTCTATCTTAAATCCATTAATGAATGTGTTTGGTCAATTACTTAAAGGTTTTGGACACCGACCACTATAAATAATGGTGACAAAATATTCCTAAGCACGTTGACAAATAGGAGGAAGATCACCACGGGAATTGTAACTTCAATTCACGATGGATGAATGCCTTTTTTAGTGTTGTTAGTCCATAAGAGTTTTGTCGAATAATGACATGTGAAATGTCAAAATAAGCATGGGATATTCTTCAAGTTACATACAAGGGAACATACATTGTTCTGAGTTCAAATGTTGAAAACGTAACTACACATTTTGAGTCGAACGAAACATTTGATGACTTGCATGCTTATGTTAAGCTCTCCAATATAGTAAATTCAATGTTTAATTTAGGAGATAGAATACCTAAGTTAAAAGTAATTAAAAAGTCCTTTGATACTTACCTTATAGGTTTCTCCCTCATTTCACTGCACTTAATGTGATGAAAAAAATGAACACTTTGAGTATTTGTAGGTGCTTTACAAATCTACGAACTTAAAACATACACTTCACCTAAGAAAAATAAAAGTATTACCGTGAAAGTTCATAAAATCAAACATCTAATATCTGATGATGAATATGAAATTGATGAGGAGGAAATGAACTTACTTGAAAAGGATTATAGTAATTTTATTAAATTTAATAAAAAGTTTGCTAAAAGTGATAAGAATAAATTCAAAAAATCGAGGTCTAATAGGGTAGAAAAACCAATAGGTAGTCGTAACTGTAAGTCTAAAAATGATGAGGTAAAGAGGATTTTGGGACTATGAGTATCAAGGTCATGGTCATTATTCCTTTGAAGGTCTCACCAAACTCAGTAGGCATGAAAAGTTCAAGGATGTGATGAATGCTACACTAAATGATAGTGACTTGGATGTCGACAATAGTGAGTCATAAATTGAATGCAATTTTACCACCTTTTAGACTAGGATAAGAACTAAGTCTTCCCATGTTAAAGCTGAAACTATGAAAGAAAGTTAATGATATCCTTTAAAATATTAACAAGATAGAGAAGTGGATAGTGGAGAAGAGGAATAGAATGTTGTCCCCCAAATGGCTTACTCCGATCTTTATTAGATGTTTCGCGAAATGGAGAAAGTTAACATATGCTTGCTCACCAAATTAAATTTCTATGAAAATGAGTTAAGCAAAATGAATACCCCATAATTTTAATGACTTTTAAAAATGGGTTATATTTCAAATTAATGGATTAATTGGATTTTATTATTAATTAATTCATTTGGGTTTCATCCTAATTGTGGATATTAAAATGGATGATTCTGGATATTACTTAAAGATATTTAGGTAATATATGAATGTGATGCTATTGATATTGTTGTGAGTTGTTAAATCAGTAATTTGAATTTTTAGTCGGATGCGGTATGGGACGTGTCGGGACTAATTTGTTAAATTAAAAAGGGAGTTTATTTTCTATCAACCTTATAGTCATTTCGAATGTGTCGTTGCATCCGGAAGGGTTGAAATAGTCAGAAAAGTCTATTTGGATGTTGAATTTGGGTCTCGGGTCATTTGGAAATGAATAGACAACCCAAAAGGGCATTTTAGTCATTTTTATGGGGGGATGAATAGTGATTTCGGATTTTGTCCTATTATAAGTATTTTGAGAATAGTTGAATGTGGGTTCATTCATCTCTTCTACATAACATTGAGAAGTCATCTTCTTAGAGAGAGTGAAAGGTTGCTTAGGAAGAGAAAAGCTTACTTGGGAAGGAGAAGAACAAAGACAAAGGTCACCACTACCAACCACCACCGGAAGCCACCTGTGATACACCACCCCAAAGGATCAGACCTTCATTAGAGGAAAGTGTTTGATATTTGCAATTTAAGTTTGTACATTTTCCATGTTAGAATAGTAATAAAAAGAGATGATTTTTTTTTTATGTTTGGAAGATAAAGATGGAGTTGTAATGGATTTCTGGAAATATGAACATATATAGGAATCAAACTCATGTTGTAGGTAGTTAGTAATCCACGAAATAATCATAAATCTGTTGAAGAAATTCTGAAAACCATTGATGTGTTCTTGAAGATATTATGTTGATAATTTTCTGGAAAAAGAGGATATAAACATGCTTTTAATTCAATCTCTTGATGATTCTAGGATGCTTAGAGCAGTAGAAATCATTTATATATGTTGATATATCATGTAGTAAGGTTTATAAGTCATTTGGGTTGTTAATATGAAGGTTTGATTGATAAAAAATTGTTAAACCCGTAGTAGAAGAAATGTAGAAAAACTGGGCTGTTACCTGGGCGATCGATCGATCGACTCCCTGCCTTCGATCAATCGACCTCCCCATAATTTTTAAAGCTGTTTATTTTTCATGTTGATTCTTATCCCAAACCTTTTGTAGATCTTTGGTGATTATTAATTGGATATTATGGGACTTAGAAAAGATCAGTAGGCCCTAGATAAGATTCAAATTAATTTGATTGGGATTTAATTTATTATAATGACCATAATTATATTGAAAGGTATTTCGGTTGCTAGATTCATTTGTTGGATTATAATTGGTATGCATGAGGATCAAGGATAGGTCCAATAGTGATGATTGACTATAACACCCGGGTATCCTTAAATTTACAACAGGGTTTAATCCTAAGTGAAAGAAGATGTGTTTATAAGAGATTTGAAACTATCGGTTTTAACCCTAATTAAAGGGAAAGTTTAATTCGTGGTAATTCGGGAGAAATGATGATATGGACCAGTAGGATATTAGTGATTTCTGACTGAATATATTATTGAGTAAAACCTATTTGAACCTTGAGTAATGGGTGAGGCTCGGGGAATTGAATTAAAGAAGTAAAGTCAATATATTCTAATACGTAGAATTTGAGAGATATAATGCTACGTATGGGAACTATCTTAGGGTAATGTGAGTACCTGGTTGATATTATATTATAGGAATGATAATGCGTATTTGATTGATTGATGATTTATGTGTATGAAATACCTATCTTACTTGCTATCGACGGGAGGTTTGCGCGTGAGGGCAGTCATATCCTGATGAATCCACGGGATCTTTGATTTGTCGCTCAAGAACATAGGTCTATGAAAGACTTATCGGGGAGCTGATAAGTCCGCTGACTGTGGGTACGTAGGTATGTGCGTGACCCATGGATACGAGAACTATGTTCGCCTCCAATTTGTATGTTGATGCTCGTGGTTTGAGAAATCCTTACCGAACCTTTTGTCTCTTATTCGGCGACCAGCGATATTGGGACATGATAGCAGAGTAATGCATTGCACCGCAGCTGTGACTCGAAGTTTCATATTATTTATGTGTGTGTGTGTGTATAAATATATTTATATATAATCAATTAAAGGAATGTATATAGTGGTTAAATTAATCTATTGTGTGATAATTGTAGATAACGGTGAATTGAGATAAAGAATTTAAATAAATTAATGAATATTTATTGAAAAGCTTAATTCATATTAATGATAATCGAATCATGTTAATGGGAAATGTATGTGAATGATTATATGATGTATGGTATGGGACATACGGGATTATAATGTGGGATGGGATCATATTATGGAATTTGTGAAGAGGAACCATTAACTAGGAGGTTAATAGGAAACGTTAAGTGTGCACTCTAGATGAGAGGTGAGAATAGCAAGTGAGAATTGGATACTAACATGTTCATAATAAATTATTTATTGCACTTGTTAAATACTTGTTGTTTTAAAAATCATTTTTTACAATCGGGCTCTGACCCGTTTTCTTGCATATTTTCTTTTCTATTGTATCTTCTATATCAGGTGTCCAGTAGCAGGGACGTCAACCTTAGTTGATTTTGATGAGCTATGGAGCTATGGAGTATTGATTAGATGCCTATCTTCGTTTGATTCACAGTATTCTGTTAGTTAGGGCATGTCGCCCAAAGGAACTCAATTATCTCTTTTCCATCTAAGTCAAATACTCTTGCTCTCGTGTCATTTTAATACATTTAATATTATTGTGATTACTATAATGGATTATAATTATTTGGGAATGTTTATTACAATTGCATTAAAATTCTATTGTGTTATCTGTTCGGTTATTAGTGTTGTAGAATAATATGTGTAGTGTTATTCGTAAACTAAAAATGAATTTTGTTGAATTAAAATTTGGAAAGTTTTTAACACCATCTTAATTGGGTATTGGGTGAGTTGTAAATGTTTTCGACAGTAATTCTAAGAATGGGCCAACTGTAAATTCTGTTTTAATTTGGTATGGGACTGGCAACCCGGTATTTAATTAGGCGGGGTGTTACAGGTGGTATCAGAGCATCAGGTTCTAGTGTCCTTTAGGATCTGTACGGCTTATTGTGTTTTCAGCTTAGCGTTCTTTGATGTAGAGCCCTATGAGTAGGATTATTGATTTTCTATTTACGCCTATGATCTTCGGCTATTTTGTTGTATAAAATACTGATAGTGTACTCTCGTTTCAGATGCCTCCTCGACGTGCACCTCAGCCTGCCCCAGCTCAGGGTATGATGACTGCGACCCAAGTTGCCGCAATTATCGATCAGGCAGTCAATGTAGCTCTAGCTGATGTTCAGTAGGCTCCAGTATAGGGCAAGTGTTTCCTACTACATGGGAACGAGCGAGGGGTGCTTTTCAAAAGGCACACCCACCTGATTTTTGGGGTGGATCAGATGTTGTAACTGCTAGCCAATGGAAGAAAGATATCTAAAGTCACTTGAGAATGCTCGAGTGCATTGAGGTTCAATGTCAAATACTAGCCACATTCAAGCTAGTAGGGGAAACTTTGCAATGGTGGGAAGCTACGACCACTACGGAGGAGAGAGACACAATGACTATCCAAGACTTTTGGATACGGTTTGATGGGAAGTACTTTCCTTCCGCCATCTAAACGGAGATGAGACGGAAACTACTTGATTTGAAGATGGGAGAGAAGACAGTGGTGGAATACGAGGAAGAATTTATGCGATTAACTAATTTGGTACCAGAAGAGGTACCCACTGAGGAGACGATAATTCTAATATTCACTGATGGGTTGAACTATAAGATTCTCCAGCATTTATTGGGGAATCTTTCACTACGTATGTATGCAGATGTTCTTAATGCTGCAATGCTTCACTGCCAGGATAACCGCTTTCATGCTCAGGGTGTCAAGAGGGGGTTTGGGTTAAACCTGTAAGGCAAGACTACTCGGGGCAGTTCTAGTGGAAGTCAGCCAGGACAGAGTCATCAGCATCCGGGTGAGCAGGGTTCCCAAATAGGGGATTATGCTAAGCATTTGTGATATGGAGATTCTCGATTTGAGGATAGAGGTAATGGATAAGGACAGTAGGGCCATCAGGGCCAGAGACAGGTTCATCAGGGCCAAGGGAAAGGAGGTACTGGCCAGCAGGGATGGGAACAATAGGGGCAAAGTGGTGGAAAGTTTGTGGAAAAATGTTACGTGTGCAGAAAGTATGGCCATAAATGACAAGATTGTCATGATAAAGACAAATTCCCTCAGCAACAAAATACTCGACAGGAGCCACAGATACCAGTGTTTCCACTAGCTGCTCTTCCAGCTCCAACTCCGGTGCTAGCACTACCTCCCATTCCAGCAGCTCCCATGCAACAGGGTCAGTACGGTCGTGTATATAAAGTCCATCAGGCAGCGATTCAACAACCACCACCCGCGAATGAGGGTATGTTTTCTATCTAAGGAATTATGAGGCGTATATTGATTTTTGGTAGTGATTAATATTGTGTGGGCAAAAGGGTTGCTAAACTTAGCCTCTAACACTGTTATTTATGTTGACTCACCGAGGGGTGTGGGACACCTATATTTTACATGTTATCATGTGGGTTTGATTTTTATCATGGGATTACTTACTTTGGGCATGTCCGAGCATGATGTGACTATCGGCATGGATTTACTTGTGGTATATGAGAACGTATGTACTATTACTAGCCAGCATCTTGTCTTTGACAAGTGTGCAGATGAGTAGACTTTATTTGAAATCGATAAAACCTATAGTGAGGTTATAAACTATGGACTAAGGACCCGAGGAGTTTCGATGACTCACTACTTTAGGTAGTAGTGTATCGGGGGGTTCCTTGTTTGGATTTCGCTTGTGAGACACCCCACGCATGAAACTAATTACCGTTGAGAGTCAAAATAAGTTAGGTCTTTAGGATATGAGTTTATAATCTTTGCGATATATATTATAATGAAAGTGGTTTGATAGGGTGTATGGGCGACCTGGATGGTTGGATTATAGTAGTTTTCAAAATTGCGAAACTGTAAGTAGTTGTGACTTCAGGACTTATTTGTTTAATATGTGAGGATCATTTTTCCCAAAGTTTGTCACGAGGACGGTATAGGGAAGATTGGATAAAGTTTAAATTCGATTAAGTTGGAATTATATGGTGAGACTTAGTGTAACATCGATGGGAATTTTCGTTAATGTACTGTATTGGCAGTACTACTTTAATTTCTTGCGATGTGAGATTCATACTGAGAGTTGACCTTACCAGTATGATTTATTTTTCTGAAATTCGGGATGAAATTCTTTATAAGAGGGAAAGTATGTAATACCCCGTAATTTTAATGACTTTTAAAAATGGGTTATATTTTAAATTAATGGATTAATTGGATTTTATTATTAATTAATTCATTTTGTAAGGACATTTTTGTCCATTATCAATTTGTATGTCGTACGCCGTTACACCGTTGAAGAACTCAAGATCGCACCTACATCAACGGATCCGAATATCAAAGCGTCTTCAACACCATAGCCTCTGCGAGAATGAACTTGGTAAAGTTTTCTTTTTAAGTTCCTTAAAGTTCATACTTAGTATCGGGAAATTTTTATAAAATGATTTTTTATATAATGAATTAAAGGAATGTATACAGTGGTTAAATTAATCTACTGTGTGATAATTGTAGATAACGGTGAATTCAGAAAAAGAATTGAAATAAGTTAATGAATATTTATTGAAAATCTTAATTCATATCAATGATAATCGAATCATGTTAATGGAAAATGTATATGAATGATTATATGACGTATGGTATGGGATATACGGGATTATGATGTAGGATGGGATCATATTTTGGAATTTGTGAAGAGGAACCATTAACTAGGAGGTTAATAGGAAACGTTAAGTGTGCACTCTAGATGAGAGGTGAGAATAGAAAGTGAGAATTGGATACTAACATGTACATAATAAATGCTTTATTGCACTTGTTAAATACTTGCTGTTTTAAAAATCATTTTTTAAAATCAGGCTTTGACCCGTTTCCTTGCATATTTTCTTTTCTATTGTATCTTCTATATCAGGTGTCCAGCAGCAGGGACGCCAACCTTAGTTGATTTTGACGAGATATGGATCTATGGAGTATTGATTAGACGCCTATCTTCATTTGATTCACAGTATTCTCTTAGTTAGGGCATGTCGCCCAAAGGAACTCAATTATCTCTTTTCTATCTAAGTCAAATACTCTTGCTCTCGTGTCATTTTAATACATTTAATATTGTTGGGATTACTGTAATGGATTATAATTATTTGGGAATGTTTATTCCAATTGCATTTAAATTCTATTGTGTTATCTGTTCGGTTATTAGTGTTGTAGAATAATATGTGTAGTGTTATTCGTAAACTAAAAATGGATTTTGTTGAATTAAAATTTGGAAAGTTTTTAGCACCAGCTTAATTGGGTATTGGGTGAGTTGTAAATGTTTTTGACAGTGATGCTAAGAATGGACCAACTGTATATTCTGTTTTAATTTGATCGATCGATCGACCCCTCCTGGAAAATCGCATATTTTTTTCTTTTTTGTTTAATCCTGTTAAGATACGTAGGAACCCTTGATTATTATTTATGGAGTATAATGGGTTATGAAGAGGACCAATAGGGTCTAATTAGACTTCGTTGAGTGAAATTAATATGAGATAAAATTGCTGGTTAACGGGGAGTTTTTCATACATTGGAAATTATGCGTACGTTTACTAAAAGATTGAGACTCATGAAAGATTTGGACTAGAAGGTAAGTGATGGTATACCTACTGAAATTTATACTTAGTGAGAAAGAATACTTCGAGAGATGAGAAGTAAGAACGAAGTAAATAATAAATGAGAATAAAAGAGACGAATCTGCTGTGAGAAATAATTGAGTAAAATTTGTGTTGAGAATGGATAATAACAATTATGGGTTATGGGCGAACCATATTTGGAAAATATAAATATTTATATTTATGACTTTGTGAATGTTCATATATTATGTACCTATGTATGACATACCTAGCTTACTTTCTATCGACGGGAGGTTTGCGCGTGAGGGCAGTCATATCCTGATGAATCCATGGGATTTTTGATTTGTCGCTCGAGAACATAGGACTATGAAAGACTTATCGATTAGTTGATAAGTCCACTGACTATGGGAACGTAGGTATGTGCGTTACCCGTGGGTATGATAACTATGTTCGCCTCCAATTTTTGTGTTGATATTTGTGGTTCGAGGAATCTTTACCGAACCTATAGTCCCTGTAAGGACATTTTTCTCATGTCCAACATGTTACATTTAGGTATGTCGTACGCCGCTACATTTGGCACATCACCTCACGATCTCACATGACGGCCTCTATCCGAATTATGGGAATCAAGCATTCAACATCTCCATCAAGTGTCCCATATCTGCCTCAATGACTTCACGTTCCATGATTTTAGGCTCGTAATGCAAGTGGTACGCCAGAGAAGTCAAAATAGTGAAACAAGGCATGATATGGAAGTTCAAGGTCAATTTGGTAATTTTACAACCATCTTCTGGAGGACCGGTCAACAGGAAAGTTTAAGAGCTTGCTGCAACGAAGATACTGGAAGAAACGACACCTCAATCTTAACTACGGTGAACAATTTATGGCCTTTTGAAAATGGAGAAATTTCAAAGAAAAAGACTTGGGAAAAATGCTAAGTGTTAAAGTTCCTTAGGCCAGTGATTTTTTTTTAACCGAGGGCTAAACCGGTTCAAAGGGTGAACCGGTTTGCAGGGTACCCAAACCGTTTCGGGGTACCTGTACGCTGGATAGAATTTCAGAGTTTTAAAAACGTGGAACTCTTCATTTGTTTCCCTATAAATACCAACTTCGGGGTGCTATTTTGGAAGACTTTGATAGATGAATTTGAGAGTCCAAATACCTCAAGTCTTCATCTTTTTGAGTCCCAAGACTCATGTTTTGATTCACACAACTTTACCAAACCTTTGTGGATCCGTTTGCAACCCAAGTACACATCCGTGTGTCTGTTCATACTCTTGTGGAGAAGACCGTTTTTCTTCTTCATTGCTGCCCTCCTGAAAAGGGAAACTTCCAGCCGTCGACTACAGATCCGACACCTGCGGGTAACTCTGTGTCACTGTATTTCATTGTAATCCGCGTAAGTTGCGATTTACTTATTATAATGAAATAAAAGGTTTTGCCCCTGTGGGGGATTTTTCCTGAAATTGTTTGTTTTATCCTGCATGCTATATTTTATTTGATAAATCATCTAAATGCATGTTTTAGGGTTTAACTAAAATTTGGGATTAATTAAAATTGGATTTTATTTGAGAAGTCCCAATATTTCTGCTGTAGCGATTCAACAAATTGGTATAAGAGCGGGTTACGCTAATTTATCGCGTGATCCTGATTTTTTGAGGATTTACTTTCTGAAACAATTTGTTTACTCACGTTTACAAAATGTATCAGAGCCTGTTGCACTGAGTTATTGTGTTTTGATCCTGATTTTGCACAAAAAGGGCTTTTGGTGGTTTTGATGATCTTCGATGTCAAATTTTTGAAAAAGTTAATTGGAAAATTCACACGAACTCTTGTTTTAAATCTTCTGTTGAAAACGAATCTGAGAGGTGTCCTTGTTGTGAGGGTGTTGGTCACACGTTAGATGAGTGTACCACAAATTTAAAGAAGAAATTGAATAAACCGATTTCTCATGTTTCTACCCTTAGTGATTGTGATTCGGAAGAAGAAGTTTTTTATGCTTCTAGGGGAGAGTTTCCCATCCATGTGATTAGTGATGAGAATGACAGTGAAAAGAGTGATGAGGAAGAAGAAGAATTGAGTGAGTTGCAAGTTGCCTACAATAATTTTTATTTTGAATCTTTAAAGACAAAAAAGGCAACCTTGAAACTAAAAACTTAACTGAAGAAACGTGCTTTAGATAATGATAATATTGATGCGTTGATTAAGGATCTTAGGGCACGTGAGGAGATGCTTAAAGAGAAATTAGGATACGTTGAGGGTGAGAGAGATAGTCTTAGAGGGTTGATGGAGACTACGAAAAAGGAGCTTATAGAGTTTGAGGATTCTAGACGAGTACTTGAATCTAAGATAGATGAACTTGAGGTTAAATTGAAAGATTCAAGTTAGGTGAAATTTGATTTGGAGTCTAGGTCTAAAAAACTTGATAAGATTTTAGGCACAGTCGAGATCAAAACGGATAGGGGTGGGATTGGTCTTGAAAAATATGTTGCACCCATTCCCACACGTGTGAGAGAGCCTCCTAGGATTGTTAAGAAAGAGGCACGTAAGTTTGTTAGGAAAGCGTCCCATAGGAACATCGTGAGAGAACCTCCTAAGATCATTAGGAGAGACCCACCTAGGCAAATTCGGAGAGAGCAACCGAAAAATTTGAGGAGAGGGCCCCCTTTAGGTAACACACACCACCCGATTTACTCTTGCACACATTGCGGTAGGCAAGGTCATTTTAGGCACTTTTGTTACAAGCTTTTAAATGGACCTAGGAAGGTTAATGAAATAATAAATTTGATTACCAAACCCCCCACACTCCGTTACACATCTATTTGTGTTAGAAAATCGGATTTAGAGGCTTATGGTTTATTTGTCCACGAATCCCGTTTGCTTGCACGTGATTCACCCCATGTGAAATCTTTTGGTTGATTGTGTTTGCATGTTTGTCATACACTAGTTGTGATTTCATGATATATTTTTGCTAGTGTGATGACTTGTACTTTTTGTATAATTTTTTTATTTTTTTAAAAATACAAAAAGATTTTATTTTGATAAAATTTTGAAAAATCCAAAAAGATTTTTGTATTTTGTTTGCACCCTTTATGGATGAACACTTAGGATGACCGAGTGACAACATCATTCCATTATTTTCATGTGACTATTTGATAGTGTTTTGAGACAATAGGGCAATTCATCCATGTGCTTTATAATGTTTGGAGTCATTAAGATGTAATTAAGTGTTACTTCCTATATGTTTTACTCATGATTCCCTTTATTGCAGACATGCACGAATTTTCTTGATTATTGTGCTTGTCTTATCACATATTGGTTAGGTATTTTCACTTCAATCCTGTCCTTAAAACGAACCAAGCAAGATAAATAATGATAAGGAAATTGTGCATATAAAAACCATTTTGTGAGTTTGTGTGCTTTGTTTTAAAACGGGGAAGGGCTATGAAAGGTTCATTTTGAGTTTGCGAATACTAAGCCACCATTAAATTGGACCTAAAAAATGGAGGAATTTTATTATCCGGGATCCAAAGAGGTTAAAACAGCCCGAAAAAATTGAAAGGCAATAAAAAGATATTCATGCCAAAAAGGGGCCATTTAGGTTTTTGCACCAATTGTCCAAAGTTTGAGAATTTAGTTTTTAACACCTCTAAAAGAAAATATACGAGGGAGTTTGGTTGGAGATTTTAAAACGGGTTTGCACATCCTTAAAACTTTTGAAAATGCGCTACATAGTTTTGGACGTTATTGGTGTGGAAATCATTTGACTTTGATTTGTTGATTTGCATAAGACGATGTCATCTAAATTTAAAAAAAAAATCACACCTAAGGATACTTTTGATGCTCATTCGTTAGGGGTACACATATGCATCGTGCACATATGATTGATTAAGTTGATTTACCTATCGAATGTGTTCACACACATTCATTCCATTTTCATGACTTGATTGTTTGAGCTTAAATCCATGGTGTGATTTTTGTATCATATTTTTTCAAATTGGTATCTTATTTTTGTACGAAAAATTTGAAAAATTCAAAAATAGTTTGTGAAGATTTTTTAGTATCTCTTTGCAAGAGCGCATTTTTCATCTGATTGATGCCTTGTTTTGAATACCGTGACACCCCTACTTTTCTTGTTTGATTTATTCTTCTCATTTGTCTATTCGGTGACATCATAAAAAGGGGGAGAAAGAATTATCATTTTATGGGGGAGTTTGAATTTTGGGGATGTTTTTGAGATTTGACTTATGTTTTTCTCATACATTGGTATCTATGTTTATATCATTTCAAACTTGATACGTCACTTGGTGTTTTGCTTTATCTCATGTGTGCAGGTACTACATTGATGATCATTGAATTGCACATCTTGACGATATAAGCTTTAAGATTCTTGAAGATTTGAAGAACAAACAACGAAGAATTACTTATTTGTATCTTTCCAGTTTTGGGTTCATGGGAGGTTAAATTTGTATAGGAAATTTTGTTATTTGATAATTTGGATGTTTTATGTATGTACCAGCATAGACATAGGGGGATATTTGTAAGGACATTTTTCTCATGTCCAACATGTTACATATATGTATATCGTACGCCGCTACATTTGGCACATCACCTCACGATCTCAGATGACAGCCTCTATCCGAATTCTAGGAATCAAGCATTCAACATCTCCATCAAATGTCCCACATCTGCCTCAATGACTTCACGTTCCATGATTTTAGGCTCGTAATGCAAGTGGTACGCAAGAGAAGTCAAAATAGTGAAACAATGCACGATATGGAAGTTCAAGGTCAATTTGGTAATTTTACAACCACCGTCCGGAGGACCGGTCAACTGAAAAGTTTAAGAGCTTGCCGCAATGAAGATATTGGAAGAAACGACGCCTCAATCTTAACTACGGTGAACAATTTATGGCCTTTTGAAAATGGAGAAATTTCCACGAAAAAAACTTGGGAAAAATGCTAAGTGTTTAAGTTCCTCAGGCCAGCGATTTTTTCCAAACCAAGGGCCAAATCGTTTCAAAAGGCGAACCGGTTCGCAGGGTACCCGAACCGATTCGGGGTACCTGTACGCTGGATAGAATTTTAGAGTTTTAAAAATGTGGAGCTCTTCATTTGTTTCCCTATAAATACCAACTTCGGGGAAGCTGTTTTGGATGACTTTGATAGACGAATTTGAGAGTCCAAATACCTCAAGTCTTCATCTTTTTGAGTCCCAAGACTCATGTTTTGATTCACACAACCTTGCCAAATATTTGGGAATCCTTTGTAACCCAAGAACACAATTTTGAGTTTGTTCAATCCTTGTGGAGAAGTCGTCTTTCTTCTTCATTGCTGCCCTCCTGGAAAGGGAAAATTCCAGTCGACAAACTTGTGGAGAAGCCGTTTCTCTTCTTCATTGCTTACCACCTGGAGTTCCTGCGGGAGATTTCAGCCGAGTCATCGAAACCGATGCCTGAGGATATTTCATATGTCGCACTTATTTCATTGTAATCCGTGTAAGCCGTTTTCTTATAAATTATAGTAAAATAAAAGGTTTTGCCCCTTTGGGGGATTTTTCCTGAAATTATTTGTTTTATCCTGCATGCTGTATGTTATTTGATAAATCATCTAGATGTATGTTTTAGGGTTTAACAAGAATTTGGGATTAATTAAAATTTTAGTTAAACCCTAAAACATGCATCTAGATGATTTATCAAATAAAATATAGCATGTAGGATAAAACAAACAATTTCAGGAAAAATCCTCAAAAGGGGTAAAACCTTTTATTTCATTATAATAAGTAAATCGCAACTTACATGGATTACAATGAAATACAGTGATAGAGAGTTACCCGCAGGTGTCAGATCTGTAGTTGGTGGCTGGAAGTTTCCCTTTCTAGGAGGGCAGCAGTGAAGAAGAAAAACGGTCTTCTCCACAAGAGTATGAACAGACACACGGATGTGTACTTGGGTTGCAAATGGATTCACAAAGGTTTGGAAAAGTTGTGTGAATCAAAACATGAGTCTTGGGACTCAAAAATATGAAGACTTGAGGTATTTGGACTCATAAATTCGTCTATCAAAGCCTTCCAAAACAGCTCCCCCGAAGTTGGTATTTATAAGGAAACAAATGAAGAGTTCCACGTTTTTAAAACTCTAAAATTCTATCCATCGTACAGGTACCTCGAACTGGTTCTAGTACCTTACGAATCGGTTCACCCTTCGAACCGGTTTGGCCCTCGGTTCGGAAAAAATCGCTGGCCTGAGGAACTTAAACACTTAGTATTTTTCCCAAGTTTTTTTCTTGGAAATTTCTCCATTTTCAAAAGGCCATAACTTGTTCACCGTAGTTCGGATTGAGGTTCCGTTTCTTCCAGTATCTTCATTGTGGCAAGTTATTCAAATTTCTAGTTGATCGGTCCTCCGGATGGTTGTTGTAAAATTACCAAATTAACCTTGAACTTCCATATCGTGCCTTGTTTCGCTCTTTTGACTTCTCTTGCGTACCACTTGCATTACGAGCCTAAAATCATGGAACGTGATGTCATTGAGGAAGATGTGGGATACTTGATGGAGACGATGAATGCTTGATTCCCGAAATTCGGATTGAGACCGTCGTGTCAGATCGTGTAGAGACGTGCCAAATGTAACGGTGTACGACATATACAAATGTAAGATAACGGACATGAGAAAAATGTCCTTACAAATCTCCCCCTATGTCTATGCCAGTACATACATAGAAAATCCGAATTATCAAATGACAAAATTGCCTATACAAATCTACCCTTTCATGAAACCAAAACTGGAAAGGTAGAAATGAATAGTCTCCATCGTTTGTTCTTTTAATCTTTAGAAATCTCAAATCTTTTCTCATTGGGTGTGCAATTCAGTGATCATCAATGTATTACCTACACACATGAGATAAATAAAAAATACCAAGTGACGTATCGAGTTTGAAATGAGATAAACATAGATACCAATAAATGATAAGCATAAGTCAAATCTCAAAACTCCCCCAAAATAAGATAATTCTTTTGCAACTTTACAAATAAAATCCAATTTTAATTAATCCCAAATTTTAGTTAAACCCTAAAACATGCATTTAGATGATTTATCAAATAACATATAGCATGCAGGATAAAACAAATAATTTTAGGAAAAATACCCAAAAGGGGCGAAACCTTTTATTTCATTATAATAAGTAAATCGCAACTTACACGAATTACAATGAAATATAGTGACACAGAGATACCCGCAGGTGTTGGATCTGTAGTCGGCGGCTGGAAGTTTCCCTTTCCTGGAGGGCAGCAATGAAGAAGCAAAACGATCTTCTCCACAAGAGTATGAACAGACACACGAATGTGTACTTGGGTTGAAAACGGATTCATAAAGGTTATTAAAATTGGATTTTATTTGAGAATTCGCAATATTTCCGCTATAGCGATTCTAAAAATTGGTATCAGAGCGGGTTATGCTAATTTATTGCGTGATCCTGATTTTCCGAGGATTTACTTTCTGATACAATTTGTCTACTCACGTTTACAGTCCCCTATACAACAACGTGATGTATTGGGACAAGATAGCATAGTAATGCAGCACCGCAGCTGTGTCTCGGGGTGCAGTATAGTATATATATAATCTAGTGAATATATATATATATATATATATATATATACATGTGATGATATCTACTATGTGATGATATCTACTATGTGGCTAAAGTAGAAATGTAAGATAGTTATGTATGAAAACACTTAGTTGGATTGAATTAATAAGGAACTTATCCATGTTGAATCTAAATGGATATATATATATGTTTATAACATCATTATATGTATTATAAGGTTAATACGTGCGAATAATTTGGGCTATAAAGAATGGATACATGTGGTTAATCTAGTTAGCGTGGGAACTATCACTAGGATGTCCTAGAGGTACGTTAGGGGTGCACACTAGATGAGAGATGAGGATTATCAAGAGAGTGTCACGTACTAACATGGTTGTGATATTAGCCGGTAAACATTTTAAGTACTTTCTAAACTATTTTTAAAACTGTTTTACACTCGGGCTCTGACCCGTTTTCTCTCATTTCTATCTCTATTGTATATATATGTATGTATTATAGGTGCCCAGCCACAAGGGCGTCATGCTTAGGTTCTCTGGATTGGACGTGATGCAGCTTATGTGGAAGTTGCAGGCCCTTGCTTTAGGCGACTTCATCATTGAATCAGTTCCTACTTTAGATCTTCATAGTTAGGGCAAGTGTATCTCGATTTCCTATTCCAGTTGGATTTGTGAGAGATTTGTGATATTTCCAGCATTCAGTACTCCTCGGGAGTCAACTCTTGTCAGAATGATTTCATTTATAGTTCATAACTTGGTTTGGTTTATCTAGATGGTTTAAATGGTAGTGTAGTTATTGTTATCCTATTATTTGTATGACTCTCAAACTATTTGTGACACCCCGACTAATTAAACACCGGGTAGCTACTCCTTTATAAAATTAATTCAAAATGCCAAGTTGGCTCAGTTAATAGCATCACTGTCGAAAACGTTTTATTATTACTAACCACCTAGTATTTAAAAAGTAAGTGCCAAATTTTTATTAAATCTGATTAACATGCAACAAGAGTAATGAATAACTAAATAACACCATTCACCATACTGAAGTAAAACGAATAACCATCACAAAATATAAATAAACTCTGGAGGAAAAACTCCTCAATACAAATCCCACAACTGATAAGTAAACTGAAATAAATAACTAAAACTGAATACTGAGCAATACATGCTAGAGTCTGAAAACTGAAATGTAAAAATGTCTAATAGAATTGGGCAACATGCCCTACAACTGATAGATGCTGAGACCAGAATCCAAATGAGAGAAGCGTCTACATGCAAATCCCTGTAGCTTCCACAAACAGCTACAGCTCGTCACCTGAATGAGAATCCTATGCTTGGTGTCCTTGTGGCTAGGCACCTAAAATGGTTTTACAAGAAAATATATTTGAAAGCAAATGGGTCAGAGCCCGAAAGTGGAAAATCATTTTAAAAACCTGCAAGTGCTTTAAAAACATTTAAAACATTAAATGCAAAGTACATGTTAGGACGTACACTCGCATGATATTCTCACCTCTCGTCTAACTGTGCACTCCTAACGTAAGTACCCATCTATAACTACCCTTTCCACTAGCTAAGTGACAACGTAACTAGCTAGACTACCAAATGTTCTACCCATAATACTCGGTTAATTTAACATAACAACGCTCGTAATTTAATAGAGGTTTAACTTAAACTCAGTTACTAACTATGCCATTGATATAACTATCAGCTAACTCATTATATAACTCGAAACAATACCGTAATATTTTTACAACATTAACATGAGGATTTCCATTAATTTAATGTATATTATTCACATCATAAATATACAATACAAGCACCCCGCAATCTAAGCTATAGTGCACACATACTCTGCTATCCATCCTGGTACATCACGTACATAAGGATTACATATTCCGAATCTCTCAGGAATAGTTTACCGATAACAACATCACAAATAATGGAGGCGAACACAGTCACCATCACATGGGTCACGCACATACCTACGCTCCCATGGTCATGCAGACTTATTAATATCACAATAAGTCCTTCTATGATCTATGTTCATCAAGGTACCAGTCTAAATCCCCCCCGTAGGCACACAAGGATTAGAGGGTCCTAAGCGAACGCAAACCTCCCCCGTGATAGCAAGTATGGTAGGTATGTTATACACATAAACTATATACTAAGCATTCACACATCTTAGATATTACCATATTAATAAGGTATTCTCTACATCATTATACCATTATTCCAAACTTATATATTTCAAGTCTCCCGTTAATATAAAGTTAAATTGCCGACACGTCTCACGCCGTGGTCCCTTATCCTTAAAACCTATCTTGAATTGACTATTAAGTTCCCATAATTCCCACATATGACATCTATATACCTAAGGTCTTTACTTCTGCTCTAAACCTTATTTCATCGAATTACACAATTTTACACTATTAACCTAAACGTTATCTCGCTTCACGAATTTCAATAATCTAGAATAATTCCTCGAATTGTATTCTAATTAAAGTCCACTATAATAATCACTCCTACTGGTCTCCTTAAGGTTGAGGGTATTCATAAGTTCTCCAAGCATATTCTCCGAGGGTTTCCACCATTAAAATCAAATTAAGGAAAATTTTACTCATTCTGGGAAGGTCGATCGATCGACCTATGAATATCGATCGACTTATGAATGTCGATCGATCGATCGAACAGGTATGGCTACGGACTGCTTCGTTCTGCAGATTTGAAAACGTCCCAAAACTTATTTCTAACGTGTGATTCTCAAATATAACGTTATAGTAATGTCATATAACAATCCTACAATATTACTAACGTCCATAAATCAATATTTCAACAACTATAGGCTACATATGGATCAATCTTCATCAAAAACCTAGTTTTTCTGATTTTTCTCAAGAACAGTCATGAACCTCATCTTAAATCCGTTTTTGGTATTACAAAAGGCAGTAATTCACATAATATGATCATCCAGTAACATTCTACATGCAACCTATATCCCAAAATTCAAACTAATAACTCCAATCTTATGGGTTTTTTTATTATCTTCCAAGAACATACGAAGTTTTTGAATAATCTAACATGGAAGAATCATTCTCTGAAATTTAAATGGAATAAATCACTTGCCTTGGTTTGATTTCGGATTTGGTGTTGATTTGGTGAAGAATCTCTGCAGAATTCCTCTCTCTCTCTCCTTCTCCAAGCTTTCTTCTCCAAAAGATGGCTATGGTGGCTAGGGTTTTCTTTGGGAGAGTTGGAAGACTAAATGATAACCTACGTATCTTATGGGGTTAATAAAGGTTGGTTGGGTCAATCCTTATCAGATTACAACTCTCAATTTTCGTCACTTTTAATTACCCAAAAATACCAAATTACTAAAATACCCTTTAAGTTACCGGTATGGCCTAAAAATACCTCGGGACCCAAACTATACCCCCGGCTAGTGTTTTCTGACTATCTCGACCCTTCCGGACGCGTTGACGCACTCAAAACGACCATACGGATTATAGATTTTAAATTCACTATTATCATCAATATATTATACCGTGACGCGGCGGTCCCACGCGTCTCAACAAAATTTCTAAAATGCCGTATATAAATCTCACGACAAATTTTATAGTACCAGATACATATATAATCATATATGCACATAATCAAATACCAATTCGCATCACATTAGTATTTATAACCCGGATTAATTACCAATTAATACGCTAATTAATTAATTAATCCCAAAATAAATATAGTCAAAAGTACGGGGTATTACATACTCCCCCCCTAATAACTGAATTTCGTCCCAAAATTCGAAACTAGAAAGTACCTACTAAAAACAGCTCTGGATAACGTTCGCGCATCTCATCCTCGCGCTCCCATGTGGACTCCTCGACATTGTGATGTCGCCACTGAACACGCACTAACGGGACTATCTTTGACCGCAGTTTCCTCTCGCTTCGGTCCAAAATAGCAATTGGCCCCTCCTCGTAAGAGCTATCCGGCTGGAGATCGATGTCCTCCACAGCAATGTGAGAATGAGCCAAATTGTCCCTAAGGTATTTCCTCAGCGAGGAAATATGGAACACGTCGTGAATCCGATGCAAGTGCTCCGGTAGTCCAAGTCTATATGCAACCGGTCCTATCCGCTCAATAATAGGAAACGGCCCCACATACCTCGGTGCCAACTTCCCCTTCTTCCCGAATCGCATAATCCCCTTCATCGGAGATACCCTGAGCAAAACCTGGTCCCCTACTTGGAACTCCCTGAAAAATCTCTTCGCATCAGCATAACTCTTCTGCCTGTCTTGAGCTACCCGAATGCGACTTCGAATCAACTCAATCCTTGCTGAAGTATCCTGGATCACTTCTGGCCCAAGTAATTTGTTGTCCCCCACTTCCAACCAACATGCTAGGGAACGACAAGGCCTACCGTACAATGCCTCAAACGGAGCCATGCCAATCGTGAACTGATAGGAGTTGTTGTAAGCAAACTCCACCAGTGGGAGGTACTGTTCCCATCCACCCCCGAAGTCAATAATGCACATGCGTAGCATGTCCTCCAACATCTGGCTGGTGCGCTCTGTCTGCCCATCGGTCTGCGGGTGATAAGCCGTACTCAACCGCAATTTCGTGCCCATGGCCTCCTGGAAACTTTCCCAAAACCTCGAAACAAATATCTTGTCTCTGTCAGACACGATATTCAGGGGCACACCGTGAAGTCTCACAATCTCTGAAATGAAAAGATGGGCATACTGTCCCGTAGTGTAGTCAGTCCTTACGGGTAAGAAGTGAGCGACCTTGGACAGCCTGTCCACAATTACCCATACGGAGTCATGACCCCTCTGCGACGTAGGCAACCCCGTGACAAAATCCATGGATATGCTCTCCCACATCCACACCGGAACCTCCAACGGCTGTAGCAATCCTGCTGGTCTCTGATGATCCACTTTTACAAGCTGACAAGTGGCGCATTTCGAGACAAACTCAGCGATATCTCTCTTCATACCGCTCCACCAATACTGCCGTCTCATGTCCTGGTACATTTTGTCCCCTCCGGGATGTACCGCGAACCGTGAGCCGTGCGACTCAGCCATAACATCGTGCCGCAATCCTTCCCCTTCCGGAACTACCAACCTCCCATTGAAGCGCAATCCCCCGTCTGAGCTAACGGTATAGGACTCGGCTCCCTCTGTAAGTAA
Organism: Sambucus nigra; assembly: GCA_949130495.1. Lineage (NCBI taxonomy): Eukaryota > Viridiplantae > Streptophyta > Magnoliopsida > Dipsacales > Adoxaceae > Sambucus > Sambucus nigra. Next base: position 525,855,302 of record OX422214.1, read on the forward strand.
TCGAACTATCTGCTCCTGACAGAACGAGTTATTTGCCTGTGCCCGTACAACCTTCGTGACAATCTGCGGTGTAACGGTCATCACAGACATGAAAGATCGGGCCACTGCATCCTGGTGTCCCAATTCCTTCCACTTAGCCTTCCACACCTCTGCCACCTCATCTGCTGGCCTGCGGCTCAACGCGTCTGCTACCACGTTAGCCTTTCCCGGGTGGTACTGGATGTCGAACTGGTAGTCCTTCACAAATTCAAGCCACCTACGCTGCCGCATATTCAACTCTTTTTGCGTGAACAGGTACTGTAGTGACTTGTGGTCCGTGAACAGCTGAAACTTCTCCCCCAAAAGATAGTGCCTCCAAATCCGTAAGGCAAATACCACTGCTGCCAACTCCAAATCATGTGTGGGGTAATTCTTCTCATGAGGCTTAAGCTTACGGGAAGCATAAGCTATGGCCTGTCTCTCCTGCTGCAATACACCTCCAAGCCCTTGCAAAGACGCATCGGTGTAAACCAAATACTCCACTCCCGGTCTCGGCAATCCTAACACAGGTGCTGAGGTCAATTTGTCCTTCAATTCATCGAATGCCAACTGACAGGCATCACTCCAGATGTATGGCACACCCTTACGAGTAAGATGTGTCAAAGGACCTGCTATCTCCGAGAATCCCCGAATAAATCTCCTGTAGTATCCTGCTAGACCCAAGAAACTACGAATCTCCGTTGGTGTCGTGGGCTGTCCCCACTCCCTCACCGCTGATACCTTTCCCGGATCGACAGATATTCCCTGATCGTAAATAATGTGACCCAAGAACTGTACTTCCTTCAGCCAAAACCCGCACTTCTCATATTTTGCATACAACTCGTTCTGACGAAGTGTCTGCAAAACCTGCCTCAAATGCTCGGCGTGCTCCTCCTCTGTCTGAGAGTAGACCAGAATGTCATCAATGAAGACAATGACAAACTGATCTAGGAAATCTCTGAATACCCTGTTCATCAAGTCCATAAACACTGCTGGAGCGTTGGTCAAGCCGAAAGGCATAACCCGAAACTCATAAGAACCATATCTCGACAAAAACGCAGTCTTTGAGACATCCTCCTCCCTGATACGCAACTGATGGTATCCTGACCTCAAGTCAATCTTCGAGAAGAAAGAAGTTCCTCTAAACTGGTCGAATAAGTCATCGATTCGAGGCAACGGATACTTATTCCGTATCGTGACCTTATTCAACTCTCGGTAGTCCACGCACAATCTCAGTGAACCATCCCTCTTCTTCACAAACAAAACCGGAGCGCCCCAAGGTGAGGTACTCCTGCAAATAAAGCCTTATCCCAACAACTGCTCTATCTGATCCCGTAGCTCTCTCATCTCAGCTGGAGCCATACGGTACGGTGCGCGTGCTATAGGTCTCATACCTGGTAGCAAATCTATAACGAAGTCTATCTCCCGACTGGGTGGTAAGCCTGGTATCTCCTGAAACACATCTGAATACTCCCTGACAACCGGGATCGAATCCAAAGGAATCACAACCTCCTTAGAGGTATCATCCTCTATGTAGTACAAATGAGCGGTCGATCCTCCCTCTGGGCGAGGCATCGCCACTATAAACATCTCCTGCCCCGGAATGGCAAAAACAATGCTCCCGCTGAAGCAATCAATCATGGCCCTATATGCTACGAGCCAATCCATACCGATGATCACATCGTGAACATGCATGTCTAACACTAACATGTCCGCAGGCAATACCAAACCACCAACCTCTACCCCCACTCCCCGGCATATAAAGAAAATAAGTGACCCACTCCCTAATGGTGAGTCGACACACGTCACTGTGCTCTCTGCCGTAGCTAACAATCCTAAAGCTTTCGCGAAGTGTGTAGTAATAAAACAGTGTATAGCACCCGTATCAAATAACACCCGACCCATAGTGCCATGGATAGGAAACGTACCCTCGATCGCGGGCGGTGCCTGTGGAACTGCAGCCTGGTGAACGTTGTAGACACGTCCATACTGTAGCTGCCCCTGCTGAGCTGGGACTGCTGGAATGGGTGGCAATGCTGCCATCTGTGGCGGTGCAGGAAGAGCGGAGGGAAACATAGGTCTCTGTGGCTCCTGGCGAGCACCCTGCTGCTGCTGTGGGGCCCTGCCCCTATCAGGACAATCCTGATTCTTATGGCCAGTCTTGCCACAAGTAAAGCACTTCCCTGGGAAATTCCCTCCCCTCTGCCCCTGCTGTCCCCGGCCCTGGTGGCCGTTACCATTCCTCCCTTGGCCCTGCTGGCCCTGGTGAAACTGCTGCCCATTCTGCCCCTGTTGGCCCTGCTGGCCGTTTGGACCCTGATGGCCCTGACGGAAACCTCCCTATCCCTGCCTGTAGTTCCCTGACCGGAACCTCTTATTGTCCCCCTGCTGGGTACCCTGCTCAGTCTGTCTCTGCCCCTGACCGGATTGTGCCCCGCTGGCACCATGTCCTCCAGTCCTGCCCTGATGGTTAGACTCCCCTGACCGCTTGCCCTCGGCCATATGAAAACGGTGGTCCTGGAAGTGCAATAGTGCAGCGTTAACCACATCAGAATACGTGGCCAACGATAGGTTCCCTAGCAGATGCTGACGGATCCTCCAATTCAACCCATCAGTGAACTTCTCTATCTTCTTCTTCTCTGTTGGAATCTCGTCTGGAACGATATTCAACAGGTTAGTGAACTCGGCCTCATACTCGGCCACTGTCTTGCCCTCCTGCTTCAAACTCATCAGCTTCCTCCTCATCTCTGTATGAACTGCAGACGAAAAGTATTTGCGGTCGAACCGCACCCAGAACTCCTGAATCGTGAGGGTATCCCTCTCCTCCGCGGTGGTAATGGACTCCCACCACTGCAGCGCAGATCCAACTAGCTTGAAAGTAGCTAGCACCTGCTTCTGAACATCTGTGCACTCATGCATCCTCAAATGCCTCTTCATATCCTTCCTCCATTGGCTCGAGACTTCCACATCTGAGCTTCCTGCAAACTCTGGCGGATGCGCTTTCTGAAAAGCGTCGCGTACACGTTCCCAAGCAGATGGGAATGCATTAACCTGGACTGGCGCGGCAACCGTCGCCTGAGGCGGTGCCTGCTGAATAACAGCAATCGCGGCATTCACCGCTTGAGCTACTATAGCTGCAACCTCAGTGGCGTTCAACATGCCCTGAACTGGAGCGGGCTGGGGTTCGGGCACTGCATTCCTGGTAACTCGTCGTGCACGTCGTGGAGGCATCTGAAATAAGAACAAAGTTTATAAATTCACGGTTTATAAACTTAAAAATAGCTGAAGAACGAAGCATACACAAAAAGAATACAACAGTCCAAAAATATAGGGCTCTATATCAAAGAAACGTAGCGGAAACATAATAGCCGTACAGATCCTAAAGGACACTAGAACTTGATGCTCTGATACCACCTGTGACACCCCGACTAATTAAACACCGGGTAGCTACTCCTTTATAAAATTAATTCAAAATGCCAAGTTGGCTCAGTTAATAGCATCACTGTCGAAAACGTTTTATTATTACTAACCACCTAGTATTTAAAAAGTAAGTGCCAAATTTTTATTAAATCTGATTAACATGCAACAAGAGTAATGAATAACTAAATAACACCATTCACCATACTGAAGTAAAACGAATAACCATCACAAAATATAAATAAACTCTAGAGGAAAAACTCCTCAATACAAATCCCACAACTGATAAGTAAACTGAAATAAATAACTAAAACTGAATACTGAGCAATACATGCTAGAGTCTGAAAACTGAAATGTAAAAATGTCTAATAGAATTGGGCAACATGCCCTACAACTGATAGATGCTGAGACCGGAATCCAAATGAGAGAAGCGTCTACATGCAAATCCCTGTAGCTTCCACAAACAGCTACAGCTCGTCACCTGAATGAGAATCCTATGCTTGGTGTCCTTGTGGCTGGGCACCTAAAATGGTTTTACAAGAAAATATATTTGAAAGCAAATGGGTCAGAGCCCGAAAGTGGAAAATCATTTTAAAAACCTGCAAGTGCTTTAAAAACATTTAAAACATTAAATGCAAAGTACATGTTAGGACGTACACTCGCATGATATTCTCACCTCTCGTCTAACTGTGCACTCCTAACGTAAGTACCCATCTATAACTACCCTTTCCACTAGCTAAGTGACAACGTAACTAGCTAGACTACCAAATGTTCTACCCATAATACTCGGTTAATTTAACATAACAACGCTCGTAATTTAATAGAGGTTTAACTTAAACTCAGTTACTAACTATGCCATTGATATAACTATCAGCTAACTCATTATATAACTCGAAACAATACCGTAATATTTTTACAACATTAACATGAGGATTTCCATTAATTTAATGTATATTATTCACATCATAAATATACAATACAAGCACCCCGCAATCTAAGCTGTAGTGCACACATACTCTGCTATCCATCCCGGTACATCACGTACATAAGGATTACATATTCCGAATCTCTCAGGAATAGTTTACCGATAACAACATCACAAATAATGGAGGCGAACACAGTCACCATCACATGGGTCACGCACATACCTACGCTCCCATGGTCATGCAGACTTATTAATATCACAATAAGTCCTTCTATGATCTATGTTCATCAAGGTACCAGTCTAAATCCCCCCCGTAGGCACACAAGGATTAGAGGGTCCTAAGCGAACGCAAACCTCCCCCGTGATAGCAAGTATGGTAGGTATGTTATACACATAAACTATATACTAAGCATTCACACATCTTAGATATTACCATATTAATAAGGTATTCTCTACATCATTATACCATTATTCCAAACTTATATATTTCAAGTCTCCCGTTAATATAAAGTTAAATTGCCGACACGTCTCACGCCGTGGTCCCTTATCCTTAAAACCTATCTTGAATTGACTATTAAGTTCCCATAATTCCCACATATGACATCTATATACCTAAGGTCTTTACTTCTGCTCTAAACCTTATTTCATCGAATTACACAATTTTACACTATTAACCTAAACGTTATCTCGCTTCACGAATTTCAATAATCTAGAATAATTCCTCGAATTGTATTCTAATTAAAGTCCACTATAATAATCACTCCTACTGGTCTCCTTAAGGTTGAGGGTATTCATAAGTTCTCCAAGCATATTCTCCGAGGGTTTCCACCATTAAAATCAAATTAAGGAAAATTTTACTCATTCTGGGAAGGTCGATCGATCGACCTATGAATATCGATCGACTTATGAATGTCGATCGATCGATCGAACAGGTATGGCTACGGACTGCTTCATTCTGCAGATTTGAAAACGTCCCAAAACTTATTTCTAATGTGTGATTCTCAAATATAACGTTATAGTAATGTCATATAACAATCCTACAATATTACTAACGTCCATAAATCAATATTTCAACAACTATAGGCTACATATGGATCAATCTTCATCAAAAACCTAGTTTTTCTGATTTTTCTCAAGAACAGTCATGAACCTCATCTTAAATACGTTTTTGGTATTACAAAAGGCAGTAATTCACATAATATGATCATCCAGTAACATTCTACATGCAACCTATATCCCAAAATTCAATCTAATAACTCCAATCTTATGGATTTTTTTATTATCTTCCAAGAACATACAAAGTTTTTGAATAATCTAACATGGAAGAATCATTCTCTGAAATTTAAATGGAATAAATCACTTGCCTTGGTTTGATTTCGGATTTGGTGTTGATTTGGTGAAGAATCTCTGCAGAATTCCTCTCTCTCTCTCCTTCTCCGAGCTTTCTTCTCCAAAAGATGGCTATGGTGGCTAGGGTTTTCTTTGGGAGAGTTGGAAGACTAAATGATAACCTACGTAGCTTATGGGGTTAATAAAGGTTGGTTGGGTCAATCCTTATCAGATTACAACTCTCAATTTTCGTCACTTTTAATTACCCAAAAATACCAAATTACTAAAATACCCTTTAAGTTACCGGTATGGCCTAAAAATACCTCGGGACCCAAACTATACCCCCGGCTAGTGTTTTCTGACTATCTCGACTAGGGCTGTGTTTCGGCCGGATCGAATCGGAAAATGACCTTTCGGAAAAAATTCCAATTTTTTCGGAAATAAAATATTTGTTCCAATTTCCTATCCAATTTTTTCGGAAAATCAAAAAAGTTTCCTAATTCGGAAATATCGGAAAATCGGAAAAAAATCGGAAAAATTCGGAAATTAGAAATATGGTATTTTTTTCTGTTCTGCCGCATGAAAACAGTATGAGAAATTAGAAATTAGTTTTTTTCTGTTATGCCGCAGCCATCAATATAACAAACCGATGTAAACAAATCTGTAAACCTATAAACCGATCAATATAACAAACCTATTAAACCTATAAATCGATCCCAACAGATGTATTAGATGAAATAAAAAAGATGTAAACAGATGTAAATAAGATGTAAACCGATCTTATAAACAGAAGTAAACAAGATGTAAACAGAGCCTATAAACCGATGTAAACAGATCTGTAAATAAGTAGAAATAAAAAAATAAACAGATAAAAATAAACTAGAAAAGACTTACCTATGTTCGAGACTATAAGGGTCGGACGATGTAAACAAATATGCGCCGCCGAAAGTAGAAGAAAGGGGTTGGACGACCGTATAGAGATTGGGTCGAGAGAGAGAGGTGAGAGATATGCACCGCCGAGGAGAAAGGGGCGAGACGAGAGAGAGAGAGAGAGAGAGAGAGAGAGAGAGAGAGAGAGAGAGAGAGAGAGAGAGAGAGAGAGAGAGAGAGAGAGAAAGATGTGAGAGATATTTTAATAAGAATATCATACAACCCTAGTTGCTCTCTACTAACAGCATATATAAATATATGGGGTAAGGTAAAAAATAAAGGAAATCTAAATTGTACACATTCTTATTACATAAGGATATAACTTATAAGGTAAAAATATATATATAGAAAATATTCGGAAAAAATATTCGAAATATTAATCGGAAGATATATTCGGAATATTAATCGGAAAAAAGATTCGGAAATTATATCGGAAAAATCAGAAAATCGGAATTTAAAACATAGTTCCAATTTCCTATCCAATTTAATTCGAAAAAATCGGAAATCGGAAAATCGAAAATCGGAAACCTTATATATGTTCCAAAATCGGAAAATATCGGATCGGACATCGGAAAAATCGGAATGTTCGGAAAAAAAACACAGCCCTAATCTCGACCCTTCCGGACGCGTTGACGCACTCAAAACGACCATATGGATTATAGATTTTAAATTCACTATTATCATCAATATATTATACCGTGACGCGGCGGTCCCACGCGTCTCAACAAAATTTCTAAAATGCCGTATATAAATCTCACGACAAATTTTATAGTACCAGATACATATATAATCATATATGCACATAATCAAATACCAATTCGCATCACATTAGTATTTATAACCCGGATTAATTTCCAATTAATACGCTAATTAATTAATTAATCCCAAAATAAATATAGTCAAAAGTACGGGGTATTACACTATTATTATTAAAAAGGTTTTCATATTGGTATTTAATAAAGAAAAAATGAGGTTTTAAATGGTTTTGACACTTAGCTTAATTATTTAGGGTGTTCAAATTGGAAATATAATTTTGCGACGGTGATGCTGAGAATGAACCAACCGTTCACCTAGTTTTTAATTTAATAAATGACTGATCACCCGGTATTTAATTAGGCGGGGTGTTATACGTGGTATCAGAGCATCAGGTTCTAGTGTCCTTTAGGATCTGTGCGGCTTATTATTCTTCCAACGTAGCTTTCTTTGATATAGAGCCTATGTTTAGGATTGTTGATTTCTTTGGTGAGATTTCGTTCTCATGCTATAACGTATATATTAGTGAATCTTATTTGCGTTCGGACGTGTTCGTACAAGAAGTATGGCAGATGAGGGCCATTGGACGAATAGCGGAGGTCGTACTTAGGAGGTTATGAAGTATGTTCGAGGATGATGACCATAGTCGAGGTCACCCCTAGTATGGCATTAGAGTCCATGACTATAAAGACAGTTGTGACGCAGATTACAAATTCCAAGTGCTGCTATAGTCGAAGGTGATGCCAAATTAGACTCACCCAACGTAGTATGCTTGGGAAAGGGTCAAATGGAAAATTGAGTAGAGTCATCAGTAGAAGTTCTAGAAATGCGGGAATTGGGTGTATTACCCAACGAAGGAAATATATTCAAAGGCTTGGACATATAGTGGAGTGTGGTTAACTAAAACTATAAATTTGGGGTAAAATATGCAGTTTTCCAGGAGGGGTCGATCGATCGAGGAAAGGGGGTCGATCGATCGAGCATCGATCGATCAAGCAGTTCTTGCCCAGTTTTCTGTAATATTCAACCTACGGGTTCAACCATTTTAACCCCTCCAAACCTCTATAATTTGATCCCAAACTCCTATCAAAGTAATCCAAGTGTATAAGCAATATACATAAACAAGTTCTAACGTAACGACATCAATAAATCCTCAACGAATCAATCAAAAAGGGGTTTAATCTCAAATCTCTTTATAAAACCAAATTTTACATGAATAATCACCACCCTCTAATTTAATCAAGGTTTTCTTCCCAAATATTATAATAAATTCATGGGTAATCCTCTACATATGATCAAGATTTTTGACTACATGGGTTCTCCCTACAACACATATAAATTCTCTTCCAAAACATATAATTCTTCAGTTAAAACTTATGATTTTCATTTCTAGACTAACATGGAAGGTATATTAACTTGGAAATTAGCAAGATAGATACTTGCCTCGGATTCAAGTGTCTGATTTGTTTATGAAAATTATATAGATGCGTTCCTCATCATCCGATCTACGTTTTGGTGGTGGTGGCTATAAAATCGGGTGAGTTCTAAGCCAATTTGATTGGGATTTAATTGATTATAATGACAATAATTATATTGAAAGGTATTTCAGTTGCTAGATTCATTTGTTGGATTATAATTGGTATGCATGAGGATCAAGGATAGGTCCAGTATTGATGATTGAATATAACACCTGGGTATCTTTAGATTTACAATAGGGTTTAATCCTAAGTGAAAGAAGATGTGTTTATAAGAGATTTGAAACTATCGATTTTAACCCTAATTAAAGGGAGAGTTTAATTCGTGGTAATTCGAGAGATATGATGATATGGACCAGTAGGATATTAGTGATTTCTCACTGAATATACTATTGAGGAATACCTATTTGAACCTTGAGTAATGAGAGAGGCTCGGGGAATTTAATTAAAGAACTAAAGTCATAATATATTAATACGTAGGATTTGGGAGAGATAATGCTACGTATGGGAACTATCTTAGGGTAATGTGAGTACCTGGTTGATATTATATTATAGGTATGATAATGCCTATTTTATTGATTGATGATTTATGTGTATGACATACCTATCTTACTTGCTATCGACGGGAGGTTTGCGCATGAGGGCAGTCATATCCTGATGAATCCATGGGATCTTTGATTTGTCTCTTAAGAACATAGGTCTATGAAAGACTTATCAGGGAGTTGATAATTCCGCTGACTGTGGGTACGTAGGTATGTGCGTGACCCATGGATACGAGAACTATGTTCGCCTCCAATTTGTATGTTAATGTTTGTGGTTCGAGAAATCCTTACCGAACCTTTTGTCTCCTATTCGACGACCAGCGATATTGGGACATGATAGCAGAGTAATCCATTGCACCGCAGCTATGACTCGGGGTGCCGTATTATATGTGTGTGTATATATATATATATATATATAATGAATTAAAGTAATGTATATAGTGGTTAAATTAATCTACTGTGTGATAATTGTAGATAACGGTGAATCGAGAAAAAGAATTAAAATAAGTTAATGAAATTTATTGAAAAGCTTAATTCATATCAATGATAATCGAATCATGTTAATGGAAAATGTATATGAATGATTATATGACGTATGGTATGGGACATATGGGATTATGATGTGGGATGCGATCATATTATGGAATTTGTGAAGAGGAACCATTAACTAGGTGGTTCATAGGAAACGTCAAGTGTGCACTCTAGATGAGAGGTGAGAATAGAAAGTGAGAATTGGATACTAACATGCACATAATAAATGCTTTATTGCACTTGTTAAATACTTGCTGTTTTAAAAATCATTTTTTACAATTGGGCTCTGACCCGTTTCCTTGCATATTTTCTTTTCTATTGTATCTTCTATATCAGGTGTCCAGCAGCAGGGACGCCAACCTTAGTTGATTTTGACGAGCTATGGATCTATGGAGTATTGATTAGACGCCTATCTTCATTTGATTCACAGTATTCTCTTAGTTAGGGCATGTCGCCCAAAGGAACTCAATTATCTCTTTTCTATCTAAGTCAAATACTCTTGATCTCGTGTCATTTTAATACATTTAATATTGTTGGGATTACTGTAATGGATTATAATTATTTGGGAATGTTTATTCCAATTGCATTTAAATTCTATTGTGTTATCTGTTCGGTTATTAGTGTTGTAGAATAATGTGTAGTGTTATTCGTAAACTAAAAATGGATTTTGTTGAATTAAAATTTGGAATGTTTTTAACACCAGCTTAATTGGGTATTGGGTGAGTTGTAAATGTTTTCGACAGTGATGCTAAGAATGGGTCAACTGTATATTCTGTTTTAATTTGGTATAGGACTGGCCACCTGGTATTTAATTAGGCAGGGTATTACACTAAGATAACTAAAAACAAAATGGGTTTTGGCTACAATGATAGGATGGTCATTGAATCAAAAGCTGAGATTACGTCTGTTAAATAGTTGGTCAAATATCTAACCAAATATCATATTAAAGCCTCTCCCAAGAAAAAAACATGAGTCCGCCTTAGCCTTATGTGTGTACCTATGGTTTGCTAATGATTTGTGAGGGAAGAAATAAGGTAATACAAACATAGATTAGGGAACATGGATAGACTTAATGAGAGAGTATAATAACTTGTTAGATCCTCTCACTAACTAATGGGAAAAATTAAGAGTATACCCTACGAACCTTAAGAGTGCTTCATGAAGAATTAGTCTAAGTCGAGTGGTGAACAAGGATATACTCAAGTGGGTAACCAAAAATGGGAATAATGAAGTTAAAAGCCTTATTGTTCACACGATTATGAGATATATAGTACCTCTTAATGGTACTTTGATAGCAGGTGCTCTAGGAACATGACTAATGACAAGTCCTTATTTGCAATCTTGAGAAATATAAAGATGATAAGGTCACCTTTGGAAATGGAAAACAATCAATTATCTTATGAAATGGAATTATATAAATATTCGAATATCTTAAATAGAGTATGTGCTTTATTTGAAGGGTCTCAAATCTAATCTCATAATTATAAACCTATTTTGTGACAAAATCCTCTGAGTAAACTCCTCTTAAAAGCTATGAGGTATTTAATGAAGAAGGTAAGACGATCCTTCAAAGAGTAAGGTCTTCAAATAACTACTACATACTCCCTCCTAAGCCATTTTTAATTTTTCAAGGACTTCTAATAACTACTAAGGACTCACTCCTCAGCCATCTTTTATTTTTCACAGTCACACGATTACCTAAATAGATCTTTGCCATTAAAGGCTTTGTCACTTTAACCATCATGACTTGGATAGGCTTTTGAAGATATATCTTGTAGGTATATTTCCATTATTAGGCTGACCCTGTAGCCTCATCTTGTGTGTGTGAAACATGTCATAAGGGTGAACGAAATAAAACCACAAAAGAAGTTGAACATAATTACCACTTCTCTTGTACTTGAATAGATCCAAATAGATCTCATGGGGTTGATGAGAACTAAAAGCATAGGTGGTAAAAAGTACATCATAATATTGGCGGATAACTATTCTAGTAGCAATACTTTTAAGGGAAAGTTCTAACACCGTCGACTTTGTTTCAACCCAATTCCATTTAATGAAAAACTGACATCATGGCACAAAATTCAAACAATAAGTGGTTGATAAATAATGTGATAAGAAATGAATAAATCACGAGTTCTCTATCGTCGATACTCCACAACAAAATAGAATTGTGGAAAGAAAGGATAAAACCATTTAAGAGATGGCCCGGTACATGTTGTAAGGTATAAATGTTCTTCTTAGATTATGGGTGGAGGCACTAAACAAAACACGCCACACCATAAATAGGGTGTATCATCATCCTAGAACCAACATGACTTCTTATGATGTGTAGACCAGATGCAAATAAAATTTAACGTACTTTTTCGTGTTTGGAAGCCCTCATTACATTATGAGATATATGTAACATCTTGGAATGTTTGATGCCAGGAGTAATGAAGTAATCTTCCTTAAATATTCTTCAAACGGTAGAGTTTATAAGGTCTTCAACCTTAAGACTTTGAAAATCATGGAATCTACCAATGTTATGATCAATGATGATTCCTCGACATAATTTTTGGTTCATGATGAACAAGTCAATGGCAAATTATCTACTGCTTAAAATTTTTTTATTAATGTAGATGGTGATCACTTATCATTGGATCCATCACTCAATAAAGAAATCCACCATCCCGGAATAAAATAACCATGATTGTACAAACATAATCAGAGACCCAAGAAAAAAGAGTAATGACGAGAGATAAAGAAACTAGTGAGATTAGTCATCTCTGGTACAACTCTCAAATAGAATAAAAATGTAAAGGAATGACTCCATCATGAACATTGGATCCTTGACATGTAAACGGAGTTGCTTCAATTTGAAAAACATGCTGTGTGGGAGCTTATTCCATGTCCTAGAATGATGAATGTAATTGGCCCTAATGGGTTTATAAAGAAAAAATGGATGACAATGATGTAATTACTCAAAACAAAGCTAGACTTGTATCTAAAGGTTACGATCAAGTAGAAAGATTGGACTTCAACAAGATATTGTAACACCCCATAATTTTGAGGATTAAATATTTAATTATTTTTGGTAGTTATAAAAATATTTAAATTTGGAGAAACTTAAATTCATGAGTTGGAGAATTTAACTGAGTGAGCCGAATTATTTATAATTGGCGACTTTTAAGTTTAATGGTTCAAAATCTTGCGTGTCATATTTTGAGGTCGAAATTTGGAAATTTTGAAAAGTATTTTGGATGGAAATTCCGAGTGCGCGGTTGCGTTCGGATGGGTCGAGATAGTCAGAAAAGAGTACCCAGGAGTAGTAATTGGGTCTCGGGATATTTTTGGGCATAGTCGGGCCCACACGGGGTGAGTTGGGCCTTTTTAATTAGACCCACATGGCCCAAAACGGGATTGGATGCTTTTAACCTAATTGAGAGATTAGGGAATGGAAGTCAACTCAACTCTAAGGCTAGGGCTTGAGAGGGAAATTGGAGGAAAGTAAATCAAGAGCTAATTTGGGGATGTTGGAGCCAAATTAAGGGACTACACCAACGGATCAGACACTACGAACAATTTCAGGCAAGTGGTTAACTGTTGTGATTTATAAATTGATGATAATCAATTCATATCATAGTGATGTGTAAACCAAAGTTCGTTTTGGGGATAAATGGGTACAAAAATGGGGTTTTGTTCATGGAACTATTGAATGAGATTCAAAGTAAAAATTGTTGTGTTATATATCTCTGAGTTTGGATATCTGATTTGAATGAGAATCCGGAATATAAACTGGTGGGATTTGAATTTGGAATTTGGTTGGTAGAACAAAGCTAATGAATTTTAATGGAAAACCCATTTCGGGAAATTATGAAAGTTAGTGGAGAAAATTGTGTATCTTAAGATCCCTATGATGTGTGGGATGTAAATTAATCATGTTTATGTGATGGGGTGATGTGATTAGAGGTTTAAATTAAGGTTTACAAACCTTGGATTTCGTTAATGGTGGAATTCAGTGGGGAAGGAGAGCTGCCCATGTATGATCGATCGATCGGGGGCCATCGATCGATCGACAGTCGAAATTCTTTGCCAGGTCGGGTTGTTGGGTACACTTGTTTTATATTTTGGATTTTGGGTATAATTTTATTTGGGGAAAAATTATAGAGAAATTAATAGCTAGGAGCTCAAAAGATAGCTATTAGGAATGTGCAATCTAAGTTAAGAGTTGAGACTTAAAGTGAAAATTTTGGGTGAAACATATTCAATTTAATTATGGACCAAGTGAGTGAGTCCGGGTATGTTGGTAATTATAGGTAAATATAATTAGGAAATTATGGAGATGAATGTGCGACACATTGTGGGCGAATATGTGGGAATGAAATTATGAGATGTAAAATGGACCAAGTGAGCGAGTACGGGTATGTTGGTTAAGTGACATCAAAGTATTAAATTAATTATTGAGAGAGAGTAATTAATTTGGAGTCGGAATATAGAATCGGGAAATATTAAGTTACGGGCCAAGTAAGTGAGTCTGGGGATAATGGTTGGGTGACACCAAATTATTAATTTAATGGATGTGATAATTAATGAAGGTAGAGTCGGAGGGTAGACTCGGAAAGTATTAAATTAATTGATGTTGTAATTAATTAGTTTAGGGTCGGGTTGTAGACCCGGGATTTGGTATAAATAAATTAATGTGTAAATTAATTAACTGGGAGTCGGACCACAGACTCAGTTTGGTATGAATTAATTAATGTGTAAATTAATTATATTAGAGTCGGACCACAGACTCGGATTTTTGTTGATTAATTAATGTGTAAATTAATTTAATAAGAGTCGAATTGTAGACTCGGGTAGGTATTAAATTAATGGGTGTGTTAATTAATTTAATAAGAGTCGGATTGTAAACTCGGGTAGGTATTAAATTAATGGGTGTGTTAATTAATTTAATAAGAGTCGGATTGTAGACTCGGGTAGGTATTAAGTTAATAAATGTGTTAATTAATTTAATTAGAGTCGGATTGTAGACTCGGGGAGGTATTAAATTAATAAGTGTGTTAATTAATTTAATTAGAGTCGGACGATAGACTCGGGATAGTATTAAATTAATAAGTGTGTTAATTAATTTAATTAGAGTCGGACGATAAACTCGGGGAGGTATTAAATTAATGGGTGTGTTAATTAATTTAATTGGAGTCGGACCATAGACTCGGGGAAAGTATTATATTAATTGAGGCGTGAATTTATAATATTAGAGTCGGACCATAGACTCGGGAAGATGATAAATTATTAAGTGAGGAAATTAATTGTGTTGAGTCGGACCACAGACTCAGGAAATTAAAGGCAGTGTACTGGATTTTGAGTACACGGTAAAGCCGGGTTTTATATTATATATATACGGTGTAGTGATAGTATATATATATGTGTATATATTGTGTGTGATATTAAATATCAATGACTAGAAATTTATTCAATTTATATACTCTAATGCTATCAAGGGAGGTTGCGCGATGTGGGTGAATCTCCTAGCTTGAGGAGTAGGACGAGTATATCCCCAGGTCATAGCGCCCGGTATAATTGGGTGAGATATTTATCTCACTTTCGAGGAAGGAATATGACCGCCTTCATTACGTTCATATTTTCGGCCAAGTTGGTAAGCGATTCCAACTTGGGGAACTAGGTTTTGTGAGCACACCTAGTGAGATAGCATTTTAGAGGGAATCATCCGACGAGGGTATACTCGAAGGGATGGATATACGTATGTCATATGTGTGGATGTTGTGGTAAATGTACGTATATAATGGTAGTAAATATTATATGCGGGTAATGATATAGTGTGTGATGTATTTACTTTATATAACTTGTGACATGGTTATATTCTACTATTTAAGAGGAATTAATTAAGTTAATTGTGATATAACTTATAATTCAAGAATCATTATACTCGGGTTAAAGTAGTATGGCAAGGGGAGGTTATACCGGGACTAGTTGGATGGAATAGTGCAACTAGGTGAGGTTAAAGTAACCGTTAGCTGTGCACATTAGTGGAGGGGTGAGAATGTCCACAAGGGAGTGCGACACTAACTTAAATATGAAGCGCATTCATGCATTTTGAATTACTGCAGTTAATTCGCTTGCTAAATATTTTCAAAATGTTTTGGGTTCTAACCCTTGTATAAAACTATTTTCAAAACCTTTTAGGTGTCTAGCCACATGGACGCCATGATTGATATTCTATTCCAAGGACACGGATCTGTGGCATATGTGGATACTAGAAGGAATTTAGATTAGACGCATCGTTCATTCATTCCTAGAGTAGGAATCATTTATCAGTTTCAGTTTTATTTTTATTTTGGGCTCGTCGCCCAAACTTCTCAATATAGATTTCAGATGTATTTATTCAGATGTTGGATTTTTATATTGGATTTCACTTTGGTGGCCGATGGTTTATTCGGAAAATTGTTTAATTAACTATTCAGTTGAGTTTTATTTAGTTGTGTGAATGGATTATATTTATTTCCGCATGTACTGGTTGGTTTAATTAAAAAGTTAAAATTTGGCACCAGCTTTTGGAATACAAGGTGGTTAGTAAGTTTTAAAAAGTTTTCGACAGTGATGCTAAGGATGATCCAACTGGGATTCCTGTTTTAATTTGCTATAGGACTGATCACCCGGTATTTTATTAGGCGGGGTGTCACAGATATTTGCACCGGTGGAACAACTAAAATCCATATAAGTACTTTTAGCCGTGGCATGTCATATGAAATTCAAATTATATCAAATAGATGTCAAAAGAATCCATACGACTAATTTTTAATGGTGCTAGAAAAAGAAAAAGTGTTAGGTAAAACAACCAAAAAGATTAGAAGATCTGAAACATCCCGACCGTGTCTATAACTTCAAGAAAGACGTGTAAGGATTGAAACAATCCCTGTGGTCTTGAATGACAGGTTGATCTCTTACTTGGTTAGAAGGGGATTTATGAGAGGGGGATTTGATAAGACCTTAATTGTGAGTAGAGAGAAGAAAGATATCCTTGTTGTACAAGTTTATGTAAATGATATTGTTTTTGGGTCTACATGTAAGAGTTATACACATGAATTTGTTAAGTTGATGATAAGTGATTTTTAAATGTGCATGGTCGGTAATATGACTTTCTTCCTAGGACAATAATTCCACCAAACCAAGGTCAAAATCTTTATTTCTCAATCCGAGTACACTCATGAGAAACTGAAGAACTTTGGACTCTATTCAACTACGAATTGATGCACACCGTAGTGTTTCACCACCAAACTTAGAAAAGAAAGTGAAGGAATGGATATGGAAAAAACTCTCTATCATAGCATGATACGCAACGTATCGTATATCATTGTAAGTCATCTTAATATAGCATTTAGTGTAGAAGTGTGTACTTATTTTCACAAATATCCAAAAAAATCCTACTTGTTAAAGGTTAAATGGGTTATTAAGTATGTATGTGGGACTCTTGACATATAATGTTCCTTCAACACTATTGCTTCTTTATATGCCTACTCCGATGTTGGTTAGTCTAGAGTTTTTTATAGACAAAAAATCACCTCGGGTGATTTCTTCTATCTAGTTACTGCACTTGTGTCTTGGAATAGTAAGAAACAAAATTTCATCTCATTGTCGACAACTGAAGCTGAATATATAGTCGACTGTAGTTGTTTCACACAACATCTTTGGATGAAGCGAATGCTTAAGGATTACGGGATATATCAAGATGCAATGACTATAAATTATGATAATGCAGCTGCGATAAATATCTATAATAATCCTATTCAGCACTCCCATATAAAGCATATTAATATTAGACACCATTTCATTCGAGAATTAGTGAAGAAAATGATGTGTCCCTAAGTTATGTGCAAACTGAGATCTAATATGACAATATCTTTATTAAACCCTTAGATTCAGTTATGTTTGAGAACATAAGGAAATTGATTGGGGTATGCTCCATTGATTGCAGTCTAAAATCTTTGTAGAAGGATTCTTACTTCCTTATTTTTTAATCTCACTTCATTATAGCCTAAAAAGTCCACGTAACATTGTAATATACTTTCATTTTCTTTACTCATACATATATATACTAGTTGTGACCCGCGCGATGCACGGGAAAGTGTAATGTATTCTAAGTGTCAAACATATACGTAAATATTTGATAGATCATAAATTCAGTAAACTAAAATATATGCAATATTATTTAAACATATTGTCATAATTATAATAAAGAAATTTTTAAATATTTCATAACATATGTTTCCTTTAAGACTTACAGTGTACTATCAAATCTAAATTAAGGAGTGACTCTTAGATATACTGATATAATCAAGGATATATATGCTGGAGCTATGACTATAGTAAGAACATCAGTCGAAGAAAGTAGTGAATTTTCAATTACTGTAGGTCTACACCATGGTTCAACATTGAGTCCTTATATCTTTGCTCTTATTATGGATGAGTTGACTGGACAAATACAAGATGAGGTGCCATGGTATATGCTATTTGCAGATGATATTTTTTTAGTGAATGAGACTAAGATGGGTATTAATGCTAGGTTGAAATTGTGGAGAGAAGCTCTAGAAACAAGAGCATTTAAAATAACCAGAACTAAAACAAAATATATGGAGTGTAATTTTGGTAGTAATAGGAGGACAAACGAAGATTTGGTGAAATTGGAGGGTTAAGAGATACCTATAAATGATCATTTTCGTTATTTATGATTGATTATCCCAAAAGATGGAGATATTAGTGATGATGTTACTTATAAGATTAGAGCAGGCTGGATCAAATGAAGTAGTGTTATCGGCGTATTGTATGATAAACGTATACCTTTAAAGTTAAAAGAAAATTTTTATAGGACGACTATTAGACCCGCTATGTTATATGGGACATAATGTTGGGCAACCAAGAGACAAAATGTGCAGAAAATGAGCGTGGCGGAGATGTGAATGTTGAGATGGATTTGTGGTAAAACTCAAAAGGATAAAATTAAAAATGAACAAATTCATGAAACGGTAAAAGTAGCTCCTATAGAAGATAAATTGAGAGAAAATTATCATAGTTGGTTTGGACAAGTCAAACATAGATGAATGGATGTTCCTATAAGTAAGTGCGATTTAGTTAGTATTGAGAGTAACACAAGGGGTAAAGGTAGGCCAAAATTGACTTGGTAAGATATTATAAAAAAAGACATGATATCATGTGGTTTTACTGAAGATATTACACTAGACAGGATGGAGTGTAAACATAGAATTCATGTAGCCGATCCCAAATAATTAGAAAAAGGCTTTGTTAAGATGAGTTGAGACAAACCAAAAACCTTGTTCCCGAGTTTTTATACATTTTGTTCCCTTAAGGTTGAAGTTGTCAAATTGATTAGCTTTCCTTAAAATCCTACCGAAGAAAAAATATCTCACGTAATAAACCCCAACCAAACAAACCTAGATTAAAAGTAGTACCAGTCAACCAAACAAATCCGTCTAAAAAAAGTAATATCAAGTCATTTATGCATGTACAATTATGAAACAATTAAAATTTGAATATGACCACCACTTTCACGATCAGAGTACAATTTTCAGTTTAGATGCAACGTGGAAAAATAGTTATAATCCAAATTGTTTAAAGAGAAAGTTTTCAACAATTTATTGGAAATCAATGTCAGTCACAACATCATTGAGAAAATATTAAAGCTTATTAAAATAATAGAGTCATAACAATATAAGTACCCAAATGTCTTATACGGTGACCGTATGAAACTAATCAAATGGAAAAAGAATAACTCAACTGAATTTCAAGATTTGTACTATGGATACCATGTGACACTAATTGTATAAAAAATATAATATTACTATTTTTTTACTCAACTTAACCTTTCATGCGAGACTGTGAAATAAAAAAAATAGCATCAATAAAAAAATATTATAAGAACAAATAAAATTATTCAATTTAATATAAGCCTTCAACGTTCAATGGACGATGTAACAAAAACATTAACAAAGATAAATGAACTCTCTACATACTTAATAAGTCATTATTGAGCCAATGTGATCGAATACTAAAAAGCCACTTTTTTAATTTTGGTATTGCTAGAGTGCTTTTTTTTCGTAATGCAAAAAATAGAAAAATTGTATCAGAAAAATGTCTTTGTGTATAACCTAAGCTAATATAGTATGTGAAGTTTCATGAATAATAGAAGTTATGTCATGAATAATATAAGTTGGTTGACTGAAAAAAGAGTAAGACTTATAAATTGACAAACAACAATAAAAGACCAGGAATAGGAAATCATCATACTTTTTTTTAACACGCATTATGATAATGGAAATGAGGTATTTAGTCCCATATTTTATAAATTTTGACTGACTAGTTCCAGGAATTTTCAGTTTTTATTGTTAGACCCATAAAAGTTCGGCTATTTGAAACATGGGACACATGGCTTCTTCGAAACATCAAAATGACTTCAGTTATGGTAGTTTATCTATGGGAAAAAATCAGACACATTCATGAATGTGGCTTCTCTTAAGTGGTTATGGACTAACATTGAAAGGAAAAAAATCGTGGGATCTTGGCTAGAAAAAATCTTCATGAATAGGACTAACCCACAAAAATCTATTATGATAAAGCACCAACCAATAAATAAAACTCAAGAAATAAATAACTTAAATTAAGGCCTGAGTACAATATTTTAAGCCACTCACAATGTTCAAATTACATTTAGTACTAACGAATCTTCATAATAAATTGTTCAAAGTATCTATCAAGTCTTGTAACAAACATAAAATAAAAAGAATACATAATCAACAACGGATCAAAATACATTAAGCCATTAAAAAATTCAAAAGTAAAGCTTCACATAGGGACAATAACAACAAATGTGATATATATATATATATATATATATATATATAGATAGATAGATAGATAGATAGATAGATAGATAGATAGATAGATAGATAGATAGATAGATAGATAGATAGATAGATAGATAGATAGATAGATAGATAGATAGATAGATAGAGATAGATAGATAAAGAGAGAGAGAGAGAGAGAGAGAGAGAGAGAGAGTAATTTCAGATTGGCTTACTGAGTTGAGAAATTTTACTTTTTTAGTAGGTCTAAAAGTAGCTAGATCCTTTTGAACTCATTTTACCTTCGATACCTTCATGCCTTCGTAAAATAGAAATATGAAAAAAAAAAACAGATTAGGCATAACAGAAATATATGAGTTGTAAAAAGACGTGAGTTGTGTTTCATAAAAAAATATTAGATATTTGAACATAATAAAATGAATAACCATGACATTTATCCGTGCTTGAATAAATTTAAATAAAAGCAACATTAATAAAGCAAGGTGAAAATTTTGGTCCTTCCAAGCAAAAAATCAGTCATTTAATATTAATATTTGGTAAGGAAGGATTAAGGTTTCTATTTGATTCAATCAAATTCAAAAATTATGAATTAAATTGTTTAACATGTTGTCATTTACGTAATTGTTCATTCAATTAAAAAAATCATGATTTGAAATCAATTTAAATCACTTTTTTTTTTCTTTTTGGTCGAAGTAACAATTTTATTAGATGATTTCAGTAATTACAATTGGTATACAATAGACCTATGAGCATAATCCACATTAGAGTATGTATAATAAGGGTGACAATTTTAGAAGCGACATGAAAATATGGAATGATACAAAATTGATTCGAAATTGACACAATACGTTGTATTCGTGTCGAGTTTTTTTTACACGAAGTCATGTCGTGTAGTGTTCGTATCAAAATTATGAGTCGTTCTAGCCGTGTTATCGTGTCTTTTTCGTGTTAATCGTATTTTTATTCAGATTATCGTGTCATTTATGTTTAATTTAGTGTGAAATTTAAAAATCGTATTATTCGTGTCTTGTCGTGTTGTTTCATTTTTATTCAGGTCGTGTTCAAGCCAACTAAAAAATAAATTCGTGTTGTTTCGTATTTGTGTTTGCAGAACCCTTATCGTGTCGTGTTGAATCGAAATACGGTTCAAAAATACGAATTGACACCCCAATTCTACATAAATGATTTCCCACTTCAATATATAGACATACATACCGATCATTATTTGACTGATTGTTTGATGAGGGGATCCAACTCAATAACATGTACAATCATTGTATAAATTATTTAAAAATAATGCTCAAATGTAAGGGTTGATGAGGGACGTGTAGTCGCGAATTCCAGTTCCTTCCCATCCAAACCATTCTTACCACATGTCCCAATCAGGGTTGTTCATCCCTCTCATGGGCTCATCTATTCCCATATCGGACAGACAATAATACATCTCCGTCTCTGGTACGCTTGTTTCCTCCCCTTCTCTGAAATTACTCCTCACAACATCATAAGCTTCGTTTGTGAAACTGGACGCCACAGTTGTTTCCTTTGTACACGTCTGGATGATACTGCAAATCAAGTTGTCTAAAAGCTTTCTTCGCCTCGGATTCAGAGGTAGCAGGTTGAATCTTGGAGAGTCTGGTAGGGATCGAACACAACATGAGAATAAACGGAGGAAACCCTAAACCTATCATTCTTCATTCCCTTTTCTTTTTATTTGAATCATTCAATTGATTCCATGAAGAAGAAGAAGATCCAAACATCCCAGCAATAGTCACCATTGTATTATCAGCTTAAAAAAATTGAATACAAAACACGGATAACTACGATCTTCTTTATATACACGCAAATATATATATAAAAGGGCAAGAGAGTGACAGAGTGAAATCCTTACCTAATTTATTGTTAGAGATACATACGAGAGAGTTTTGTAAGATAAAGGTGATAGAGATGAAAGTTGGTTGTTAGAATTAATATTTAATTATTTAATAATTATAAAATTTGGTCAAATTTTGTAATTATAAATTAAATAAGTTAATTATTTCTTCTAATTAGTGTGGTCCAAATAAGAGAATGAATTTGATTAAATTAATGTATTGATCTTAGAAATTATTATTTCAAAGGTCACATGACTTTTGGTATATTTGTGAGTCCCTTTAGCTACTTTGGTGGATGGTAAATTATCAGTTTTAAAATTTTGGGTCTCCTACCACCCTATATATAGTGAATCAATCTCCATTATTTGCTACACAATAATACATAAAAATATTTTTGTGCTAGGAAGGAAAAATCCTGATTTTCCCAAATTTTCATATTTTGGATTTCTTGCTGTTTTCAAAGAGAGATTTTGGATAATTGGGAGGAAGAGATAAGAGCTTGAAGAAGGAACAATAATGAACCTTAGGAAGTTGTTCTCAATACACATTAATGACTACAAACAAATCAAAGCTTCATGGAAAAAAGTATTTTTCCATATAATTTGTAGTTACAAAATGAAATTGTGATTGCATGATAATATTATAGGTCATATAAGTATTAGTTTCATGTTATACATAATTGTTACTATTATTACATGTGGTATCAGAGCTTAGTTTTCGGACGTCTACTGATAAACCCATATTTTCTTAATTAATTCCGCACTGTTTGTTTACTGATTTATTTATCATGATTAGTAGTAATTGTGTGACAATTTTTAACACTGATTTGGTTATCATAATTGTATTGTTATGTGTAATTTTTTTTCGTTAACACTGCTTGAGATTTATTAAGATAATCTGTATTAAATGTTAAATTATGTTATAAATTTTATGAAATAGAATTGATTCTGTCAAATTAGTAAGAATTTGATTACTTTTATTAAATCTGATTAAAATTTGTTCTCTTTGTTTGATTTTAATAAATCTGATTAAGAATAGTTTTATTATTTAATTTTCAATCTGTTAAGAATTCTATTTGATTTTATAACAAATCTGGCTTAAACAGTATTGTTTATTTTGATTTGTTTAAAACACTTTTTTTTATTGTTGAGCAATCTGTTGAATAAAATTCTATTTGCTTAACATATATGTTGAAAATCTGTTTAACAAATTTGTTGAAAACAGTTTAAATGTTTAACAAATTTGTTGGAATTTGTTTTTGAATAACAGTTGTTGGAAACATTTATATGTCATTTTGATGCCATTTTAATGGTTATCTAATCGGTTTCAATTAAGCCTATAACTTTTAAGCAATTCGGGAACACAAATTTTCAAAAAGTGCTTATAGTGAATAGTGTTTTTACCCCCGAACTTACTCCGAATGCAATAGAATTTGGTAGTTTGATTGGAAACGGGCCAAAGACTGAATTTCACCACCTTTGGTCGTGACGTAAACTGATTTTTGGCGATCCGAGATTGTTTAGGCCATCAAAACTCAAAATTTGTCATTTATGAAAATAATATCGGGGGCCATATCTCACTACAGAAAATTTGTTTTTGAATTCCGTCGAAAGTTTTGAGATTCTGGACTGATTTTCTATAGATTTATGTTACTAACTCAAATTTTCCATTTTTGGCAAATTTTCATGTTAATATATTGTATAAGTGTTACATCTAGAACTATTTTATAAGCCTTGTTCTAATGATCCTGTTTTAGTTAAATACTCGTGTCAAACACAAGCCAACAAATTTAATATATTGTATAAGTGTAGTCGCGAATTCCAGTTCCTTTACATCGCATCCATTCTTCCAACATGTCCCAATATGGGTTGTTCATCCCTCTCATGGGTTCATCTATTCCCGTATCGGATGGACAATAATACATCTCCATCTCTGATACACTTGTTTTCCCCCTTCTCTAAAATTACTCCTCACAACATCATAAGCTTCGTTGGTGAAACTGGACGTCACAGTTGTTTCCTCTGCACACGTTTGGATGATACTGCAAATCAAGTTGTCTAAAAGCTTTTTTGACCTTGGATTCAGAGGTAGCAGGTTGAATCTTGGGGAGTCTGGTAGGGATCGAACATAACATGAGAATAAATGGAGGAAACCCTAAACCTATCATTCTTCATTCCCTTTTCTTTTTCTTTGAATCATTCAACTGAGTCCATGAAGAAGAAGAAGAAGAAGAAGATCCAAACATCCCAACAATAGTCACCATTGTATTATCACCTTAAAAAAATTGAATACAAAACACGGACAACAACGATCATCTTTATATACACGCAAATACAATGGCTTTTGAATCAAAAGGTTGGAGTAATATATATAGGAGCGAATCGTACATGGAAAATTTGAATATGAAGCTATTATAATAATACAATCAATAAAGCCTTAAAGTCACCAGTAGGGAAAGGTCTTGAAACGCAATAATGGAAGGTGTAAAAGTTAAAGTCAATTTAATCACTTTTAATATAATTGAAATGGAAGACACATAGAGAGAGTCAAGAACAAACACACACAAAAATCATTATTCAATGACAGTTAGAAGAGAAAAAATGTATGCCATCAGAGATCTAATCCTGTATAGTATAATGTAATATCTGTAGTCTCGAAAAATCAAAAATTGTAAATTATAAAGTTAAATATGTGTGAAAAGAGAGTGAAGCAAGAAAAACTGAGAAAGAGGGCGAGAGAGTGACAGAGTGAAATCCTTACCTAATTTATTGTTAGGGATAGAGACGAGAGAGTTTTGTAAGATTTAGGTGATAGAGAAGAAATTTGGATGTTGGAATTAATATTTAATTATTTAGTAATTATAAAATTCGATCAAATTTTATAATTATAAATTAAATAAATTAATTATATCTCCTGATTAGTGTGGTCCAAATAAGGGAATGAATTTGATTCAATTAATGTATTGATCTTAGAAAATTATTATTTCAAAGGTCACATGACTTTTGGTATATTTGTGAGTCCCTTTAGCTACTTTGGTGGATGATAGATGATCAGTTTTAAAATTTCGGGTCCCCTTCCAACCTATATACAGTGAACCAATCTCTATTATTTGCTACACAATAAAACACAAAAATATTTTTGGGTTAGGAAGGAAAAATCTTGATTTTCCAAAATTTTCATATTTTGGATTTCTCGCTGTTTTCCAAGAGAGATTTTGGATCATTGGGAGGAAAAGATAAGAGCTTGAAGAAGGAACAACAATGAACCTTAGGAAGTTGTTCTCAAGACACATTAATGACTACAAATAAATCAAAGCTTCATGGAAAAAGATATTTTTCCATATAATTTGTAGTTACTAAATGAAATTGTGATTGCATGATAATATTAAAGGTCATATAAGAACTAGTTTCATGTTATACATAATTTTTATTATCATTACATGTGGTATCAGAGCTTAGTTTTCGGACGTCTATTGATAAATCCATATTTTCTTAATTAATTCCGCACTGTTTGTTTACCGATTTGTTTATCATGATTAGTAGTAATTTCGTGAAAAATTTTAACACTAATTTGGTTATCATAATTAGTACTGTTATGTGTTATTTTTTTTCTTTAACACTGATTTAGATTTATTATGATAATCTGTATTACATGTTAAATTATGTAAGAAATTTTATGAAACAGAATTGATTCTGACAAATTATTAAGAATTTGATTACTTTTATTGAATCTGATTAAAATCATTTTTGTTTGTTTGATTTTAATAAATCTGATTAAAATCAGTCTGTTTGTTTGATTTTAATAAATTTGATTAAGAATTTATTTTTTATTTAATTTTCAATCTGTTAAGAATTCCTGTTTGATTTTATAACAAATCTGGCTTAAAACAGTATTGTTTATTTTGATTTGTTTAAAATACTTTTTTTTATTGTTAAGCAATCAGTTGAATAAAATTCTATTTGTTTAACATATCTGTTGAAAATCTGTTGAACAAATTTGTTGAAAACAGTTTAAATGTTTAACAAATTTGTTGGAATTTATTTTTGAATAACAGTTACTGAAAACATTTATATGTCGCTTTGATGTCATTTTAATGGTTATCTAATCGGTTTCAATGAAGCCTACAAATTTTAAGCAATTCGGGAACACAAATTTTCAAAAAGCGCTTGCGATGAATAGTGTTTTTACCCCCGAACCTACTCCGAATGCGATGAAATTTGGTAGTTTGATTGGAAACGGGCCAAAGACCGAATTTTACGACCTTCGGTCGTGATGTAAATGATTTTTTAGTGATTCGAGATTGTTTAGGCCAACAAAACTCAAAATTTGCCATTTATGAAAATAATCTCAGGGGCCATATCTCACTCTAAAAAAAATTATTTTTGAATTCCGTCAAAAGTTTTGGGATTCTGGACTAATTTTCTATAAATTCATGTTGCTAACTCAAAATTTTCATTTTTGGCAAATTTTCATGTTAATATATTGTATATGTGTTGTATCTAGAACTATTTTATAAACCTTGTTCTAATGATCCTGTTTTAGTTAAATATTCGTGCCATACACAGGCCAACATATTTCATATAATAGGATATTAGACTTGTGTTAATTTAATATTCATATTTTTATGAGTCTCGTGCCAAACACAGGCCAATGATTCATAACAGTGAATATTAAATATATTTGAATGTTTTAATATTGATATTTTTATGAGTCTCAAGCCAAACACAGGCCAATGATTCATAACATCGAATATTAAAAATATTATAATTTTAAATTTAATATTCATATTTTTATGAGTTCCGTGCCAAATACAGGCCAGTGATTTATAACATTGAATATTAAATATTACTATTTTGATATTTTGATCAAAGCATCTCATGCCAAACACAGCCAATGACTCATTATGAACAATATCAAATTTATGTTTATTCTAAACTTTGTTATTATATAGATTTAATCAACTTTAGAATTATTAATTGAATATTGAATTGTCCAATAATGCGTCTATTAAATCATAATTTTCTGTATTAAAATTCCATTAAAGATGTTTTACTTTTATGGTTTTTTGATTTAATAAATATTAAAGGTCAATTTATGACACAATTGTTATAATTCTGCCATCAAAATTTGACAATGTCATATATTCATTTCCTTGCAATTTTAGTTATGTGTGTTAATTTTTAATTAGAGTGAGAATTTTGCAACAAATATTAACCTGTTTTTCCAAGCCTCAACCTTTTCGAAATTTGACAGAACTAATATGTCTGAATGGTGCGAGAAAATCGAATTTAGCCTTAGTGTTATGGACCTTTATATATCACTTGTTACTGATGAACCCGCAACTATTACTGAACAAAATAGTGAGGATGATGTGTTAATTTACAATACATGGTCCAAATAAAATAGGTTATGACTGATGTTTATTAGAATGTGCATTGCACCAAATGTGAACTCCTCCCTACCTGAAACCACCAACGTAAAACAATATCTGACAAATGTTAAGGATAAGTTTCGAACTGTTGACAAATCCCTGACTGGAAAACTTAAGGCCGACTTGACCACTATGCGTTTCAATGGCACTAAGACCATGAACACACATATTATTGAAATGACCAACATTGCTGCCAAAATAAGGACTTTAGGCTATTCAGTGGATGATTCTTTCTTTGTCAAATTTGTCCTAAACTCGTTGCCTTATAATTATGGGTCTTTCCAGATTCATTATAATACCATTAAAGATAAATGGAATGTTAATGAACTGCAAAGCATGTTAGTTCAGGAAGAAGGATGTCTTAAGCAGCAAAATGGTAAGGTGCCTAAATTGTAAGTGGAAAATGTGATGGCCAAAAAAGGAGCTGGTAAGAAAAAGAAAGGAAAGGGCATAAAGAGCAGTCCTGGTCCTTCCAACAATGAACTTGGTCCTTCAAACCAAAAGAAGGAAAAATCATCACTCACATGTCACTTCTGTCACAGGAAGGGGCATATTAAAAAAAATTGCATTAAGCGTAAAGATTGGTTTGAAAAGAAAGGTACACTTTGTGCTTATGTATGCTTCGAATCAAACTTAATTGATGTTCCTTCTAACACATGGTGGACTGATTCGGGTTCTACATATCATGTTTCAAATACTATGCAGGGCTTCCTTACAATTCGAGAAATAAAGCAAAATGAATATTTTCTTTACATGGGAAATCGGGTCAAAAAGAAGTTAAAGCTATTGGAGTTTTTCATTTAAAATTACAATCTGGCCTTTATTTGGATCTTGAATACACTCTTTTTGTACCCACTGTTTCGAGAAATTTAATTTCGTTATCTAAACTCTCAATAAGGGGCTTTTTTTAACTTTTAGAATACTGGTTTTACATTATATAGGAATAATTATGTTTTTGGCTCGGGTTTTTTGTCGAATGGTTTGTTTCAAATTAATCTTGATCCTAATTTTTCAAAATCTTTATTGTCTCTGCATAGTAATATTGGAACTAAACGTCCCTCATTTAATGAGAAATCTGCTTACTTGTGGCATAAAAGATTAGGACACATGTCTAGAGAGAGAGACTTGAAAGGCTTATTAAAGAGGGAATTATCCCTGATATGGATTGGCCCGATTTTAGTGTATGTGTGGACTATATTAAGGGTAAATAGACCAAACATACAAAGAAAGGAGCCACAAAAAGCACCCAGCTTCTTGAAATTATACATACAAATATTTGTAGTCCTTTTGATCTTCCTTCTATTGGAGGAGAAAAATACTTATCACTTTTATAGATTATTTTTTTCGATATTGCACATTGTATTTGTTACGTGCTAAAGATCAATCCGTTAACGCGGTTGAGGTTTATATTATAGAAGTAAAACGACAATTGGGCAAAAAGGTAAAAACCATTCAATCGGATAGAGGTGGTGAGTTTTATGGAAAATATGATGAATCGGGACAACATCTTGGTCCTTTTGCTAAACTCCTTGAACATTTGGGTATTTGCGCACAATACACAATGCCAGGTTCACATTGGCAAAATGGTGTAGCTGAACGGCGCAATCGTACTCTTATTGAAATGGTTAGGAGTATGATAAGTAGAATAGATTTACCTATATTTTTGTGGATGCATGCTCTTATGAATGCTGAACATATCTTAAATAGGGTTCCTAGTAAGGCAGTTTCAAAGACTCCTTTTGAACTATGGAAAGGTGGGAAACCCTCTTTAAGTCATTTTTGTATTTGGGGATGTACAGTAGAAGGACACATTTATAATCCATATGAAAAGAAGTTGGACCTTATAACATTAACTTGTTATTTTATTGGGTATCCAGCAAAATCAAAAAGGTATAAATTCTACTGTCCTAACCATACAACAAGAATTATTGAAACCGAAAATGCTAAATTCATTGAACATGGTGAAGTTAGTGGGAGTAATGAAGTTTGAAATGTGATTATTCGAGAAATTAAGGAAAATCCTCTTCTTCCAAGACCTCTAGATAATCATAATGGGGTTCCTCCTATTCCTATTGTTCATACTGATGTTGTTGAATCGATTATTGATCCAAACAACAACGAGGAACAAATAGATGAACCACATACTGAACAACCACTAAATGCGCCGATTATTGAAGCACCACAAGACATAGCTTTAAGGAAATCTCAGAGAAATTGGAGATCAGCTATTTCGGATGACTATGTGGTGTATCTTCAAGAAAATGAATTTAACATGGGGATATTGATGATACGGTCTCTTATGAAAAAGATGTCTAGCATAGATTCTAATAAATGGATTGATGCCATGAATGATGACATAAAATCTATGGATTTTAATCAAGTCTGCGAGTTAGTTAATTTGCTTAAAGGTTATAAACTAGTCGGGTCTAAGTGGATATATAAGACCAAATGCGACTCAAATGGCAATATCGAGCGACATAAAGTAAGACTTGTTACTCAAAAGGAAGGCATTGATTATAGTGAAACCTTCTCTCCTATTTCAAAGAGGATTCTCTTAGAATCATATTGGTACTCGTAGCTCATTATGACTTAGAGATACGCCAAACGGATGTTAAAATAGCTTTTCTTAATGGGAGTTTAGAGGAAGAAGTCTACATGGAATAACCAAAGGGCTTAATTAAAAAAGGATAGGAACACAAAGTCTGTTTGTTAAATAAATCCATATATGGACTTAAACAAGCTTCTCGTCAATGATATTTTAAGTTTCATCATACCATTACATCTTTTGGGTTTTAGAAAAACACTATTGATCGGTGTATATACCTAAAGATTAGTGGGAGTAAATTTGTATTTTTGGTCCGATATGTTAATGATTTGCTTATTGCCAGCAGTGATATCGGTTTACTAAAAGACACTAAGAAGTACCTTTCGCAAAACTTTGAAATGAAAGATTTGGGCAAGGCATCCTTTGTGACCGGATTAGAGATTTATCGTGATCGATCATGTGGATTGATAGGATTGTCTCAAAAGACTTACATTAACAAAATTTTACAAAGGTTTGGCATGCAAAATTGTAATCTTATTAATGTTCCAATTCTAAAAGGGGATAAATTTAGTTTAAGTCAATGTCCCCAAACTGAATTGGAAAGGGATCACATGAAATGTGTGCCATATGCTTCTCTTATAGGGAGTTTATTATATGCACAGGATTGTACTCGATCGAATATTAGTTTTGCCTTTGGGATGCTGGGAAGATATCAAAGTAATTCGGGTGACTTCCATTGGAAGGCTGCAAAGAAGGTGTTAAGGTACTTGCAAGGAACCAAAGACTACATGCTCACTTATACGAGATCCAATCACCTTGAGGTGATTGGTTATTCAGACTCAGATTTTGGAGGATGCCTTGATCAAGCAAGAGGAATGAATCTTAGACAATTTCTGAGGCTTTTTGGATTCTAGGAGGGGACACAATTTTGTCACTTATTTCCAAACTAGATGGGCACTTATATAATGTAGACTCAAGTGAGTCAAGAGTATAAAGTACTTCAAATATAACTACTATATTCTAGTATTCATTGCCAAATCCACATTCAAAATTGAAATACCACCCACTTGCCAGCAAAATCGGAGCCTCCTATATCCCGTTGAATGAGGAACATAATAAAACCCATGTTCATATCTCTTCAAAATAAAATCCTTGACTTAGACAAATTAAATCCCACAAAATTCTCTTCTCAAAAAAGCGCCAACATGGGCTATAAAACAAAGGAAATAATAGCTTAAAGGGACTCTCACGTAGGATTCTCATTTTTGTACGGAGAGACTGCAAAATGAGACGGCAGAGAGAGAAACAGTGTATACTTGGTATAGTTAGGAACAAAAAAAATATTCAAAAAAATTAGTTTATCATTAGAATAAATTTTTAGGTTTACTTTTTATTTTTATTTGTGTAATCAAGTGCTGAATTAGTGAAGACATTGGAACAGACTTTCATGAATGCATTTCAAGGAATCAATTCGAAAGGAGACTTTTGCGTATTATATTTCTTGCTCTTATCTTTAAATTATTGTTCCATTCTTGTGACTGTTATTGATTATTTAATTATGCTTGGCTAGTCACCCCATTTAAGGGGTGGGATGCACTGTGTAGAATGTTAAATTAATTGATTAATTTCATTGATTGCTATATTTCTAGGTTAATTAATTTAGAATTGTCCCAAATTAATTTATGTAACGAGAGTGAGTAAATTAATTTTAAAAATTAATGTTTGATTTTGGGATCGAACTAGAGATAGATTTTTCCAAAAATTAAATATTAATTCGATGCTGAAATTAGAGAATTGATCCTAGCGGGCAATTTTATTGAAAATAGTATAATTCTTAATTTTTCTTCGTGTGACATTTTAAAATTAGTTCTCTGAAAAAGTTATTTTTAAATTTATAATTGTAACGAGAGTTAGATTATCGATTTAATATTATCTCGAAATATTTCAAATTAATAAATTGAGAAATTAAAATAATTGATAATGTAGTGTAATCCTATCTCTTGACTTTCTTACATTTATCTCATTTGGTTGCACATTATTTTTCGTTATTTAGTCATTTCATAATTTTAGCATTAATTAGTTAATTCTCCCTTTAATTTATATATATATATATATATATATCTTTTAATAAGATAAACCGAATTGCAAGTGTTCACGTCAATTGTTTCACCTTGAAAGTTGGATCGAGACTCGTACTTATCGCAATACGAGTTGTTTTAGCAAGTTTTATAGGTAAATCAAGGGAATTTTTGATATTGACTTTTGAAGACAACGAAAACACGCAAAAAACCTGTTATCAAATGGCGTCGTTGCCACTTTCTTGATGTGGAGACAGAGTTGAAGACTTGTAATTTTTTTTTTTTTTTATTGATTTTTAGTTGTAGCTATTCCTTCTCCATCCTCCTTAGACTGGGTTTATAGGATTTTTGAAGCTTTGTATTTATTTGGGTGCATTTTGATACCGGTTTATTTGTAATAATTATTCATAAAAATCAAAAAGCGAAGAGAGAAACTGAACAAGGTAGAGAGAGGGTGTCCAAAGGCGAGAATTTGGAAGCCTCTCTACTTTGGGTTGGTAGGACTCCCGGGGATGACTAAAGTTAGGCGAGCTTTCCCCGATAGACTCAACTCGGTCTCTACCCCACGTGTGTAAAAATTGTGGGAGGTACATTTCTTTATTCCTCGCGAATCTCCTGCAAGCGAGTTCGATTTTTCTGTGCTTAATTATTCATGCGTGCTTTTAATTTTCGCATTGCACTTAATTTGAATGATTTGGTGAATTAATGAACCTAAAACCTACACCCGGTCATTGAAACGAGAAGGAATTTCATCACCCGACTCACTTGCTTATCCATTGTGTGCTACCCTAGCTATCATTAAATTTAAAATCCATCAACTAGCTAGCCAGTATGACCACATTTTTGCAACAGGCGATCATAAAGATAAATTCCATGATTTTTATCCCTCGCGGACTTAATTAACATTTGACTACCCCTTTCACTCATTTTGAAAATAATAATTGGCTACATGCTCGTTAGGATTTTTCCTTGACTCGTGTGTGTCCAATTCAATTCTTTTGCTAGTCGGTTTTAGTTAGTTCGTCCAAATCAAAAGTCAATTTTCTCCCTTTTCCCCCAAAAATCCCAAAAATATTTTCCTCCTTTGTTAAAAATATTTTCGAAAATCCCAAAAAGATTTTTTTTTCATATTTCAAATGCCAAAAAGATTTTCCTTTTCTTATTTTGCAAAATTACAAAAAGATTTTCTTTTCTTTTGAAAATTCAAAAATATTCCTCTCGTCATGGCCGAAGAACGTCCTTTACGGGAATACTTTGGCCATTTCCCATTCTTTCCCATCTTGTTTGACGTTGAGCCTAATTCGAACCTCCATACATTACTTCGTGTCTTTAACTCTCAAACACCCACCGTTGATACTCGTATGTCATCCCCGCACATATCTCATATTCCGCTGCCTTCGGTGATGAGTGTCAATACATCCCATGCTTCGCCGTGTAGACACTGCTTTCTTATCAATCACTTGTTCCATGAGTGTCCATTTATTTTCTTTCCCTCTGAACCCACCATGGCCCAAGTGTTTCCATATGATACTATTTTGTAACCACCCCCAGTGTATTGTCATGACATATCTATTGTCGAGGGGTATGAGAGCCCAAGTTATTCATGGAGGCCTGATCACCCTTCCATGCATTATGACCCAACATCATGTTGTGAATCCTTACAGGTTCCAACAGTCGTCATCGCAATGTAGTGCACCCCATCTCTATCAGTCCCTTTACTATGATTGTCATGTTGATCAACCTTTTGTCTCTCACTGAGATACTTCTATCGTGCATTATGCACTTGTACCTGTTCCTCCCACTTCATATGAGCATTCTCCTCATCCTAGTGTCTATAATGAGTTGTGTCCACCTCAACCACCACCGCCACCCGCCAACACTTCACCACCACCGCCACCCGCCAACACTTCACCACCACCTTGCACATCTGCTCTCGAAATCATCTTACAAAAGTTCTTCCACGAACACGAGCACACTCTTAAATCTCAAAACAAATCACTTTAACGGATTGAACAAAGGTTAAATGAATTTGAGTGTGCGAAAGAGTCGGATTTCACCTCAAGTCCACCCATTGTTACCCCCATGTGTAGCGATGATGAGTCGTTTCGTGCCACTGATTTTGAGTGTGACCAACCCTATTATCTTGATAATCTCTAAGTTGCGGCCACCTCGTGTTTTGGGCTCCAAGTTGACAATTATGTTGACACATCCAACGACTGAGCGACTGATCACACACCGCCCTACCCTATCAAAACCACCATTGAGGTTCGCATTTCCCCTTCCATAGAATCCACAATTATGCCCCGAGTCTACACGTTTTTATCCTTTTATGTGTGTCCCTGAGGTAACCCTTCCTTATAGGTTAGATACAGCTGCAAGTTCTTACTATTGTCCAGAGATTGAATCTGAGATGGTTCCTACCTCTCTGAATATGGATCCTGTCCCACCATATTTGGATCCATTTAAGTCATATATTCATGTTGATTCTTCTATCTCGGCTTTAGATACCTCATTAGATTTTCCCACCACCATTGTTGGTGACACATTAGTAGATAAATTGATTTTTCCATCATTTGATACCACACCCCCTCTTACGAGTACCCTTGAGACTAACTCCGAGCTTCCTGATGAGTGTGTTTTCCATACTCTCGAGTTAGATCATCTTCCTCCACCATTTGTCTCACCTAACTCACCCACTGTCCCTACCACCCCACAACCTGATTTGGACCTTGATATTATAACTTCCCATTCCCATCTAAGCATTTAGGTCCTCACCTACACCCACCCTCCACCCTAGTTCTCCACGATCCCACTCTTGAATTTTTCTACCACCCCTATATCTATGAGAGTATTTGTGCAACTCTAATCTTTTGTGACACCGATCTTGTTCTTTCAAGCCCGCTATTATCATGTCGTAGTGATTTTTATTTTTGCCAGCTCATTAAGGTGTCACGGCGCGACCATTATCATCGTCCATTTATAGAACGGTCATGCACTTTATATGAGGATCACCCCATCACTATTTCTAGCCCATTTTTCCTCCCCATCCAATTGGAGAATCATTCTTATAGAGCTCTTGATGCCCTCATCTTTACACTCAAAAAGTCCCGTGATCGGTGCCAGTTCACGGTCACCCTTACCCTTCTTCCATATACCTTTCTACCTACCCACTCATGGTCCAACGATGCTTTGCATCGTGTAAAGCATTTTTCTATACAATTGCATTGACAATATTTAAACTTTATCTAAGAAGACTTACACTTCAGTCTTGTTTGGGGGTTATTCTCATCACCTAATTTTTCTGCCGCCCCGCGCTTTCCTAGTTCTTATCTTTAAGGTGAGTTTTGATCGTTTTGGCTACAAACGTTAAACTTAACACTATCAGGAGGCAACCCATCGTTTGTTATTTTTGAGTATGAGTCTTATCTTGTTTGGGGGTGGTGTTTCACATCACCCAATGATTTTCACATGCTTTATAGATTTGTCCATATTTTATGTTGCATTTGTTCCTCAGGTTTCATCTCTGCTCCATCATGCGGTAAATTTTCATTAGTGGTTCGTTATGGTAATCTTTCTCCTACCTTGTGCTTTTCATTTTTTATATATAGTTTTAAACATCGAAGATGATGTTCTCTTTAGTTTGGGGGTGGAAAATTTATCAAAATCGTACCTCTTTTGAAAATTTTCAGAAACAAATCATTTTAAACTTTTTGTGCAATTAAAAAAAAATTGATGGCATGAATTGTCTATCATCCCTCTTTTATAAATCTCGGAATACCCATGTTTGACCTTAAAATTATTCTTTTTACAAATAAATTAATTAATACCTCTTAAAGGTGTACTTGCACTATGAATTTCTAAACTCAGCATTTTGCACTATCACGTTTATAATCAAAAGTTGAAGAGTAACTATATTCTTAAGAAAGCCTTAAAAGATCACTAGCGGAGACTTAAAATTCATGAGATTTGAGCTATTCACCTTTTTTAGGGCTTTTACGTAACTCTGAGTCACAACTTGACTCAACTCTCTTTAGGTACTACACTTAGTCATTGCATGGTCTCATTATTTTTCAAATTTGGCATAACCATTGAGAATGACATCACTTTTGAGTTGTAAGAAACATGAGTCTTGTAGTTTGTCCCGACCACTACATCAATTATAACCATACATTTTTCATTTTTCTTATCACATTTTCATTCACCCATATTCCATATTTCATTTATCCATATATATCCCAGATACCATCCACATATCATCTTCCCATCACTACCATCGTTTTTTTATAAAAAGAGTGTTAAAATTGTTAATGTAAATTGTCTTCGTTTGAGTTATGAAAAGAAAATGTATCGCAATAATAAAAAGAAAAAAAAAAGAGAAAAACAAACAAAAAATAGAAAAAGGAACAGAAAAAGAAAGAAAGAAAGAAAGAAAAAAATAGAAAAGAAGAAAAAGAAAGCGTGTGATCAAAAATTTAAAAAATGAATACATTAGTTTTTTTTGTGTCACATTCTTCTCAAAAACCTTACCAGCATACCTTTTTCATTTCATTATCCCCTCATACCTTTCATAAATTACATTTTTCACCATTGGTAAAGTGTTCAGGTGAACGGGAAGTCTATATGGTGAATAACTTGACATTCTCCATATAGTGGTTAGCATTCCTTCATTGGATCAAATTTCTTTCATGTATCCGCCATTTTTTATAAGTGTGTGAGACGTTTGAACTTGTTTACATTCACTCACATCATCACACACTAAAGAGATACACTTACCCAATTCTCAGAGAGTTCGATTCAGAGAGATATATCTAGTGAGAATTGAAGTCAAAGCGTTGATCCTATAAAGACAATCTAAGAATTACTATAATGATACTTAAGATTGTTTCACACTAACAGATGTTTATTTTTAGGAAGCATTATGCTTTTGGTATTGGCTAATTTTATGTCATCTTTGATAGTGAATACGGTGTTCCTCGATACCTTTTTACTTGGGTTGTATAGCGTTTCATCGTTAAATAAAAACCTACATTTAAATAAAAAAATTGAATTTTGTGGGTACATTCACTTCAAACCCTCACGAGACAAGACTCGTCCTATAGGGCAACATACAGGTTTAATGGCTTGTGGCACATGCTAAATGCAAACGGCAGTGCCTGCGAAAGTGGTACACTTTTGGTTACTTATCTCTGTCTTCTCTCTATTATTTCTTGAGGACTAACAATGTTCTGTTTGGGGGGGGGGGGGGTGTAATAAGCACCCAAAAGTGTATATTTTATACCCCGAATAGAAGCATTTTAGTCACCCGTGTTAATTAAAAATGGCCTTATGTTCGTATTTTATCACTTTGCAGGTCAATATGTTGTCGCAGTACAAATAGTGCTAAATCTAGTCAATTGTGACACAATAGCGGTTAAAAGCGTTCAACGAAGAAATCAAAGAGACCGTGAAGTCAGAAGTCAAGTTTGAGCTTGTATCGATGTGTTTCGGTGCCCTAAACCTTCTCTCGTAGCCTTAACCTAGCCTAAACTTAGCCTAAACCGAACGTGAGCCCTGTGTGTGTTGAGTTTGTACTTTTATTAAAAAAAATTTATTTTTTTATTTTGAGTCATTTTATTTTTAGGATTTATTTGCAATTTTTCTATTTCCTTTTTCTTCGTGTAATTCCTTTTGATTTTTATTAGTTTCTAATTTTTAATCTTTATTTTATTTTATTATATTTTTTTAGGATTATGTTTTAGGAGCTTATGTTTATTTTATTAGATTTTATATTTTAGGACTTTATTTTTAATTTTATTAGATTTGTAGTTTTTATTTTTATTTCTTTTATTTTATCATTTGAGTTTTTTTATATAGATTATGATTTTTTTAACTTTATTTTTTATTAGTTTTAGTGTTAGTTTTATTTTTATTTTTTAATTTTTTTTGGGGTACAAACCAACCCACACCTTACCTACCATACACACCATCACCCAATTACCCCCATCATCTTCTTCCCTCATCACCAACGACACTCTCTCTCCTCCATTAAAAGAACCCACATCATCTACTACCTTGACCACCACAAACCAAACCTAAATTCAAAACCACATTATCCATCCTCAACAGTCCCTACCCAAAACCCGGCAACCCCTACACCCACCCATGGACCATAAACTCGACCCGAACCCACCTTTCAACTCAACCACCATCGCCACCATACCCACCAAGCTAAACCCGAAACTCGATTTACCCTTCAAATCCAAAGCCAACCCAAAAATCGGTACCAACCCTCAACCCGGATTGAAACTGATCGTACCTGGTGCAGACCCGACCAAATCCCGATCACCCTTTCGACCTCCTTTAACCCGGAACCCAAGCTCCAAGACCTCATACCCATTTAAACCAAAACCCGGATTGGCTATAATTTAAGCCAATTGCCAAATCCACATTCAAATTGAAAGACCACCCACTTACCACCAAAATCGGAGCCTCTTATATCCCTTTGAATGAGGAACAAAATAAAACCCAGGTGCATGTCTCTTCAAAATAAAATCCTTGTCTTCGACAAATTAAATCCCACAAAAATCTCTTCTCAACAAAGCACCAACATGGGTTATAAAACAAATGAAAGGGAATCTTAAAGGGACTCTCATGTTCTCATTTTTATACGAAGTGACCGCAAAACGAGACGATGGAGAGAGAAACAATGTATATTTTGTACAATTAGGAACAAAAAAAATACAAAAAATTAGTTTAGAATTAGAATAGATTTTTAGTTTTAGTTTTTATTTTTATTTGTGTAATCAAATGTTGGATTTGTGAAGATATTGGGATAGATTTTCATGTATACGGTTCAAGGAATCAATTCGAAAGGAGACTTTTGTGTATTGTATTTCTTGCTCTTCTTTTTAAATTATTGTTCCATGCTTGTGACTAATTATTTAATTATGTTTGGATAGTCACTCCATTCAAGGGGTGGGATGAACTGTGTTGGATGTTAAATTAATTGATTAATTTCATTGATTGCTATATTTCTGGGTTAATTAATTTAGAATTGTCACAAATTAATTTATGTAACGAAAGTGAGTAAATTAATTTTAAAAATTAATGTTTGATTTTGGGATCCAACTAGAGATAGGTTTTTCCTAACATTAAATATTAATTCGATGCTAAAATTAGAAAATTGATACATTTTTTATTAAATTGATCCTAACGGGTAATTTTCTTAAAAATAGTATAATTCTTAATTTTTCATCGTGTGACATTTTTAAATTAGTTTTCTATAAAAACTATTTTTGAATTTATAATTGTAATGAGAGTTAGATTATTGATTTAATATTATCTCAAAATATTTCAAATTAATAAATTGAGAAATTAAATTAATTGATAATACTTTGTAATCCCATATCTTGGCTTTCTCATATTTATCATACTCGGTTGCACATTATTTTTCGTTATTTAGTTATTTCATAATTTTAGCATTAATTGGTTAATTCTCCCTCGAAATTGTTTTTCAAAAAGAATTACAAAAATAAAAAATAAAAAAATATTTTAATGAAAATAATTGAATTTCAAGTGTTCACGTCAATTGTTTCACCTTGAAAGTTGGATTGATACCCGTACTTACCGCCATACGAGTTGTTTTAGCAACTTTTGTAGGTAATTCAAGGTAATTTTTGAGATTGGCCTTTGAGGACAACGACAACACGCAAAAAGCCACTTATCAACTTATAATGGGACTGCATGAGAAGTCCCAAGACATTAAAGTAAGAGAGTTCAAACTGGTAACCAGGGGACTCCACGAGCAGTCCCAAGATATCAAATAGGCAAATAAGTAACTATAGGAGAGTTGCTTAAGAAACCCTAAAAATAGTAACATTCCTGAGAGCTAGTGGATATTGCGAGTAGCCACAATGTACAAAGCCCTCATAACATAAAATCAAACAACTTATTTACTTAAACTTAATATTGTTACCATTTTCATTGGAACTTTACGATTTTCCTTGGCCTAACAAGCAAGTATTGAGCAGATGACAAGTTAAAACTTCTTGAGAGTTTTTATCTAGAGGGTGAGAGGTAAGTCTTATTGAGCAAGCTAAAGCTCAACCACTTTAGTATTTTGGGAAAGGGAGAATAATGAGGCGAGGGACCTAAGAGATCACTCTCACTCACTCACTCACATATTACATAATTAATATCATAAAATAGTGAGCAACCACCCTCCTGCTCGAGTAATATTTTTACTACAAATTGCGTGTGGCCCATGAGGTCACTCATAAGTTTTCAATACTTCTATTCCAAACAACCGTTTACTTTTTAAAAGAAGACACAAAGTACTTTTTGGCATCATTGATGACAAAATATCTTTACAATAGATATCAAACCACAACGGACAAATCGTTGTGAACAGTGGCAAAGAGTAGTAAGGAAAAAATATGAACATATCTTTTCCACATAGGAACATTCCAATTGGAAAGCACTAGCCATGTTATCCCTAATATTTTGCTATAAATAAAGCACCTATGGCATAATTTTCAACAATAACATAATAAGCATTATTTTTCTGCACAAATTCCCAGACACAGATATTCTCTCCTTGCTCTCTCCTAGACATCGTGGTGTTTAGTATCCAGTCTAAAAAAGATCATCACTCTTAAGTGGTCCATTTCCTTTATTACACAGTTGAACAACTATATTTAAATAGTACCTACTCATTATTGTGATCAAAAGTATCTTTATTATATCGAAAAGTTTGGTTTTATTCATAATACTGCTATTGAGATATTGTCACCTTAAAAGCATCTTCCATTTGAGTGGGTCACGCCTCACCCATTTAGAGTTATTCATAGACCCGATTCATACTACCGTCTTACATTTTCTAACTCTAGTGGGGAGGTATCCTCGCTGTGATGGATAAACAAGGTTATAATGTCTATGAATAGTTGGTTTTATAGGAGACTCCAATAGTAGATGGAGGTCAAAACAGTAAAAGAAGCAATGATGAAGTAGTTGTCATAGGGATGAGAGGTCCAAACTCCTTTGTGGGATAAGAGAGCAACTTAATTGCACAATATCTTCTAGAATAAACTTGATGAGTTTCTTTTTTGATGTTTTCAATCAACATAAAGTGGATATGGCTAGTTTAGGCCAATGTTGTACCACACCGATGGTGGCCCCAATAGGAGAATAAATGGCTATTGAGATGGTGCGGATGAAAAAAGTTATGGTTGAGCATGTACTCGCTCCGGTGGTGCTCATTCCATTGGCATCATCGGTAGTGAAGAAAACAGGCGTGGAAGAATCACCTTATAAGGAGGTGACAATGAAAGAGGTAAGAAAACTTATTTCACTCAAACATGAATCTCCTTTCCTCTATAAGGAGATGTAAAAACCATACCCAGATAGTAATAATGAGGTTCCCTATCCTGAGGGGTATGTTCCTCTAAAATTTATAAATTTTAATGCAATGGATAAAGTCCCAAGGAGCGTGTGAATAGGTTTGTAGAGTATTCGGGTGTGCATTATAATGAAAAAAATTGAGATTGATGAAGTTGTCAAAGATTTTCACGGGAAAAGCATACTCATGTTATTCACACTTAGCTACCAACAATATTCCTACTTGGGAAGATATGCATAAGAAGTTTCTCTAAAAGTTTTTTATGGTAGAGGATGGGTTCACGTTGATACACTTATCTTAAGAAGTACAAAATATAGGCGAGGAGATCATGCAATGTATCAAACATTTCAGGGAGAAATCCCTATATGTCATTAAGAAGTAGCTGATGCAAGATTGTTACAGATCTGTGTGGATGGATTTCTCGAGGAGTACAAGGTACATTTGATAAATAAGATAAAGCAAGGAACATTTAAAGAAGTCTTTCGAGAAGAAATGAATATTTCTATGGATATCAAACAAAAATCTCAGAGTGGGAGGACTCAAGTAGCCCCTCAATCAGGGAGATTCCAGGTGGCTCGGAGGCAAAGAGTTAATTATGTTGATAGTAGACCAAAAGAGAAGATATGTGGCCAAGGAGAATCTAAGGGGAGTTATATAGGTAAGAGAAAGTTTGGAAGTGATAGTCCACCTACACTTTCGTATACTATGGCAGAAGCAATGGATTTTTATCGAACATTAGTTTGAGAGGGAGTAACTGGTCCTTCTCACTCTAATAGTCAAATACCTACTACAATAGAAAAAAAGGATGATAAATTTTGTGAATTGAAACACTCAACAATGCATTGTTATTATCTTCGTAAGCTAATTAATGATCATATCTCAAATGGAACTTTGCAGATACCTCCTATGGATGTTAATGAAAAGCTATTACCAACTCACCAATATGGCTTCGCTAACATGGTGGTTGCCCATGAATGGTTAGAAATAATTTGACCAAATGAATGTATAGAAATTAGTAAAGCATGTGATGAGTGATTACACGATTTAGCCAAAACTGATTTTAAATGTGAATGGGAATTTTAGTGTAGTGCTCACCTTAGATGAAGGTTGCACTTCAAAAACTGAATATTTTTGTAAGGTCTAAACCTATGAAGTGGAAATTGATTCTGAGTGTGTACCAATTTCTATGAGCCTAAGGTTCAAGTGATTCCTTGACCATATAGGAGTGAATGCTAACATAAGAGTTGTGATCATGAAGAAAATACTTAAAGCAATGTAAGATCAAGGAAACCCATTGGTTCGAATGAGATCCTATTTTTGTTCAAATGAAGTCTTATTTTCGTTCGAATGACTTTCTTGAAATTTGTCTTTGTTAACGAAAATGTATTTTATCCCTAATTAAATTGGTTTAATTAATATACATTTTAGTTTAACTTAATATATTGATTTTGATGATTCCAAACATTTTTTTGTTATTCTATATATATTCATTATTGTATAAATCTCGCCTCGAATCCTCTCAACGACATATCCGAGTAAAGGTATTCACGTGTTCCGCACATTTGCACTTGACACGTTAGATACACATGCATATTTTTTCAATTAAGTGTTTAATCAATATTTTTTGTTTTGTTAAAAATAATTTGTTGAAAATGTTTTATTTTTTTGTGCGCATGCGTGATCTTATACGTTTAATTTTTTTTGTTATCATGCATGTCCTCATGTATGCGTGTCAGCTCTAGCATGTTATAGCCATAATAGTTGTTCCAAGGCTTCTGTTACTACTATCTTATATGTTGCCTTTTTGTCCTTGGTTTAGACCTAAGATATATAAGGACGCTACCTGCTAGTGTGTAAACCTTTGTTGTCCTTTATAAATTGACTCCACAGATTTCCTTGAAAGATCTTTATAGATCTCGGCCATAGCCTTATTATACCTGCTACTGTACCCGTAGCTATTTTTGATGGGATTTACCTGTTCAATTTGACCGCCTATGACCTTAGGCCTCTGCCATAGTTGACAGCTAATTTTTTATCCACTCCGATATCTCTTGTTCGAGATCTATATCTGTCCGTATCTTTTTATCCGAATGATTTCTTTTCTTATGAAAATATCTGACTGAAATTATTTTTCGAAATTATCTTTTTTAATGTGTCCGAAACCTTTTTTTTCTGTCCGAAATTATATTTTTTTTCTATACACATCTTTGATCTGTTCGAAATATTTTTTATCAGTTGAAATTATCTGTTATTATATATCCGGATTGTACCTATTGTATTAGGTCTCACATGCTTTTGCCTTATCCTTTTTGACTTTGGGAAGCCTTAATTCATTTCTTCATCTGGTAATAGCTGTTGGCTTACATGTGTCCGAACAGTACCTTTACTATAGGTTTATTAGATTGTACCTTTACTTGAGGTTAGAAGCTTTAGACCTGCTTTTGCCGAAACCTACTTGGATTTACCTTATAGCTGTTTGGATGG
This sequence comes from Sambucus nigra, assembly GCA_949130495.1. NCBI lineage: Eukaryota > Viridiplantae > Streptophyta > Magnoliopsida > Dipsacales > Adoxaceae > Sambucus > Sambucus nigra. Next base: position 525,899,881 of record OX422214.1, read on the forward strand.
TACCTACTACACATAGCTTTCATCCATATCTATACCATGTCTCTTCGGCAGTATCCCTCGAGCCATGCGTTCTATCAGTATGTGTCCTTGACAGTTTTCTTTTTTTTTTAACTGATATTTTATCTTTTACACAATGGTATACCTTTTGTTTTATTTTCGGACTAACACTTCACTTTTATACATCATATCTGTATTTTATTTCCTGGACTAATATATTCTTACAGGAATTATTTTGGGATGGAAAAAGAACCCACTTTCAGTCTCATATTTTCAGATGACCATTATTATGCTTCAACAGCTATATTTTTTTATGGAGAAGATAAAAATAAAGATTTGCATTTCATATTTTCAGATTATCTTTCAGCTACACCACATCAGCAAATCAGGAGCATTAAATGCTCAAAATTCATGTGTCTAACAACTAGTTTTTGGAAGACACATTTAAAAGCCACGAGGAGCTGCATTTAACTGTGACAGACTTGAATGAGAACATGACCAAGACTTGAAAAATTATTGAGAGCATTTATTTTTCTACTCAGCTACACATTCAAGAGAGCAATAAATTTTATCATCTGCTCAATCATTGAAGAAGAAGACTTGTGCCTACTTCACCATCAATTATTGAAGTCTTATTCAAGAAGGAGAAACTCCGATTACAAATTGTATTTTGAGGAGTTTCAATATTTTATTCTGTACTACAAAAATTCAGATTTATTGTGAAGCTTTATTGAAGCTTCGGTTTGTACCGGTAATTGGTTCCTACCCGTAAGTGGGCCACGGGGTTTGAAGCTCGGAGTTAGCTTGCAAACATTTGTACGCGGTGGTTTGATCCTACCCGCAAGTGGATCAGGTTTAGTGAAGCGCAAAGGAGACAGGGGCTCTAGGCGCGTGGATGTAGGCCTGGATTTGGCCGAACCACGTTAAATTTCGGTGTCATCTATTTTCCGCACTCTTATTTATTTATTTGCACATGCATGTTTGAGTTAATATTTTCAGCACACTACCTTGCAAATAAATTATTTCCGAAATTTGACTAAATTTATTTTAAGGTTAAAATAATTATTTTTGAATTAAATAATTAATTTCAGAATATCACTTTAAATTAAATACGAAATTTAATTTAATATTTCTAGAGTGTTAAAATCTGCATCTCTAGTTGTTTAAATTAGTTAGTTGCATTTATTTGATATTATTGGATTTATTCTTTATAGATTTATTAATCTGAAATTTGTTTAAGTGATTTAAATTTAATATTTTTCTGAAATATAAATTTGACATTAAAGATTGTAAAAACTCAATTCACCCCCCCTCTTGAGTATAATCTGGGCAACAATTGGTATCAGAGCTAGTGCTCTTCTTATTTTTTAGAATTAACAATCTTAGAGTTAAAGATCCATGGAAAACTTTACTGTTTCATCTCTTGGTGAGGGTCAATCTATAAATAGACCTCATTTATTTTCAGGAAATAATTATAGCTATTGGAAAAATAGAATGAAAAATTTTATTCAATCAAATGATTATGCTGTTTGGAGAGTTATTATAAATGGTCCTAATATCCCTATGAAAGTTGTTAATAATGAAAATGTTCCTAAAGAAGAAAATGAATGGAATGATGCTGATATTAGAAAAATTCAAATAAATGCTAAAGCTATGAATATTTTGCATTGTGCACTTGATGTTAATGAATATAACAGAATTTGTTGTTGTGAATCTGCTAAAGAAATTTGGGATAGACTAGAAGTTACTTATGAAGGAACTAGTCAAGTTAAAGAAGATAAAATTAGTATGCTTGTTCATAATTATGAGTTATTTAAGATGATGTCTGATGAATTTATTTCTGATATGTTTACTAGATTTTCAAATATTATAAATGGATTGAAATCTCTTGGTAAATCATATACTGATTCTGAATTAGTGAGAAAGATTCTCAGGTCACTACCATCTGCTTATATGACAAAGAAGCTGGCTATCAAGGAAGCGATTAGAGAAAGACCTATTTCTCTTGATAAGCTATTGGGTTCCTTAATTACTCATGAAATGGAACTTAAGGAATTTGTTGAAGATGAGAAACCAAAAGCAAACAAAATTATTGCTCTGAAATCTTCAAGAAAAAATATAGAAAGTGAAGATGACGATGATGATAATATTTCCCTATTGGCTAAAAATTTCAAAAAATATCTCAATTCTAAAAAGAAAGCCAAGGAAAGGAGAAAGAAACATTTTTCAAAAGAGTTCAATGATGATCATCAATCCAAATCTGAACCAAGATGCTATCATTGTGATGAAGTTGAACACATTAAGCCTAATTGTCCAAAATATAAGAAAGGGAAGAAGGCATTGAAAGCCACAACATGGAGTGACTCCGACACAAGCTCTTCCGATGAAGATTCAAATGAAAATGAAGTTGCTCATCTATGTTACATGGCTATGGAAAATGGGGTACATTCTAACCCTAACTCTAGTGATAGTGATAATGATGAAGTTGATGACTATGAAGTTTTACAAAATGTTTTTGATGAATTATGTGAAAGTTTTGAAGAACTTAAAAATAAATATATTAAACTTAAGAAGTCTCATTCATTAGTTTCAACTAAATATGATTATATGTCAAATGATTTTGATGAGTTGAAATTAGAAAATGAATCTTTGAAAAATGAAATTAAATCTTTGAAAAAGGAAAAATCTGTTATTGTCACTTCTCCTCTTGAAATTGACAATATTGAATTAAAAGGGGAGATTGAATATTTAAAGAAATCATTAGATAATTTTACAAAAGGAAATGAATATTTTCATAAAATTATTGAGACACAAAGGATTCGATTTAATAATAATGGTATTGGATATGATGAAGGAAATGAGAAAAAGACTTATTCAAATTTATTGAAATTTGATGCTTCATCTAGTCTACCTAATTATTTATGCTCTTACTGTGGAAGACACACACATTTTTCAGATCTGTGTCCATATAAATTTAAAAAAAGAAAATTGGCATGGATTCCTAAAGAAACCAAGATGTATACTAACCCCTATGGACCTCACACATTTTGGGTACCAAAAGAGAAAATTTTCAAAGTAGTGTAGGTTGCATTTTGAAGGGATGTGGATTTTCAAGGCATATGATTTGGTCATATTACAAATTTCAAGTATCATTGCCTAATGTTGGAAATGCCACACTTGGAAGAAGTTGCTTGAATATATCTTTGGTATTGGTAAGGTGGTAAGGAACACCTTTCTTGAAATTAATATCACATGTTTATTAATGATTTATTTCATAATTGATATATTTCCATGTATTGAATATTTGTTATAACACATGAGCGCGTTGATTGATTTCACATGTAAATTTGTATATTTATTATTCTTAATGATTTTATGTTATATGAACTTACACTTGAGTTTGATGATAAATTTTTCGTTGATAAATATTCATAATTTTTTATTACATCTTGATATATTTTTTATGAATAATAAGATTGGATAAATTCATGATTTTATTGACTATTAATTTGAAACGAAAATGTCATTTAAGTACATTCTAGTATATTAGTTATATGTGATACATGTTAATATTGTAACATTCACTTGTTGATTTTGATGATATGGTCATATTAATCTCTATGAGTTAGGATTATTGCATACTACATGATTAATGTCATTGTTTGAATATTTATTCACGATGAATTTTTTATGGAGAAACCACATGATCAACAATTGATATCATTTGTAAGACTCTTTGATCTTATGGAAATAAATGCTGAAATTATTTTATTTCATGAAAAGATGCACTTTAAGTCTTTATATGCATTTTTGCCTTAGTTGGTATCCCTTAGGGGGAGATAAAAGTTTATTGAAATTTGTTTGATTATTTGTTCGAAAAATGCTTGATCATAACCTTGATATATTATTATGAATTTTGATCATTTTGAGAATTTTAGCTCGTATCTTGAAATCGGCAAAGCTTGAGCAAAATGCTATATTTTTTTGCTATTTCTAACTCATGTTATGTGCTTAATTCAAATTATTTGAAAACATCGAGTTATGAAATGTTTCATGTTGTGCGCTTAAAAGCTTATTCTATCATGAGGATGTATACAACAATTGATATTGCGCTTATTGAAAATTTATGTTGCAATTTTATTACATTAGTAAGAAAGTTAATTATGCTAATTGATATATCTCTCATATTTGCTTTATTTGAGAACATTGAGTTGTGATTCCGATTTATGCGTAAAAAGTTGTTCCGAGGATCTATTGTTCGCAACGCACGATTAGTGTGTGATTACAACAATTGGTATCAGATTAGTGTGTGACTATAATTGGCATTATTTATCATTGATGAAATTTGAAAAGTTGATCACTTATCTTTTATTATTTTTTTCATTTTGGTGACCTATGCATTATTTGATGATATTCTTATCTATCTACAAATTCAAATACATGCTATGAAAAATTTATGTTGACACATGTGCGTATTGAAAATTTTATGCCCTTTGCGATTTATGGTTATATCCCATGCACGAATTATTTTTGATAGGGGGAGCTTCGCCATTTTTTACCCGTGACAGTGAATTTATAAGAAATATCTTTTTGATAATGTCAAAGGGGGAGAAATATTTATGATTCACTATCTGTGCTTAATATTTCATTTTATGATATATGTGAATCATTGTTTGTCATCATCAAAAAGGGGGAGATTGTTAACGAAAATGTATTTTATCCCTAATTAAATTGGTTTAATTAATATACATTTTAGTTTAACTTAATATATTGATTTTGATGATTCCAAACATTTTTTTTGTTATTCTATATATATTCATTATTGTATAAATCTCGCCTCGACTCCTCTCAACGACATATCCGAGTAAAGGTATTCACGTGTTCTGCACATTTGCACTTGACACGTTAGATACACATGCATATTTTTTCAATTAAGTGTTTAATCAATATTTTTTGTTTTGTTAAAAATAAATTGTTGAAAATGTTTTATTTTTTTGTGCGCATGCGTGATCTTATACGTTTAATTTTTTTTGTTATCATGCATGTCCTCATGTATGCGTGTCAGCTCTAGCATGTTATAGCCATAATAGTTGTTCCAAGGCTTCTGTTACTACTATCTTATATGTTGCCTTTTTGTCCTTGGTTTAGACCTAAGATATATAAGGACGCTACCTGCTAGTGTGTAAACCTTTGTTGTCCTTTATAAATTGACTCCACAGATTTCCTTGAAAGATCTTTATAGATCTCGGCCATAGCCTTATTATACCTGCTACTGTACCCGTAGCTATTTTTGATGGGATTTACCTGTTCAATTTGACCGCCTATGACCTTAGGCCTCTGCCATAGTTGACAGCTAATTTTTTATCCACTCCGATATCTCTTGTTCGAGATCTATATCTGTCCGTATCTTTTTATCCGAATGATTTCTTTTCTTATGAAAATATCTGACTGAAATTATTTTTTGAAATTATCTTTTTTAAGGTGTCCGAAACCTTTTTTTTCTGTCCGAAATTAAAAAAAATTTCTATACACATCTTTGATCTGTCCGAAATATTTTTTATCAGTTGAAATTATCTGTTATTATATATCCGGATTGTACCTATTGTATTAGGTCTCACATGCTTTTGCCTTATCCTTTTTGACCTTGGGAAGCCTTAATTCATTTCTTCATCTGGTAATAGCTGTTGGCTTACATGTGTCCGAACAGTACCTTTACTATAGGTTTATTAGATTGTACCTTTACTTGAGGTTAGAAGCTTTAGACCTGCTTTTGCCGAAACCTACTTGGATTTACCTTATAGCTGTTTGGATGGTACCTACTACACATAGCTTTCGTCCATATCTATACCATGTCTGCTTCGGCAGTATCCCTCGAGCCATGCGTTCTATCAGTATGTGTCCTTGACAGTTTTCTTTTTTTTTTTAACTGATATTTTATCTTTTACACAATGGTATACCTTTTGTTTTATTTTCGGACTAACACTTCACTTTTATACATCATATCTGTATTTTATTTCCTGGACTAATATATTCTTACAGGAATTATTTTGGGATGGAAAAAGAACCCACTTTCAGTCTCATATTTTCAGATGACCATTATTATGCTTCAACAACTATATTTTTTTATGGAGAAGATAAAAATAAAGATTTGCATTTCAGATTTTCAGATTATCTTTCAGCTACACCACATCAGCAAATCAGGAGCATTAAATGCTCAAAATTCATGTGTCTAACAGCTAGTTTTTGGAAGACACATTTAAAAGCCATGAGGAGCTGCATTTAACTGTGACAAACTTGAATGAGAACATGACCAAGACTTGAAAAATTATTGAGAGCATTTATTTTTCTACTCAGCTACACATTCAAGAGAGCAATAAATTTTATCATCTGCTCAATCATTGAAGAAGAAGACTTGTGCCTACTTCACCATCAATTATTGAAGTCTGATTCAAGAAGGAGAAACTCCGATTACAAATTGTATTTTGAGGAGTTTCAGTATTTTATTCTGTACTACAAAAATTCAGATTTATTGTGAAGCTTTGTTGAAGCTTCGGTTTGTACCGGTAATTGGTTCCTACCCGTAAGTGGGCCACGGGGTTTGAAGCTCGGAGTTAGCTTGCAAACATTTGTACGCGGTGGTTTGATCCTACCCGCAAGTGTATCAGGTTTAGTGAAGCGCAAAGGAGACAGGGGCTCTAGGCGCGTGGACGTAGGCCGGGATTTGGCCGAACCACGTTAAATTTCGGTGTCATCTATTTTCCGCACTCTTATTTATTTATTTGCACATGCATGCTTGAGTTAATATTTTCAGCACACTACCTTGCAAATAAATTATTTCCGAAATTTGACTAAATTTATTTTAAGGTTAAAATAATTATTTTTGAATTAAATAATTAATTTCAGAATATCACTTTAAATTAAATACGAAAATTAATTTAATATTTCTAGAGTGTTAAAATCTGCATCTCTAGTTGTTTAAATTAGTTAGTTGCATTTATTTGATATTATTGGATTTATTCTTTATAGATTTATTAATCTGAAATTTGTTTAAGTGATTTAAATTTAATATTTTTCTGAAATATAAATTTGACATTAAAGATTCTAAAAACTCAATTCACCCCCCCTCTTGAGTATAATCTGGGCAACAGTCTTCTATAAAAAGGGGTCTTGGGATCATCTTTTCTAGAAAAAATTTGTGAGATTTACTTTTTCTATGCATATCCAAAAATTCCAAACCCTAGTTTGTTTTAAACTCTTTTATTTTTTAAATCAAATACCTTGAATGTTTTGTTGAGCTTTATCAAATTCTAGAATAACACCATACATTTTCAAACCCTTGTAGAGTTGATTCTCTACTGCTGACCTTGTGGAGTGATACTCTACTGATAAAGAAGATAGGAATATTAATTCCTGAGGCTGATCGGTGAATATCGAGGCAAGTGGAGCTTACTGTGGGATGTCGATGGATTTACATCGTTTGTTGTGGTCTACATGGATTGAGGACATTAATATGTCACTTAGTCCAGCTCTAAGTTTTGTAAGTCTGTGGATATCTATTTATAATACTAGTTAGAGATAGTGATTAATATAGATGTTTCTCGAAAAGGATTTTTCCTCATCTCATATCTTCTATTTTTTGGGTTGTGATTTGTTTTTTATCTTGTGTGTTTAGGTTTACCAAATTTATACCAGATAAATTTTGGACTAGTTAAGTTTTGTTTATGTGTGTGTGCCCTACTCTACAAAGAATATATATAATAGGACCACTATATGGCATTTTCAAATTGATATCAGAGAATGTTAATATAGGTTACATAGATGAATCCTTATGGTTATATGGATAAATCGTACAATAGGCTACCGACTTTTGATGGGACTAAGTATGCTTCTTAGAAATATCGAATAAAGGTTGGTTCTAAAATCGTTTGACGAGTGAGTCTAGACTCTCCCCACTATGACTAATGACGATGTCATTAGTCTCAAACCAGTAACTACATGGACTGAGGATGATTTTTTATGGAGTAACTTTAACTCCTGAGGCTTAAGTGCAATTTTTGGGGTTGTCACACAGGACGAATTTTACCGTACTATGATGTGTACCACATCTAAGAAAGCATGGGATATCCTCCAACTCACTCATGAGGGTACAAATAATGTGACAACTTATAAGATACAAAATATCAACAAACAATTTGAGACCATTAGCATACTTGAATATGAAATATTTGGTTAATTTTATGCAAGCCTGTCTGATATTGAACTCTATCTTTAAGTTGGGTGAGGTATTTATTGAGACGAGGGTAGTCAATAAGATTCTAAGAACCCTTCCATCCCATTTTAGTGCGAAAGTCATGATGCTTAATTCTTTCAAAATTTTAGATACTCTTAGGTCAGAAGAGCTCGTAGGTGACATTCAAACTTATGAAATAGATTTTCGTAAGTAAGGGTATGATCAAAATTCTGTCAAATTATTTTAAACTTATGAAATAGATTTTCAAAGTTTGAATTCTTTCAAACTTATGAAAACTTATGAAGTTTGTAAAATCAAAATTCTTTCAAAGTGGAAATTAAATTTTTTGAGAAAGACTATAATTTCAAATCGGATAAGAATGATTTTGAGTATGATTAAAGAAAGGCTGGAGGAAAGTACTTTAAGAAAGGCGATTAGAAGAGATACTATGAATGCAAGGGTAAGTGTCATAAAGTCCACGAGTGTGCTATAATTCTTTAGAGACAAGACAAAGGCAAAGTTGCTTAGAATGCCATTCGAAGTGATAGATATGAAGAGTTAGAGGATCCTGAGAATGAATCACCACATGGACATAACTTCACCACATTCATGAATGGAGAAGTTAAAATTTCAAGTACGTCTCACACTGACGAAGACATTTCTAAATGTGATAGCCTCGATAATGAGTTTAACCATTCTGGAGATAGTGATGGTGATGATGTTTTGAGTATTAGAGAACGTGACCTCTAACATGCTTACGCCGAGATTTACACTGAATATTTAGAAACTAAAAATAAAAATAATAATTTGGCTCGTAGAGTATTATATTTAGAAAAGGATTTGAAGGCATCGAGGGAGAGTGGGACAATGATAAGGATTTGTATGAATGATTAGTTAGTCCCAATGGGGACGGAAAAGAGTGACTTGACCAACAAAGTGGCAAGTCTTACGAGAGCTCTTCAAGCATAATTGAAAACTTAGGAGAAACTTAAATCTCATGTTTTCCAACTCGATAAAGATCTCGAACGTTCTCAGGAGATCAAAGTTACTATAGGGTGGAAAGATTTTCTTAGGTCCCGCATTAGGTTTTAAGAAGAAGTAAGGGATATGTTACGATGGTGCAAGCATTTCCCAAAATGCACCCAAACCATTTCCCAAGTTTGTGATGTATCTTTATAGGCCTCAAACTAACCCACCAAAGAGAACTCATACTAATCATTTTAACCAAAGTAGACCTAATTAAGTCTATGCTTGTACCCATTGCAAACGAAGAATTTTTCTATAAGCTAGGAAGATTTTATCACACACATCCTCCTTCACATAGCTATAACAACATTGCTACTCTTAGAGAGAAAGTTTAGTTTCTAGTCTTGATTCAAAAATCTTAATGGAATAATGTCAAAGGAAGTATATGTCTTTTAGATAACACTTCCAACGCTATGACTAGAGGCAAAATTGATAAGGGAAAGTAAATGGTTAGCGCATCTTAGGTACCTAAGAATGACGACAAATCCCTTGTAGTTCATGTTGTTCTCAAGGTTCAAGATACTTCTCAATGGTATTTTGATAGTGGGTGATCTAAGAACATGACCACTGACAATTCATATTTTACCGACTGCAAGTAAGGAAAATTCACCTTTGTAAGCATGTTAGGACATGGTTCCATAGAGTTACCCATTTTCCTAAGTTGGATAATGTGTTGTGTGTTGAAGGGTTGAAAGTAAACATGATTAGCATAATCCAAATTTACGACAACGTTTGACCTATTAGAGCGTAACATTTGTGGTCAATCCGATAAAATTTTTCTATAAGGTGTTAGGACGAACGATAATTGCTATGGGATCATTCCCAAATCCTCTTTAATATGAATTAATGCTAAGGTCTCCACCATAGACCTTTGGCATCAATAACTCAGTCATGTCAATTTTAGAGACTTTAAGAGATTAGTGAAGAAATACCTAGATCGTGTCTTACCATCGCTCAGGAAACCAACTTACACAATTTGCGATCCTTTCCAATAAGGAAAACAAATCAAGACTCCCCATAGGAAGTGTAATAACATTATACAGGAATATTGATTTTTTCGGCATAAATTAAATGTCGAAAATAGCACTAAAAATGTCGCTAACACTTTTTACGGAATTTTTACAAGTGAGGTAATAACCAATGTCGTAAAAGAACAACGACATTTTAAAAAATACTTCGAAAAGTTAGTGGCACTTTTGGCGGTATTTTCACAAGTGCAGTAGCCAATGTGGTAAAAGAACAATGGCATTTTAAAAATGCCACAAAAAATTCGCGGCATTTTTAGGCATTTATATTAATGCTGGTAATAACCTTTTAGCGACATTAAAAAATATTGATAATAACCTTTTGCAACACCTATTAAATTTTCAACACACTTTTTGCAGCCCTAAAAAATTCCTAGAATGATAATAGCGGTATTAAACAAAGTTTTGATATTATTTTGCAATATATGAGTGGTAACAAGTGCTAAAAAAATTCATTTATTACAACTATCGTATTTATGTGCAAATACACTACCATAACATTAAATTAGGAGGGCAGTAACCAAATTAAAATGTCATTAAATTAAAACAAATAGCATCCATCGTAAATAAACATAATTGAGGTTGGAACAATTATCCATCCACAAAATAAAACGAATTACATGTCCAATAAGAAAAAATGAGTAAACATGAAATGAAACGAATTAAAATGTATGATCCTTGTCCATCAACGTCAAACATCCTCTTCGACCTACAAATAAAAAAAGTCAATCGTTAGTCATTGATACTTATTCTTTAGTATTTTAATTAAAAAAATAAAATTAAAAATTAGTCATTAGTAATATACCACGCTATGGTTGAATGATATGCATCCCCAATTGTGGACTTGTTTCCATAATTTCTAGGTAATGGTTCATTTGTTACAAATTTTTTCTCAATATATACTTTCCAAAAGTCTTCATCAAGTGGCGTACCCCCTACTTTTGTTGAAGGGTCCTTGCTCACAATGAATCCATGTGCCACAACCACTTTTAGAAGTCTGGTAGTAACAAGGTCTATAATTTTAGGAAGTGCATTATGTGAGACCTTTTGTCATGGTTGATGGTGCTGCTTTTTCTTCTTTGATGGTTCTTATACAAACAAGATGAGTATGTCATCATCCATATATTTCTGGAAAAAAATCGACAGAGTTTTATTTGTTTTTATGACATCTCAAAAATTTTAAGACTATATACAACCAAATAAACCAACAACCCAATGTCAAGTAATCTCTCCAAAAAAGTGCAGATATATTGTGCCCTTTTAAATCCTTTAAATTAGTAGCATACTTGAATTGAAGTAGTATTTGTTTGTTCACTAACATGAGCAGTAGTCTCGGGGGCAGCCATGTGTTGAGAATTTGCAATCTATAAATAATTAATTATTTCAGTCATGAAAACATAAAGTCTTAAATTATGATTTTAAAAAGTAGTTATCTACTTACCTATTGAGATGGAGCCAAATGGTGATTTGATTGTGATACCACTACATGTTGAAATTGGTTGGTTTCTTCTAATTATTGTTCGGGTTGTAAAATAGACCTATATGATAATATGTTTTGCTCGTTGGAGGATTAAGGAACCTGTTAATAGAATGATTTAATATTAACATATATATTTATATATATACACGATAATTAAGTACAAAAGATAAAAGTGTGTACTTATTAACCTGTTTGGATACAACGTAGCAAGTCATCACGTGTGTGCGTATCAACTCAAACTGAACCTCTAAATGATCAAATTTATCCTGAACTTCAGATCGAATCTCATAGCGTAATCCTTCATACTCTTTTTCACTAACCTTTGACCGCTTAATTCCATATAGATCAGTTGGAGATTGTCCATACCCATAAGCTCGACAATGACCATGTTTATCAGGTCCCAGGACTTCACAAAAATTCTCATCTTTATGACTCGAGGATTCATTACAATCAAACAGAAGTTGTTCAACAATTTATCCTATGGAGTCAACCTCATCATTGACCAGGAGAGCAAATCCTGAACTACATCCATGTATTACTACCTTAACACCTACAACTGTTCCCTTTCCATTAAACCAAGGCCTATATAAATTTCCTTAATGTGAAAGACGGGGATAGTCAGATAAGAACAATGAAAGAAAAGAAAAGAAAAAAGTATAATATAAATAGAACATTAAGATGGTTGATGACTCATAAATAAATAAAAAATCATCATTCATAGAGTTGGGGAAATGGAAGTAAGGCATATTGAATAAGACATTGCCATTAGAACCCAATATTTATGACGCAACATATGTATAATTATTAAAAATAAACCAAATAACCTATTGAACTCTAAACAACCAGCAAAAGTATATTGATTAGTTGTCAATTAGTTAGCGAGACGTGGAGGGGGAGGGGGGGAGGAACTTGTCAGTTGGTTAGCCAACTATTCTTTTAATACTATCTTAGGGAAAGTTATAGTACACATTAGGCAAGCCAAACTAAATAATTTTGATTATGTTTCAAAAATGTTTTTGTGAAAAATTATCTCCCCCACCTCTCCCCAAAATAGAAGTGGTGAAAGAAGTGAGTTACCCCACCCCAGAAAATATATTCTTGCTTATATTTGTAAGTGCCTCAAATTACTATATGTTGTACCATTTGGGAACTGATTCATTGGAATAAAATACATGTGTATTTCTTCTTGGTGATAAGAAATATAATCTTCCTGCTTATCCCAAGTCACCTCATAATCATCCCTCAACAACGATCTTTGCTGCATAATGCATCCAAATGTACTTCATAGTCCCATTCAGTCAATACGAAAAATGCACTGTATACATTTACCAAGATAGTTATTTATACAAGCAACACTTAATACAAATTCATTTGATAAAAGACGAGAGAGAGAGAGAGAGAGAGAGAGAGAGAGAGTAACATGCCATGAATGAATTAATACTTGATTTATTGCTGTAAAACGTCAGAGGATATGCAAGACATGCAAACATGAAAATCAAATCAAATTTGAGATTTAGGAGAAGATGGTATTCTTCTATCTAATTAAGAACTGTTATAATCAAACTTCTTGTGTCCACAGTTTTAATGTATAAAATCAAATAATTATACTTGCATCATGATCTATATCAATATAGAAAAGACTTATTATCATGTAAGTTCATTAGCTATAGCTGAAAGTTCCTTATACATAAGAACTGAAAATGTTCTGTTAAAAATTAAAAACCATTAAATTGCTACAAAAGTGAACTACACCAAAACACGCCATTAGTAACACAATTTTACCGTTACTAAAAATATTAGTAACAAAAATTTTCCATTAGAAAAAAGGCGTGGGGCATGAAGCTAGTATATTAGTAAAAGTATTAGTAACACAATTACGAATTCATCATTGTCATAAAAGCTCCTCAAATGTTTCTTGAGATACTAACTTGACACTCTCAGATCCATTTCCACGTATATACTTAATTTCATACCGCGGCTCATTGGCATCAAGTGTGGAGTGAACCTAAGATAATCCTTCTTCAATTTCAGGCATATCACGATGACTGGTAATATTTCAGTGTACATATTTGTCTCCTTTGTATCGTGCCCTTCCCCACTAACACCTGATTATGCATTAACAATGATGTTTTTAACTTTAATGAGATTAGCCTTTATCAAGGGAATAAGAGGAAGATAGCAACCAGGATTTGTACCTATGCGTGCAGTTCCAATTTCACTTCTTAGGATCTCTATCAAACCATATATAGCTTCTTTCTGCATATCTGGTGCTCTGTGAGGCTCTGACCATACCATTCTTCATACTCACTAGTATTTCTCAGTCGAAAGTACGCAAAAAGATCAACAATTTTTAACCTATTAGGAATTCCTTTGATAAATTCCTGAGTGGTCCCATGTGGCAAATAGCAGAGCAAAGCATCCACGTTAGAAAAATATGCATCCATGATAGAAACCATAATTGGCAAGTTTGATTAGATGTGGAGAGACTGATCCAATTAATTTCCCAACTTTTCTATCAGTAGTCATTAGGGTAATGTCAAAGAAAGGATGGTTTTCTAGGCTCCAAAAACACCAATTCAAATTGAATTGTCTAATTTTTGATCTTCAACCTTGGAAAATGCACAACTCCTACCTCATAACTTCCTAACATTTGAATTTGAAGTCTTGGATTCATTTTGAACCTTCCAAATGCATACTCGGTCCAAACTAAATAAACATAAAGCAGTCGCTAAACTCATTTTCTCATTTACACCAAGTGATCATCTGCATTGATCAAAAGACGTACCATGAGAGAACAAGAACCACAAGGAAGTACAACAGATACTGGAAATGCATTTGGCATTCGTAAAGAGATTTTACTCCCCCCTCAACAAAGGACACCCCATCTACTCTAGCTCCACAGAATCAATCAAGAAGTAATTGCCACATCGGCACCTATACAAAAACTCCATAATTTCTCCCCCTTCTTCCACTGTTACATCCTCCAAGGCCACATCCTCTGCGATAAATACATCATGTCTCAAAGCTCGCAGCTCAGTATCATAAATGGCATGAGACTTTGAATTGTCGAGGATTTCCTAATCCCTTTGGATCTCCAAAAATCTCTCCCCTAGTCCTCGACCATGTTCGGGATTCAATGCTTGGGCTTTCTATTGCAAATTATCGGGATGGGAGTTGAGGATAGAAGACCAGTAGCTTATGAATTTCTTCAAAGCTTGTGTCTTCTTTCATGCCCAGGATGTCATAATGAGTCTTATTAATTATAATGTTTCCAAAAAATATGGTTGAAAGCTACTCGTTGTATCAGATCATTTTTTATTTTTTGTCCAGGTTGCTCACTTTCCAGCAGGGATTTGCTTCTGTCATTAGCATGACCAAAATGGTGTCTGGCACACTATACGATCTAATTGAGTGAATAATAAAAAATATCATGGATTTCGCATGAGAAGTAATTTTTAAAGTTGGACAACCTACAAATTTACGTCGATCTATAGGTGGATAAACGCAAAAAAAAAAAAAGAAATCAATGATTCAGGGGGTAAAATCGAAGTTGTAGCATTAAAAGTCTAGGTTATCAAATGAGATCCAATCGAAACAACTTCCTTGTTCAAATTTGGATCCCGTTCCTCGGTTAATATCTGAAGTCGAATCCTTTTCATTATCCGGGGTTGCCAACAAGGGATGCTAAAGCAGAAGTAGAGATTGTTGCTCATCTTTTTGTGTCTTTGATAATAAGTGAAATCATCTAACAATAATGTTTGTTACAACTGCTTATTCTTCTTGGTTCATTGAGCACCTGTTGTGTGTAGAGGAGGAGGAGGAGGAGGAGGAGGAGGAGGAGGAGGAGGAGGAGCAAGCAAGCACCTGATTTGCTGCTTGCTGTTTGTTGCGTGCGGAGGAGGAGGAGAGCGTGCGGGGGGAGGGGCTAGTCTGAAGTGAAAAATAAAGAGCAAGATAATGCCCTAATTTGAGTAACTGAAAGAAATGAAAGTGAAGAATATTATTATACAACTTAAAAAACATACCATCGATTACAACTACATTATTCAAAATGGGAGTAAATACTTAAGATAATGCACTAATATACCCAATCAAAGATCAATAAGAAATAGGCCTGCTGAAGTTTGTTCACAAATTGATATATAACATAACAGAAGTCGACAAGTCAGCAATATTGGATCATATAGAGGCAATGGTCTGAAGATGCAATGTAAAATGTTATTTGTAGTTATATATATTTTTTTATTTAGAATAGAAGTGAATACTATTTATTGTTTTACCAGCGAAATGATCTTTGTGCACCACTCTTGTAACGATAATATCGAAATTGTGATTGAGCCGATGTGTTGACATATCTCCTTATCCATTTATGATTATCAAGCATTCCTCAACAAATTATAAATGCCCCATATAAAGGATTTTAAAACTCCAGAATTGAGTTCGACTGTAGTGATATCATTGCTTTGCAGCCCCATCATGCTTTCTGCCCTAAAATTAATGCAGGCTCATATAATTTCTTTGGTTTCTGAAGCAATTAGCAGTGTGTTGAGTTCTAAAATATCAAAACCAGATTCTAGATATACTGATTGCTACATATTATCATTTGAAAGGTCAGGCATGTTATACACCAAACACATGTCTAATGAGAGAATGGGTAGAAAAACCATTGAGCCGTCATTTGAATGGCATATCCTGTCAGCCACAAAAATAAAAATTAATAAAGTAATCATAAAGTTGGACGATAAGTGGATTATTTAATTAGTGCAATCAAAGCATGTTCTCATATAGTGTTGGCCTTGTATAATTTTGGATTTTATTTCTCAACAAAAAATACTTTGAGTCAACTTTTAAATGTCATTCTTTAGGCAATAAATAATGTCCAAAAGTTATGCATCATTGGTATAACCAATGACATGACATTATTTGAAAAATCAATGAAGATAAACTATCCAGACTCACTATGTCATCTGATGGAATAAACTATAATAAATTTGGGCAGAGGTTGTACATTTGTTCAGCTGAGTATATATATTAACGATTGACGCATCACACGAGTGCGAGCCATCGACGTTTTTAAAAAATTGAACACTGCCAGTCCATTTAGCAGCTGTATACTAATGACATGTTCATACAGTGCAATGCCAATACTGTATTAAACATTTACCGGGTTCAGCTTCAAAATCAAACTCTAAATATTTATTTGGGGTTTGTCTTCAATCACTTCAGTGCAAACATCACAATTTCTGGGCAGCGAAACTCCCACCCGAGCTCATGGTCAAGCTCGATTGGATGAGTTCTTTCCATATAAACATATGTCATTTATACTATCTTTTTATGCACATGTATACATTAAATAGATGCCATAGATATGGAAATATTGACAATTAAAACTATAATACTGAGGTGCCTAATACAAAAACCCAACTTAATAACAAGAAAAAGAATATAAATGTGCTCGGGTATCATGTATATGTGTACAAACTTTATGTGATACTTAAAACAATCGAAATAATAGTTCTTAGTGGACCTCTAAACAAAACAACATCCTAACTAAGTCGACCCCTAACACATTGCATATGTAGCAGAGACGCACCACGTACCCATAGCCTTTCAAACACCGTAGTGATCTACATTCCAAGTAATAGTTCCACAGTATTGTAATACCCCGCACTTTTATGGGAAATTAAAATAAATAATTAAGTGTAATTTGGGAATATAAGAATTATTGTGAATAGTAAATTTCTGGAGTTTTCAAGGATTAGGTGATTTTTGATGGGTGTTATATTTACTTTTGGGGTTAAGTAAATAAGTCGGAGTATTTTAATTATATATCGCAGCTGGGTAAAGAGACGAGGATAATATTTTAACGAGAATACCGCATTAAGTTGCGTGGGGGGTTAAATAAGTGAGTTGCAATCAAGTACCTCGAATGGAGATTTCGAGTGTGTGGTTGGTCTCGGAATGGCTGAGATAGTCAGAATAGAGTATCCGGGGGTCGTAATTGAGTTTCGGGAATTTTTGGATTAATAGGGACTCGCAATTGAGTAAGCGAGTCATTTTTGGATTTAAAGGGATAAACCCTCTTTTCTTGTCGTATAATACATGGGAGATTAGGCGAAAAGAAAGAAAAAGAGAGAAAGAAGAAGAGAAGAAAAGAAGAAGGGAGAAACAAGAGAGAAAAAGGATTTTCGGGCCAAACTCCGTCGGATTCGACTCGGGGTCGTCAGATTTTATCCTCCAGGCAAGTGTTTACTTGCTTTATTTGATTTTGAGCATAAATATCATATCATAATTGGTAATAACAAACCATAGAGATTTTGGGTTGGGTTTTCGTGGATTAAATGGGATATTTTGAAGTTTAACGGTTGAAAACTGAAAAATGTCAAATTGGAGAAACTTAGAAAATTATAGAAATTAATGATTGATTCTTGGTTTTAGGATGTTTAGAACTGATTTACTTGGTGTATATATAGTTGTCCGTTGTTATATGTTGGTGGGATAAAAGGAAATAAAGTTTGGAGGTTTGTTAATGGCCGAATAAGGGGCCGGAGAAGAAGCTGCCTGGCTTGATCGATCGATCGACGGCAAAGGGTCGATCGATCGATCGAGCAGGGATTTTGGCAATTTCGGCTTAGTTAATTTATATGGGATAAATTCCCAAATTAAGGATTCCTACCCTATTTAACAAAGGAAATAAATAGACTTAATTAAGGAAGATATATTTATGAAATTAAGAAAATTTATGGGGGTAAAGAGAGTGTCTTAAGTGTGCGACACTAGAAATTATATTTTTGAGGAAATAATTAAAGTGAGGAATTAGAGAGCTGAGGTTTCCCAAAAATAGAGTGGGGACCTCTAAATTATTAATTGGACTAAATGTAGTCCTTGGGTTCGTGGAAATGGAATCCACGACCTATTTAAATTAAGGGTGTTTGGTGACAAATATTTTTGGGATAATTTCAGTGAGCATTTAGGCTTGTATAATTATGCGCGTAGAAAACATAATTATATCGATTGTGGTTGAGTATATCCTGCGAGATTATTAGGATGAATTTGGGAATATGCGTATTTATTAGCGTGAATTGGTATAGTTGGAGAAATTATATAAATCCTTAAGTGTGAATAAGGTACAAGTTATTTATCAAGTGAGGGGATACTTTTCGGTTTAGTATCGTGAGTGTGCGAATACTCGAATATTATTATTTATGAGAATCTTTGGGATTATTGGCCATCGTTATGTGTGATTGGCAATTATGGCCATTTATATTTGTTTGAGGAAGAATGTGGATATATATATATATATATATATATATATATATATATATATATATATATATATATATACACTATGTGAGTAAAGTATATATATTATATGATACGGATATGTATATATATCTATGTGTGGATGGTATATATATATATGTGAAGCATACCCCCTCTAATGCTATCATGGGAAGTTGCTCGATGTGGGTGAGTCCCCTTAATAGTTTATTGTGTTATGATGAAAGTTTAAGGAACAAAGGAAGAACAACATGGAGGCTACTAATGATACAAGTAACGAGAGGTCTAAACTGTACTAAATTTTGAGGTTAGTGATACACTTAGCACTAAATTTTGAGGATGAACGATTCTTGGGGGCGTTGCGCATACGAGTTTTATTATTTTATATGGTGTTGCTACCCACACGAGTTTTACTCTTTCATATGGTGGCGTGCCGCACACGAGTTTTACTATTTCTTATGGTGGCGTGGTTCCCAAGAGTTTTACTAATTCGTATGGTGGCGAAGCACGACACGGCCGAGTTTTATTACCCACTTACTTCCACTGGCACATTACTTCTTCTAAGGAAATGATTTTTTCAGCATCTAAACACTTTCAATGATTTGTGCAGGCTTTGGTGAGTAATTTTACAATATATGGTTTTCTGGATTGGAGAGCTTCAACTCTAAAAGTCTACCTGCTGGTGAGTGTAATCCAGTCTATGCACATTAGTGATTTACAACATATGAATTTTAAGGTGTTTGATAAATTATTTTATAGGTATTTCATTTCCCTTGGGGGGCTACTTCAAACTCAAAGTGGTGACCTGCAGCAACTGTTACTTTCATATATGAGCCTGAGATTCATATCACTGAAGAGATGGAGACTTTAACACTCGAGGAGAAAACTAGTTTGGTTGAAAGTAGTCCTATCAAAGTGTTTGACATTGATCTTGACACCCAAAAGGTTACTGTGGTTGACCCTAAGGCATATACGTACGACGATGAAGTGCTCAAGAAAGTGGACGCTAGGGGTAATCTAGTACCTAAAGAAATCTATGCAAAAGAAGAAAATTTTATATTCACAGTTGAGTCCACAGGTGCGGTCAAATCTTCTCAGTCGGATCTCAATGTCGTTGATATCTTGAAACAGAAACTCGATGTAGTTCGTCTTTCGGAAGATACTGGAGAAGCAGATGGACAGTTTGATGAACTGGGTGACCATATGCGAGGTGGGTGATCGAAATCTCTTTCATTATTTACTTCATCACTTACAGAATGGATGATAAACTATCTTTTGTAAAGCATGTCGAGTTTCTAAGGACAATCAACCTATAAACTCTTGATGGTGTTGTGCATGTGTTGGAATTTTTTCATTGTTTATAGGTCCTCACAATGCAAATTTGTATTCATATTCCCCCCCTTAGGATACTTGATACTCACAGGGTGTATATCTCATTTGTTTGAAACGATTAAATATTCATAGGGTAAGTGTGTTTTTATGTTCCAATTTAAATCGTGTGTATTATTTTGGTTTCAAATGTATAACAGTTGTTTGTATTATTTGAATTTGAGTTTTTGTATTAATTTGGACACTATTGTAGGTATTTCTTTAATATACGGTGGAATTATAAGCCATTTTGAGTATTTCTTAACATGTATTTTGCATGTTTTGTTGGGGAACAAAATTTTTGCAGTCTTGAAATTTTTGCCGTGCCTTCTGGAACGGGCATTTCGCTAGTATATATATATATACGTCGTGTCTTTGCGGTGGCATGTCCTATTTTTTCTATGTTTGTTATGTCGACGTGTCCGTGTCGTATCGGACACGACACCCGTATCCGTGTTCGTTCTTCATATTTCCATGAGATATACTTGAATAACATTGTCGATTTTTTCAATGGTTATACATGTTTAAATTAATTGGGTCTGTTACGTATAACACAAAATAAAACCATAATCGAATAGTAAATCAAATTAGTGGCATAAAATATTTCCAAAGGACATGAATTAATTAACACAAACAAACATATCAAATACTTAACTAAAATTCATATAAATAAGTATACATATTTTCTCATAAATTAATCATAAAACTATACTACAACAACCAATTGACAATTCGGGTTATTAATTGGCTCACCCTCAACCTCCTAACACCACTACAAATAAATCCAGTATAAAAACTAATGATATTTATCAATAACCAATAATTAAAAGTACCTTTTATCCGTACCAATTCGAAGATACTATAACTTGAATGTGATTAGCTCAGTCGATCAGATTGTCTTCCTACATCCAAAAATCATATTACAAATATTAAGGACAACCATGTATCACTGATTGCAGCAGTTGAAACACAGATAGAATAAACTAAATCCCAACTATCAAACACAGATTCAAAATAAAATTGCGAAAACCAATAGCATATCCACTGATTCAAAGTATCTCATAAATTAGTAATTGGTTCATTGCTTAAATCAGTATGACACTACTCTTCACATCCTATACAATCTTCCAACCAATTCAATTAAGGACATAACCCCTTTAACATGTAAGAAAGGCATAAAACACAAAAATAATTAAGAGAGACTAAATAATGATACCTACTCAACTTCACCAGTGGCGATTGCGATGGAGAGGGATGGTGCTAGGTTAAGGGAGGGTGTGCGAGGCTTAGGGTGATTGGGGGGTGAAGAAGGAGAATAACGGGATTAGGGTGGGCGGGGATTAGAAAAGACGATGGAGAGGGGGTTTTCTTTTGGTCTTATTTTGGTTTCTTTTTTTTTTATTTTCTTAAACTTTGCTGATAGAAGAAGCGGGAGACTAAAATTCACTAAAGGGGGAATCCAAAATTTTCAACCGTCTCATAAGGTGTACTTTTTTTAGATGGGTACTAATTTGATGTCTCTTTTAATAGTATCTTTTGAACGGGTAATAAAACGGTCTTAAAAAGAGTAGTTTTTAAGATGGGTAATTTTTGTCGTCTCAAAAGGTGAGTTTTAGAGGCCCAATTTCTTGCCGTCTCAAAAGCCTCCGTAGTAAAAAGAGATTTTTTTGTAGTGATGACTTAACCTACGTGGAGGAACCTATTGCTATTTTAGATCGAAAGGAGCAAGTGGTACATAGTAAAACCATTTCATTAGTTAAGGTGATGTGGAGAAGTTAGAATGTGGATTATTCCACTTGGGAAGGGGAGGATAACATGAAGAAGCAAGACCCTCATTTGTTTGGTAAGTTTATTATTCGTTAAATTTTGAGGACGAAATTTTTATAAGGGGGGTAGAATTGTAAGGCCCTAAAACATGATTAGTAAGGTTAATTACATGATTAAGTATAAGTTATGAGTTATAAGTTATAAATTGATTATATGTGTTAAACATATTACTTATCATGTTAAGGGGATGCATGCTTATGTGAGATATATGTGGTTTATATTAGATGCTAATCAAGCTTATCATCGGGGATACCATGTTTAAAGCATGTGATTAGGTATGTGGTTAAATGCGTTATAAAAATATGTTTATAAATTCATCATTATGTTTAAAAAAGTAAATTAGGGTGTTGATACGAAATTGGCATTGTTTGGTCGCCAAATTTGAAAGTTTTGATATTTTGGGTAAATTGCTACTTTCCTGTTCGAAGCCCAAATTAGGCATACTAGTTTATGATTTTGGGAAAACAAAAATTATGAAAGTTTTAGATATACGAATTAATGTTATATCACAACAAACAGTGAGTTAAACAGAGAATCATACAAGAAGTTATACTGAAAGTACGAAACAAGGGAAAATTTATCCATCCCTTAAGTGACATTTGTCTTATTAGCACACCATGTGCTATTTTTTGATTGGTTAAAGGGTGGGTGATGGTTTGGCCTACTTAAACTTGTTAAAACAACTCACTTGTTCATCCAATTCAGCCATGAACAAGAGTTTTGCCTAAAGAGAGAGAAAGAGAAGAAAGTTAAGGAAGAAATCTTCAAAAAATTTCTATAAATCGAGGAATCCTCGAAAGGTAATTACTTCTTAATTAAAGTAGATCACATGGGTGAGTTCTACCCTTTGTATACTTTTGTTTCTTATTTTGATAAGTATTTTAATGATACCCATATTGCCTAAGTGTATTAAAATATATATGGGTTAAGAACATAAGTTAGAACTGGTGCTATGATAGTAAAGGCATACTTTAAAGTCATAGATTTACATCATTTTTTCGTAAAGAATTTTGATTTAAAAAATTCATTCTTATGATGTATATAACTGCTAAAACATGTTTATTATATGTTTCCATGATTTATACCCAAGGTGGAGGTTATGTATGCTTAAAAATGTTGAGTTTTATCTTAATGTTCTATTTTGACCTAGTTATTGTAAAAATGGCATAAATATTGGAATACTTATTGAAATCACGAAATTCCAGCGGGAGATGTTAGAAAATAGATATGAGTATAACATACTCGAAAATCAAAATAAAATGTCTTCTAATTTGGCTTGGGGGCCATTTTGAAGTTGATGTTTCATTGCTATTTTTCGGTAGAACACAACATGAAAGATGTTGTAGAAAAATGGGCATAACTTTGTCAAAATAATTTGTAATTTAATTCCGTAAATTGTGTTAGAACCCTAATTAATAGGGTGATATAGAAATATTAAGATTCATATTTAATTTCTTTTCAGTTATTTCTGATTGATCAACTGATGTGATGTGTTATGAAATTTAATGTTATTTGATCTATTCAAATACTAATGATGTCGAATTGATAGGTTCGAAAATGACTAATACTACCATACAAAGGAAGTATATTTTGGTGTTGATTTTATTACCTACTTCAAGGTGAGTGACCTGTCCTATGAAATATAGATGACTATATGTTCATATGGAAATATGTAGTTGAATACATGTGTTAGAATGCTTATGTAGTGATGTGGTATTTATGAAACATATGCATATGATTAGAAATGTTAAGCAATGTTACTTAATGTTATGGACTGTGGCAGGTCCTTTATCTAATGTTAAGGATTGTGGTGGGTCCTACGGGATGTGGCGGTCCTATTAATCCAACTTAAAGGTTTGTGTACTCGGGACTAATAAAGGGATGTGGTGGTCCCCAATAACTGTGGTGCGTTAATTGGACTATAGCGGGTCCAGGCTTGCGAGAGTTTCACAATTCCTGTTGAGTTATAGCATTAGAACAAAATAAAAATGGTTATTCAAATTTGTTATATGTGTGGTATATGGTCATTCACTAAGCGTTTATAGCTTACACTCCTATAATGTTTTGTTTCAGGTATGGTTATCATTAGAGTTCATTGCCAAGTTAGGATCTTAAAACGGGGGAGTGACGAATATCAAATATGGGTTGAATATCAACAAGGTTTTTGTGTACATGTTAGACAAAAGAACTTGTATATGTAAATTTGTATAGTACTTGTCAATTATATGTACATGTAGTTATGTTTTCATCTAAACATGCCTTTGGAAAAAAAAACTTGTGCTATTTTTCAAGAGAATTAAAATAAAGTATTGTTTAAGGCAATTTATCTCTAAATAAAATGATGATTTTAACCTAATTAAGTCTGGGCACGACAAACAACTTCATATTGTCAAATTCCTACTTAGTCTGGGTATATGCACATTGCTTTTTAAATACTTACATGTCATCATATACACAGTGGTGTGTACTTTGTAAACATTCAGCTAATTCAAGTATAAATAAATGGAAGGAAACAACAACGAATAATCATCTACGTAAATAATCACTAATTAATTTATAACAATAATAGATCATACAAAATATCTAAGTTGAAAGGTGCGTAACAAAATAGAAATACACCCAAATGAATTTCAAGCTAAGTTTTTATACTTCAGAGTAAAAAACGATTGGAAATAGGGACTTACAATTTAGCTTTGTCAACGAAATCAGAGCTCTAAGCTTAAAAGAAAATAAACTATATGGTCAATAACTTAGCTTAAAATGCAACATAACAATATATCTCCGCTCTTGGGAAATAGAAGTAACATTGGGAAACATATATTCTATTAGAGAAACTTAACTGATTCAGACTTAGATACATGTTCATAAATTTTTAGGCCGAATAAGGGTATCATTCTAGTAAAGCAATGCTCATACAATGCCTCTGCTTTTGCTGCAATCGTTGTATCTAGTAATGCAATTTGTTGCTAGAGATTAACTAAAAAAAATGGAAAGATGAGATTAAACATGATAACAATCCCCTATTCAAGATTTTCTCACAATATACTACTCACTCTAAATATGAGATTAAACACATGATCATATTAAAATTAATTTTGCATTACAAATTTACAGAAAAAGAAAGAAAAAACAGAGACTGAGTTGCTTTCTTAAAATACAAAAATCAAAAGAGATTAAAAACATAATTTACACACATCTCTATAAACTCTTTTATCAACGGCTCGATTAGTTTGCCCAAACAACATCTTGGACTCGGTGGATAGTCAACCGCCAAGAGAAACCCCGCATATATGCTATCTCTACTCTTCTTAGATCCCCTCATCTGTTACAATCGACATGTTTGTCAGTGACCCCATCTCTCTCCTATCCTAAATTATACTAATAATTAGAAAAAATCCTAATATTAGAGATCTAACACCAAATGACAAAACATTAAGAATATAATGCAAACTATCCATTTTACACCAGGAAAAAAAACACTATAATATAGAAGCATAAACAGGACAACTAAATTAACTTCACCATATTGGATCGAGTGAGGAACTTTGAGATTCAACACGACCCTTACCATAATACCAGACCAGATTAAAAGGAGCCAGGCAATGTCCCTAGGCCGAAAACAAATATATTTAGATTTAGTACCAACATAAACAATTATTAAAGAGCATAAATTAATTTGAGATTTGTAGCAAAACGAATGAATAATCTAACTTCAACCACCAAGAAAAAGATTAAAAAATCGTTCACTTTCATTTCTTGAACTGAACATCCTAATCATTTCCTCCATGGTTAACATGGACTGTCATGTAGTATAATATATCAAGGCAGTTATCATGTACCAAATATTGCCAAGATGACTAAGATATCACGATATAAACTAATATGTATAATGGAAAAACTAAAAACTAACATGATTTTTAGCATTAGTCTGCTTCACACCTATATTGTAAGCAAACTTCATATTAACTAAACCACCTTTGTTCCATCACCTAATTTTCTTGTAAATAAATATCATGTTAATATAAATACAGAAAAAAAATCTTTACATAAACATATGTATAATTATATATTAAAAAATAATTCATTTAAGTAAAAATATTCATTGCCATAGGAGGCTAAGAAAATTCAAAATCTTCATTTGAACTTCTTAACTCACTGCCAGACCCCTTTCTAAGTATCACAAAATTTAACATAATATATTTAAAATATTTATAAGTTATCAAAAACCCAAAAAAATAATACCCAAACCCCAAAATCCCCAAACAAATAATACCCACCCCGCAACACCCCCCCCCCCCCCCCCCCCCAAAAAAAAAAAAATCAAATTTAACTCACGAATTATGCTATAAACCAAAACCCCAAAACAAATAAAACCCCAAAATTCTTAAACAAACCATATATGCAGTATATAGCAAGATAAAAAGGGGCTTACAGCAAGATAGAAAGGGGTGAAAGTTCTTCTTCTTCTAGGTCACAAATTTGTTTGGTCACAACCTGCTAGTTAAAAATTTCACAAAATTTATAACCTCAACATAAAATTTGTTAACTTAGCATAAAAGTTTACAAAAATTATTACTTTTGTGGTAAAAGCGAGGACGTAAAGGGAGGGAGACGAGGATGGCAGAAGAGGTGGGGGGTGAATTTGCATGCAAGAGTGGATAAAGTTAAGTGAGAGAGAGAAAGTGAGAGTGGGTGCATCTGTTTTAAATTAGGTGAGTAACTTGATGGGGGAAATTTGATGGAAGGGGGTGTGGCTCGAGGTATACCCTATTTTTGCCCGTGTTTGAAATAAAGTAGAAAGTGACCTTTGTGAGTGCTTGAGTGGGGTAATGAAATGATCCTCACACTTGATTTATTGCCTTGTTGGCTAAATCAGGATTCCTACTTAGCTTATCAACTTATGGAATAGTAAAAAAATTATGCTCCTTATTATATCTATCTATCTATCTCTCTCTCTCTCTCTCTCTCATATATATATATATATATATATATATATATATATATATATATATATATATATATATATATATATATATAATATTACTCTTGTGCTGACCAGTCCACATTTTAAAAGTACGGACTAGACATTTATCACCTGATGGTTAGCCCAGAAAAAAGAGAGAGTGTGCCTATAATTTAGCTAATAATTTCTAGGCTCACTGCTAAAAAACATCGTCTAGCAATCAAACAAAAAACCATATAAAACTACTGAAAGATTTATTAAAACCCCAAATTTAATGACTTATATGGGAAAAACATAGGAGTGGGGAAGGTAATTTAAATGTAGGTGATTGCCATGGAGTGCGGCAATGATTTTGGGGAAGAGGTAGATAGAGATAATCGTCAACCACAATTATTTACTGATTTTTCTAATAGAAATCTATGAAAGTAGAAAAATCAAAATGAAATGGACAGTGTGAATTTTCTATCGATCAGAGGCTTGAACAAAGTTTTACTTGAAACGTGTGTCTTATTTCAATGGAAATGATGGTAGTTTGAATGGAGCCTCGGCTTTTGAAGTCTCATTTGAGTGGAGAGAAGGTTGTTTATGCCTTGTTTCCCTGAGTTTGGAGATATGAGAAACGTGTTGTGAGTGAGGGGGTTATTAAGGAAACTGCATGCCATTTTTTTAGAGGTAGTTACAAATAAAATAAGTTCAAGGTTCAGTATTCCTCTCAATGTTAATGCCAGTTACAGTAAACGTGTGCAGGAGTATTGGACACGTGTATTTTTTTATTTAAAGTAAATCAAAATCATGAAAAAAATTGGATTGCAGGTTTGGAAGGTTTCGAGCGAAATACTACATATATACGTATATATAAGAAGATATATATATATATATATATATATATATATATATATATATATATATATATAGAGAGAGAGAGAGAGAGAGAGAGAGAGAGAGACTCACATATACCATATTCAAAAAATTAGGTCAAATTATATTTTGTAGCTATTTTTAAAAAATCAAGAAAGAATTGTTGATGCAGACCCTTTTAAATAAGGTATTTTTAACAGTTTTTTCCAGATTTTTAAAAATTATCTACAAATGTATTTTGACCTATTTTTTTGAACATGGGTTTATCGGAAGGTTAATTTCAAGGGAAAAATAAAAAATTTGAAAAAAATATTTTTTAGGGTCTACAACCATGTGTGATGTATGGATGATGTATAGATCATGAAGTATGTGAGAATTATCCTATATATATATATATATATATATATATATATATATATATATATATATATATATAGAGAGAGAGAGAGAGAGAGAGAGAGCAGAACTCATGCGATCTCCCAGTTTGAGGTCCCAGAATGAATTCCATTTTTTTAAAATAGTAAAAAAATAATTTTGTTCTGATTTTTTTTGGGGGTTTTAAACATTTCAGTAGGGACATATAAAAATAATAAGGTCAAAATAATTTTTTTTACTATTTAAAAAAGATTGGTCAAACTTTGTCAGTTTTTAACAGCTTAAAAACAACTTTAAAACTCACACATTTTGAACGATTTTTTTAAAATAGCAAAAAAAATCATTTTGAGCTGATTATTTTTTTATGGTCCTACTGAAATGTTTAAAAACCATAAAAAAAATCAACCCAAATATCATTCAGGAACCTCAAACTGGAACCACACTTGATCATTTCCCTATATATATATATATATATATAGTGGTGGATCCAAGATTTTTGGTCAAAGGGGAGAAAGTTTCAAGTGGTGCCAGGGGTTTGGGGGTGGGAGCCCCCGGGGTGATTGTTTTCTGTTATTTAGAGTTTTATACAAATTATACCTTTATAATAACCGAACAATTACTCTCAAAAATTATTAACAAGACCTAATTAGTTTCAATAAATAAACAACGCTTAATCAATATTCACAATGAGTTAACTCACCTGACATAAATAAGTAATTTGGGCATAAATAAAGTAATTTTGGCGTAAATCTAATTTATAACATATATTAATTAAGCCAATTAATCTAAGATAAATTAGTAATTTGGGTATAAATCCAACATATGTTAAATTAAAAAAGTCGAATAAATTAATTAACGTAATACATTCAATTCAAACAAGGCCGGCCGAAAAAATCTTAACATATGTTAAATTAAAAAATTAATAAATCTTAACCTAAAAAGTCTTAGCATAAAGATTAAAGAGGGTATATACATGGAATGGTATATACATAAAGAGGGTATATACATAAACAGGGCCGGCTGAAAAAAATCAATAAACCTTAAGGAATAACAGGGTCAAGTCATTATAAAACTTAAGTTTCATAAATATGTAAGGTGACTTACGTCGTTCTTGAATTGAATGGAGGCTTTGTTCTTGAATGGAGAGAAAGAAGACAATGGCTTTGGTTGGGAAAAACAGAGTCGGCTGGTTGCTTAAGAAATGAGGAAGGAAAGTTTTATATGAATGACTTAAGTTTAAGAAATTACCACTTTTCACCTCAACATTTAAGTTATTACACAAAAAATGGACCTTTAGATTTTATAAACCTAAGGACACAAATTTCATTTACTACCCAAAAGGTGTGGGGGAAGGCATAGAGAGTGTGTGAATAGCTCTGCCCTATATATATTCATAGAAATAGATTGAAAGTAATACTGGAAAAAGTAACAGAAACCAGAAGTCTCAAAAATTCCGACCATTCAATTTGAATTTGGCGTTATGAACACAATCATTTATACATGGGAAGCTTTCCCAAATTTATTGAAATCAGATATCAATACTTGGAAATTAAAGACCCCGATCCCTTTCTCGGGATGGCCACAGTGGTGACTTCGTTGGGTAAGAGTACTAGACTCTATTTCTGCATGGGTGCCATTTTTTTTGCATGTGTGCATATGCACCTACCTATATGTTCCTTTCCCCCTCTTTTTACCTTTTTGTTTGTATATATATATATATATATATATATATATATATATATATATATATATATATATATATATATATATATATATATATATATATAGAGAGAGAGAGAGAGAGAGGCCCCTCTTGTAAGGACTTCTTATGGTGCAGTTCCTGGTACATACCATTTTTTAAAAATAGTAAAAAAAAATGAATTTTTTGATGAAACTTCAAAGATTTGATCTCAACAGGGTGAAGATCATATCCATTAAGTTTCATAAAAAAATTCAATCAATAAAGTGGCTAGCGTCGACCCAACATTTCAACAGTTGAAAATGAATATTTATACCATTTTTTACATATCACCTCATCTCAACAGTTTATTTATTGAATTTTTTCTTGAAAAAAATTGGAGATGATCTTCTAACGGTAGACATCATATCCATGACGTTTCATCAAAAAATTCATTTTTTTACTAGATTAAAAAAATGTTATCTACCGGGGTCTGAACCATAAGGAGTCCTTACAGGAGACTTTATGCGTGTGTGTGGGGGGGGGGGGTATATATATATATATATAACTTTTCACTCACTTATACACTTAACACACTTGTATATACTCTCCGTGTACACTTCACACACTTACACTTAGCTTCATTTTATACTCACCTGCTTCACACACCGCTTAGAGTATCCATGTTTAGGCTTCACTAGCACACAACCACATTTGCCACACTTGTATATATCTCCATGATCACTTCTATGTATCACACACCATATGTAGTTGATCTATGTATAAGCTCACTACCACATACACTCACTTGTATATATTCTCATGTCTCTTACTCACTCACATGTAACCATGCATAATATACTCTCCCTGCTAGATTTACTCGTCATAATGCTTGTATATGCTCTCCAATTAGTGTAGTATTCCTTTTACTCATCATACCACCAAAAACTACTCTCTCTCCATAATATTTTAATTAAGACTAATATATTTTTGCACACTACATCAACAAGAGCATGGCAATATTGACCAAAATTTTGTCCCATATGGGGGTCACTTTGTGATGGGCTTATGTCCTATTGGTCGCAGTATGCGATATGACTCTCACCTCTCAATGTCCTCGTACCTTTGATGTATATCAAACAGTTCTCTCGTATTGTATTGCTTGACCTAAATCTCGATGGGAGGTATATAGCAGGGAACTCGTTCACGTACGTCGAGTATATCAAATTCTCTCTCACATATACTGTCCCCAAGAGGTATATGATGAGGTAATTCATGTACACTCAAGTATATCAAATGGCTTATCCACACATATCGACGAATGATTGTCCTTATAGGATATAGGTATATCATGGAAGTCATGCCAAAGGGTAGAATCCTTCCACTAACCCAATAATTTCATAAACCTCACAGAGGTGTCAAACTTAGGAGGCTTATATTTATTTTGTCGGTTATCATGTGAAACTCTGCCGAAATTTTGGGCAGTGCACCGCTCAAAACAGGACCTCATCCGTAATCCTGGAAATAAAAAGAGGACTTATATTTAGTTTCGCCCTTTTTCAAAATAGGTCCTCATCCGTAAGCCTGGAAACAAAACCAACTGTGTCTTATATATTTTCAAACCCTATTTTCTCGGGATTGGGTCCTTTTCGGATTTTTTTCTTAATTTAGGCAAACCTTAACAAGTGAGAACTTAATAATAACATTAATAATAATCATGCTGAGAATCCTCTCATTTTTCTCTCATTTTTCCAAAAATCCAAAAATACCAAAAACATTTTTTCTCCTCCTTTCGAAATACCAAAAATTTTCTACCTCATTTAAAAAATAAATTTGAACTATTTTCCCTCTGAGATCGACCTCCTACCCGATTTTAGTTTATCTCCTTATTGGCTTCGATCTTCCATCAAAACGATCTGAAGCTCCTTCGATTCTTATGTTATTTCATCCGAGTTTGGGATTTACCTTAATGAGGTATTTATGGATAACACTAATCAAGCGTCGAATATGAATCCCGATTCGATGATCGTCTTAGTCCAACTCAGTGCCAATATTGATAACCTTCGAATCGAGGTCCGTGAGATGTAGCGTCACCAGGCTAAGATTCTCGAAGAACTCGAGGTTCTCTTTCCTCATGCCATGGGTCCACAAACTCACGAGCATAGTTGGGTCCTAGAAGAGTATCAGTATGTTCTACATTCCCCACCTACTAATGGGCGACCGCCAACTCAACTACCTATTCTAAACTGTAATACCCCATAATTTTATTGATTTTTATTTAAGGGATTAATTTAATTAAATGAGAATTAATTGGAAATTAATCCGGAGGTAAATACTAGCGAGATGTGAATTGGTATTTGATTATGATGTTAAAATAAAACATTACTTAGAATATATGGTAATATACGAGTATTGAAAATATTAAAATTGTCGCGATGCAAAAATACGACAATTTGGGAAATTAAGTTGGGACGCGCGTGTCAGTTGCGTCAGGAATGAATTTAATTAGATTAAAAAAATAAATTATATTTTTATCAACCGAATGGTCATTTTGAGTGCGCCAATGCGTCCAAAAGGGTCAAAATAGTCAGAAAGCAATAGCCGGGGGTTTAGTTTGGGTCCCGGGCATTTTTACGCCAAATCGGTAACCCAAAAGGGTATTTTGGTGATTTTAAAAATTGAGGAATTAAAACTCACGAATTTTAGAGTTTAATTATATATTATTAGAGAGGCCACTAAGTCCATTATCAGTCAAAAACAATAGAAGTGGGCCACGGGATTTTGAGAGAAGTTACATGAGGTTCCAAACCAAAACCACCACCACCCACGACCACCAATTGGGAAGGATTTGTGACCGAAAAGAGGAGAGATTCAGCCTTTAATCACCAACAACAAATCAGAAGAACAAATCTAAGGCAAGTGATTTAATGTTATTAATTTCAATTAATATTTCCTCAATGTTTAGTGTAGAAACTTTTAATACCTTGAAAGTTTTGATGAAAACCCAAATAGGATTGTTGTCGAACTCATAATTTTGGATAGGGATTGCATGTAGAATGGTTATAGACGAATTCAGTACCCAAAATATAACTTTTGATGATTTAAAAACGGATTAATAAGGAGTCTTTGTATGCAATTAAATTATGGGTTCATGTTCATAGGATTTGGGGCAAGTTTTGGGAATATATGGTTATTACATGTTGATTACTAAGATTTGACCCCAAAAATATGTTAACAAGTGACCTAGGGGGACTTAGAGTAGTTTAAAAACATAAAAACTTAATTGGTATGAACTTAGGATGTATTTGGAGAAAAGAATTTGGTGAAAAACGAAGTTGGAGAAATTATGGGCCTTCTCTGCCATCTCGTTAGAAGACCAACGTAGGTCATTCGAACGAGATTCCAGTAGCCCTTCTAACGAGTTCATTCGAAACCCTTCATTCGAATGACACTCGTTCGAACTACCTCATTCGAACGAGATTTCTAACAAGTTGACAGAATGACCTTGTTCGGCCGATTTTTGTTTCGAACTTCACATAAGCTTATTTATGGGTATTATTTTTGGGAGAACTTCAATAATTTTGACCCTAGAGAATTTGTGATAGGAACTTTGTGACACTTGTAGTAGGTATATTTGTAAGACCGGAGTATAACTTAGGATTTAGTTTTGGAGAAATGCATATAAGACTTGTTATCCTTTATGAGTTAGGTTTTAAGTAATTGAGATTTATGACGTGAGATGTGTCGGCGGTCTATATTGTATATTATCCAAATACTTATAAATGTGCAAACTTGAATGACGGTATAAGGGGGTGGAATATACCTCTATTAATATTATAAGATATCTAAGATGTGTGAATGCTTAGTATATGGACTTATATGTGTATAACATACCTACCATACTTGCTATCACAGGAGTTCGGCTTTCGATCAGGGCCATCTAATCTTTGTGTGCCTACGGGGGGGATTTAGATTGGTACCTCAAGGACATAGGTCAGAGAATGACTTATTGGTGAGTTAATAAGTAAGCTGACCATGGGAGCATAGGTATGTGTGTGACCCATGGGTATGTGAACTATGTTCGCCTCCATTATGTGTGTTTGTTGCTTATTGAAATATTTCCTGAGAGATTTGGAACACGTGGTCCTTATGTACGTGATGTATTGGGATTTGATAGGAGAGTATGTGTGCACCACAGCTTAGCCTAAGGGTTCCATTATTGTATATTTATGATGAGATTAATATACTGATAATTGAGATGGACTGTTTATTAAAGTGTAAGTGCGAATGATTGTAACATTTTTATTAGAGTTAAAGATGGAAATTTTTTAGTAATCCTTATAACTAATTATGAGTAATAAAAGTAAGACTCTCAGTATATTAAGATGTCGGGAATTGAACTTTGAATTGTAAAGTAAAATCAGGTTATGGATTGGACTAGTTAGATAGTGGAATAACTATAATGGGTACGGGTACGTTATGAGTGCACAATTAGTTGAGAGGTGAGGGACTCATGTGAGTGCACGCACTATCATGTATTTTATATTCACTGTTTAATGGTAGTGAACACTTGTTATATTTTAAACTTTTTTCCCAATCGGGCTCTGAACAATTTGCTTTCAAATCTATTTTCTTGTAAAAACCTTTTAGGTGCCCAACCACGAGGACACCAAGCTTAGAAGTTCCATTATACTAACATGTTGTAGATGCTGTGAAAGTTACATGATCTCGATAATAGACGGTTCCACTTTCGACTTTGACTCCATCCCAGATTTATTCATCTGTAGGGCATGTCGCCCCTTTTCTCTTAGAGGCAGCTTAATTACTGAGTTCTATTTCAGTTTTGGATTAAATTAATTAGAGTTTCAGACTTTGTATTTGTTTTATTCAGTATTCGGATTATTCAGAGGAGAGTTCCTCCAGATTCATTTGTATTCCATTATTATTCTATTGTGATTGTGATGTGACCGTAGTATCATTGTTTCATAATTTAACTTGTTGCATGTTTTGATCTAATTTAATTAAAATTGACAACTCAATTTTTAAATATTAGGTGGCTAGTAATTGTTAAAATATTTTTTCGTTAGTGATGCTATGAACTGAACCAACTTGACATTTTGTATTAATTTGAATAAAGGAGTAGCTACCCGATATTTCATTAGACGGGGTGCCACATAAACCTTGCCCAACTAGGAGCTAACCTGACAATACCCACGGTTCCTAAGGAGAAGGAATTGAACAAGATCAAGAAAGACCTCAAGTTGCTATCGAAGAAGTTGTAACACCCCGCCTAATTAAATACCGGGTGTCCAGTCACATACCAGATTAAAACAGAAAATACAGTTGGCTCATTCTTAGCATCACTGTCGAAAACATTTACAAGTCACCCAATACCCAATTAAGTTGGTGTTAAAAACTTTCCAAATTTTAATTTCAACAAATCCATTTTTAAATTTAAGAATAACACCACACATATTATTCTACAACACTTATAACTGAACAGATAACATAAAAGAATTTTAAATTCAATTGGAATAAACATTCCCAAATAATATTAATCCATTACAGTAATCCCCACAATCACAAATGTATTAAAATGACATGAACACAATAGTATATGACTCCGATAGAAAATTTATAACTGAAATCCTTTGGGAGACATGCCCTAACTATAAGAATACTGTGAATCAAATGAAAATAGGCATCTAAGAAAAACTCCATAACTCCATAACTCGTCATAATTTGCTAAGGTTGGCGTCCCTGCTGCTGGACACCTGATGTAGAGGATACAATAGAAAAGAGAATATGCAAGGAAATGGGTCAGAGCCCGATTGTGAAAATGATTTTTAAAACAACAAGTATTTAACAAGTGCAATAAAGCATTTATTATGTACATGTTAGTATCCAACTCTCACTTGCCATTCTCACCTCTCAACTAGAGTGCACACTTAACGTTTACTATTAACCTCCTAGTTAATGGCTCCTCATTACTAATTTCCATAATATGATTTCCATTCCATATCCTAACCCCGTATGTCCCATAACATACGTTATATAATCATTCTTATTCATTTCTCATTTATGTGAATCGTTTCCCATTAACATGAATTAAGCTCTTCAATAAATATTCATTAACTTATTTTCATTCTTTCTCAATTTACCGTTGTCTACAATTATCACGCAATAGATAATTTAACCACAATATAACCATTCATTCCTTTAATTCATTATATATATATATATATATATATATATATATATATATATATTCATATATAATACGGCACCCCAAGTCACAGCTGCGGTGCAATGCATTACTCTACTATCATATCCCATCATCACTGGTCGCCGAGGAGGGGACTAAAGGTTCGATAAGGATTACTCGAACCACAAAGAACAACATACAAGTTGGAGGCGAACATAGTTCTCGTATCCATGGGTCACTCACATACCTATGTACCCACAATCAGCATATTTATCAACTCCCCGATAAGTCTTTCATAGACCTATGTTCTCGAGCGACAAATCAAAGACATCATACTGATGAGTTTTCTAGTCTGAGAGAGCGAGTTGAGTTCTTAGCTGCCACGACCCAGAGTTTAATGGAAGAATTCCGATGGATGTCTTTGCCGTTAGTGAATGCTTCTCACATTCCAACTAAAACCAACAATAACAAAGGCAAACAAAATGTCATCCCTGCTTGGGTACCTAAGAAAGATAAAAGGCCTTCGTTGTTCATGTTTCTCTCAAAGCACATAATACCTCACAGTGGTATTTTGATAGTGGGTGCTCCAGACACATGACAGGTGATGCCTCATTTTTTACGTCTCTTGAGGACTATCAGGATGGCAGAGTCACCTTTGGAGATGGGAGCAAGTCTAGCATTATAGGACGTGGTACTGTCGAGTTACCTGGATTTCCTAAGCTAGAAAATATTTTGTACGTCAAAGGTTTGAAAGCAAACCTTCTCAGCATTAACCAGCTGTGCGACACTGACTTTGTAGTAAAGTTTTATCGGGATGCGTGTAAAGTCTATAATCAAGCTGGTAAACTTTTGATGCAAGGGGTGAGGACCGAGGATAATTGCTATGGGACTGAGCCCACATCCTCACTTGTCTGCAACAGCGCCACGATCACTCCTATGGATATGTGATACCAACGTCTAGGTCACGTGAACGTTAGAGATCTCAATCGCTTAGCTAAAAAGGACCTAGTACGTGTCTTACCATCTCTTGGAAAGTCAACTTCGACCGTTTGTGGACCCTGTCAGTTGGGAAAACAAATTCGTAGTCCTCATAGGAAGTTGCACTCCATTACCACCTCCCGTGTTCTTGAGTTGATTCACATGGATCTTATGGGTCCCACTCGTACTGAGAGTCTAGATGGTAAGAGGTACATCCTCGTGATGGTAGATGATTTCTCCAGGTACTCCATTGTAGGTTTTCTGAGAGAGAAATCCGATGCTGTAGAATTTTTAACGACCAAGTGTCGTGTCCTTCAAAATCAACACGGTGTCACTATTAATAGGATGTATAGTGATGTTGGCACTGAATTCACAGAAGCAAAGGTAGACCTTTACTGTGATAGCCTCGGGATCAAACATGAGTTTTCTGCTGTGAGAACTCCTCAGCAAAATGGTATTGTTGAGAGAAAGAATAGAACGATCCAAGAGATGGCTAGATCTATGCTTCTAGGTCGTAAAGTTTCTAGGAGATTTCGGGCAGAGGCATTGTCTACTGCATGCCACACGGTGAATAGGGTTTATTTGCGTCCACACACACTTCAGACTCCTTATGAGTTGTGGACTGGCAAGAAGCCCAACCTGGCATATTTCCGTATTTTTGGGAGTAAATGCTACATCCTACGGGATAGAGAGAAATTAGGAAAGTTTGACTCCCGGAGCGAAGAGGGAATATTTCTAGGATATTCATCGAATAGAAGAGCGTACCGAGTTTTTAACCTGAAGAGCTCTAAGATTATGGAATTAATAAATGTCACCGTGCAAGATGACGAACCTTCGACGGTTATTGATCCTAACCTTCAGTGTGAGGATGAGGATTGTTCTGACAGTGATTTACTTGTTCCTCTCTCACATTCTGTGGACCCTACTCCTGTGTTAGGGGACACACATGCTTGGGTTCGCAAGAGTCATGACCCTTCTGCCATTGTTGGTGATCCCACTCTAGGGGTCAAGACTCGTGCTCAGCTAGAGAACGTTGTTAGCCATCTTTGCTACACGTCCAAAGTCGAGCCCAAGAACCATAAAGTAGCACTCAAGGATGAACACTGGATATCTGCTATGCAGGATGAGTTGCTTCAGTTTAAAAAGAATAATGTCTGGAAACTTGTCCCCCGACCTAGTGAGACTAATGTGATAGGTACCCGGTGGATTTTTAAGAAAACAATGGATGAAAATGGTACCATAATCAGAAATAAGGCTAGGTTGGTCTCTCAAGGCTACACACAGATAGAGGGTGTAGACTTTGGGGAGACATTTGCTCCTGTTGCAAGGCTTGAGTCCGTCCGTCTTCTGCTCGCTATCGCATGTCATCTGCGCTTCAAGGTATATCAGATGGATGTCAAAAGTGCCTTTCTAAATGGCATTCTACAGGAGGAGGTTTATGTGGAACAAGCAAAAGGGTTTGAAGACCCTCATCACCCAGAGCACGTCTACTATCTAAGGAAAGCCTTGTATGGTTTAAAGCAAGCACCCCGTGCTTGGTACGAGAGGCTTACTTCCTATCTCTTAGGTTGTGGCTTCAAGAGAGGGGGAGTAGATATGACGTTGTTCGTCAGGAGAGATGACAGTGCTGTTTTGGTTGCCCAGGTCTATATGGATGACATAGTCTTTGGATCCACATGCTCCCAGCATGCTCACCACTTTGAGGAGGAGATGAAAAGTGAGTTTGAGATGAGCATGGTTGGTGAGCTTACATTCTTCCTTGGTCTCCAGGTTTGTCAGCTAGAGGATGGGATGTTCATCTCCCAATCCAAGTATGCTAGAGACCTAGTGAAGAAATTTGGTTTAGACTCCGCTAAGCATGCACGTACACCTATGAGTACCACTACCAAGCTTAGTAAGGACACTTCAGGCAAGGACGTAGAGCAAACCTTATATCGGAGTATGATAGGTAGTCTTCTCTACTTGACTGCCAGTCGTTCCGACATCGCCTTTAGTGTTGGAGTCTGTGCGCGATATCAGACGTCCCCAAAAGAGTCACATTTACTTACTCTAAAACGTATTATTAAATACGTGAGTGGGACTCTCTCATATAGGATTTGGTATTCCTTTGATACCGATGACCGTTTGTCCGACTATTCGGATGCCGATTGGGCTGGGGATGTAGATGGTTGTAGGAGCACTTCTGGTGGGTGTTTCTATTTTGGTTCTGCTCTTATCTCCTGGCTGAGCAAGAAGCAAAATTCCATCTCTTTGTCCACTGCGGAGGCTGAGTACATAGCCGCCGAGAGTTGTTGCACACAACTCTTGTGGATGAAGCAAATGCTGGAGGATTATAGGATTTCACAGGACACCATGACCATTTCCCGTGACAACACGAGCGCGATACACATATCCCGCAATCCAGTTCAGCATTCGCGCACCAAGCACATCAGGATACGTGATCACTTTATACGACAGCTAGTTGAGGAGAAAGTCGTATCCCCGAGTTTCGTTCCCACCGACCATCAGTTAGCCGACATTTTCACGAAACCTTTAGATGCCCTTAGATTTGAGAGTCTTAGGAAGTATTTGGGGATTTGCACAGTTGGCTGAGGGGTGGTCTTTGTCTAGAATAGGATGCTTCTTCATGTTCATATCATATGCTTCATATTGCTAGTCTATTTTATATGTACCATTGCTTAGTTGTACAGCTTTTATTTATTCTTTTTGCTGTTTTTATTTCGTTAAAACAAAAATACAAAAAGATTTTCTTTAAGAAAAATTTTGAGAAAAGCACAAAAAGATTTTATTTTGATAAAATTTTTGAAAAATTCAAAAAAAAATTATGTTTTTATGGATGAGCATTTAAGATAGCCAAGTCACAACTTCATTCCATTTATCCATGTGACTGTTTGATAGAGATTTGAGACGCTACATCATTTCATCCATGTGCTTTACTTAGTGTGGAGTCTTTGAGATGTAATTAGTGATATCTTCCTACATGTTTGACTCCTATATCTTTTATTGCACACATGCACAGCTATATTTGATTATTGCACTTGTCTATCACATATTGGCTTGAGTGTTTCCA
This sequence comes from Sambucus nigra, assembly GCA_949130495.1. Lineage (NCBI taxonomy): Eukaryota > Viridiplantae > Streptophyta > Magnoliopsida > Dipsacales > Adoxaceae > Sambucus > Sambucus nigra. The sequence continues at coordinate 525,940,242 of OX422214.1, forward strand.
TCTCAATTCTGTCTATACAATGTACAATATGCGATAAAACTTGACAAGATTGGAATGCATGTAAAAATAGTTTTGGTGAGACTGTGTGTTTTTGTATAACGGGGAGGGGCTGTGAAAGGTAATCATCTATCCATTGCGCAAAAGCCACCGTTAAAAAGGACCTAAAAATGGAGGAATTTTAATATCCGAGGTCCAAAGAGGTTAAAAGATCCCCGGAAAAAATTTAAAGGCAATAAAAAGCAATTCATGCCAAATATGGGCCACTTAGGTTTCACCATCAATTCTCCAAAGTTTGAGAATTTAGAATGCCTCTATTAAATATTATATCTGAGGGAGTTTGGTTGGAGAATCTTTAAACGGGTTTGCACTTCCTTGAAAGTCCTGAAAAAGCATAAAATTGTTTTGGACGTTATTGGTGTGAAAATCACTTTGAGCTTTGATTTGTTGATTTGACTGAGTCAATATCTTATATTGTCATTATTTTACACCAAAGGAAGCAGTTGAGTTCATTCGCTAGGAATATCCAATATTCATCGTGCACATATGTCATGTTTGTATGCATTGATTTTCCTATTGAATTTGATCACACCACTTCATTTACGCTATCATCGTCTTGGTTGATTTTTGTTCATTCATGGTGTGATTTTATCCTAGTGACACCCCGCACTTTCTTATTTGATTTATTTCTCTCATTTGTCTATTTGGGGACATCATAAAAAGGGGGAGAATGAATTATCTTATTATGGGGGAGATTTGAAATTTGAGTTTGCTCATAAATTGATATATATATGTTTATCTCATTTCAAACTCGATATGTCACTTGGTATTTTGTAGTTACTACATGGATTATCATTGGATTGCACACCCTGATGAGAAAAGCATTGAGATTCCTGCAGAATTGAAGAGCAAACGCTGTAGTCTTATTCAATTGTATCTTTCCAGTTTTGAGTTCATGGAAGGGTAGATTTGTATACGCATTTTCATTTGTTTGATAATTCGGATGTTTGTTTTTATGTATGTACCGGCATAGACATGGGAGGAGATTTGTAAGGACATTTTTGTCCATTAACAATTTATATGTCGTACGCCGTTACACCGTTGAAGAAATTCAAGTTTCCTACATTCATCAACGGATCCGAATATCAGAAGAAGAAGAGGAATCAAAGTCTGACAACCGGACCGGTCCGCCTGAAATAAAAGAACCGATCTGGTCAACCGGACCGGTCCGCCTCAGACCGGACCGATCCATTTTGTAGAAGGCCAGTATACCCCGGACCGCAAGCAAACCGATGAAGCAGGAATAATCGAACTGATCCGGTCACAACCGGACCGATCCGCCTCAGAATAAAAGAATCGATTTGGTAAATCGGACCGATCCGCCTCAGATTCGGACCGGTCCGCCTAGGATAATCTTAAACAGATCGTGTTCAGATCGTGGTCAGATTTTTGTGGCTCAAGTACTCTTATTTAATCCCACTACGGGAAGTGGTTTTCTAAGACTTATTCACACGATTTCCAGAGTAAAGAAAGCCCTAAGTCTTCACCTATTAAGCATCTAGACTCTAGGTTTTTTCGATTCACACAATTGCTAATCATTTGTGAATCTTTTTGGTAACCCAAGAACGGAGTTTTGTTATTCAAACCCTTGTGGAGAAGCTGTTTCTCTTCTTCATTGCAGCCCTACTGGAAAGGGATAGTTCCAGCCGCCGACTACAGAATTCGATACCTGAGGGTAATTCTTAGTCACTTGTATTTTCATTGTAATCCGAAATTGTATAGCTACAATATTATAATGAAAATAAATGGTTTTGCCCCTTTGGGGGATTTTTCCTCAATTGCATGTGTTTGATTGTTCTTGCTTAGATTATCATCGTATTCAATCACATTGTGTTGCATGTTTAGGGTTTGCTTGGGTTAAAAGTTGTTTAATATATAATTTGCTCATTTGAACGCAAGCACACACGTTCTCAAGAACAGAGGGAGAGAGAGAGAAGAATTTGTAACATTTCATTAGCTGCTTAATACGTTTACAATCAGTGTTTATATAGAAAATGATGCAACAACTACTAACAAGATTCTAACTAACTTCCAAAATAGCTTGTAACTAATTTGTAACTAACAACCGCGTAATCAACTGTCATGTAACTTCATTGATCTGACACTGTGCTTTTCATTATTACCATTTTATGTTGATCATATTCGGGTTTCTCATTTCCCTAACTCATGTGGTAAGTGAATGATTTCTTCAAGACTTCCTGATTTCTCCATGTGGTATCTCTCTCTGTCTTTCAACTTAATCAGATTTCTCAACTTATGACTTCTTGCTCATCTTAGTTTATCACTTCAGGAACTTAGTCCCTCCTTTATACTAACCTTCCAGTTACTTCCTTCATGACTAGCGGGCAACGCGTCAGCTCTTTGAGCTCCCAGATTCGTCATAAAACTTATTCAACCTCAACTACCCTCTTAGAAATATTTATCCGGAATATTTAAAATCTATTTGGGAATTATTGAAATATGTCGAATAGATTAAAGACAGGGTCGTTTAAACTTTTAAGTTATAAGAAAAACTAGAATATGCTTGGTCATAATTATATTTCAAGCGTATTGATGCCTACGATAGGATTAGGACATACCCTTGCGTCATGTCTACCACATGCTAAATTGGATTGTGTTGATTAATTTTGGTAGGTTTATGTAAAATTGGTCTGATTGGGTGGGAAGTGTCAGGTGTAAATTGACTGGACTAGACTGGAGAATGGTTGCCTAACTGAGTGACTATTAGTGGAAATAATTTAATGGGAAAATGTTTTGGGACATTCTTTAAATAGAACCTATAATGTAATATAGATTTAAAATTATTTTGTTCTATGCATTACACAAGAAAGTAATAAGCAAACCATTATTTTGTACCATCCTCTTCTTATGTTGAAGTTTGATGAGAGCTTACTTTAGATTTTTGTATTTTTCTTATGTATCTGTTCGACGTACAATGGTGGATACGTAAAATTTGATAATGAAATGAGGGTATCATATTTGAAATTGAAATAACATACCATGGGGTATTTAGCATTTATGTTTTATATGTTTCTCATTCTTGATTAGGGAATGTGATTCGATATCATTATTGCAGTCGTGTTTATTTCTGAATAATTCTTTCTTTGTTGTAGCAATTAAATTTGGTTTAAGCTGAGAATAGCTTTATGTTGTGAGTGGACCCAAAATGGTTTCAAATACTAGTAATGCTTCTATGGGGGAAACGCTAAAGAGGCAGCTATCACTGCATAGAAAATTTGCTTCTTCTGATGTACCATACAAGTTTAAACAAAGAAAAGTGTGTGGAGTTCGTGATTTTCCAAAGGCGTTTGAGCGATTGGCTACACATACCAACCAGGAAAACTCCACGACTTTTGTTGGTACAGGTGATTATTTATTGCAGAAAATTGATGGTGTTAGTGATCAGGAAGATGAAAATAGCGAACCTATTGAACTTGATTTTGAGTCTCAAGAAAATCTGGTTACCAAAACTATTTTTCCACGATATAAGGTGTCTGTTGTACGTGATTTCCGAAAAGCGTTTGAGCATTTCGTACGAGGCAACTGGAAGTCAAATGGAGGTTTGACTTCTCTTGGTGCAGTTGAAAATCCGCTGAACAAGAAGGGTAGTACTGGTAAATCTGAGGATGATTTGGAAACTTCTGAATCTAATGGGTCTCAGGAAAATATTATTCAGAATGAAATTCTTGATTTATCTGACAAGTTTGATTCCGATGGGCTTGAAAAAACTGTTGCTCATAATCAGAAGGAATCTTTTCTTGTGGGTGTTGACGTTCTGAAGACTCTGGATTATGCAGAATCCGGTGATACATTGCAAACCTTAGAGCATAAAATCACTGATAATTTTACTAAAATTTGTTTTCCACAAAGAAGAGTCAGGGGTATTAGAATCTTCCCCCCAAAATGTGGAAGAAATGCTGGACGTCTTCATAATAAATATCCCATTGTGGAAGCTGAAGTGAAGAACGAAATTGAAAAGGGTATATCAGGTAAAAATGTTCAACCTCAACTTTAACCCAATAATGCAGATCAATTTCAACAGACGCCCCGCCCGCGGGGTGGGGGGTGAGTGGGGTTGGTTGTGTTTGTGAGACAGTAAAAGGGTTTTAAATCTGGCCCCAAATAGTGTTAGGAGAAAGGTAATAATGAGGAATATTACTACTGTTTAGGGGCGAAATTGCTAAGGCCCAAAAGGGATTTTTTTCCCCGCAAAATTTATTACTTCCTACTTGTGCTGTTGACAACATTAGCTACATTATCTGGTAGTATTTCTCTACAAATAAAATGGTGATTTACCTGTAAAATTGGCTTTGTATGCAACAGCTTTCTCAAGATATGCACCATTAAATGTTGAACCACTGAAATCTGATTCCCTCATGTCAGCAGATGTGAAATTGGCTCGTCTGCACCAGCCATTTAAATTGATTATTTACAGAATTCAAGATGGACTAGAAACATTGTTTATCTTAATTCAGTGATACTAGAGATTTGTTGATTAGCCCTATCCAACAGGATGAACTGATTTATGTGTAAAACTCTGATATCTAGTGAAGTACATGGAGCATGATTTTTTGGTGTGATAGCACAGAATAAGCCCTGAGCTGAATAATTTTACAAGAAAGCCCCTTGAATCAATTCAAATCTAAATAAGCTGACACCCCTTTGTGTATACTTTATAGCATTGCAAAGGGAGTCTACATCATAGAATGCCTAGTTCATGGGGTATTTTGCATTAAAAATAGTTTAGGGGAGTTTCTTGCAAAGATTGCATTGTTCATTTTTTTTTTGCACTACACTTATTGTTTGTAAAAATATGAATTGCCCTGCTTATATTTTATTTGCAACCGCTCAGAGATTTAGGGTTATCTTAACGTTGGCCATCATTCATTTCTGCTAACCTAGGCTTGGAAATTAAAAATGGCTTTTTGGGACCGAAAAAAATAAAAAATAAAAGATTGATCAAGTATTCCAAAAGACCATTTTGGGGGGTTAAATGCTAGGAAGTGAAATTTTTGGTGGTATGAAGATCAACATAAATAAATGGATCATAAAGTGATAACAAGCCGAATGGTAGACTACATTATTATTCCAAGGAAGGAAATTTTGAACCAGAAGATGAAGAGTTACCTGAAATTCTCATTCATATGAACGGCCTTCCTGCATAAGCATTAACAGATGTAAAATGTAATGAACTGTCCGAAAATCCAAGTACTACAAAGTCCCTAAGTCTGCATATGAGCATTTGCGTACATATATGTACGTTTGAAATATTAGCTTTGGTTAGGAAAATGGACCTGAGATCTGCAGAACCATATTGAGCAGCATATCCAATTCCAAATTCTCCTCTAATTTCATCCTCAAACTTGTTGAGATCAGCCAATGCAGACATGTCCAAGCTAAATGTTTGTAATACCCCGCATTTTTATGATATTTAATTATGAGATTAATTGAATTAAATGTGTATTAATTGGAAATTAATCCGGATAAAAATATTAACGAGATGTGAGTTAGTATTTGATTATAATGTGTACATATGACGTTATATGAATATTGAAATTTGTCGTGAGATTGAAATACGACAATTTGGAAATTTTGTTAGGACGCGTGTGACAGTCGCGTCAGGAATATAATTATTTTAATTAAAAAGTGAATTTTATTTCTATTAATCGTATGGTCATTTTGAGTGCGCCAACGCGTCCGAAAGGGTCGAAATAGTCAGAAAACACTAGCCGGGAGCTTAGTTTGGGTCCCGGGGCATTTTTAGGCCATACCGGCAACGTAGAAGGGTATTTAGGTAATTTTGGAATTTTGGGAATTAAAACCCACGAAAATTAGAGTTAAAAATCTGACTTAGTCTTAACCCACTAAACCATTTCTAACCCCAATCTAGGTATTGGGCTACGGGAGAAGTTTAGAAACCTTAAACTTGCCAAAAACCAACCTCCACCTCCATTGTCATCCTTAGAGAAGAAATTGGTAGAGAGAGAAAGAGAAGAGAATTCTGCAGAGAGAGAGAGAGGACAATTCAACCTTCTAGATTCAACATCAAAATCAGATAAAGGCATAAGGCAAGTGGTTTAATTTCGTTAATTGCAAAGAATGCTTCTTCCATGCGTAGGAAATTTATGAAATTGTATTGTTCTTGGAGAATGATAAAAACCCATTGAATTGGATTTAGAGATTTATAATTTTTTGAGGAGATTGCATGTAGAACAATGTTAGGGTGATTATTCAGATAAAAATACATCTTTTATATCATAAAAATGGATTTAGTTATGTCTATGGATGAATTTAATTTTCTAGGGTTCATGTTCATGGGATTTGGGGAAAACTGAGGGGATTTGATGATGTTTAGGAAGATTTGGCCCTATATAAATGTTTAATTATGACCTACGAATGTTTAGTGTGTATTAGAAACCTTAAAATGCTGTTGGGACGAATTGTATTTGGGATTAGAGGTGAAGAAAGTTGGAAAAACGAGAAACGGGAAATTCTGGGCTCGAAACTGGCCTCTCGTTAGAAGACCTGCCCAGGTCGTTCGAACGAGCTCGTTCGAACGAGCTTCTAATGAGGTGACAGTTTACCTTCTAACGAGGGGGAAGTTCATTCGATGCCTTTCGTTCGAACGAACCCTCGTTCGATGCCCACTTCGTTCGAACGAACTCTCGTTCGAACCAGCCTCGTTCGAACGAGACTTCTAACGAGCTGACAATTTGGCCTTTTTGGCCTGATTTGATTTCGAGTGTTCCGTAACCTTATTAAATTGTAGAGATGAAAATTCCTTGATGACTAATTGACATAGTTGGGACATTTGGGATATATTGGGGAGTAAAATATAGAAGTGTGGTTTGAACCAAATGATATTTATGGGTTAGAATATGAGTACCAATTACGACGTGAGGATAATGGGTGACGTATAAACCGGGGACAAGCGTGTGGATATAAGAACGAGAAGTATACCACTAAAATAAATATGGTAATAGCTAAGATGTGTGCATGCTTAGTATATATGATTTGATGTGTATGACATACCTACCATACATGCTATCACGGGAGGTTTGCGTTCGTTTAGGGCCATCTAATCTTTGTGTGCCTACGGGGGGATATAGATTGGTACCTCGAGAATATAGGTCATAGAAGGACTTATTGGGAAGTTAATAAGTCTACTGATCGTGGGAGCGTAGGTATGTGCGTGACCCATGTGATGTGACTGTGTTCGCCTCCATTGCTTTGTGATTTTCTATTATTTGAGTACGATTCCTGAGAGATTCGGAATGCGTGATCCTTATGTACGTGATGTACCGGGATGGATAGCAGAGTATGTGTGCACCGCAGCTAGTCTCGGGGTGCTTGTATTGTATATTAATGACGTGAATAATATACACTTAAATAATGAGAACTTTCATGTTAGTATTGTGAGTATAATTATGGTAATGTTTTGAGAAGATATAACGGGATAACCGATAGTGAATTGTATTGCTAATAATTGAAAATCCGAGTTTAAGTAAAGCCCTCTATTTAATTAATAATGCTAGAATGCATAATGGGAATCGAGAAGTAAGGGGGTAGAACTTATTACGGTTTGGTAAGGTATGTATGTCATTTAGATGGGTACGGTACGTTGGGAGTGCACTTTTAGCCGAGAGGTGAGAATTTCATGTGAGTGCATGTCCTAACATGTATTTTGCATTCATTGTTTTAATGTTATTAAAACACTTCCTATTTTAAACTACTCTCCACTTTCGGGCTCTGACCCGTTTGCTTTCAAATCTATTTTTTAGTAAAAACCATTTTAGGTGCCCAGCCACAAGGACACCATGCTTAGGATCCTCATTCAGGTGACGAGCTGTAGCTGTTTGTGGAAGTTACGGGACTTTGCTAGTAGACGCTTCATCTAGCTTGACTCTATATTCAGCTTTCATCAGTTGTAGGGCATGTCGCCCATTTCTATTAGAAACATTTCCTATTTCAGATTTTCAGACTTTTGGCATGTAATTAATTCAGGATACATTGTTTTACTTATTTCAGTTGTGGGATTGTTGTGAGGAGTTTTCCTCCGGTCTTATTATTAATTGTTGGTTATTCCATTTCTTCATTATGGTGAATGGTTATGTTATCCTATCATAATTCTTTTATTGCATGTTAACCAGACTTAATTTAAAATTTGGCAACTTACTTTTTAAATACTAGGTGGTTAGTAATCATTAAAATGTTTTCGACAGTGATGCTATTAATTGAACCAACTTGGCATTTTGTATTGATTTAATAAAGGAGTAGCTACCCGGTATTTAATTAGTCGGGGTGTCACAGGTGGTATCAGAGCATCAGGTTCTAGTGTCCTTTAGGATCTGTACGGCTTATTACGTTTTCGCTGAGCTTTCTTTGATGTAGAGCCCTATATTTTAGGACTGTTGTATTCTTTTGTATATGATACGTTCTTCAGCTATTTTAAGTTTATAACTGCGAACTTATAAACTTTATTCTTATTTCAGATGCCTCCACGACGTGCACAATGGGTTCCCAGGGATGCAACGCTAGAACCACAACCCGCACCAGTTCTGGGCACGATGAATGCCGCCGAGGTTGCAGCCATTGTAGCCCAGGCGGTAAATGCTGCTCTAACAGTTGTACAGCAGGCACCACCCCAGGCGCCAGTAGCCTCTCCAGTTCAGGCACATGCATTCCCGTCTTCTTGGGAACGTGTTTGAGATGCTTTCTAGAAAGCACACCCTCTGGAGTTCGCAGGTAGCTCCGATGTTGTGGTATCTAGTCAGTGGAGGAAGGACATTCAGCGGCACTTGAGGATGTATGAGTGCACCGATGTCCAGAGGTAGATACTAGCTACCTTTAAGCTAGTAGGGTCTGCATTGCAGTGGTGGGAGTCTATTACCACCGTGGAGGAGAGAGATACTCTCACTATACAGGAGTTTTGGGTGCGGTTCGATCGCAAGTACTTTCTGTCAGCTGTTCACACAAAAATGAGGAGGAAGTTGATGAATCTCAGACAGGAGGGTAAGACTGTGGCCGAGTATGAGGCCGAATTTACAAATCTATTGAATATTGTTCCGGATGAGATACCGACAGAGGAGAAGAAGATCCAGAAGTTTACAGACGGGTTGACTTGGAGGATCCGTCAGAATTTATTGGGGAACCTATCGTTGGCCACTTACTCTGATGTGGTTAACGCTGCACTGTTACACTGCCAGGATCATTGCTTTCACATGGCTGAAGGCAAGAGGTCAGGAGAGTCCAGCCATCAGGGCAGGACTGGGGGAAATGGTGCCAGTGGGGCACATTCTGTTCAAGGGCAGAGGCAGGGTGATCAGGGTTCCCAGCAGGGGGATCATAAGAGGTTCAGATCAGGGAATTTCAGGTACGGACAGGGAGGTTTTAGGAAGGGCCAGCAGGGTCTGAACGGCCATCAGGGCCAGCAGGGTCATAATGGTCAACAGCAGTAGTTTCACCAGGACCAGCAGGGCCAGGACAGAAATGGTAACGGTCACCAGGGCCGTGGTCAGCATGGACAGCGAGAGGGAAACTTCCAGGGGAAGTGTTTCATTTGTGGTAAGATTGGCCACAAACGTCAGGATTTTCCTAATAAGGGCAGGGCCCCACAGCAACAGCAGCAGGGTGCTCGACACGAGTCGCAGAGGCCTATGTTTCCCGTCGCCCTCCCAGCACCACCGCAGATGGCAGCATTACCACCCATTCCAGCAGTCCTAGTTCAACAGGGGCAGCTTCAGTATGGGAGAGTATATCAGCTTCAACAGGCCGCAGCCCCACAAGATCGACCGACCATTGAGGGTATGTTCTCTATTCAGGGGACTCTGGGGCGTATTTTATTTGACACGGGGGCTACACACTGTTTTATTGCTATGAGATTTGCACGCACCATTGGGTTGTTAGACATCGCCGAGAGCACGGTTACATGTGTAGATTCACCGTTGAGTAAGGGTTCCGTGATTTCCTTTGTATGTAGAGGCGTGGGTATAGAGATCGGGAGGTTTACTTTACCCGCGGATATGTTAGTATTAGATATGACCGAGTATGATGCCATTATTGGCATGGATTGGCTAGTTGCGTACCGAGCCATGATTGACTGTTTCAGTAGGAGTATTATCTTTGCCATTCCCGGGCAGGAGATGCTTTTAGTGGCGATGCCTCGTCCTGAGGGAGGATCGTCCACCCATTTGTACTACATAGAGGAGGAGACCTCTAAGGAAGTGGTGATACCACTTGATTCGATTTTGGTTGTTCGAGAGTTTGCCGACGTATTTCAGGATATACCTGGATTACCTCCGAGTAGAGAGATAGATTTCGTGATTGATTTGACGCCGGGCACTCGGCCTATTGCCCGCGCACCTTACCATATGGCTCCAGCTGAGATGAGAGAGTTACGGGATCAGATTGATCAGTTGTTGGGTCAGGGGTTTATTCAGAGGAGTACTTCACCGTGGGGTGCCCCTGTGTTGTTCGTGAAGAAGAGGGGTGGATCGTTGAGGTTGTGTGTGGATTATCGGGAGTTGAATAAATTCACGATACGGAATAAGTATTCGTTGCCCCGAATCGATGACTTATTCGACCAGTTGAGGGGAGCTTCTTTCTTCTCAAAGATTGATTTGCGATCGGGATATCATCAGTTGTGTATCAGGGAGGAGGACGTCTCGAAGACTGCGTTCTTAACGAGATATGGTTCTTACGAATTTCGGGTTATGCCTTTTGGTTTGACCAATGCTCCAGCCGTGTTTATGGACTTGATGAATAGGGTGTTCAGAGAGTTCCTAGATCAGTTTGTTATTGTCTTCATTGATGATATTCTGGTTTACTCCCAGACAGAGGAGGAGCACGCCGAGCACTTGAGGCAGGTTTTGCAAATGCTACGTCAGAACGAGCTGTATGCAAAATATGAGAAGTGCGGGTTTTGGCTGAAGGAGGTTCAGTGTTTGGGGCATATTATTTCCTACCGGGGGATATCTATTGATCCGGGGAAGGTATCCACGGTGAGGGAGTGGGGACATCCCACGACACCGACTGAGATCCGTAGTTTCTTAGGACTAGCAGGATACTACAAGAGGTTCATTCGGGGATTTTCGAAGATAGCAGGTCCTTTAACACATCTAAATTGTAAGGGTGTGCCATTCATCTGGAGTGATGCCTGTCAGTTGGCATTTGATGAGTTGAAGGATAAGTTGACCTCAGCACCTATGTTAGCATTGCCGAGACTAGGAGTTGAGTATCTAGTCTACACCGATGCGTCCTTGCAAGGACTTGGAGGTGTATTGCAGCAGGAGAGTCAGGCCATAGCTTATGCTTCCCGTAAGATAAAGCCTCTGCCCCACTCATGACTTGGAGTTAGCGGAAGTTGTATTTGCCCTTCGGATTTAGAGACATTACCTTTTGGGGGAGAAGTTTCGATTGTTCACGGACCACAAGTCCCTACAGTACCTATTCACGCAGAAAGAGTTGAATATGCGGCAGCGAAGGTGGCTTGAGTTTGTGAAGGATTATTAGTTTGATATCCAATATCACCCGGGGAAGGCTAACGTGGTAGCAGACGCGTTGAGCCGTAGGCCAATAGATGAGGTGGCAGGGGTGTGGAAGGCCAAGTGGAAGGAGTTGGGACACCAGGATGCAGTAGCCTGATTATTCATGTCTGTGATGACTGTTACGCCGAAGATTGTCACGAAGGTGGTAAAGGCACAGGCAAATGACTCGTTCTATTAGGAGCAGATAGTTCGATTATTAGCAGAGGGAGCCGAGTCCTATACCGTTAGCTCAGACGGGGGATTACGCTTCAATGGCAGACTGGTAGTTCCAGAAGGGGAGGAATTACGACATGAGGTAATGGCAGAGTCGCACGGCTCACGGTTCGCGGTACATCCCGGTGGGGACAAAATGTACCAAGACATGAGACGACAGTATTGGTGGAGTGGGATAAAGAGAGATATTGTCGTGTTTGTTTCTAAATGCGCCACTTGTCAGCTGGTAAAAGTGGACCATCAGAGACCGGTAGGGTTGCTACAACCATTAGAGGTCCCAATGTGGATGTGGGAGAGCATCTCCATGGACTTTATCACGGGGACGTCACAGAGGGGTCACGACTCCATTTGGGTAATTGTGGATAGGTTGACCAAAGTTTCTCATTTTCTACCCGTAAGGACAGACTACACTACGGGACAGTATGCCCAGCTCTTTATTGCAGAAATAGTGAGACTTCACGGTGTGCCCCTAAATATCGTGTCTGACAGAGACAAGATATTTGTTTCACGGTTTTGGGAGAGTTTTAAGGAGGCCATGGGCACGGAATTGCGATTGAGTATGGCATATCACCCGCAGACTGATGGGCAAACCGAACGTACAAACCAGATGTTGGAGGACATGTTGCGTATGTGCATCATTGATTTCGGGGGTGGATGGGAGCAGTATCTTCCACTGGTGGAGTTTGCTTACAACAACTCCTACCATTTCACCATTGGCATGGCTCCATTTGAGGCGTTGTACGGTAGACCTTGTCGTTCCCCAGTATGTTGGTTGGAGGTGGGGGACAACAAACTACTTAGGTCGGAAGTCATTCAGGATACTTCGGCGAGGATAGAATTGATACGGAGTCGCATTCGGGTAGCTCAGGATCGGCAGAAGAGCTATGCTGATGCGAAGAGGTTCTTCAGGGAGTTCCAAGTGGGGGACCAGGTTTTACTCAGAGTATCTCCTATGAAGGGGATTATGCGATTTGGGAAGAAGGGGAAGTTGGCACCGAGATACGTGGGACCATTCCCTATCATCGAGCGGATTGGGTCTGTTGCATATAGACTTGGGTTACTGGAGCATTTGCATCGAATTCATGGTGTGTTTCATATTTCCTCGCTAAGGAAATATATTAGAGACGATTTGGCTCATTCTCTCATTGCTTTGGAGGACATCGATCTCCAGCCTGATAGCTCCTACGAGGAGGGGCCGATTGCTATTTTGGACCGAAGTGAGTGGAAACTGCGGTCAAAGATAGTTCCGTTAGTGCGTGTTCAGTGGCGACATCATAATGTCGAGGAGTCCACATGGGAGCGCGAGGATGAGATGCGCGAACGTTATCCAGAATTGTTCTTACCAGGTACTTTCTAGTTCCGAATTTCGGGAGGAAATTCTGTTATTAGGGGGGAAGTATGTAATACCCCACATTTTTATGATATTTAATTATGGGATTAATTGAATTAAATGTGTATTAATTGAAAATTAATCCGGATAAAAATATTAACGAGATGTGAGTTAGTATTTGATTATAATGTGTACATATGACGTTATATGAATATTGAAATTTGTCGTGAGATTGAAATACGGCAATTTGGAAATTTTGTTGGGACGCGTGTGACAGTCGCGTCAGGAATATAATTATTTTAATTAAAAAGTGAATTTTATTTCTATTAACCGTATGGTCATTTTGAGTGCGCCAACGCGTCCGGAAGGGTCGAAATAGTCAGAAAACACTAGCCGGGGGCTTAGTTTGGGTCCCGGGGCATTTTTAGGCCATACCGGCAACGTAGAAGGGTATTTAGGTAATTTTGGAAATTTGGGAATTAAAACCCACGAAAATTAGAGTTAAAAATCTGACTTAGTCTTAACCCACTAAACCATTTCTAACCCCAATCTAGGTAGTGGGCTACGGGAGAAGTTTAGAAACCTTAAACTTGCCAAAAACCAACCTCCACCTCCATTGTCATCCTTAGAGAAGAAATTGGTAGAGAGAGAAAGAGAAGAGAATTCTGCAGAGAGAGAGAGAAGACAATTCAACCTTCTAGATTCAACATCAAAATCAGAGAAAGACATAAGGCAAGTGGTTTAATTTCGTTAATTGCAAAGAATGCTTCTTCCATGCGTAGGAAATTTATGAAATTGTATTGTTCTTGGAGAATGATAAAAACGCATTGAATTGGATTTAGAGATTTATAATTTTATGAGGAGATTGCATGTAGACCAATGTTAGGGTGATTATTCAGATAAAAATACATCTTTTATATCATAAAAACGGATTTAGTTATGTTTATGGATGAATTTAATATTCTAGGGTTCATGTTCATGGGATTTGGGGAAAACTGAGGGGATTTGATGATTTGATGATGTTTAGGAAGATTTGGCCCTATATAAATGTTTAATTATGACCTACGAATGTTTAGTGTGTATTAGAAACCTTAAAATGCTGTTGGGACGAATTGTATTTGGGATTAGAGGTGAAGAAAGTTGGAAAAACGAGAAAAGGGAAATTCTGGGCTCAAAACTGGCCTCTCGTTAGAAGACCTGCCCAGGTCGTTCGAACGAGCTCGTTCGAACGAGCTTCTAACGAGGTGAAAGTTTGCCTTCTAACGAAGGGGAAGTTAGTTTGATGCCTTTCGTTCGAACGAACCCTCGTTCGATGCCCACTTCGTTCGAACGAACTCTCGTTCGAACCAGCCTCGTTCGAACGAGACTTCTAACGAGATGACAGTTTGGCCTTTTTGGCCTGATTTGATTTCGAGTGTTCTGTAACCTTATTAAATTGTAGAGATGAAAATTCCTTGATGACTAATTGACATAGTTGGGACATTTGGGATATATTGGGGAGTAAAATATAGAAGTGCGGTTTGAACCAAATGATATTTATGGGTTAGAATATGAGTACCAATTACGACGTGAGGATAATGGGTGACGTATAAACCGGGGACAAGCGTGTGGGTATAAGAACGAGAAGTATACCACTAAAATAAATATGGTAATAGCTAAGATGTGTGCATGCTTAGTATATATGATTTGATGTGTATGACATACCTACCATACTTGCTATCACGGGAGGTTTGCGTTCGTTTAGGGCCATCCAATCTTTGTGTGCCTACGGGGGGATATGGATTGGTACCTCGAGAACATAGGTCAGAGAAGGACTTATTGGGAAGTTAATAAGTCTGCTGATCGTGGGAGCGTAGGTATGTGCGTGACCCATGTGATGTGACTGTGTTCGCCTCCATTGTTTTGTGATTTGCTATTATTTGAGTACGATTCCTGAGAGATTCGGAATGCGTGATCCTTATGTACATGATGTGCCGGGATGGATAGCAGAGTATGTGTGCACCGCAGCTAGTCTCGGGGTGCTTGTATTGTATATTAATGACGTGAATAATATACACTTAAATAATGATAACTTTCATGTTAGTATTGTGAGTATAATTATGGTAATGTTTTGAGAAGATATAACGGGATAACCGGTAGTGAATTGTATTGCTAATAATTGAAAATCCGAGTTTGAGTAAAGCCTTCTATTTAATTGATAACGCTAGAATGCATAATGGGAATCGAGAAGTAAGGGAGTAGAACTTATTACGGTTTGGTTAGGTATGTATGTCGTTTAGATGGGTACGGTACGTTAGGAGTGCACTTTTAGCCGAGAGGTGAGAATTTCATGTGAGTGCACGTCCTAACATGTATTTTGCATTCATTGTTTTAATGTTATTAAAACACTTGCTATTTTAAACTACTCTCCACTTTCGGGCTCTGACCTGCTTTCTTTCAAATCTATTTTTTTGTAAAAACCATTTTAGGTGCCCAGCCACAAGGACACCATGCTTAGGATCCTCATTCAGGTGACGAGCTGTAGCTGTTTGTGGAAGTTACAGGACTTTGCTAGTAGGCGCTTCATCTATCTTGACTCTATATTCAGCTTTCATCAGTTGTAGGGCATGTCGCCCATTTCTATTAGAAACATTTCCTATTTCAGATTTTCAGACTTTTGGCATGTAATTAATTCAGGATACATTGTTTTACTTATTTCAGTTGTGGGATTGTTGTGAGGAGTTTTCCTCCGGACTTATTATTAATTGTTGGTTATTCCATTTCTTCATTACGGTGAATGGTTATGTTATCCTATCATAATTCTTTTATTGCATGTTAACCAAACTTAATTTAAAATTTGGCAACTTACTTTTTAAATACTAGGTGGTTAGTAATCATTAAAATGTTTTCGACAGTGATGCTATTAACTGAACCAACTTGGCATTTTGTATTGATTTAATAAAGTAGTAGCTACCCGGTATTTAATTAGTCGGGGTGTCACAATGTTATCAAAGCAGCAGCCAATGCTGTTGAAAGGAGACTTTTCCACTCCTTGGGTTCTGCACTGCCTATATTTTTCTACTTAATATTCCTATTTGGGATTAATTATTTTTAGCCTATCATGAATAATTGATTAACTTAGAAGTCCTTTTTTCAACTAGAATTAGCTTTATTAGTTAATGTAAGAGAAAGTTTTTTAAAGGAAAAAAAAAACTTTGAACTTGGTTTACATGAAACCTCAAGAACAATTTTTAATTCATAATTTGTTGAAAATTATCTAGTTTCAAATTTGTTAGCTGATATGTGATTGTATTGGGGAGAGATAAAAGAGTAACAAAGCTAACATGTATGGAGATTACCTTTTTTGGGATTTTCATTTTCGCCCCCTACTCGACAGACTAGTGTGAAAGATTTTGAGGGAGAGGAGAGAGAGTTGATAGCTCTATAAGCACAAGTAGAAGAAGATGGTGATGAAGAGATGTTAATGGGCTTAACTGGTATTTGGGAGATTGAATTGAGTGCCATTGTGGTCTTTTTGTTATATCAATGATTTCAAAAGATAACAAGAAAGGATTAAGTGGGAACTGGTAAATCTCTGTCTCTCTCTCTTTCTCACCACATATTTTGGAGGCACTGCCAAATAGGATTGGTTGGCATTAGCGCACGATGTCTTTCTTGCCTCTTTGGGTTTTTGGACACACACTTCACTTGATATTCCCAAACGAATTCGATAGTTTTTTTTCAACTTAAATGCATTAGTAATTGACAGTATTATACCTTGATTCATTTTTATTTAAAATTTACAGTTTGCCTATAATGGAAAACTCTTGACACTATCAGTATAAAGGATAGGTAATTTTGAAAGTATTAAAATTTTATTTTCACCTAAAATGTTTTGTATTTCACAAACATTCAAGTTGAATATTTCTCAAAATACAATATTGATTTATATGTTTTTTTCTCGTGAACCTCTCGAGGGGATCTATCAAAAAAGTCCACGAAGCATAAGTAAATTTAAAGTGTTGAAAATTTATTTTTCACCCCCAACGTTTTGTATGTTACATGTGTGCCAAATAAACCACTAGGTTCTTTAAAATTTAGTTGAACGGTGCCCATTAAATTTCACCATTCCTCATAAAAGGGTTATAGTGATGCATGGGTGATAACCATAGTATGAAATATATATGATGAGATGATTGGTTATAATGTAAAGCTTGGGTATCTAGGGGTAAGAAGTAACCCTTAAAAATTGACGAAATCTCAATAATGCAATCTTTTCTTTTTTGGGTTGAATGTAAATATACAAAACCAAAGGCAAACAGTCCAAACATATACAAGAAACTCCAAACACAACAACAAAAGCAATCAACCCAATATTAACAAGCCATAGATCAAAGGCCAAACACGCAGCCCAAAAACCCAACCTAAAACACACACCTAAAAACCCAGTCCATAAAAGAAAACTAGACTCAACGAAACCACGGTAGCACACATATTTACTTCGCCAGTAATCACATTTCAGAGGAGCCACGTTGCATAGCATGCAACCACATTCCTCCACCGCACCAAATAGCCAATCAGATGAAGACTAAAGCAAAAACAAAACACGAAGCAGCTAAAAAAAATACAGTCTACAACCATTCTTCTCAACCTTCTTCTCCATCTCTTCAAAGAAACCATACAAACACCCCACAACCTTCAGACAAAAACCATACCAGGAATAAAAAAGACACTCTATTAACAAGAAGCCAACCCAAAAAATCCTCACACCATCCAAAACTTAGCCAAAACTACCCACGCCAGGCAAAATCACCCCATTAAT
This sequence comes from Sambucus nigra, assembly GCA_949130495.1. Lineage (NCBI taxonomy): Eukaryota > Viridiplantae > Streptophyta > Magnoliopsida > Dipsacales > Adoxaceae > Sambucus > Sambucus nigra. Next base: position 525,958,189 of record OX422214.1, read on the forward strand.
CCACATGTAGTAAAAGATCCATCACCATGAATCAATCAAAGGGATAGAGAGGAAAGAGATCCTAACAATCTCATGCACCCCGATGGAGCTCCTAACCATATCCACACCAGACATGCAAGAATAAACCACAATCAAACCGATCTTAGAATCCACCAACACCCCACAATACTCGGGCCATAAGCTCACGAGCAAACTAAAATCCCTCTGGATGATCAATTGGAGTATCCACCATCATAAAACGATCTATATGAGATGGACATCAGACCAACAATTTCTTACAGAAGACAACAACACCCCAAACATGCAAGACCCCCCACACAGCCAGAAAACTGATCACATACGAAGCCCATGAATTATTCTGTATTTCTAGACCATTAAATATCCATTACCATTTTATCTTCTAAAAATATTCTGCGTCATGCCCCACTTTAAACAAATTCCCCAGTTACACTGATTTCTTATTATATTTCTCCATTTGCTTGTGTTATTTTGGATATTCTTCTCAATCTTCCTCAACATGTGTTCTTTTTCAATCCTTTTGTTATTGAAAAATAATAATGCAATCTTATGTATATGCATATATGTGTGTAATAGGTCTATGTACATATCGAAGAAATAGTTAGTCGAGTTATATATATATATATATATATATACACACTCTTGTGCATACCAGTCCGCATTTTAAGAGTGCGGACCGGACACGTGTCACCTGGCGGTGAGTCCAGAGAAGAGAGAGAGTGTGCCTATAATTTAGCCTAAAATTTTCAGAGAAGAGAGAGTGTGCCTATAATTTATCCTCTAATTTTTAGGTTCACCGTCAGGTGACACGTGTTCGGTTCGCACTCTTAAAATCCGAACACAAGAGCAGTACTTTATATATATATAATAACTCTATTTGTAGTATTACCATTTATGATAGAGGTTAAATGTTAAATATCACTACGTCTATGGAAGCCAAAGGACACCGACTCTTCTTTTTCACATCCGTTTTCTTATCTTGAGAAGACAAATAGCTTTCAGTGTCTATAATGTGCATTTGACCCTTGAGTTCTTAGGGAAGATAAATAAATACATATTGTACTACAAGCTCAAGATATGCAACACGTACGTTAATAGTCGTGATTACTACATCAACATTGTCTTCAAAAGCTCTGGGAATGGTGATATTAAGAAATTTTTACAGATTTGTCTCACTCCTCATTTTAGAATTAAATTTTAATAAATTTTCATTTGATCCCGATATATTTTGGATGCTTTGTGAGACTTTAACACTGATTAGAAATCACTTTTCCTTTAATTTTTATGTTATATAAGAGTTTTTGCTTAAGTTTGTTTTTGTATGTAAATTGTTTTTTATAAATTTTGGTTTACAAGACATGTAGTTAATTTATCTCTCCCACCGGTCGACACTAGTAGGATAAGAGATCGTTTAATCATATCTTGAGATGTACCCTATTTATGATGAAGAAAAGTTCAAAAAGAAAATTATTCAAGCATGGATTTATTACGCTCTCTTTTCCCTGTTTTTACAGTTAAAACACATTGGATTGAGGTGGCTTCCAAATCCTTTGTTAGACATTTGTGTATCAATTGAAGTATGAAAATCATACTTGCATGTACTATTATCTCTCTTCTCTCACATTAAGGTAATATTCCATTGATCCTCAGCTAGGCATGAAGATAAACAAGAGGATTCAGGTTAGTGACTTCAAGGAATTAAAAAGATTTTATTTATCATCTATGTTGTTATATAAATTGTTGGAGTTTGAATTTGTAGACATAGTAGCCTCTTAGCACTTCAAATTTGAGTAAAAAGTTACTTTCCTTAAAAAACATGTTGTTATGATTATTTAGTTTAATTTTTTGATTAAGCGTGTTTGAGCATTAGTTTGTTTGTATACTTGAATTTTGAATCAAGTTGTTCAGTTAGATTTTAAATATCATGTAATTTTAGTTAAATTCTCATATTTTAGGGTGAATAAGGAATAAGTACAAATCTCATATTGCTAGGTGAATTAACATACAAGTACAAATTTCTTTTCATACGCCACATCTATCTTTTTAACGTCATTCTTAATTAAAAAAAATCAATTTTTATAATTTTTTTTGTGATTTTCAGATTTTAAAAATTGTTTTTTATAATTTTCAAATTAATTTTTTTTTTCCTAAAAGTGTCTTTTATGAAACTACCTCATTTTTATTTTTGTATTTTTATTTCATATATATAGATACTTCTTTGTTTGAGTATTTTAATTTTTTTATTATAGTTTAAACAAGTATTGTATTACGCCCGTGCATCGCGCGGGTTGCATGCTAGTATATATATATATATATATATATATATACACTACGATAGAATTAGACATAATTTCCCATTAATGCTTAGTTAAGTAAAGTCTCTTCTCAACAAACAAAGATGCGAACTAGCGTAAACAACTCACTAAATAAGACTCTTGACTCTCCATCTCCTCATAATGAGAGAAACTCTTTGTGTACTCTTCCATCTATAAATCCATCTTCAACAAAAATAGTCCATTCTCTCATCCGACCAATAAGATGATCCATCCTTTTCGATCATTATCTCATAATTGAAACTCAACTCCCAAAGACTCTTCATAATACGAAAATGCATTTTGGTGATGTAATTTTTTAATCTTTACTTTTAATCTTCTCATGGAACATCCGAATCTGTCGAATTGTCACGATCATTGACCTTGACAAGTTCAACTTGTCAAGGTCAATGACCGTGACAATTCCCGGGGTGATAACTTTTTTTTGTCACGGAAGTTCATTAGAATTGTCACAGTCGTGTCACGGTCCTTGACCGTGACAAGCCCGTGACATTCTTTAAAAAATTGTCACGCTCATTGACCTGATAGGTCCGTGACAACTTTTTTTATCACAAACTTGTGACGGTCAATGACCATGACAATTCTAGACATAATTGAAAAAAAATCTGCTGGGAAGTGTGGCCACTGCTACTGCCAACAGCATATTTGTACCTATTATAACAATGTTGTACCTGTTCAAATATCATATATCCAAATAAAATAGAGATAATACAAATATACATTCAAAATAGAGACAATATGCATCACGATATAATTCAAATGTAACAACTTAAAATAATTCAATTCAACCTTAAAACAATTCAATTCAAACTTAAAACAGTGTCAATAAATGTCCTAGGTATGGTTAACTCTGAGGAGGTGAGTAGGCCACACGATATACGAATTTACACACCCACTAATATACACCGTGCCGCATTATTCGTACAACCACAATGGGGATTTCTCCTTCCCGAGTATCACATGCGTGACGAGCACCTTGGACTCGATGTCTTGAAGCTCACGTCCATGAACTAGTGCACCCTGGATGATATTCGGGTCCTTCAACCCCCGCCCTATCCGCTGGCCATCAAATATGTCCATTATAAACACGCTCGACCAACCAAGTGTCGACATCGGTCTATTGAAGGGATCCAAATAGGGAAGTGGATCATCAAAGTCCGCACGTGTCGGCGATGAGGCAGCGAGGTCCACATCCTCATCATCCTGTACCACGTCCTCCTGCACCTCCTCCTCCACCGCCTTCTCCTTCCCTTTTCCCTTAAGATTTTCTCCCAACGAACGCTTCATGAATGAGAAAATATCGTGGACTATCGCCTCCTAACGGGATAGCTTCGCATCATGCGAGTCCACCGTTCGAGCCAACCCGGTGTCGCGCATCTCCAATCCGATGATCCTAGATTTGGCCACCCACGAGCTCACCCCCCTTGTCCTCCCCTTGCGATCAGAGCTAAGCACTTGGCTGAGTGCATCTGTGGACAAAGATGCCTTGTCGGCATCAGACTGCGACTCATGCACTTCCTTAAGCTTTTCCTGAAATGACAAAAAAGCACATGATTAGCAAAATAAGTAAACTAAAAAATTATAACGTAATTAATAAAAAGTAAACTGTCGGATTACTTACAATCGTGGCTACGATGCTCGGGGACACCTCCTTGTCCTTCCCCTTCTTCGTCCTAAGAGTCACATTTATCGAGCCTATGTGGCCTACCCCCAGGGCCACTCCCTATCCCTTGAAATAAAATAAAGTAAAATTAGTATCGGCCCCGCAAAGTAAAATCATGCAGAATAATATATTTCTATAGTTATAGAAAAATTAAATCTTACCATCGTCCTATGATCCACCTCGGCGTAAGACGTCCGGACGGAGTAGTGCACGTCCGTCTTTTTTCCCCGGTTTTCCCTCTCCGATTGGCGAGATACCAATTGTCGCTCCCCAATCTCATTGTTAATGAACTGTTGCCATTTTGCCAATGAGATCGGCTCCTTCAGCGGACGGATTCACGCATTCGAATAACGGACTCTCGTGTCTTTCCAAAGTACCGAGTCCACATATTTTTCTTACACGTCTTGTGTTGCTCCCTCAACTGCTCCAAGACGGAATCGCATAGTTTTGAATCCAGGCTGAATTGTTCATGTCCAACAAATACAATGTTAGATGAGAATAAATATAAATATAAAATGAAATTGAAATCGAAATCGAAATTGAATTTAAAATATTCATATTCATATACATATAAATACATTACCTGTTGTAAGAGAGTAGTTTAGATAAGATGGAGGCGTAACCCCTTTTGAGTATAGTAATGATAAGTTAATTAGCCAAAACCTTGGATTACTTATAGTACATGCAAACACAAACTTAATGAAGATGAACTCAGTTTAAACTCCCAAATATTTCGTGTATAACTCAGAAGGTAGTAGTAGCTAGAGGGAGAGAGAAGTAAGCACCCTAGATACACCTTGGCAGGCAACTAAACACACAAACCACCCTCAAGAATCTCTATCAAATATTAAAACTTCGTAATAAATGACAATAGTGGGTGAGTAAAAAACTTTGGTTTGTAATAACTCTCTCTAATGTATATTATCTCTAGCAATAACTGCTGAACTCTCAGGAAGATCTCTCCTCCTCAAAGGTGGTTGGGGTCCTTAAATAGCCCCCCACACTAACCCCGAGGCAACTCAGTTATCAATGCCTGTGAAAGACATCCCTCATAATTTATGTCATAACATGAAATACCCGATCCACTAGTTGTCTCCATGTCATAAACATTAAATGTCAAGACCTGCCTTTTGCCGAACCATTGTGTGTCGGGGGCTATTGTCATAGAGGTGGCTCACCAACTGTCTTACAGCCCCAAATACTACCGTGGTTTACTAAAGTGCAAGTATGACATTGCCTAGCTGGTTAGTGACATCAGATAAAGTAGATGTGATATTATGTAGAGGGTGGTTTGGTTCTCAACTCAACGCCCGATGGAACTCCAAGCTGCTCCGCCCGAGGTTCCACGATTAGGACTCTTCGGTGTTTTACCAGGTGTATCTAAGATGGTCAGGACAAGACCCAACGGTGCCTCACTTCTCAATTCTCCAAACCAAGTCCCTCTAAAGTTCCCACGGCGAGGCCATTCGATAGAGCATGAAATCTCTCCCAAGCCTTGCCAAGCTTGGTCTCTCACGAGTACCATTTGACCTCACACTAAAACTCATTATTATTATCGTTACATCATTACAACCATTATAGCTTACAGTCAATATAAATAAAGATTCAATATGACTAACACAATAAACTAAAGTATGAGTTGTCACACTAAGTTGCCTCGCTGAGTTGCCACACTAAGCTACCTCGGCTTCTTAATCACGAGCACTATTGCTAATGGGGAAATTATCCATAATCTCAGGATTACCTTCAAGCCCCTTCTATATTTTCCCCTTCATGGTGAGATTTGTTGTTGGAACAAGAAATGTCTGCGCGAAAACTTCTCAATCGGATGAACCTTCTCTGTGTGTAAAAATTTTGGCCTCCTTTCCTTCGTTAGAACCGCAGGGTTATAATCTTTCGGAAAAAGTAAAATTCTCCCCGATGTACCTGAACCAAAGCACCACGACTTATTGGGGCTTTGACGAAGGGACATCACCACTTTTTCCTTATACTGAGCTTCAACCTTTCTAGCTTTTTATTATTTGAAATTCTCCCGAAAGGCCTACTAACCTTCTCAAATACTCATTTTGATTCTTGGTAAGTGAAATTCTCCCTTGTAATGCTTCGCTATGTTCAAAAAAGCAGAAATTCTCCCCGATGCAATCGAGTTACCATTTAAACAACGTTTGGACTTGTGGCGAGGGGATATCGTAGCTTTTTTGAACCGTTGAGACATCTTTTTTGTTGGGAGTTATTGGATATGTCTGACAAATATTCTGGCGCCAAAACTCAAACTTGCTGAAGAAGGCAACCCCTTCCATTCCCCAGGCGTCGCTTCGTAAATGACGTAGCGCTCTCTTTTCAGCTGTCAAAAATTCTCCCCGAAGTGCCACGTGTTCATTTAAAATGATTATAAGCGACCTTGCACGTGCGGTGGTGGGAAACTCAAAAGTAAGGTTTAAAAGGCTTCAAACGTCTCTTTTTTCAAACCCTTATCTTTTCTTCTTCTTCTTCAATCTCCCGTATTCCTTAGAGAGAGAAACTTTGTGCGAACTCCATTATTTACCAAGCTCTTACCTAGCTTCTTCCTTCTCTCATCTTTTACACCTCCACCTGTGGTTGTGTTTCTCCATCTTCATTCCCAACCCTTCTTTTACCAAGATTTTTCTCGTACTTCGTTATTGTCTGCAATGGCCTCCTTAAGCAACCCTACCATACCTGCCACCAGTGCTGCACCTTCCACCCCTGTTGTCACCACCTCTACTGTCGCCTCATTGACTGCTATCCGCCAGGACAAATTGCACTTCTACTACCGGTCCTCCATATTCGGCAAGGGTGATGACTTTACTGGGTCTTGTAAGACTTGCATTTTTAATGCCAAGTATGATGCCTTAACGCTTGGTGATGAAGATGAAAGTGCTGATAACTAGGGCTTTCTACCTCCAGAGGGGACTCTTCGATTTTATCTTGAGAGACGGGACTTCCCATGGTCCCACATCGACTTCAAAGGTCCTGGGGGCTCTCCTTCTCACTTTGCTGCTTGGAACTCCCATATGCAGAGCTCCCATGCTGATACTCTCACCAAGATTGGGCTTCATCGGTCCAAGTGGTTTGGTGAGTTCACCCTGTCCAAGAATAATGTTGCCCTTCCCGTTCTGGTATCTCGCTGGAACGTTACCACTCATACCTTTATTGCTGTATAAGGGGAATTTACAATAACGTTAGTGGAAGTGTGCGAGATCCTAGGCCTTGAGGCAACATGTCATGAGCCCTATTATGATGAATCTCTAGATGCCCAAGAGACTGCTGATCATTTGGAGTTAGACCGTATATGCCGAAGGTGCATCGGTACTTCAAACAAAGCGACTTTCACTCCACTCATCAACTACTTCTTCAAGGATCCTTCTGAAGGTAGTGCCTCTGAGGCCGCCCCGGTCAAGGTACATCGCTAGAACTTCCTGCCTTCACTCTTGTCGTTCTTTCTCATTTTTTTTAACAGGGAAACCCAACGACCAACCGCGAATGGCCCAGCGTATCAAGTTTCCTCTAGCTGTAATCGCCTTGGGATCCCTCTACACATGGATTGATAGAACCCTTTTTGACATGGAACGATCTCTGAGCTAACTTTTTCAACTGTGTCATCCTAATAGGCTTCCTCTATGTACGTTTCCCGGCCGTAGCATCCATAACCAACCGCCCTCATTCGGGGGAAACAATTATGCCCCCACACTCCTTTATTTATCACAAGAGACAAAGCCTAAAGGAGCTGACCTCCATCATAGATGATTTTTTGAATTTGGTGATGAGGCCCTATGAAGAATACATATTTCTCTATACTTGTGATTTTTTCAAACACGAAGCAAGAGTGGTCCGGGAAACTACTCTAGATCTCATTATTGAGGATCCTTCATTGGCTGTGGTCCTTTTATATTTTTTCCAGGATACCTGCCCTCTTACACCGAATGGGTATATACCAGCGAGCACTACAATCCCAACCGATGCAGCCGTCAGTTCGGTTTCGATCAAGGGGATCCTCGCCCAATTTTTTAAATCTAACCCCAAGGTCTCTTTTTGAGAGGCATGTTCCCTATTCTCCTCAATTTCTGTGTGGGGAGTGAGTTCAACAATGGGTGGGCGAGTTACCATTCCAAGCATCACCCGGCAAGGGGACGTGACCCCTCTATTTGCAACAAAGTACTGACCAAGGCAACTTACCCTAATTTCTGAGTTCATCAAGGGGGATCCCGTGTACCCTCCAGTTCTCTCATTTTTTTCTTTGGAGTTGGGGTTGAAGGGTAACTCCATTCTTAGGATTGAGTTCCCTCTAAGACAGACCCCCAAAGTACCTCCCACAGAACTTCCTCCACACTTCCCCATGATCCCCATTGCCACACCCAAGCCTAAGGCCACTGCAACCCCCAAACCACCTGCCCCCCGGCCGAAGCTGCAATTGGAGAAATGCCTTCTCATCCACCTGCTAAGAATTTTAAGAAATCCAAGTCCTCGAAGTATAAATCCCAAGTTCAAGCACAAACTCCTTTGGAGGCATTCCCTATTGCCTCCGTTCCCCCTCCTATGTCTCCAGAGGTAGCTGAAGAGCTGAGGAGGCATGTGAAAGTTGAGGTCGAAAGAATAAATGCTGAGTTTCAATGGCGCGCTGTCGTCGTTCCTCATTCGGTTGATTTTCCCATGATCGTGGTTGATCTGACTGAGTCATTGGCAAAGAGGAGAAAAAGGTAGAGGGTACCTGAAGGTGGTGATGCAACGAGTTCAAGGAAAAAAAAACGTTGGGTACTAAGTCCCAGAAGATACGGATGCCCGAGAAACCTCCCTCCCCAGATCCTTCTGCTGCTGCCTCCTCGCCACCTTCACCAGTGGTTATATCTTCTCATTCTCCCTCTGGATCTGAGGTATGTGTGCATTCATTTTTTGTTCTTATTCCCCTGTTCTTCAGGCAAGGTGCATATGCTTATTTCTTAATAATAATTTTTTTTTGTGCAGGGAGTTAAAGAAAGGCCCAGTTCCCCTGTAAGCCGCTTCGTGGGGGGGGGGGGGGCATTGCGGTATCTCTCTAGCAGACACTACCCTTCCCCGTTCCCCCTGATAAGTCTTACTTACTCTCGTCTTTCATCCTCCCAACGGGCTAGAGATGCTGCTGCGGGGGCTACTACCATTGAATCTACTGAGGCAATGAGCCCACCCCCAGCTTCTTCTGAATTAGAACCTCAGCCCAAGGCTCTTTTTCCCCTTATTCCAGTTGCAGAAAGTTCCCCCGAGGTAACATATTATCTATTACCTATTAGGTATGGCAAAATTTCTCTACTCCACCCCTTTTCTTTCTGTGTAATATGCTGAACCTTGACATGTTGGGGTACCCTAGGTTGAGATGGCGTCTCTGATAGCCAGAATCCTTTTTCCCCCTGTACTGATTAGACCTCTGACTGCAATTCCCCTCTTTAGTTCCATAACGGGGGTAAGTAACGTTTATAAGTATTTCTCTCTTTTTGAGTACTAATTTGTCATTTCTAACACTTAGCTTTGTTGCTGCATCTTTCTCCAAGTCTCTCTCCACCCTTTGCTCTTAGTGGCCTTTTCTTTTCCAGGGCCCAAGTTCATGTTGTTATCTCACATAGTGATTCTTCAGTGCCTGCCCATGCTGGGGCATCGCTTGGAGGTCCCTCGTGTTCTTTTGACGAACCAACTTTGTTGGCGCTGGTACCATTTGTTGGCGAGGGAAGTTTGCCTACCGTTGAGGCTTCTTCAGCCAAGGTCCCCGTTGAAGCTACTGAGGCAATGAGCCCACCCCCAACGATTTCTATCATTATGGCCCCCGTGGTGACTCTCGTTCTCTCTCTTACTATTGCTGAGGTACTTCGCTAATTTCTTTGCATTTTTCAGCTTCTCAAACTTCACCTATGTAGATGACTTAATCAATGAAAACACTTGTTAAGGTTTTTAGCATAAACTCCACCTATATCGGTGACTTAACAACGAAAACGCTTGTTAAGATTTTTTTTAAAAATTCCACCTATATCGGTGACTTAACAATGAAAATACTTGTTAAGATTTTCCAAAAAAACTCCACCTATATCGGTGAATTAACAACGAAAACACTTGTTAAGATTTTCCAAAAACTCCACCTATATCGGTGACTTAACAACTAAAACACTTGTTAAGATTTTCCAAAAACTCCACCTATATCGGTGACTTAACAACGAAAACACTTGTTAAGATTTTTTCATAAACTCCACCTATATCGGTGACTTAACAACGAAAACACTTGTTAAGATTTTTTCATAAACTCCATATTTCCTCTAACTATTCTCAGGTTGCTCGAGAGGATTCTCCACTAGCTCCTTTGTCCATTGCCTCGCCCCACCAGGAACCTGTCGTTTCAGAAGATTCTAGCCATAATCATCAAGGTTCTACGATCGGTGCCGCTGCTGAGAGAGAATCTGGCTATGAGCTTCCTCTGCCTGACCTAGCTCCTCACGCGTTCTACCTGATGGTGCTTCGACGTTCTCCTCAAATGCCTACCAACCATCGTCTGGTCATTGAACAACTTATAAATCATCATCCTGAGACGTTCACGGTAGACTGCCTACGTTCAAATATCTCTGTTATGAGTTACAGGCTTCAGGGCATGGCTACCGTCATTGCTGAAATTGCCAACACTCCGACCTCAAACGCTATCAGACCCCTCCTTAACCAATTTCTGGGTTATCTGAGGGAATTAGGTCACGACGTCTTCCGTTTTGCTGGCTTATCACGCATTTGAAGACCTTGAAGAGCCAACGACTGGACAGCCAGAGGGAACTCTTGCGAAAACATCAGGAGGATCAGCGAGCCAAGGAGGCTAAATTGGTCGAGTTAGCACCTCTTCTAGAAGCTGTTGACGAGGAGGTGGAGGACATCGAAGAAGCTTTGCATCTGGTGAAGCTGAAACGAGAGAAACTCCTTATCGAGCGCACACAGGTGCAAATGAGGTTGGAGGTCTCTATCAATGCTCAATAGTCTTGCCAAGAAGCTTCTTCGGGACTTCCTAGAGATTTTTTCTCCTCCCCAGATCTGTGGTTCCTCCTAGGCCAATGAGCTTTTGTATAATGCCCCAAGGTTTATGAATGAAGAAAGATATATGTTTTCTCATGCTTTTCCCTTGTGTTATAACTTTTTGCGCACATTATGAAGTTCTATAATTCTTTCATCTCTACTTGGGTTATAATAAAGAGAACTTGCATATTTGTCGTAAAAAAAAGAACTTGCATAACAGTTAGATACATCGGTGGCCCCAAACATAATTGCTTACACATGATACACTTTCAACCATTTGTTATTAATCTTGAATGACCTATCTTCTTCTATCTTAGAAATTAAGCAATAACCTGAGTCATGAGCTTCTTTTACAATAAAAGGTCCCTCCCAATTCGCTGCAAACTTGGGTAGGGGCAATCCTCTAATGCGCTTTATCTTTGCTTTCAACACGAGGTCTCCTTCCACGAACTTTCTTGGTCTCACCAAGTTATCATATACCCTGGAGAGCTGCTTCGTATACATTTGAAAGTGCTACATCGCATTATCTCTGTGTTCATTCAACGCTTCCAGCTGCACATGTCTATTCTGAGGGAGCATACTACTTCGTAAGTCATATCGATCAGAGGGAACTTCTAGCTCCACTGGGAGAATCACCTCTGCCCCATAAATAAGAGAGAACGGTGTATACCCCGTGGATTTCTCTTAGTTGTTCGATAGGCCCATAATACGGTCGGTACCTTGTCATCCCACGATCCTGGGAAATCCTCCATTATTTTAGCCAAGATATTAACCAAAGTTTTGTTAGTTGCTTTGGCTTGACCATTTCCCTTTGGGTATGCCACCGTCGACGTATGATGGACAATGTAGTACTTATCTGTGAGCATCGTTACTTCTGAATTGACAAAAGGGGTTCCATTATCTGAAAGAATAACCTTTGGGATCCTAAAATGGCAAATAATGTATTCTTTGATGAAGTTGCTTACCACCCCCGTTGTTGCCCTTCTCAGTGGTATCGTTTCAACCCACTTTATGAAACACTCCATTGCTACCAGTAACCATATCTTTCCCCTAGAAGAAGGATGTATTTCCCCCACCAGGTCGAATGCCGAAGTGTGAAGAGGATAAGGTGTTGCCAGGGAGTGTAGGTCCTCTGATGGGGTATGGATCATATTTCCATGAAGTTGGCAAGCCTTGCACCTTCAAACGAACTCAGCAGAATATTTCTCCATCGTTGGCTAATAGTATCCCAAACTCATCAATTGGTCATACAACTTAGCCCCTCCTATGTGAGCTGGATCGTGTGCCTGTTTGAGAACCTCGACTGCTTCTTCCTTCATGATGCAACGCAAAGGCCTGTTGAAGTATCCCCTTCGATAGAGATGCCCCTCCTGAATGTAGAATCTCGGGGCCCTTCGTCGGAGTCCCATCGCATTAATTTTCTCTGTTGGGATAACTCCATCTTTAATGAAGTCAATATAAGGTTGTCTCAAGTCAACCTGAGCCTCCATAAAATGACATTCATCCGCCTCGAAGAATAATTGGCACTTATCGCACTTCCGTTGTAGCTCCGCCGCGTCCTGTTTCATTTTTGGCCAAAAATACCCCTCCCTTTGCATTCTTCGGTAGAGGGGTATCTCAGTTGTCTCGCAATGCCCTTCATGTGCTTTCTTCAATCTTCGCTCTGCCTCTTTTGGACCAATGCACCTCGACAACCATCCTGCATTCCTAAAGTAAAGGTTTCCCTGGTTCGTGAAGTATTGGGCTAATTCTCTCAGCCCCATCGCTCCTTTCCTAGATTCCAATTGCCTTTTGATATCTCCCCTCCAATCCGCGTCCTCTTCCATTGGTAGAATTAACTGTACCATTGAAGGAGTTGTTCTTTATTGGATCACGATGGTAGTTGTATCGTTCCTCATAACCATCTTCTGGGTAATGGTGGCATAGGCATTTGGGTGACGATTCATCATTCTGGGTTGTCTCTTAATCTTGGTCCGATGGAACTGGCAGATGATCCTCTGAATGATTCTTCTAAATGGTGCCAGACTTATTTATTTCAACGCGTACTCTCCATTCACTTGCTGAACCACCAAATTTGAATCCACTTTGATGTAAAGTGAACGAATCCCCGTCCGAAGAGCCTCTAGCAACCCCAGCACCAATGCTTCATATTCTTCCTCGTTATTAGAATAAGGGAAATCTAACTTGTAGGAAAGGCAAATCTCCTTCATTCCTTTTGAGAGAATAACCCCTGCTCCTCCTTTCTTTTCCACTGAAGATCCATCGAACTGCATTGTCCATTCCTCATCCGTTGCGTCTAGGTGGTTGCCCGGCAAATCGTCTCCTGGAATACTTTCTTTGGGTGGCTTAAACATTTATAAGGGGAAAATCACCAACAAATCGGCGTACGCTGGGCTTTTGATCGCGCGAGGAACCACACATTTCAAGTCATACTCAGAGAGTGAAACCCCGCCTAATTAAATACCGGGCGATCACTCCTTTATTAAATTAAAATCAAGGTGAACAGTTGGTTCATTCTTAGCATCACTGTCATAAAAATACTTTTCCAATTTAAACACCCTAAATAATTAAGCTTAAGTGTCAAAACCATTTAAAACCTTATTCTCCTTTTATTAAATCCGGTTCTAAAACCTTAAACCATTAACATCTAAAGAGTCACACATTAAGAATAAAAATAGAATTGAATATACACGAATTTAATCATCAATAATAAATCCCAACATTTACAACACTAAAGGAAAACATCCTGACAGTAATAAATCCCGAAATAAAGGTACTGAAAGTAAAAATTTCAATCTCTGACTATACCAACTAAATAATAGAAAGAGGGCGACACATGCCCCTGCTGGATAAAACTGAACTAGGATTAGAATCAAATGGGTGAAGTCGTCTAAACAACAGGCCTGCAACTCCTACCTAAGCTGCAGCACGTTCCTTCCAAAGGATCCTAAGTAAGACGCCCCTGTGGCTGGGCACCTGTAATACATACATATATATACAAGAGAGAAAAGGAAATAGAATCGGGCCAGAGCCCGATAGTGTATATGATTTAAAAATTTGTTTAGCAAGCATTTAAATTGATACAGTCCAATGCAACAACATATTAGTGCGACACTCTCTTATGAAATTCTCACCTCTCTTCTAATGTGCACACCTATCGCACTAACCTTCCCAATGGTCTATCTCGTCATATACCACACTATCTTTCCCCAATGATTTAACTTATCTTAGGTTATTCGCAGGATTTAAAACTGAACAACACAAGTATTTAAAACGTAAGATTTCAATTTGTAACCAAGGTTCTCCTTTTAACTTTATTAATCAATCAAGTTTTCCAGTGTCATATTATACTTTCTCAAAACAATTATTTATAATTTGAGTCATCAACCATGTCCTACATATCAAATTACAGTAGGCAGTTCCAGATTTCAGAATTTCATATATATATTAACTACTTGTATAATATATATATCATAACATCACCCCACATAAAAACTATGGTGCGGGAATACTCTGCTATCCAATCCCCGTATCAATCGTACTAAAGGGAATACAAGTTCGGAATCACTCTCGAACTGTATAAATACATACACAAACAATATTGAGGTGAAGCATAGTTTCCAAGTCCAAGAGGTCAGTACATACCCTCACGTCTCTTAGGACCGTGAGTACCGATTCGATAGCCTGTACCTAGGATTCCTATCTTCTAGGGTACGAGTCAATATCCCCCATACGGCACACGAGATAAGATCGTCCTAGCGCGGAAACCTCAGGGATAGCAAGTAGCGCGGGCATGATTTTCACAAGTATATAATATATGCATACACAATCATATAAATATACCACTTTTATTATATCAATTTAGGTTTATCCAATAACCCACATTCACAACATTTATCCTTATTTTCCCATTATTATTTATCAAGTATAATGGTTCGTTTCTAACTTTAATTAGAAGTATAATGGTTCGTTTCTAACTTTAATTCGAAGGGTTTTTCCAACTTACTATGTAACCCTCATGGACTCTATTCTTCCAAATGTACAATTCAGTAGATATCCATTTATGTCCCAACGTAACTCTCTCTTACGTGTCTCTCCCCTTTAATATATACTTACATTATCCCTTATGCAAAATATCCCAAAAATATAGATTTCGCCTTACATTAAAAGATTTTGAATTTTATTTTCAAAGATGAGAATTTCAAACGGTTTCGAAATCGGAATTAAAATGGAGTTTTAATTGAATTTTTTTATTACTTAGAAGAGTCCTCAAAATATAAAACTCTCTAAGAGTCCTCAAAACATAAAACTTTCTAGTAAAAATAATAGTTTTAGAAATCCGACCGTCTGATCAAGCTGAATTTTTGTCAGCAGTCATGTCTCGCCGTTCGCTACAACATACTAAAATTTCAAGCGATTCCAATGGTCCGATCATCCGAAATAATTTTTTTAGTGTTTGTATCTGATTAGAACTCTTTTCTTAATCAAACTCTTAATCCTTTACATGACAAAGGGTTTCCAGAATATCATATAAATCATCACTACATGAAAATTTCCCATCTCAAATTGGGTTTTTCTTCCATAAATCTCATCCTAATAACTCCTAAACTAATATGGATGATGCATCAACAAAATAAGCAAGATAAACACTTGCCTGGGATTTTCAAAAATCTAGTTTGGTGTTAAATTTGGTGTGGTTGCGTTCCCCGTCTCGCGATCTACGCATTGGCGGTGGCGGCGGTGCAAACGGTTGAGTTTTGAGCCTTGGAATGCCTTGAGAGCTCTCTCCTCTCCTCTCCAATGGTCGTTCTAGTGTTTGAGTTATCTAACCCTAGGAGATAACCTAAACATCTGATATAACCCCTTTAATTTTCGTGGGTTTAATTACCCAAAAATACAAAATGACTAAAATGCCCTCCTGGGGTACTAATTAGGCCTAAAAACTCCCCAAGATCCAAACTAAGCCCCCGGGTACACTTTTCGGACTATCTCGACCCTTTCAGACGCGTTGGCGCACTCAAAACGACCATACGAACAACCTATAAAATATTAACTTTTATTAATCCACATTTAGTCCCGACACGACACAGGCGCGTCCCGACATAAATTTCCACAATTGTCATTTTATTCACACGTGACAATATTATAAAAATATATCTCATATATTACTATACTCATCCAGTAATATGCAACAAATAATATATTCCCAATAATTACTAACTCTTGTCACGCTAGTAAATATTTAAAACAACATTTCGGATTAAAATTAAATTAATTTATCTCAATTAAATTTAATAAATCCTTAAATTTAAAAGCCATGAAAATACGGGGTATTACAGATGAGGAACCACGTAGCTGCTCTACCAATCAATATCCTTCTTGCTATCAAATACTTAATAGGATCACATCTAGTTACAATATGAATTGTAAAAGATAGCATATAATGTCTAAGTTTTTGCGCTACAAATACTAAGGCTAAACAATGCCTTTCCAAGATATTATATCCTACTTCTGGGCCATGGATGATCCTGCTGAGGTAGTAGACTGGCCGTTCTTGCATGTCGATCTCTTGTGCCAGTAAAGATCCCACAGACCTCGTGGTGGATGTGAGGTATAGCTGCAATGGTATTCCCGCCTTTGGGGGAGCCGTGGTCTGTGGTGAAATGAGCAGTTTCTTCAGCCTGTCAAGAAACTCCTGGTGAATCTCCTCCCACTTGAACTTCGTGTTCTTTCACAACAGCTGCATCAACGGATGTGTCATTTCAGCTAATCCAGGCACAAATCTCCTAAGGTAGGAGACTTTATCAAGGAAACTCTTCATCTCCTTCTCCGTTCTAGGGCTTGGCATATCCAAGATCGCTCGTTGCTTGTCCTGGTCCATCGGCACCCCTTGTCGATCAACCACGAAACCTAGGAATTTCCCACTTATCACTCTAAAAACACACTTCAGTGGATTCATCCTCAATTTAAACTTCCTTCAATGGGTGAACACCTTCCTCAAATCGCCCAAATGGGACTCCTCCTTCCTCGATTTGATGACCAAATCATCCATATAGAATTTCACAAATTTGTGGAAGAAGTAATGGAAAATGGCCATCATTGTTCTCTAGTAAGTCGCCCCAGCATTCTTGAGTCCAAACGGCATCACCCTATACATGAAGTTACCCAACATGGTTCTGAATGTTGTTTTCTCTGCATCCGAGGGGTCCATCTTGATCTGGTTGTACCCTACATACCCATCCATAAAGTTATACATCTCATGACCAGCCGTTGCATCTATCAGGCTATCGATAGAGGGAAGAGGGAACTCATCTTTGGGACAAGCTCTATTCAAATCTCTAAAATCCACAAAGATTCTTATTTGGTTTTTATCTTTCTTTCCCACTAGGACAATGCTAGATAGCTAGAGTGGGTGCTGTATCAGTATGATAAACCCTGCCATTAATAAGCGTTGAACCTCTTCCTTGATCTTCAAATCCAGCTCAGTCTTATACGCTCTCGTTGCTTGTTTCACTGGAATGGCTGAAGGCATTATGTTCGACTTGTGGCAGCTCACTTCCTCATCCAGCCCTTCTATCTCTATGTATTTCCAAGCAAAAATGTCTATGAACTCCCGAATCAATTTAACCAAGGCCTCTTATTTATCTTCACTGAGATCCTTCGAGATGAAGATAGGCCTGGGATATTCCCCTTCTTTCGCCAGGTTCAACTGCTCCAACTCTTGTGCCTGTGGCTTCGGCTGATCTGCCATGTAGTCTGGTTCTTTGGCGACATCCTCTACCAACTCCTGTATGTTGGAGTTGTCTATCACCATATATTGTCCCCATTGATCTACCAGAAAGTATTCATATATCGGGTCAACCTCATCATCAGTTTCTTCGGTCGCTCGCTCACACCATTATAATCGATATACCACTTTTCCTTCCTCGGTAACGACTTTCTTGCACTGTCTGCTGGTAGTGGTGACTGCCTTCCTCTTCTTCTCTCTAGAAGCCTCGACCACTCTTTTTCCTAAGAAGTGACTCAGCACGCTTTGTCGTTGAACCTCATGCTCCATCGGATCCACTCTGGGCCTCATCTTGTCTTTGAGCTGCTTCGAGATGTTTTGGGGTCGAGGGACCACCTGATGAGCTTCTTCGGTCATTACTCTTACGCTTCTTAAAACCTCTTTATCCTTCTCATTCAAAATCCCCATCCTTTCTCTGATCGAGGGAACCCATGCTCCCTCCATTCTTCTTGTTAGGACCCGGACAACCTCTTCCAACTCAGTGTAAAATGTCGCGTCTACCAAGTGAGCTTCCTCGACAGCGAAGGGTCTCTTCGTAGCCCTAATGGTCACCTCTGTCCCCTTGATGTTCGCCTTAGTGCATTGGTGGTATGTATAAGGAACTAGCCCTTGGTTGTGCATCCACACCCTTCCTATTAGCAGATGATTGGAAGTTTCACTCTCTATTACGTGGAACTTGATATGGGAACTCAAATTTCCCATCATAATCCCAATATTGACATACCCAATGGATTTGGAAGATTGGTTATCATACCCCGAAATCGCCAAGGGCATGGGGACCAACCTTTCTTTTGGAATATTGGCTGCATGGAAAGAGTTTCTTGGCATGATATTGATGGAAGCTCCCCCATTCATAAGAGTCCTTGCGAAGCTAACTTCATTGACTCTGGCGGTCACATACAATGGCCTGTTATGAAGGAACATTACAGGCCTATCTGCATCACTGAAGGTTACTTCTGAGAGAAATATAATACCCCGTTATTTGAATGACTTTTAAAAATGGTTATATTTTAAATTAATGGATTAATTGGATTTTAATTATTAATTAATTCATTTGGGTTTTATCCGAATTGTGGATATTAAAATGGATGATTCTGAATATTACTTAAAGATATTTATGTAATATATGAATGTGAAACTATTGATATGGTTGTGTGATATTAATTCAGTAATTTGGATTTTTAGTCGGACGCGGTATGGGACGTGTCGGGACTAATTTGTTAAATTAAAAAGGAAACTTATTTTTATATCAACCTTATAGTCATTTCGACTGCGTCATTGCATCCGAAAGGGTTGAAATAGTCAGAAAAGTCTATTTGGATGTTGGATTTGGGTCTAGGGTCATTTGTAAATGAAAAGACAACCCAAAAGGGCATTTGGGTAATTTTTACAAGGGGGATGAATAGTGATTTCGGATTTTGTCTTATTATAAATATTTGGAGATTAGTGTACGTAGGTTCATTTCATCTTTTCTACACAAAATTGAAAAGTCATCTTCTTAGAGAGAGTGAAAGGTTGCTTAGAAAGAAAAAGCTTGCTTGGAAAGGAAGAGAACCAAAGGTCAAAGGTCACCACCACCATCACCACCTGTGTTATTCAACTCCAAAGGATCAGATGTTCATTAGAGGCAAGTGTTTGATAATGGAAATTTAAGTTTTTATATTGTCCATGTTAGAATGGTTATAAAAAGAGATGATTTATCATGTTTGGAAGATAATAATGGAGTTTTAAATGGATTTTTGGAAACTGAAAATATATAGGAATCAAACTCATGTTGTAGATAGTTAGTAATCCAAGAAATAATCTTAAATCTGTTGAAGAAATTATGAAAACCATTGATGTGTTCTTGAAGATATTATGTTGATAAATTTTCTAGAAAAAGAGGATAAAAACAGGCCTTTAATCCAATCTCTTGATGAGTCTAGGATGTTGAGATGATTAGAAATCATTTGTATATGTTGGTATATCATGTAGTAAGGATAGTAAGTCATTTGGGTTGAAAATATGAAGGTTTCAATGATCAAAAATGACTAAACCCGTAGTTGCAGAAATGTAGAAAAACCAGGTTGTGACCTGAGTGATCGATCGATCGACCTCCCTAGGATTGTAAAAGTTGTTTCTTTTTAATGTTGATTCTTATCCCAAACCTTTTGTAGATATTTGGTGATTATTAATTAGATATTATGGGACTTAGAAAAGATCAGTAGACCCTTGATAATATTTGAATTAATGTGATTGGGATTTAATTGATTAGAATGATGATAATTAAATTGAAAGATATTTCGGTTGCTAAATTCACGTGTTAGATTCTAATTGGTATGCGTGAGGATTAAGGATAGGTCCAGTAGCGAAGATGTAATATAACACCTGAGTAGCCTTAGGGTTACAATTTGAATATGAAGGACTGAGTTTAGTACAAGCGCTTAGCGGTACGACTCCTAAATAGAGATGGGAGTTCAGACCACATTTAGTTGAAAGAGGGGATGAGATTATTCCGGTTGCGTATTTAAAGTTGACGGACCTCCTCGATCGACAAAGTTAAGTGGTAGTGTATTGGAGGGGTTCCTTATTTGGATTTTGCTTTGCGAGACGCTCCGCGCATGAACCTTAACGACGTCGGGAATGGAGAGATGTTATAGGATGCGAGGATAATTAAATTATGAAGTAAAGATATGACATTTTAATACGTGGAATTTAAAAGAGATATAATGCTACGTAAGGGAATAATCTAAGGTTAATGTGAGTACCTTTTTGATATTATATTATAGGTATGATAATGCCTATTTGATTGATTGATGATTTATGTGTATGACATACCTAGCTTACTTGCTATCGACGGGAGGTTTGCGCGTGAGGGCAGTCATATCCTGATGAACCCATGGGATCTTTGATTTGTCGCTCGAGAACATATGTCTATGAAAGACTTATCGGGGAGTTGATAAGTCCGCTGACTGTGGGTACGTAGGTATGTGAGTGACCCATGGATACGAGAACTATGCTCGCCTCTAACTTGTATGTTGTTGTTTGTGGTTTGAGGAATCCTTACCGAACCTTTTGTCCCCTATTTGGCGACCAACGATATTGGGACATGATAGCAGAGTAATGCATTGCACAGCAGCTGTGACTCGGGGTGCCGTATTATATATGAATATACATATATATATATATATATATAATGAATTAAATGAATGAATGTATATAGTGATTAAATCTATCTACGATGATAATTGTAGATAACGGTAAATTGAGAACGTAGAATGAAATTAAGTTAATGAATGTTTATTCTTAAAAAATTGAAAAGTTTAATTCATAAATGAATAACGTAAATGAATGATTATATGACGTATGGTATGGGACATACCGGGTTATGATATAGGAATGGAATCATGTTTTGGAAACTAGAAAAGACGAACCATTAACTAGGACGTTAATAGGAAACGTTAAGCGTGCACTCTAATTGAGAGGTGAGAATAGAAAGTGAGAGTGGGATGCTAACATTTACATAATAAATGCTTTATTGCACTTGTTAAATACTTGTTGTTTTAAAAATCATTTTCATAATCGGGCTCTGACCCGTTTTCTTGCATATTTTCTTTTCTATTATATCTTCTATATCAGGTGTCCAGCAGCAGGGATGCCAACCTTAGTTGATTTTGACGAGCTATGGAGATATGGAGTATTGCTTAGACGCTTATCTTCATTTGATTCACAATGTTCTCTTAGTTAGGTCATGTCGCCCAAAGGATTCAGTTATCTCTTTTCCTATCAGGGTCAAATACTATTTTATTCGTGTCTTTTTAATACATTTAATATTGTTAGGATTACTGTATTGGGTTATTATGTGGGAATGTTCATTCCAATTGCATTTAAATTCTTTTGTGTTATCTATTCGGTTATCAGTGTTGTAGAATAAAATGTGTTGTGTTATTCTTAAACTAGAAATGGATTTTGTTGAATTAAAATTTGGAAAGTTTTTAACACCAGCTTAATTGGGTATTGGGTGAGTTGTAAATGTTTTCGACAGTGATGCTAAGAATGAGCCAACTGTATATTCTATTTTAATTTGGTATGGGACTGGCCACCCGGTATTTAATTAGGCGGGGTGTTACAGGTGGTATCAGAGCATCAGGTTCTAGTGTCCTTTAGGGTCTGTACGGCTTACTGTGTTTTCAGCTTAGCGTTCTTTGATGTAGAGCCCTATGTTTAGGATTGTTGATTTCTTTGGTAAGATTCCGTATATATTAGTGAATCTTATTTGCGTTCGAACGGGTTCGTACAAGAAGTATGGCAAATGAGGGCCATTGGACGGATAGTGGAGATCGTACTTATGAGGTTATGATGTATGTTCGAGTATGATGACCGTAGTCGAGGTCACCCCTATTATGGAAAATTGAGGAGAGTCATCAGTAGAAGTTCTTGAAATGCGGGAATTATGTGTGTTACCTAACGAAGACAATATATTCGAAGGCTTGGGCATATAGTGGAGTGTGGTTAACTAGAACAGAAAATTTGGGGTAAAATTTTTCTTGACTTATCGGAGCAAAGTTATAATATTGGGAGTCAACAACCACCACCCGCGAACGAGAGTATATTTTCTATCTAAGGAATTATGAGGCGTGTATTGATTTTTGTAGCGATTAATATTGTATGGGAAATAGGGTTGCTAAATTTAGACAATAGCACTGTTATATACGTAGACTCACTGAGGGGTGTAGGATACCTATATTTTCATGTCATTACGTGGGTTTGATTTTTATCGCGGAATTACTTACTTTGGGCATGTCCGATCGTGATGTGACTATCGACGTGGGTTGACTTGTGGTATTTGAGAGCGTGTGTACTACTATAACTAGCATCTTGTCTTTTATAAGAGAGTAGATGAGTAGACTTTATTTGAAATCGATAAAACCTGTAGAGAGGTTATAAACTATTGACTAAAGAACTGAGGAGTTTCGATGACCGACTACTTTAGGTAGTAGTGTATCGGGGGGGTTCCTTGTTTGGATTTCGCTTGCGAGACACCCCATGCGTGAAACTAATAACCGTTGGGAGTCGAAATAAGATAGGTCTTTAGGATATGAGTTTATAACCTTTGCTATAAATATTATAATGAAAGTTGTACGATAGGGTGTATGGGCGCCCTGGATGGTTGGATTGTAGTAGTTCTCATAATTGTGAAACATTAAGTAGTTGTGACTTCAGGACTTATTTGTTTAATAGACCGTTCCTCCTTGGACCATCACATTGTAACAGCTGACAACTTCCTCCACTGTACAAGGCAATGGTGGTGGGTCCTCTCTATCTCTTTTAAACTTCCTCTTATTATCCTTCTTCGGTGCCTTGCCTCCATCTCCTCCCTCGGTGTACCCTACCCGTGGGGGCTTAAATCTCCCCACACAGGTTGTATTGGATGCCTAAACATCATGGGCACCACCACTGGATTGGGCCGCACCACCAAAGAAATATTTCTTGCTGCTTTTAAAAATGCCAAAAAAGTCCCCTCGTGCGTCTCATTAATGAGATGACAGATGTACTCAGGAAGCAGTCCCTCCGCACAGATCTGCAATAACTTGGACTCTTTGTCTTCCTCCCTCACATCGAGGGACCTTTCCCTGAACCTCCGAACGTATGCCACCACGTCTTCCCTTGGTCGCTGCTTTTCCCTCCCCGGTTGAGTCAAAGTAAACTCATCTTCTGCCAGAAAGGACATTTGGACAAACAATACGTGCATCTCCTCCCACGTAGACACACTCTTGGGAGCTAAGTGAGAATACTAGGTATATACCTTATCGGTTAAGGATTTGGAAAACTCCCTCAACCTAAGTTTCTTATAATTGCAATGCGCTCCCAAGTGTTCAACAAAGCGCTTAATATGCTCCTTCGGGTTCCCACCTTTCCCTGTGTATTTTTCAAAAATTAGAGGAATATAGTCCTTTGGATAGGGTTCATCATTGTATTCCTGGGGATAGGGTGTCGAAAAGTCATCGTAAATCGAAGCTACCTCGCCAGCAGATTGCGAGGAGGCTTGCATGAACTTCAGTATCTCTTTCTGCATCTCCTTTCTCATTTCCTCCATGGGTGATGCTACTGGGGCAACAACTAACGGGACCATGGGCTAAGTGCCCATTGCAGCTGAAACAATCGTCACAGTTGGGGTCGTTGATACTCCTGAGGTTCCCACGACTGGATTCACAATAGAGGGTACACTCGGTAGGACTGTTCCATTACACCTGCACTCGGTGGGGCCGTTGGGGCTGCCCCTGGTGTTACGAAGGAATTGGCTTCAAATCTTCCCAACACCATTGAAGCTATCGAAGTTTGCAAAAACTGATAAAACTTACTCATGAGGAGTGCCACCTGAGTGGGTCCCAACCCTGCACTCGTGGAGGCTTGTGTCACCCCTGGACCGCTTGTCTTCGCCTGAACTGGAGGTACCTATTCGAGGAACCCCGTCTCTTAGAGCCTCTAGTTCTCTCGCAGCATGTTCTTCATTGTGTTGGATGTCATCAAAGTTGATCCTTCGATTAACATTATCTTGCGCCATACTCCTTACTTAGAAGAATGCCTCCCCAGCAGAGTCGTCAAATGTAAGAGGGTAGTTTAGATAAGATGGAGGCGTAACCCCTTTTGAGTACGGTAATGATAAGTTAATTAGCCAAAACCTTGGATTACTTATAGGACATGCAAACACAAACTTAATGAAGATGAACTCATTTTAAACTCCCAAATCTCTCGTGTATAACACAGTTTTAATTAAATCTAACACCCAATAAACAAGCTCCAAGCTCCTATATATATATGATTGCATTCATACCTTGGGAGCATTGAACTATGGTTGATGACATATAAACAAGGCATGAAACCGGCATGATTATGAAGCTTTATACTCTTTGCCGCTACATCTTCAACAAACTTTTCATAGGCTTGAGAATATTACAATTAAATACAATCCTATGTATAAATGTTTTTTTCCGGAATTGAGCCAAAACTATATATGGACTCAATTGGAAATTTGTGTCCTTACAAATCTCCCCTTTTGGCTATTCCGGAACAAAAACCAAAAAAAAATCCTAAAGGGCCGTCAAGCTCACTAGACTCAAAACATAACACATCCAAACTTGACTCAACCCAAGGATCAAATGCTTTGCCATTGAAATATGTCTCTTTAAAAGAATTCCTGCACACTTAAGCAAACTCATCAAATGCATGGGGAATATCAAAGTATTTAAAGCAATTAAAATAAATACTCCCCCAAAATTAATTCTCCCCTTTATCAAAATGATTAACCCAAGAAGTTAGCTACTCCCCCTAAGTTAAATCTCCTAATCGATAAGATTATAATAGGATAAGATACCAAGCATGTTAAAGCTTAAAGTGATAAGACATGAAAGCATATGAGCAACAAAAGCATAACTAATCCAAGATAGATACCGAAACTAAAGTATAAGCATAGAAGGACTAGAAAGCAAGGCAAAGGAAAAACAAAATACCATATATATATGTACTAGAAATATATCAATAATGCACACGCACATATATATATATAGATATAAACACACACATGACACAAAATACAATAAGATTGCACACTCGTATGGCAAAAATGTGTCATATGGAAACGGAAGTGTTGGGGTGTGAACTAGTAACAATTAAATTTAGACCCAATCACTTAAAAACATGTTCACGGAGTTCTCAATTGATTGCAAACTTCATCACATTTGAATATAACCTCATGTGACAATATAAATTGAACTCAATGAACAAACATACACAATGCATACAAGCCTAGCATATTGATGATTCTACAAACCAATAGAGTCATGACATGAAATACGCAACTAGGATAAATGGACATTGTGAAAACCGTTGATATACCATCCAATCTCCCTCAATAAGCATTTATATTAAATTTGAATGACTATATCAATCAAACATAGGCCTTGGCAATTACTTTTCTTTTAAAGCCATATTTTCTGTTTTTAGGCCTTTGGACCACGTATTTCTTTTAGGTCCATTCAAAAAAGGTGGCTTACAATCGCAAAGGATCACTTAGTCCTTTCGGATCCCTTCCCCGTGCACATTTTTACTTATCATGTTTTCATTTTTTACACAAATCTCACGTGCAACGGATTTTGACATGCACTAGTCCTCCTAAGTCACAAATATGTAGATGACAAGATTGGAAGGAGAACAACTCACATAGCTCAAATATGCATATGAAGTTAAAAATTCAAAGGAGATCGTGCACGTGTGAATAAAGGCATATAAAAATAGAATCCATTTAAACAACACAAAATCCAACTACTCCATATAAGCATGGTAAAGAACATAATAAGGATTGGCAATCTAAACCAAAAGTTCTATCCACATGAGAGCGTAAAAGATGGGATTCAAACACAAGTATATGCCACTTAAAGTGTGTCAAAACAAAATACACACAAAAATAAAATCTTTTTGAATTTTCAACATTTTTTTTTAACCAAAAATAAAAATATATACTCAAAATACAAACAAAAAAATCATTTGAACTTTTCATAAAGCTTAAATTATCAAGAGATAAAAACCCAAATGATAAACAAAAATCTTTTTGTATTTTTCATTTAATGCAATCAAGATGAAGAAATAAAATACAAAAGATAAACAAAAATCATTATTCTAGAATGTGGTATGAAATAAAGTAATGACTAGAAAATGATTAAACAAGCATACAAATAGCATAATGATATAACATGAGGTACAAAAGCTAATGTATCCAAAAGACTAACACATTCATCCTTTAGATTTAGCAAGGGAGGAAGCATGTGATAGTAAATGAGAATAAAAAACCCTATTATGCAAGGTAACCAAGTCGGATTTCCCAACCCAAATTATTGAAGAATGACTATCTTGGGGTGTAGGAACTTTAACTACCATGGTTACTTTACGATGGGATTTTCTAGGAATTCATTTAAGATCAAAACAAAATTTCCTAAGATGGCCTTTTCGACCACAATAAGTACAAGTAAAAACATGCCGAAAAGATTTAACTATGGAGTGATCTCTAAAAGTTTTCCTAGACGATTCTCCTAAAACGTTGGTTTTGGCTTTATGAGTAGATTCATTAAAAGTATTGAAGCCTAAACCACACATGTCATTTTTAATTTGAACCGTTCCTAAGATTTTATCTAATTTTTCCGAACGACACTCCAAATCAAATTTGACATTACTAGAGTCTTTTAATTTATTTTGCAATTCTAAAATATTAGACTCTAATAAAACATTTCGCTCTTCAAAAGCAAGAAGGTCCTTTTTCAAGGATTCCATTAAACCCCTAAGGCTATCTCTCTCGCCTTCTATATATTCAAGCTTCTCTAGAAGAGATTTCTCTCGTGTCCTAAGGTATTCAACCAACATACTATTATCAACGACCTTGACACGTTCTTTCAAACAAGCTTCTAACTTCAAATTAGCCCTTTTTAATTTAATAGATTCTTGATAAAGTTCTTGAAACGCATTTTGAAGTTCACTCACATTAACCTCTTCTTCATTTTCACTCTCTCTTTCTTCTCCACTCTCACTATCATAAAAAATAAGAGAATCATAAACTATAACCTTGGAAGTGTCATGTGTTAATGTTTTATCAATCGATGAGTTCTCACTATCACTCACATGACTAGCCATAAAAGCCACAAAATTAGGCTTAGTGGGGGAATCGGGTCCCTCTTCCTTATCACTATCACTAAGGGTCGCATTATATGCAATGGGTCGTTTACCCTCTTTCCTTAGTTTAGTGGGGCACTCAGAAGCCCTATGTCCATAACCCTCACAACCAAAACACCTATTAGAATCGTCCCTATTTAAATTTTCATTAATAGGTTTAGGGATCTTCTAGGTTTTAGGGATCTTCTCGGCTTTGTCATGCTTAGAAGTTTCAAATTTCTTAAAGTCATTTTTAAATTTATCTTTGTTAAATTTAAGAAATTTTCTAAATTTACGAACAAACCAAGCCATATCTTCTGAGTCACTATCACTCTCGCTCTCTACTACTTGTTTGACCTCTTTTCGGGCTTTTAAAGCAACGCCCTTTTCTATTTTCCTTTCAGTTTTAGAGGGAAACATGTCTAGTTCATAGGTTTGTAAATCACCTACAAGCTCTTCTAATTTCGTAGAGGCTAAAGTTGGTAAAGAATTTAACACGGTTATTTTTGGTATAAATTTATCGGGTAGGGACCTTAAAATTTTCTTTACAACTCGGTTGTCGGGTATTTTCTCTCCCAAATTAAAAGATGAATTGACAATATCGGAAATTCTAGCATAAAATTCATCAAAATTTTCATTATCATTCATTTTGATAGTTTCAAATTGAGTGGTGAGGTTTTGGAGTTTCGAAGCTTTAACGACACTAGTTCCTTCATGAGTTAGTTGTAAAATATACCAAGCTTATTTAGCGGTTTCACACGTCATAATACGTCGGAATTCATCCGGTGTGACAGCGCTAAACAAGGCATTCAAACCACGGGAATTAAAATTAGAAAGTTTAAACTCATTCTCAGTCCATCTATCGGCCGATTTGGGAACACGTTCATTTTCAACTAAATTTGTTGGTGGAGACCACCCATTAACTACAGACATCCAAACCCTTTCATCGATAGATTTAAGCTCCGATTTAATTTGCGCTTTCCAATACGCGTAGTTAGAACCATCAAAAACAGGAAATTTTGAAAATGGAGAAAATTCCATTTTAGCCAAAAATTATTTAAAGGATCTTTAACGAAATAATTTATCGCTTTGGATCTGATACCAATTTGTAAAATAAATGCGGATCCCCGGATTTTAAACTCTTTGAAATTATATTTCCTTTGCTTGTTTACTATGCGGAAGCGTAAAAGGTGATGGTTCAGTTAAAACAAAATTTTAGTTTCAATTTCAAATTAAACCAAAGTGAAAATTAATTAAACATGCGCAAATATTAAATTTCACTTAAACCAATTAATTCAAGTCCTAGAATTTGCCTAAGTCATAATTATCAATATTCCAAAGTTAGGCCAAACTAATTTTAGCAAATGACTTGAATTAAATAAACAATTATTCAAATTTAATTAGCACCCAATTAAATTAAGTGTGACAATTAAAACCATTTTTATCTTGAATTACCCTAAGCATGAGTTCTAATTCATTATGCAAGATAAAAATAAATCAATCACACTACGCCGAGATGTACGAGGAAAAAAACCACAACGGGAAACAACCTCGGACGACCCTAGCCACAAATCCACTAAGTACGGAATTTACAAATACAAGACATAAAGGCATACAACACACGACTCGATCCCTATCAAGACCCGGCGCTTCTTCTTGTAGATACATCTTCCTAGCGGATAACCACGGAGCTCCACCGCAGTCTCAGAGTCCACCGATCGAACTTTATCTGGTCACCGTCACCCGAACAAGGAGCCTTTCTCCAAGTGGGTAATGCCGCAACAAACAACTTCTTCTTTCTTTGATGGATGTAGAAGCAAACCCAAAACTTCTCTTTGAACGGAAGAGATGAACCCGGTGCCAAAACTCCAATCAAGATGTATATATATTGAAACTTGGATAACCAAACAATTGGGTATAAACTAGAGTGGTGTATATTTTTCTCTATGTAAAAATCACTCAAAACATGATCTTTTTAACTTTTTGATTTTACTCTCAAAACACTCTCTAGGAGTTAGTAAGATATGAAAAAGATTATTTAGAAAATGTTATTCCCTCACATAATAAAGTCTGAGAAAAGTTGGTTAAGAAACAAGTGGGGAAGTGGGAGAAAAACTGCTTAAAACTGCCAAAAATTGTTCCCGCCTGACATCTCGTTCGAACGACATCTCGTTCGAACTACATTCTCGTTCGAATGAGTCTTCTAATGAAGTTCCAGTATGAACTCGTTAGAAACTCGTTGGAAATATCGTTAGAACGATAATCTCATTCGAACGACATTTCGAACGAAGTTCCAATATGCCTTAATGGGAAGTCGTTAGCAATCTCGTTCGAACGACATCTGGTTCGAACGACAATCTCGTTCGAACGACATATCGAACAAACTTCCAGAAAGTTTGGAAAATTCGATTTTGGCCCAGAAAGTTTAGCCCAGAAAACTTTATAAACTTATTTTAAAGTTTTAATTAATTCTTTCTGAAAATAAAACACAGTTTTAATTAAACCTAACACCCAATAAACAAGCTCCAAGCTCCTATATATATATGATTGCATTCATACCTTGGGAGCATGGAACTATGGTTGATGACGTATAAACAAGGCACGAAATCGGCATGATTATGAAGCTTTATACTCTTTGCCGCTACGTCTTTAACAAACTTTTCATAGGCTTGAGAATATTACAATTAAATACAATCCTATGTATAAATGTTTTTGTCCGGAATTGAGCCAAAACTATATATGGACTCAATTGAAAATTTGTGTCCTTATAAGGGCCAATACAGCAAGTTTTCAGGTATAATCACATAAGGAAGAAAAAAGAAAAAAAATCCTATTCTACGTGTCTTGGTCCTTCACCTGATCATCCTCAGCAATGGCCTTTCCCTTGTCAATAGCGGGCAACTCCTTGCCAAAATCATCATTAACCCGACCTCAAGTGGCAGTATAATCATTAGGTTGTCCATCCCCCTCTTTATCCTCCTCGAAAGGGTCAGGACCAGGAGAGTGAAGGCTGAAAAGCTCAAATTCAATAGGAGTTTCGATGGACTTCAAGGCCTAGTCCCAACCTTTATTGAAGGAGACCTTGCATCCATAGGCCACCAACTACTCAGCGTCATTATAGGTCTTATTGAAGCCCTCACAGTAGCTCGCACATCTCTCTTAGGGAAGCTCCTCCTCCAACTTAACAATATTGCTGGATAAGGCATCATTTGCCTCGACTAGATTGGCTTTCTCAGTGACCACCACCTTATGGGAGGCCCCAAGTTCATAATAGGACTTTTTATATTCTCTTTCTCTCGTTCCCACGCTTAGCGAGCTTAAACAAAGTCTTTCCTCTCATATTTCAGAGCTTCTTTCAGCTCTTGTTCGATCCTGGACTTACTGGCATGGTCATCCAAAAGAGTTATGAAATCGGATAATAACTACATAAAAGGAAATAAAGCAATAAGTTAAGTGCAAAAGTAAGGGAATTGCAAAAAAATAAACTGTGAAGAATACTTACTAGGGTCATCCCCTGAACTGTTTTGAGGGTGAGTTGGGACGACCCCAACCCCGAAGAACGTAAATAATCAGTAGCAAGCACTACCTTCTTCAGCGGGTCATGGGTGAGGTAGGGGCATCACACAGTTTATTCCCCTAAGTAGATGCGATATGAGGGGGAAATCCAGAGGCTTTCAGAGCCAACTTTCTTTTGGCCTTCCTCTTCTTTTCATCTTTCTTCTTATCGTCTTCCTTTTCTCTCTCTCTTCCTTTCTTCTACCCCCTCTTCTTTTCCTTCTCCTCCTCTATTACCTTGTGCAACGGGATAGATCCACTAGTCCTAGGTATGTAGTATCAGATGTCTTTAAATACTTAAGCCGATCAAATATGACGGCTTGATTATCATCATCATCAGGATGCCTAAACTCTGTCTCTTTATCAGAGGGATCTTCTTCTTCTTCTTCTTCTTCTTCTTCTTCTTCTTCTTCTTCTTCTTCTTCTTCTTCCTCCTCCTCCTCCTCCTCCTACTCCCTTTTATATCCTTATCCCTCCTCCTTGAATCTCTCTTCCTCTTCTCTATCACAATATGGTCAGAAGGACCGACCTCAGGAGATTTTAAGGTTGGAACCTTATCGAATGGACGAGCAATAAAACTAGTAATTGTATTTTTATATTCCAACATGAAGGCCGTAGACCTTGGGTGCTCGTCGTCTGATAGCCTTTCGTTGATTTTCCAGGCTTTCACAAGCTCATCAGCATCAACCTCGCTTATACCAGGCTCCTAATTTTTTACACGAGCTATAAAAATAAAGGGAGAAAAACATTAGCTAAAAGGATAGAGCGCAAAATAACAAGTTCACAGTAAAGAACAGAAAAGAAGAAGCTACCTATTTGGGTCTCTCCATAATAAAAAATTATAGGGCCTCATTGCCTTTCGCCCACACCAGCAGGAGGACGTTGCCAGTTTCTAGCAATAAAACCATGTTCCCAGTAATCCTTATGGGAATCTGGAAGATTTACCACCGGAACCCTCTTAGCCTTCTTAGTTTTCAAATACAAAAGACCTTCTTTGGTTCGCGACCACATGTAGCAGTAGTATATCTCGACAAGGCCTAGTTTTGTCTCATAAAGGGTGTTTATCCTATGGACCCCATTAACTATCTTTCAAACATTGGGTGCACACTGGGCAGGAACAATTTTAAAATATCTAAAAAACCTAAGGAAAAATTGGTTTGGGGGAAATGTTAAGCCCCCCTAGGTTATCAGGATGGTGTGAATCCAGTTCCCCCCCTCAACGTCACAAACATTTCGTGTAAGAGGGGTTCAATCGATGATCACCCAGTCAAGAATATTGTACTGGCGCCTAAATTCATCTATTGTTTTGTTATCTAACATCGCTATATTATACAACCAAGGAAGAAAACCCTAACTACAGCTACACAATAAGTTCCAAGAAGAACTTAGAAATGGGAAGAGCTAGACTTAAAAAAAATAATGGAGCCCTAGAGAAAAAGAAGACACTAAAGAAGACGAACATTGCAAAGCTTAGAAAGCAAGTAAGAAACTGAACTGAACTGACGAGAGGGAATGTATCTCCAATTTGAAAATCGATGTCAATAATGAACACAATCTCCTAAACGATTTTGGCACTTCAAATGCCTTGACAGTCCACAGCACCCTCGTCCATTCAAACATATCACAAGTATGCCATGAAGATCTATTCAGGACGAGCGTACCCCTGTATGTCTCTTGTATTTATAAAAATGCCATTTCAGAATCAAGTTATGAATATTTCAAGTTATGGGACCTTTGAAAATTATTGGCCCAAAGTCCACAAGGACCAATTTTTTAAGGGGAAATTATGGGAGCCCATTTAATACAATTCATGAAAGTAGTCGACAGGCCCAGATTGATTAAAATGACGCCCGATCCAAATCATGAGTTAGTTTATGCACGAGTATTGTAAATATATTAGAACACTTACGAATATAGTCAAAACAATTACCAATAATTTCGAGAGAGATATTCAGGTACTCCTTGGTATATCCACGTGTTATTTTGAGTTCCTTGTACAACTCAAACTCTATGATGATTCACCTATAAATTGTACACCCTGATCCGGGGAAAATGGATGTAACAAACTTTGTTAAGATACACTGTAATAAATAGTAACCTCTCCGTGGTTGTAGGCAAGTTTTCGAAGCACGTATATCTTTGATGTGTATGATCTTTACTTTCTGTTCCCTGGGATTGTTTTGGTGAATCTCTTTATTATGATATTTTCTGTACTCATAGTTTGTGACACCTAAATTTTATGAGATTTTTCTTCTTTTTTGTGTCTTTTTATAACCAAAGCTTTAAGATCATATGAACTCAGTTGAGAAAATTTCATCATCAGTGGGTAATATGATGTGGAGATTAACACAAGTTCAGGTTTTCTACCCATGTGAGAGACCAAAAGATACTTACCTTCATTGAAGCAAATGGAAACTTTGAGGCAACAAAGGGAGGCTTGGGTGGCACAAATTTAACCATCATTTGTGTGTGAGTTTGATTAAAAACTTGAGACTAGTGTGGGGATAGGTTTGTTCATGGGAACGACCTAAGATTTGTGTAATTTGATTCTAAAGTAAGTCTCACTTCAGTCACCCCCCCACTTGTTATTCCTTGAATAAATAACAACTTTTAGGTAATTAAACTTAAGTTTAAGACATGTTATTGTTCTTGCTCTTGTATATACATTGAGAGGATTGTGAGGTTTGTGAGAGTTGAAACCCTATTGATTTAGTATAAGAAGAAACTCATCATCATTCGTGTACCTAACCAAATTGGTGAACCATGTATATATTACCTTCTTCTTTGTTCATGTGTGATTTTTCTTTACTTTCCTATTACTTTGCATTTAGATTATATTTTATATTTGGGTTATTCTTCATCTTCGATCTTGAGCGTGCAAGAATCACTATATTGAGTGAGTATCCACATAAATAAAAATTGGTATCAGAGCTTTATCTTGGACCTTGCTTTATATACATTCAAGGTGTATGATAAAATTCTTAAATGAGATTTCAGTATTGGACCGATTTTTTCTCACTACACCAAAATGGCCAAATTGTCACCTTTCAGTCGGTCACCCTTGTCAAGGTCATTGACCGTGATAAAAAACACGCGTTTTATGTCACGGTCATTGACTTTGACACGACCGTGACAAAGAATTGTCACGGTCATTGACCGTGACAAGGCCGTGACAAATTTACTGGTCACGGACTTGTCACGGTCAATGACCGTGATAATTCTTTAAATACTTGTCATGGTCAATGACCTTGACACGACCGTGACAATGTTTGCAGCAAAAACCCTATCCCCCTTCTTTTTTCCCTACCGCCGTTCCCTCCCTCTCTCTCTCTCTCGACGCTGCTCTCTCTCTCTCTCTACTTTCAGGTCGATTTTCTCTCTCTCTCTCTCTTCCATTTATATATATGTTTGTGTGTATATATATGTGTGTATGTGTGTAAATGTAAATGTAAATAATATCCAAAAATATTGGATAACAATTTATTTTCATTCAAAATAAATAATTGATAATAGTTGGATAATAATTGATATTTTCATTCAAAATAAATATTTCATTCAAAAATATTGGATAATAATTGATATTTTCATTTAAATTGATAATAATTTTATTCATGAAATTAATTCAATTAGGTAAAACCCTAGATAATTTTTTAACAGAATTTGATAATATTATATAAAGTTTAGTAAATTCACAAAATGTTGTCAATTGTATGTTTTTAGGAATATCATTAGTTACTTTCGTGTCATAATGTTGCCAAAATAATTCACAAAATGTTGCCAAAATGTTGCGAATTGGATTTATCCCTTTATGATAATGAAATTTATGCTCCAATTATAATTATCTCATGTCATAATTTTATTGATAAACAATAAATGTAGTTGTCACGGTCGTGGTGGGGGGGAGGGGGTGGTGGGGGTGGGGTGTGTGTGTGCATAGGTGTGTGCGTGTGTGCGTGGCGGGGGGGAGGGGGAGGGGGAGGGGGTGGGGTATGTGTATATGTGTGTGTATGGTGGTGTGTGGTGGGGGAGGGGGGTAGTGGGGGTGGGGTGTGGTGGGGGGTGGGGCTGGGGGTGGAATTTTCTAACTAAAAATATGATAATATTTTGTTATAATTTGTTAAAACTATGTAAACCTTAGTATGAATGCAAGGTTAGTGATAGTTAGAATTGTGTAAATGTTAGAAAAGTTCTAGAATTCATATGTTAAATTTAATTATATAAATATTTAAAATACCCCAATTGTCACGGTCGTGGTGGGGGGAGGGGGTGGGGTGGGGTGGTGGGGGTGTGTGTGCGTAGGTGTGTGCGTGTCTGCGTGGTGGGGGGAGGGGGGCAAGGGGTGTGGTGGGGTGGGGTGGGGTGGGGGGGTGTGGAGGGGCAATTTTAACAATTGTATATCTTTAATTAAGAAATTGTATAGATTTAATTGTAATTTTAATTGTATAGTTTTAGATGAAAGTAAATTAATAATTAGTGCCAATTTCATATGAAAGTAGGATTGTCCCTCATTGTAAATTAGTAAATTAATAATTGTTTACTTTAATTGTTAGTTTAATTGATGAAATGTTGGGTTGGTTAGTTTTAAAAGTGGCATGACGTGTGCGTGTGTGTGGTGGGGGTGGGGTAGGGGTAGGGGTGTGTGTATGTGTACTATTAACATTTTTTTTATCTGTACTAATAACATTTTTTACAGCAAAAATGTCTCCTTCAGATATTAAGGCGAAGATGATGATGTTGTTTATGATGATGTCGTCTGGGTTCGGTGGTAGCGGAGGCGACGAGGGCTCCTCCGCCCCTAGGCTCCCCAAATATGGAAAATTTGGGATTACCGTCGAGAACAAGTAGGAGCTATTAGCGAGATCCCTCGAGCTGCTAAAGACGGTCATCGGCCCGGAGTTTATGAGTTGGAAGGAGGTGCCATATGAGCTCAAGTTAGTTGTTTGGGCGGCACTACAGGTAATATATTTATATATATATTTATATGAATATTTCAATTTCAATTTCAATTTCAATTTCAATTTCAATTTCAATTTCAATTTCAATTTCAATTTCAATTTCAATTTCAATTTCAATTTCAATTTCAATTTCAATTTCAATTTCATATTTCATATTTCAATTTATATTTATATTTATATTTATATTTATATTTATATTTATATTTATATTTATATTTATTCGCAACTAACATTGTATTTGTTGGACAGGAACAATTCAACTTGGATCCAAAGCTACGCGATTCCGTCTTGGAGCAGTTGAGGGAGCAACACAAGACGTGGAAGAAAAATATGCGGACACGGTATTTTGGGAAAACACGAGAGTCCATTATACAATGGCACGGATCCGTCCCGCCCAAGGAGCCGATCTCATTGGCACAATGGCAAAAGTTCATTGACAATGAGATCGAGGATCGAAAATTGGCATCTCGCCAATCGGGGAGGGAAAATCGGGCAAAAAAGACGGACGTGCACTACTCCGGCCGGACCTCTTACGCCGAGGTGGAGCATAGGATGCAGGTAAGATTTAATTTATCTATAACTACAGAAATATATTACTCTTCATTATTTTACTTTACGGGGCCGATACAAATTTTACTTTACTTTATTTTATTTCAGGGGGTAGGGAGTGGGCCAGGGGGTAAGCCACATAGGCTCGATACTTATGTGGCTCTTCGGACGAAGAAGGGGAAGGACAAGGAGGTGTCCCCGAGCATCGCGGCCACGATTGTAAGTAATCCGACAGTTTAATTTTTGTTAATTACGTTATAATTTTTTAGTTTACTTATTTTACTAATCATGTGCTTTTTGTCATTTCAGGAAAAGCTTAAGGAAGTGCATGAGTCGCAGTCTGATGCCGACAAGGCATCTTTGTCCACAGACGCACTCAGCCAAGTGCTTGGCTCTGATCGCAAGGGGAGGACAAGGGGAGTGAGCTCGCGGGTGGACAAATATAGGATCATCAAATTGGAGATGAGCGACACCGGGTTGCCACGAACGGTGGATTCACACGACGTGAAGTTGTCCCGTTTGGAGGCGACGGTCCAAGATATGTATGCATTCATGAAGCGTACGTTGGGCGGAGACCGTAAAGGGAAAGGGAAAGGGAAGGAGAAGGCGGTGGAGGAGGTGCGGGAGGACGAGGCGCAGGATGACGAGGATGTGGACCTCGTTGCTTCATCACCGACACGTTCGTACTTCGATGATCCACTTCCCTATTTGCTGCCCTTCAACAGACCATTGTCGACACTTGGTTGGCCGAGCGTGATCATATTGGACGTAATTGATGGCCAGCGGATAGGGCAGGGGTTGAGGGACCCGAATATCGTCGAGGGTAGAATAATCCATGGACGTGTGCTTCAAGAGATGGAGTCCAGGGTGCTCGTCACGCATGTCATACCCGGGAAGGAGAACTCCCTATTGTGGTTGCGCGAACAATGCGGCACGACGTATATTAGTGGGTGCGCCAAATCGTATGTCGTGTGGCCTACTCACCTCCTCAGTTTTATCCAAGACATGTAGTAACATTATTTTTAAGTTTGTCCATTTTAATTATATTTGGATTATATCGTCATGTATATTATTTCTATTTTGAATATTTGGATTATATCATCATGAATATATATATCTTTAGTTTGTTTGGATATATGATGTTTGGAACAGGTACAACGTTGCTATAACAGGTACAAATATACTGCTGGGCAGTGGCAGTGGCCATACTGCCCAGCATATTTTTTTTAAATTCTTCCCAGAATTGTCACGGTCATTGACCGTGACACATCCGTGACAAAAGGTTGTCACGGTCAATGGTCGTGACAATTTTTTTAAAAGGGTCACGACTTTGTCACGGTTATAAACCGTGACAAACGTGTCACGGTCATTGACCGCAACACGACCGTGACACAAAACGCGAGTTTTGTGTCAAGGTTAATGATCGTGACACGATCGTGACAAAAAAAGTTGTCTCGCCTCAAAATGTCACGGTCATTGGCCTTGACAAGTTGGATTTGTCAAGGTCAATGACCTTGACAATTCGACAGATTTGGTGTAGTGTCTTATTAAATACTTATTTTTTATATTAGAGAATAACTACATCTAAGGTTGCTAAGGTGTCAGCACTAAAGTTTGACTTGGAAAAGTTTGATGGTAAAACCATTAATTTTGATATGTGGCAATGTCAAATGAGAAATGTATTGATCCAAAAAGGTTTTCATAAAGTATTGAAGGAAATTGCGACTAAACCCGTGGATATATCGAAATATGATTGGAAAGAATACGACTTCAAGTGTGTATCACTATACGATTAAATCTCACGTAAAATGTGGTATACTATGTGATGAAGGAGAAATCAACGGGGAAATGGAAGAAACAAGAAGACAAATATAAGACGAAGAGTGTATACAATCATTTTTAGCTAAATTTTTTTATTTTGATTTGATTATAATGAAAGTATGTTGATGTCCGAACATTTTAAGGAATTTAATAAAATTCTCTATGATTTATTAATATTAAATGTTTATGTTGGGGAAGAAGATAAAGTTTTGTTACTTATAAATTTACTTATGGGTTCATGAGCAATTGAGCACCACACTGCTATATGGGAAGTTTACGCAATACCCCATTATTTAGTGATATTTTATTTAATAATTAATTATGAAAATTGGGGATTATTATATATGATTAATATGAAAAATGAATATTATATATAATTTTAAATAATTAAAATAAAGTTCAAATGCTAATTTAAAGTTAAAATGTAAATAAAATAAAAGTGTGGAAGGTACTAAACGTATAAAAATTATTTGATGAATTGTGAAACTTGTTTGGCAAATTTATAAAGTAGTGGCGCTCAATTTGTAAATTAAAGCTAAATTAAAGTTAGGATTAAATTTGTAATTATGGAAGGTAAGTGAAGAGGTTTGGCATCATAGTAATTAATGTATAAGGATAAGGGTTTAAAATTATTTTGGAAGATTCCTTGGCCAAGGGTTTAGGGTTAGGCCAAATTAAAGAAAAAGAGAGAATAAAAAACATATTTAATTATTTAATCTATTATATACAAATTAAAAAAAATCTGGCGGCGATGCTTTATAAGAATGAACGAAAGTTAATTTCATTATTGCATTCTCTCCAAAACGACATTACCAAAACACCCAATTTCCCCAATTCTAGTATACAAGTTGACCCTTAAACCTCAACCAAATCCGAAAAAATTATATATTTCCAACCCTAAAAATATATCCTTACATTTGAGCTAAAAATCATATTTTTGAATAAATTATTGGGACAACTTTGGATCAATTTTAGAAGACTTTTTGGAGGGCTTTCTCAACATACAATTTAAGGGACTTTCTTCTACAATGATGTTTATTTAGAATTGTTGAATTTCTCCAAGAGTCAAGTAACATTATAGTCCTCTCCTTTTATGCTTTTAAATTATGATTTCTACATCCACTAATTATTTGTGGTAATTAAAATTCAATAGAGATAACTAGGATTGAAATTTGTAAATTATTAAATTATATAAAATCTCAAATTCTTAATGAAATCCTAAAATCTTTAATAATTGTAAATTAATTAAATTATAATTTTGATAAATTGATTAGTTTGGAAATTGTGATAATTTGGTAATTTTTATAGTTTGTTAAATAAGAATAATTTGAACCTAATTAATGTTATTCAAGGAACTAATGTTATATGTTCACTTTAGAAATGGATTACTATAAAATGACATTCTTGATAAATGATGAGAATTGGTTTAACTGGTATCATTCTACATAAATTGAGAATAAAGACATAAAATTTCATGAAATGGTTATATTTTTAATCCATGACTTTCCCTTATATGTATGTTGAAATTAAATAAGTCTCATTATATTTATGTTACGTAGGAATTTACCATATAATTTAGAATTTGATCAATTTAAGTAAAAGTTAAATTCTATCAGTAAAGTATGCAATGATTACGTAATTTACCAATTATGACAAATTAGAGTTATTCTCCATAAAATAACTTCTACTTTAAATTATCGAATTATTGGAAAAGGATTAAAGTGAACTTTGGAGATTTGAAAGTCAAGAATAAAATATGTTAAAATATATTAGTGATGTGTGAGTTCCATTGTAGACTTATGTTGGGAGAGTACACAACATAACCCTTATGTTATTGATCTTATGCTTAGCCCACTTTTATTTAACAATGGCATGTGTATATTTGCAGTGGATAAGGTCGAAACGTATCGTGGTGCTTGGTGACCCCAAAGAAGAATGGGGGCTAGACTTGATTAAGATATTATTATTTATTGATGATGTTTTGGGGTGGATTGGGTAAGGTGATGTTATGTGGTTTGTTGATGGGGTATTGAGGTGGATAAGGGGTGGAGATTCTATTATGTTTGTGATGGGATTTTATTACATTTTGGCCTATACTCTACTCTTACATGCAATGTTTATTAATTATAAATTAAAATGAAAGTTTAAGTTGATTATATACTTGTGAGGTACGATATTCATTGTGAGATTAAACTTTATCAATTGTAGAGTTATTATTTAACTGGATAACTGTTATTGGGTGGTGTAGCTTTGTTTCTTGCGATGACTTGACTGCCGTTGTTGAACCCCCCTTTCAGGTGTTCGTGAGTTCTCTACTTAGGTCCCCAGTCTTGCTGATTTGGGTCCTATTCCATTTCCATCACCACTAGCAGGAAGCAGGTCTTATTTTATTTATTCATTTTTTATGATTAGAGAGATGTGATGATTTATGATTTTAGTCCTAGCATGTAATCTATTGAATTAGGATCATTTTTTTAGTTTTGTCTAGTAGAAGTTTGATTAGTATGTTCGTTTGGATTTATGTTGGATGTATGGATTTTAGTAATTATATTAGAGTTGGTGGTGATATCTCCTCTAGTCATTTAAATTATGGGATTTATCTTATTGCACTCGATTTGTATTTTGTATTTCGGTTGAATTCTGCCAGGCTAAGAATGATATTTTATTTATTTTTACAAACTATTTTTTTAAATAAATAGGCTTAATCTTATTAAAAATTACAGGGTGTCACAATTGGTATCAGAGCATGATCATAGGCAACGTAGGTTCCATAGGTCCATCTTAGTCATCCACATCGCATTCTTTGACACGTTATTCTCTTTGTACTCTTGTCATAAGATGTGTAATATTAATAGCCAGCTCGTGTCATATTTAAAATGGCACTAAAGAGAAAGACCTGTTCCGCAGCACGCACTGCACAAAACAACTCGTGGCACCCGTTCCACTTGTACTACTAGCAACACCTGTTCAACCCATGGCAGAAGTTCCATCGGACGCACAAGGAAAGTTCCACTTCAGAGCCCAACAACTCTCAAAGTTGATTTCATAGGCCTTTTAGGTAGGTCTAGCTACAGGGAGACATGTGAGGCTAGCTGAGGGGCCTGCATTCAACGATACAAGCTCCCATAACTAAGTGGGAAAAGGTCATAGGGGCTTTTATAAGGAATAACCAACCAACATTTTTTGAGTCCACATATCTGTTGGTGGAACTAAAGTGGTGTAGGGAGATCGAGCATCACTTGATAATTCTATCCTACACCGAGGTGACGAAACATGTTTTGTCTACCTTTCGTTTGACAGAGGACGCTCTTCAGTGGTGGGAGATATTAACCACAACCAGATAGAGAGATCGGGTGGGGCATGATAAGTTCATTACGAAATTTAATGACAAGTATTTTATAAAGTTCATCCGTACGTAGAAGCAAGTGGAATTTATAGCACTTCATTAAGGGACTCGTACTGTTGCCAAGTAAGAGAAATAATTTACTAATTTATCCTTATTTTCCCTGAAGACGTGAATACCGAAAAGAAGAAAATTATTTGTTTCATTAGGGAAATTATTTACCCTATTTGCCAACTTCTGATGGCGAACCCATCATATGTTAGCTGTACACAAATAGTGTATGGGGTGCTCACTTTTTACCCAGACTGCACTAAACATAAGAAGAAGTTCGATAAGGTGAACCAATGTACCGGGCCCAAGCTAATGGATCACTACATCAAAAATAGCAATCTGACACGGTTTAAAACTGTGTTAGATCAAATTTGGCACAATTTTGAACTCTGCTAGAATTAGGTGTTCCAAAATGACTATTTTTTCTGGCACGGTTTAAAAGTGTGTCATATTTGACCAAACAGGAACACTTCTGGCACACTTTTAAATCGTGCCAGAATTTGATATTTTTGGCACACTTTTGGAACAGTTTATAACTGAACCAAATTGAGTACATTTTGGTTCACTTTTGACATAGTTCAAAACCTAGCCAAAATTTGATACACTTTTGGCACGTTTTTGAGCTGTGCTAAATTTGTGGATCTGTTTGAAAACAAGAAAATTCACAAATTGCGAATCTCGCATGTTGTTGATAAACTAATGTACATGCAAACTTCAAAAAAATACAAGTCTTAATAGTTCACAGACAAGAAAAAATGGGCAGAGTTTCTTCTATTTTCTAGACATTCTAAAACTCGCGTAATGTAAGGCCTGCATGACCATAAAATATAACAATAAAATTACGAAAGCCAGCATGGCCATAAAAGTTAACAATAAAACTACAAAAGCCCACGCGACCATAGCACAAAAAATAGAATCCTGAATAATAATGTCATTAAATAAATAATCCCCTTGTTGTAAACCATTGACTTCTTTGTGTGTTCCACATGGATAAAAGCTAATGATAAAATGTTATCCTGCAAAAAAAAGGATACACAAAGAGATTATATTAGTAACTAAGTAATTTAAAAAAAAAATATTATTCGAGATGAAAAATTACATATACGAGTTACAATTATTGTTATATTCTCAAATCGTAAGTCTTGTGACTACGTGGTCAGCTCCTACGAGTTATATTTGTCCCCTGCGAGGTGTTAGTGCCTCTTACGGGGCCGTTTGAGGACTGGTTTGAGTTTTCACCCTCAAACGATATGTTTTTAAGAATAATCTAAAAATGTTCAAATTATAACCATATTCACAAACCGAGAGACCCGTAACTACGCGATCAGTTACTATAAGTTACATTGGTCCCGTGCGAGTTGGTCATGCCTATTACGAGGCCATTCGGGACTAGTTTGGGTTTTCACTATTTTAATGGCTTGTTTTTAAGCCTAATATAGATATTTTCAAATTATTGTCATATTCTCAAATCGATAGACCCGTGACAATGCGATCAGTTACTACAAATTACATTGGTCCCGTGGGAGGTGTCCATGCCTCTTACGGGGCCATTTGGGGGATGGTTTGGGTTTTCACCCTTTAACGACTAGTTTTTAAGCGTAATATAGATATTTTCAAATTATCATCATATTTTCTAACTGGGAGTCCCATGACTACGCAGTCAGTTCCTACGAGTTATATTGGTCCCGTGCGAGGTGTTAGTGCCTCTTACGGGGCCATTCAGGCATTGATTTGAGTTTTCACCCTCTAACGACATATTTTCAAGCCTAATCTAGATATTTTTAAACTATCATTATATTCTCAAATTGGGAGACCCGTGATTATGCGGTTAATTCCTACATGTTATGTTGGTCCCGTGCGAGGTGTTCATGCCTCTTACGGGGCCGTTTGGGGGCTGGTTTGGATTTTCACCCTTTTAACGACTTGTTTTTAATCTTAATCTAAATGTTTTCAAAATATCATCATATTCTCCAAGCGGGAGATCCATGACTACGTGATCAGTTCCTAAAAGTTACATTGGTCATGTCCGAGGTGTCTATGCCTCTTATGGGGCCGTTTGGGGATTGGTTTCGGTTTTCACCCTTTTAACGACTTGTTTTTAAGCCAAAGTATATATATTTTCAAATTATCACCATATTCTCAAATCGGGAGTACCCAGACTACGAGGTCAGTTCCTACGAGTTACATTGGTCCCGTGCGAGGTGTTAGTGCCTCTTACGGGTCCATTTGGGCATTAGTTTGAGTTTTCACCCTCTAAAGGCATATTTTTAAGACTAATCTAGATATTTTCAAATTATTGTCACATTCTCAAATCGGGAGACCCGTGACTACGCGATAAGTTCCTACAAGTTATATTGGTCCCGTGCGAGGTGTTTATGCCTCTTATGAGGCCATTTGGGGGCTGTTTTGAGCTTTCACCCTTTTAACGACTCATTTTTAAGCCTAATCTAGATATTTTCAAATTATCGTTATATTCTCAAATC
Source organism: Sambucus nigra (assembly GCA_949130495.1). Classification (NCBI taxonomy): domain Eukaryota; kingdom Viridiplantae; phylum Streptophyta; class Magnoliopsida; order Dipsacales; family Adoxaceae; genus Sambucus; species Sambucus nigra. The sequence continues at coordinate 526,002,454 of OX422214.1, forward strand.
GGGAGCCCATATTCTCAAACCGGTGGTCCCGTGACTACGCAGTCAATTCTTGTGAGTCACATTAATCTTGTGCGAGATGGTCATGCCTCTTACGGGGCCATTTGGGGATTGGTTTGGGTTTTCACCCTCTAATAGCATGTTTTTAAGTCAAAGTCTAGATATTGGTTTGGCTGGTGTGCAACTTTCACTTTGATATTTTCTTTTCCAGGCGTTTTCTTGGAATACTTCCTTGTCAAAAAAAGGAGTTAAATAAGAATTTTATTGCTATGATGATAATGTATTTTCATTCTTCCACTCTTGGGATGAGTTTCTTAAGTGCTGGTGTGCAGGACCCTAACCAATTTTCAAAAATAGGAAGATATTGTATTTCTTACCATTTTCATTGTTACTGTGCTTACGATTTATTTAATTGTTGATTTTAAGTTATGATGTTTAGGATTAGATACGAGTCGTCTTTTTGTTACCTAGTTTATCTATGTTTCTCCTTTCAATTAATTACTAAAATTAGGACTATAAGTAATTAGGTATAATTTTAGTTTAAATAAGGCCATCATAATCACTGGGTCATTATAAAGGACTTCTGCATAAAGAGGGGTTCATTGGTAGTGGTTTCTTTTCTTAAACCTCCTGATCAATTACCCATGTTTAATCAGAGAACGTGAATACTTGAACAGTCCCAAAGAGTTTGTAATATTTAAGCAAATGTAAAACTATATAGACCCTTAGGCATATAACCAATATAGTGCATTTCAGGTTTTACATTCTCCACGGATTTTACAAACACAAAGTATAGTAAACTGAAAAGTTGTAGTGAGTATTAAGTGTTCCTTTGTTTCTAAGGGCATGAATAGTTTCTATTTTAACTCATGTATAAGAAATTTCCAAAAAGATGCCCTTGTACACCCTTGAAGCTGCTGCAATCAATACGACAACGAGGAGTTTTTTGCCTATAAGATACCGGGACTTAGTGCCTTACCATGTAAGTTCAAACATGCATTGACATATAAGTTTTTATGGAAAATATCTACAAGGTGTATGGACTTCCCTAGTCAATGTTCTTTTTGTCAATATCCATTTAAAAAACAAGTAACTTATGTTACTTTAAAAGTACCTGTTATCAAATGTGCGTTAAGAAGCCTACTTGAGATGCATGATAAGATACTGATAAACTTATGTAAACTTAAAAGTACCCATTGTTTCATGTTTCCAACTAATTATAAGGATAGGCTAATGGTAGAAAGAAGTGGTGGAATTTATATGAATAGGACTATAAGTTAACTTTCATTGTGATTGGTGGCATTTATATGAATAAGACTAACAACAAAAATCTAAAATGCTTGGGATCAGCAACTAACGATTCTTAAAAAGTGGGACTAATTACCTACGGCTCCATATATATAACAACTATATAGGTGTTATAGTTAATATATATATATGCAGTATGTATAATAGCTATATAGCTGTTTGAAAGATAAGTACGGGCCAAGAGAGCGAAGAGATGTGTCCTCAAAATATTGCTTACTATTAGAACTAAACAAGATAATATGAGATGATTATAAAATGACCCACGAAGAGTAATTAAAAGGCAAAACAAAGAATTATGGATGATCGAAAGATTCTATGGTTTCTGTAGTCTTCTCTATAAGAAGCAACATCAATGCCATGTTCGACTCCTTGTTTGTCTTATATTCATGGGGCGATGTACTCTTAAATCTCGAGTAAACCTAAATAAAGATTATAATAAAACAATACATAAGACAAGAAGTTAAATCTCGTTGAATTTAAACAACAAAACTGAACTTTCAGACATTGAATTCAAATTACAACACATAAATTGAAGAATTCATACATTATTTAGCAAACATAATAATGAAAATAGCAAAATGTTGATTAGATATAATATGAATTGCAACTACAGTACATTCATAACCAAATTATACCCTTACTTGTGGACACAAGTGCAAGTAAAAAAGTGAAAATAGACCTCATAAGGCATAACTTTGTGTGGTTAGAGTTTGTTTGGTGATGACTGAAACAATGTTGAGCAGGGGAATGATTCTAACAAGCAAACTGATATGATTCTGTTCTGTTATGATCTGTCTAAGGTCACGGCTGAATTTTTAGGATGCACGTACACAGGACCATTTATTAGGATGCACGTGTCTAAGGTCATAGCTGAATTTTTTTCAAACATTCAACGCGTATCAAATGTGCAAGTGTAAGGGCCAAAAAACACGCCTGATGAACTTACCTACAGTATGCCAAGTAACACATATAACTAAAAGGAAATTCATTAGAATCACATATCCTTACTGCATTCAATCCTCTCCATTATTTCATCCTTGGAAGATAGAGAACCCAAACTGCTACCTATACTAATTATCGAGATCTACTAATATAAGCTAACAAGAGTGAAGCGATCTCAAGTTATGATGGAATGATGATTGCAAATCGAGTGTCAGTTTCAATTATGATGAATGGAGAATGAACAAATTCAAAACTCCACAAATTCAAGTTAATTCATAAAAACTTATATTAGTCAAATTCTCAAAATACTTGAAATTTCACTCTGAAATTATAACATAGTATTCAAACTTTGAAATTTGATAGGTAAATTTTTTGAAAGATTGCCTAAGCTTTAAATAGATAAACTTTTTGAAATTTGATATCCATTTCAAACATATCTTTCCAAATTTAACCCATTGAGGAAAGATGACACATTTTAATGCTTCTAATTATGAAGAGTAAGTGGACTTGACCATGACTACATATAGGAAATCAGAAGATAAGAATATCATATAGAATAGTACACAATGTATGGACAATATACATTGTGTACTTGTCTACATGTATGAACAGATTAAATTTTGATAATATATAATGTATGGACAGATTAAGTTTTTACTCATGTACATTGAAAGTATAATATACCATTCAATCTCCACCAATTCTTTTTCATAAGAAGCTTCTTTAGATAATTTTTGATTCTGCATGTGCAATCCACTGTTCTCCTCTAATATCTGTACATGAGGTACATTATTTTTGTTTTACTTCAATTAAGCATTCTACTCATGTAACTCAAAACATTAATAATCATTGTATTGAAACTAAAATTCCATACCATGTATTCTTTTCTATATTTGAACTGATACATGTAATAAATTATCATTTTTATCAGCATAACTGAAGAACAACAAAGCTACTTCTCCGTATATGATGGAGTTTGAAGGAATGCTTATAATTAGGGCCAACATACATCTGATGATATGATAATCCCCCTGATTTTGCTATTGCTTCTGCATAATGATGAAGTAAATTAGATTATAACTTGCCTAAGAGAAAATTTATAGTAAAGGGCTGCTTACCACAAGCTTTAATAATAATAAGAGAACATCAAACATCAACTTTTGCCTACGCTATACAATATCACCCCTTCTGTCTACACATATGACCAGCAATAGTAGTTGTTTCTCCCTACACATTAAACTTTGATTTGAATATTTGATAATGTTAAATTGTTTATTGGACTCATTAAAGATGTGAGGTTAAAATTTAACTGTGTGTGTGTGTCTAGATCCACATCTACCATCTCCAAACAATGAAGGAGAACACCAACTGAACCTTTAAGAAGGGAAATGCACAACTGACTCTCCCTTTTGTGATGTTTTAGAACTGTACATATCAATCAACAACTTGCATCATATAAGAATATTGAAAATTGAAGATCTACAAAGAAGGTATGTAGGCTTTCTACACACTCATTACCTTTAATATCTGAGAACCTCAGAGAATTAGATTGAGCATGAGCTTCAAACGTTTTAAGCATGAGGAAGCTTTAAAAAAATGATGCTAGTATACGCAAGGACTATTCAACATGGAAGGCATCCAATTGGAATAAAGCCGGATATAATCTAATCAGATATTTCCAATACAAAATACATAATGGATCATGTTTGGATTCCAATGTCTGCACATCAATAATATTTCTCTCTGATGATCGATTCAAATCCTAAAGAATACCATAAATTCAAAGTAAAAAAAAACAATATCTTGATTATCCATAATTATGCAAGTTAAAATCATTAACACCAATCATACCACCTATTATGTTATAAAAGTGAGCAACCATTAAAAACACGCTACATAATCATACATTGTCATCATTTTTGTATATTATATTACAACCAAAGGTTCACCATACATTTCCATCAAAATTTTGAACTAATATAGTTCCGATTACAATTTGAAGGAATGAATTCCATACTCCTAAAGATGGAATTCCTACCTTTCATTTTAATGCAAAATAATAATCTATCATAATCAAATCAAATGAAAATGCCCATAGCTATTTATGTGTAATCGAAACAGAAATTGCTAGTTTCAAATGATTACCCAAAACAACTTAAATATATACAATTCCAACTGTTTTTAGATAAATAAGCTAGTAATTACACCACAACATAAAGACAGACGATACGTATAAAACCATACATGCATATATGCTTGTTCATGGGTCATTTTATGTATACTCTATGCACACATACCAAGGCAGCCTTAGTCATGGAAAGGATCGAGATTGTGGCAGCAATGAGAAAAACCCTGGAAACCTTAGGGTCGATTATGGGCTCAGTGAAAATGGGTTGTGTTAAAACTTAATTAGAATTATTCTCTCGTTGGGACACAAGGATTCACTAATTCTCATAATAATAATAATAATAATAATAATAATAATAATAATAATAATAATAATAATAATAATAATAATAATAATAATAATAATAATAATAATAATAATAATAATAATAATAATAATAATAATAATAATAATAATAATAATAATATGATTGAGATCGAGATGATAGTAGGTTTCCCAAAAGATAACAGATGATTAAGAAAGGAATGATAAAAGATGACAGAATGATACTAATTTCTCGCAGTGATCTCCCTCAGAAGCAGTGCAGGTCGCTCCAGTACATATTAACCGATGCTCGTTCCTCAATAGATATTTAAAGAAACAAAAGAAAGAAACCAAATTGAGAAACCCAAGGATTCACCAATTCTCATTAGAAGTTTAAAATCATAATCCAATAGAGATTCACGGGTTACCGAATATGTAAATCACGTCTGAATTTGTGTAATACTTGCTTTATTGTATTAGTGGACTTTTTCCTACAAGGGCTTCCTTGTTAAATTTCTGTATCATGCAATTGCATTTATTTCTTGAATTTATCACTTTGCAATCACCATGAAAATGAATTCAATTAATAGAATTGTCTAAATACTAAATTGAGATTAGTCCCAACAAATTCAATCGAACCGAAAATTGTTGAAATTGTCAAAATTTGAAATTAACAAAGTTCATTTGATAAAATATACAATTAACTTTTCAATAAATATGGCTAATAGTTATGGAAGGATAATTACATACTTTTGATTAATCATAATAACCCTCAACCTATCTCTATCTATCTTCATCTCTAATCAATCCACCCAAAAGAGAGTCCCATAATAATTTTGGCCACATCACAAACACTAGAATATAAGAATGAAAAGTGCATGGTACAAGAACACCACTAAGCGCCCTAGAAACTTCATTACCAAATAATCCAGGCCTAAAAATAAAGCATGATATATAAAAACAATGAGTAAAATACAATAATAAAGATAACGCAAATGTTTTAATATAAGCAATATAAAGACTTATAAAGAATTTCTCCAATCTAGCAGATTAATTCCCCCGTTGATATCATTCAACCTCAAGGAAACCCCTTTTGATTGTTGTGGTAACCATGCGCATGTTCACCACAAAAATCGTAATATCAAATCACGCATAAATTCAAATGAACCCAACAAAATCAATCAAAATGAACAAATACGATATACAAACTATATTTTACTAAATTTTAAAGAAACATAAACTTGAATTGTACATTTCAAAAACTCATTCTAAGCATTAATATTAATAATAAGGAAACTACCGTGTTCGAGTAGGCATGAGATGAAAAATAGCAGAGTCCAACAGAGTAGTTGACCTCATTGTTGTTGAAACTAGATTTTTGATCTCCGATCGAAATCAACACTATTAAAAAATAATAATCATCAATCCATGTTGCGGTAACCATGCACACCCATTTTTTAACACCTCAACCCTAGGATCTGAAAGGCAGAAACATGTAAGGCTAGAGTTAGGGTTTGTAAAGAGGGGCAGATGTGTGTGTGTGTGTGAGAGAGAGAGAGAGAGAGAGAGAGAGAGCGTGTGAGAGAGAGAGGAAGCGGGAGACCTCAAAGTGAGGGAGGAGAGATGGCGGGAGACAAAAAACAACGTGATGACTAATTTTTTTAGGGTTTTTATATTTTACTCAAGTGTACTCTATTTTGGCACACTTTTAAATATTGCCAAAATTTGTCACGGTTTCAAAGTGTGCTAAATTGTCATTAAACCGTGCCAGAATTTGGCACAGTTTTAAACTGTGCCTGATTTTTAATATCAAGGTGTGTCAAATTGCTATTTTTGGTGTAGTGGAGGAGCATGTAAGATAGGAGGGGAGGGTAGGGATAGACGGGCCAAGGGCAGTGGAAACTATTCTAACCCAATCAGTATAGGCCCCAGTAGAAGCAGGGACCCCCCTCAAGCAGGTGGGGGTCAGTAGTAACTACACCACTAGCAGTAACAAGTGAGGACCTCTCTCAATCCATTCATGGGAGTTTAATTCATGTGTGGAGGTACATGACATCAGGCTAGTGCATGCCCCGATTACAAGGTCGTTCAATAAATAAAACAGGGTCAAGGCTAGCAGTAGGGCCAGAGGTACGACCAATAGGGAAACTTTAATCAGGGCTAGCATAACTAATATACGCTGAGCTAATAAGGTCAGGGACAATATAGATAGGGCCAACAAGGCCTAGGTAAGAATGTCTATAGGCTTAGCTATCAGCCATAACATATACAATAACAAAGGCCTACTATTCTAGCCCCGGGGCAAACCATGACACTTCCACCACCACCCAATATGGTCGGGCCAATCAGGTGGGATCTAAGGATGAGCTAATGCCTATTTAGGCAGTTAATGGTACATTTTATGTTCATGTCACTTTAACTAGAGTTTTATTTGATATAGGAGACACATACTCATTTGTTGTACTACACTTCATGGGAATATCAGGGATGATCCTGATTCCATGCACTAGAGTTTTATCTATAGCTACACCTTACGCATATCTACTCTTATTATTAAGAATTGTGATGGGGTAGGCCTTAGTATTGGTAGGCTACGCTTTGTATCAAACCTGTTGGTTTTAAATACCTATACATATGGAGTTATATTAGGGATGTATTGGCTATGTACGTATCAGGATCAGATATATTGCATAGGTAGAGACAGCATGTTTACTATACCAAGTCAGGAGATATATTTAGCTACTATGCCTAGATGTGAGGGTGGGGCTACTACCCACTTGTACTTTATTGATGGGAGACCATAGTGTCCCTATATATGATTATAGTAGTTCAGGAGTTCATTGATGTGTTTGACGATATTTCGGGTTTACCTCATTGCTAAGAGATTGATTTATGGTAGACTTAGTGCTAGGAATGAAGCCTATAGCTAGAGCACCATATTGTACGGCTCCTGATGACCCAAATATCTACCCATGGGGTGGTGATTTGTGTATGCGAGATAAATGACAAGTTTAAAATGTTTTTAACTTAAATACAATAATTAATTGCAATATGGTAAAGTTAGTTATGGGAAAGCAATTAATCAATAATAAATATAATTAGTTAAAAGAGAGGGATCCATGAAACTTTGAAAATAGAGAGTTTGACGTGGTTCGATCTCCACCTATGTCCATGCTCGAGGTGGTAATCGATAACTTCACTATCTCCAGTTCACTTATGGTGGAACAAAAACGTCACAAGGAATGCTACCTGGCAAACCAAAACCAAAAAGATGCTATAATCCACCTTTCCCAAGAAATACCCACTCCACAACAACGACACTACCGGTTGAGAAGATACAACGAAGTTAATTGTTCGTCACAATAATGAAATTCGTAATAAAAAATTAAAGCCAAGTATCTTTAATAAAATAGTAGAATAGTATGTTTACTTTCTCTGTCCAAAAATACAAGTAAACAAGTATCAACAATATATATCTCAAATGGTTTTTTGGATATAACTGTAATACCCCATGTAAGGACATAAATTTCCAATTGAGTTCCTGTATTGTTTTGACTTAATTCCGTGAACAAAACTTATTTGTAATAAGTCATAGGGAGATTTTTATTTTGTTCCGATCCCACTTGGTCTATGACGTATTGAAGAAAATTGAAGACTTTGCGGAAAAGCTTTAAAGAATTAAATCATGCCGATGTTTAATTGGTGCAAGTTTAATCGTCTTCAAAGTTAATTTCATTTTGAGATCACCCGGGTATGAATGCGTATAATTAATGGTGCTCAGAATTATTTTTATAAAAGATAAGGATGTATTTTTATAAAAAAATATTTTAAAATGTTTTTAAAAGTGTTTTAAAGGTTTCACTGCGTTTTATTCTGATATACTCGAAATAGAGTTTGACTTATTTGGATCTCATTTAAAAGAGACGTTTTGAACTAAAAGTTAAGAAGTCAAACTGCCATATCAGCTCGTTCAAACGACATAAGGATCTCGCTCGAACAAGATGCCTAAGTCACGCGAACGACATGTATTTTGAGGCGGTGCTGAATTATTATTTAAAGCGTGTTTCTATCAGAGTTTCGTAAGTGTGCATTCTGGAAAATAGTATTCGAACCAGAAACTTGTTTGCACATGTTTTCTTAGGTTTACAAAGCATAAACACATCCTTATAGTTTGCAAAGATTCGAGATATCATTCTTATATGTTTAAGTGATCTTGCATCACAAAAGAAGTTTGTTCTATCATTGAACATTGAAGGGTTTTGCGGTGAAGAAAAGAGAAGGACTTCTTGTTCGACATCGTAGACGAATCAAATCCATTCGGTGGACACCGAGACATATGTGGACGCGTGTGTTATGGACAGGTATCGTGGAAAATGAAATTTCTGCGTGGGCACTATTGAAGAACGGTAGAAGATCAGAAGGAGCGTCAAGACCCGTGGGGATCGAGTCATTGAGTAAGGCTAATCTGTCGTTGTAAAACCATTGTTCATAGTGATTGTCTGGCTTGGGCCGTCCGAGGTTATTTTCCCGTTTTGGTTTTTTTCCTCGTACATCAGGCGTTGTGAGTATTATTTAGTTTATTTTACTTTCTTTAATCACTAGATGCATGTATACGATTAATCAATATAAAATCGGTTTAAAGTAAGAATTGGGTTTTCACAACTTGGTTTGGTGCATAATTAAAAGTTGGATGATTTTTGGAGAAAATTGGTTTTATTTAAAAACACACATATTGGGCACTCTTCACCCCGTATTTTTATTGATTATATTTACTAGGATTAATTGAATTAAATGGGATAACTAATTGAAATTAACCCGGATTTAAATACTAGTGAGGCGAGAGTTAGTATTTGATTATGATGACTATGTTGAATATTACTATGTGAATATGGTAATATATGATTATGGATTTATTAAGATTGTCGCGAGTTAAAAATACGGCAACTTCAGAAATTAAGTTGGGACGCGCGTGTCAGTCGTGTCAGGACCCAATTTAATGGAATTATGAGTAACTTATTTTTATAACATCCGTATGGTCATTTTTAGTGTGCCAACCTGTCCGAAAGGATCGAGATAGTTAGAAAATACTAGCTTGGGGTTTAGTTTGGGTCCCGGGATATTTTAGGCCTAATCGACAACCCAAGAGGGTATTTTAGTCATTTTGACTTTTTGAGGAATAGTAACCCACGAATTTTAGGTTGATTATATCAGCCAAGACTTAGGGTCCTTAGGGTTTCACACCCAAATTTCACAAATGGCCATTAGAGAAGAAGAGGGGGAAGTTTCCAAAGAAGAATCACCACTTAGAGGCTTTTTGCACCACCGTCACCACCACTGGATAAATCAGGAAGAGAGGATTACTCCCATACCATCTGCTCCAAAGGATCAGAATCTCTAATTCAAGGCAAGTGATTTATATTGAAATGATTTCAGGCATATATTTTACATGATAGTTTAGATTTGAAGACAAATTATGAATAATTGGAAGAATGTGAAATTGGAGACCAAATTATTAAACTTGGATAGGTTTGCATGTAATGGATCTTCTGGAAATATTAAATGAACGAATTTATAAATTACGGGTTTGGGAATCACAAAATTAAATTGAGATTTATGATAATTATTGAAGAGATATTTAACAATTAGGGTTGTAGTAATATTCATGAATTTTGATCCAAGAAATCGATATTTTGTGATGGTTTGATGAATCTTGAACAATAAAACTAGCGTAGATATGTTGGTCGAATGTTTAGTATACTTATTTGGGAGGTTGAGACGCTGTAATGGAGAATTGGAGGTGTAAAAATGGGAGAAACGGTAACTGTTAAAGGAATTCTGGGCAAATAACTGATTGTTCAATCGATCGACTCAAGAATGCTCTCTGGAAATTGTGACTTTTTACCTTTAAATAATTTATTGACCCTTAACCTTTAGAACTATTTAGTGAAGATTGAATAACATGTTAATACTTAGGGAAGGCCAGTAGGGGTGTAATTGAAGCTCGAAAAATATTAGGTTAGTGTGGGATTTAACGGTGAGCTTACGAATGCCCGGCGAGTGAATTACGATGGTAAGTTGTGAGAACTTGTATTTAATTTGCACAAAGAATAACTTAAGGTTAGAGACAGTGGTAGGGGGACCGTGATTATTGAAATAATATTAGAGACCAGCGGAAGTCTTTGTAACCTTTTGGGATAGGTTTAAGTACTCGAAATTATACGATGAGAGTTATCGCGCTAGACGTATTACGTGGAATAATCTGGATGATACTATGATATGTATGAGACTTATAGTATAGGGATGGATTATACCTACATTAATATGATGATTATCTAATTTGCGTGAATACTTAGTATATGGATGATTATGTGTATGACATACCTACAATACTTGCTATCACGGGAGGTTGATTTTCCAATAGGACCATCTTATCTTTGTGTGCCTTCGGGGGGATTTAGATTGGTACCTTAAGAACATAGGACTGTGAAGACTTATTTGTGAGTTGATAAGTCAACTGACTATGGGAGCGTAGGTATGTATGTGACCCATGAGTAAGTGAAATATGTTCGCCTCCAATATGTGTGACTTGTGTTGAAACGATTCCTGAGCGATTTGGAATGCGTGATCCTTATGTACGTGATGTACCTGGATTTGATAGCAGAGTATGCCTACACCGTAGCTTAGTCTAAGGGTGCCATATATGTATGTATGTACTGAAAGTAATTTATATATGTACTTATGCCTGGTTCATTATTTCTTAGTAGATGCAATTAACGAAGAGATTTAAATGGGTTAAGAATGGCGTGAACTTAATTAATACTTGAGATAAGAAATAAAATGAATAAATGTGTGAGTTACGAGCATGACTTATTTGAGTACTATTGGTGGACATTTAAAATAAGACCGTGTTGGTAGGATTAAATCAGATTAGTCAGGTGGGGGCATAACTAGATTAAATTAAGGATATGTGTTAGACGTGTACAAATAGTTGAGGGGTGAGGATCTCAAGTGTGGGTGTGCGACTAACATGTTTAATATATGTATTGTTTAAAATTTGTAATTTAAACACTTCCTGCTTTAAAAATATTTTCACCTCGGGCTCTGACCCGTTTGCTTCCAAATCTATTTTTTGTAAAAACCTTTTAGGTGCCCAGCCACAGGGACGCCAAGCATAAGAGTTCCGATCCGTTGACGTGCTGTAGCTGTTGTGGAAGTTATAGGATCTCGGTATTAGACACCTCCACAATTCGATTTGATTCTACTCAGAGATTTATTTACATCTGTTAGGGCATGTCGCCCATTTATATTTAGACATAGTAGTTCAGACATTTATATCATTTCAATTTTCAGGCTTAATTATTTTGTTCAGACTTTGTTTTGGGTTTATTTAGCCTTGCTACTATCTATTGGAGTGTTTATTCCTGACATCATTTATTTCATTATGTTGGATACACTTATGAGATTGTTCATTCAATTGTTGAATGATGGTTTAAATTATTTGGTTGATGGTGAATGGTTTAATAAAATTTGGCATTTCACTATTTCAGATATTAAGTGGTTAGTAATTAATTAAATGTTTTCGACAGTGATGCTATGAACTAAACCAACCTAAAATTTTGTATTAATTTAAATAAAGGAGTAGCTACCCGGTATTGAATTAGTTGGGATGTCACAGGTGGTATCAGAGTATCAGGTTCTAGAGTCCTTAGGATCTGTACGGATTGTTTTGTTTTCCGCATATCATCCTTTGATATAGAGCCCTATATTCTAGGATTGTTGTATTATTTCTGTATTTTACATTATTCAGCTATTTTGAGATATTGATCGTAGACTTATAAAAACTTCTCCCTCATTTCAGATGCCTCCTCGATGTGTACAACGAGTTCCCAGAGGTGCCCAGCCCGAGCCTCAGGCTGCACCAGTTCAGGGTACTATGAAAGCCATTGAATTTGCCGCTATTATAGCCCAGGCATTAAATGTAGCGTTAGTAGTTGTGAAGCAAGCACCACCTCAGGCACCGGTGGTGGCACCAGTCCAGGCTCATGCATTCCTGTCTACTTGGAAACGTGTTAGAGATGCCTTTCAAAAGTCACATCCTTCAGAGTTTACAGGGAGCTCTAATGTTGTAGTGGCGAGCCAATGGAAAAAGGACATCTGAAGGCACTTGAGGATGTATGAGTGCATAGATGTACAGGGGTAGATATTGGCTACGTTTAAGCTTGTGGGAGCAGAGTTACAGTGGTGGGAGTCCATTACCACTGCTGAGGAGAGAGACATTCTTACCATTCAGGACTTTTGGGTGCGGTTCAACCGCAAATATTTCCCTTCTTTCGTTCAGACAGAGATGAGGCGAAAATTGATGAATCTCAAGCAGGAGGGGAGGACAGTGGAAGAGTATGAGGTAGATTTCACAAACCTTTTGAATTTAGTACCATATGAGATACCCACATAAGAAAAGAAAATCCAGAAGTTTATGGATGGGTTGACTTGGAGGATTCGCCAGCACCTACTAGGGAGTCTCTCATTGGCTACCTATTCAGATGTGGTTAGCGCACCATTATTTCACTGTCATGACCACCGCTTTCATTTTTCAGAGGGTAAGTGAGTAGGGGAGTCCAACCAGCAGGGCAGGACAGGAGGTAATGGTGCTAATGGGACACAATCAGCTCAGGGTCAGCATAGGTAGGGTGATCAGAGTTCCCAGCATGGGGATTTTAAGAGATTTAGATCAGGAGGTTTTCGACATGGCCAGGGAGGTTTTAGGCATGGCTAGTAGGGTCAGCACGGTCATCAGGGCCAGTATGGCCAAGGGAAAGGTGGTAACGACAGGGCTGAGGGCAGTAGGGTCAGAGAGGGGGAAACTTTGCTGGAAAGTGTTTTATATTCGGCAGGACTGGCCACAAGCGCCATGAGTGTCCTGAGAGGGGCTGGCCCCCACAACAGTAGAAGTAGCACAGGGTGTTCGACAGGAGCCCTAGAGACCGATATTTCCTGCCGCCCTCCCAGCACCACCACAGATGCCAGCATTGCCACCTATTCCAGCAGTCCCAGTTCAATAGGGGTAGCTTCAGTATGGATGAGTTTACAATCTTTGTCAGGCCAAAGTACCGCAGTATCCACCCGCGATCGAGGGTATGTTTTCTATTGAAGGAACTATGGGGCGTATTTTATTTGACATGGGAGCCACACACTGCTTTATTTCCGTGACATTTGCACGTGCTATGGGATTATTAGATACAACGGAGAGTACTGTTACTTGTGTAGATTCGCCGTTGAGTAGAGGTTATTTGATTTCCTTTATATGTAGAGGCATGGGTATAGATATTGAGAGGTTTACTTTAGCTATTGATATGCTCGTATTAGATATGTCCGAGTACGATGAGATTATTGGTATGGATTGGTTTATTGCGTATAGAGCCATGATCAATTATTTTAGTAGGAGTATTATTTTTGCCATACCCGGTTAGGGGATGTTCCTGGTGGTGATGCATCATTCTGAGGGAGGATCGTCCACTCATTTATACTACATAGAGGAGGATACCTCTAGGGAGGTGGTGATACCACTCAATTCGATTCCTATTATTCAGGAGTTCGTTGATGTATTTCAGGATATTTTGGGATTAACGCCTAGTAGAGAGATATACTTTGTTATAGATTTGACGTCGGGCACTCGGCATATAACCCGCGCACCTTACCGTATGGCTCCAGTGGAGATAAGGGAGTTACAGGATTAGATAAAGCAGCTGTTGGGTCAGGGGTTTATTCGTAGGAGTACTTCACCATAGGGAGCTCCCGTACTGTTCGTTAAGAAGAGGGATGGATCTTTACGGTTGTGTGTTGATTATAGAGAGTGAATAAATCATGATACGGAATAAGTACCCATTTCCCCAAATTAATGACTTATTAGATTAGTTGAGAGGAGTTGCCTTCTTCTAAAAGATTGACTTGAGATCGGGATACCATCAGTTGTGTATCAGGGAGAAGGATGTGTCGAATACTGCCTTCTTGAAGAGATATGGCTCTTAAGAGTTCAGGGTTATGCCTTTTGGGTTAACCAACGCCCCAACCGTGTTTATGGACTTGATGAACAGGGTGTTCAGATAATTATTGGATCAGTTTGTGATTATCTTCATAAATGACATTCTGGCTTACTCCCAGACTGAGGAGGAGCACGCCGAGCACTTAAGGCAGGTTTTGCAGACAGTGCGTCAGCATGAGTTGTATGCAAAATATGAGAAATGCGGGTTTTGGCTGAAGGAGGTTCAATTTTTGGGGCACATTATTTCTGACAGGGGGATATCCGAAGATCCGGGAAAGGTGTCAGCAGTGAGGGAGTGGGTATAGCCCACGACACCGACAGAGATACTTAGTTTCTTGGGCCTAGCAGGATACTACAGGAGGTTTATTCCATAATTCTCGAAGATAGCGGGTCCATTGACACATCTGACTCGCAAATGGGTGCTATTCATCTGGGATGATGCCTGTCAGTTAGCTTTTGATGAATTGAAAGACAAGCTGACCTCAGCACCGGTGTTTACATTGCCCAGACCGGGAGTAGAGTATCTAGTCTACACTGATGGATCCTTATTAGGACTTAGGGGTGTACTTCAGCAGTAGGACCAGGCTATAGCTTATGCTTCCCATAAACTTAAGCCTTATGAGAGGAATTACCCCACCCACAACTTTGAGTTAGCAACAGTCGTGTTTGCACTTAGGATTTCGAGGCACTGCCTCATGGGTGAGAAATTTTGCTTATTCAAGGACCAAAAGTCACTATAGTACCTCTTTACGCAGAAGGAGCTAAATATGCGTCAGCGTCGGTGGCTTAAGTTTGTGAAGGATTATCAGTTCGATATCCAATACCACCCTGGGAAGGCTAATGTGGTAGCAGACATGTTGAGCCGTAGTCCAGTAGGTGAGGTGGTCGAGGTGTAGAAATCAAAATGAAAGGAGTTAAGACACCAGGGCGTAGTGGCCTGATCATTCATGTCTGTGATGACAGTTACGCCCCTGATCATTACAAGAGTCGTATAGGCATAGTCAGTTGATCCGTTATGTCAGAATCGAATTGTATAGCTTTTAGTAGAGGGGGGCGAGTCTTATACTGTTGGTTCAGATGGGGGCTTACGTTTCAATGGGAGATTAGTTGTCCCCGAGGGGGAAGACTTGTTACACGATGTAATGACAGAGTCGCACGGTTCACGATTGGTGGTACATCCCGGTGGGGATAAGATCTACCAAGATATAAGACGACCGTACTAGTGGAGCGGGATGAAGAAGGATATTACCGAGTTTATTTCGAAATGTGCCACTTGTCAGCTGGTAAAGGTGGACCATCAGAGATTCCTACAGCCATTAGAGATTCCTATATGGAAATGAGAGAGCATTTCCATGGACTTCATCATGGGATTGCCTACATCACAAAGGGGTCACGATTCTATATGGATGATTATAGATCGATTGAGAAAAGTGGCTCACTTTTTGCAAGCCTAAACAGACTACACTACGTGACAGTATGCCCAGATCTTCATTAGAGATTCCTATATGTAAATGAGAGAGCATTTTCATGGACTTCATCATGGGATTGCCTACATCACAGAGGGGTCACGGTTCTATATGGGTGTTTATAGATCGATTGACCAAAGTGACTCACTTTTTGCCAGCCTAGACAGACTACACTACAGGACAGTATGCCCAGATCTTTATAGCTGAGATAGTGAGACTTCACGGGGTGCCTCTTAATATCATGTATGACATAAATAAGATATTTGTGTCTCAGTTTTGGGAGAGTTTTCAGGAAGCTATGGGTACAGAGTTGCGGTTGAGTACAACCTATCACCCACAGACTGATGGACAGATCGAGCGAACAAATCAAATGTTAGAGGATATGTTTCATATGTGCATCCTCAACTTTGGTGGAGGTTGGGAGCAGTATCTTCCACTGGTGAAGTTTTAATACAATAACTCCTACCGGTTTACTATTGGTATGGCTCCATTTCAGGTGTTATAAATTAGACCTTGTCGTTCCCCATCATGTTGGCTAGAGGTGGGGGGACAATAATCTACTTGGGCCAGAGTTAATCCAGGATACTTCGGCAAGGATATAGTTGATACGAAGTCGTATTCGGGTTGCACAGAATTGGCAGAAGAGTTACGCCGACGCCAAGAGATTCTTCCGAGAGCTCAGTGTGGGGGACCAAGTGTTGCTACAAGTGTCTCCTATGAAGGGGATTATACATTTTGGGAAGAAAGGGAAGTTGACGCCTAGGTATGTGGGGCCATTCCCTATCATCGAGCGGATTGGGCCAGTTGCTTATAGACTTGGGTTACCGGAACACTTGCATAGGATCCATGATGTGTTCCATATTTCTTTGTTGAGGAGATATGTTTGGGATAAGTTGTCCCATACTCACATTTATTTAGAGGAGATTGATCTACAGCCTGATAGTTCCTACAAGGAGGGGTCGGTTGCTATCCTAGACCGTAGCGACATGAAATTGAGGTCGAAGATAGTACCGCTAGTGCCTGTTCAGTGGTGGCATCATAATGCCAAGGAGTCTACTTGGGAGCACAAGGATGAGATGCGCAAGCATTATCCGGAGTTATTTTTACCCGGTATATCTTATTTCCAAATTTTAGGACAAAATTCTGTTATTAGGAGGGAAGTCTGTAATACACCGTATTTTTATTGATTTTATTTATTGGGATTAATTGAATTAAATGGGATAATTTATTGAAATTAATCCGAATTTAAATACTAGTGAGGTGAGAGTTAGTAGTTGATTATAACGATTATGTTTAATATTACTGAGTGAATATGGTAATATATGATTGTGGATTTATTAAGATTATCGCGAGCTAAAAATACTGCAACTTTGAAAATTAAGTTGGGACGCGTGTGTCAGTCGTGTCAAGATCCAATTTAATGGAATTATGAGTAACTTATTTTTATATCACTCGTATAGTTAGTTTGAGTGCGCCAACGTGTCCGTAAGGGTCAAGATAGTCATAAAACACTAGCCGGGGGTTTAGTTTGGGTGCCGGGGCATTTTAGGCCTAATCGACAACACGGGATGGTATTTTAGTCATTTTGACTTTTTGAGGAATAGTAACCCACAAATTTTAGGTTGATTATATCAACCAAAACTTAGGGTCCTTAGGGTTTCACAACCAAATTTCACAAACGACCATTAAAGAAGAAGAGGAGGAAGTTTCCAAAGAAGAACCACCACTTAGAGGCTTTTTGCACCACCATCACCACCAACGGATAGATCGGGAAGAGAGGATTACTCCCATACTATCTGCTCCAAAGGATCAGAATCTCTAATTCAAGGCAAGTGATTTATCTTGCAATTGTTTAAGGAATATAATTTACATGATAGTTTAGATTTTAAGACAAATTATGAATAATTGAAATAATGTGAAATTGGAGACTAAATTATTGAACTTGGATAAGTTTGCATGTAGTGGATTTTCTGGAAATATTAAATGAAAGAATTTTTAAATTAAGGGTTAGGAAATCACAAAATTAAATTTAGATTTATGATGATTATTGAAGAGATATTGAAGAATTAGGGTTGTAATAATATTCATGACTTTTTATCCAAGAAATATACATTTTGTGATGATTTGATGAATCTTGAATGTTAAAACTAGTGTAGATATGTTGGTGTAATGTTTAGTATACTTATTTGGGATTTTGGGACCTTGTAATGTAGAATTGGAGGTGTAAAAATGGGAGAAATCATAACTATTAAAGGAATTCTGGGCAAATAACTGATCGATCGACCAATTTCTTCGATCGATCGACCTCTCTGGAAATTATGACTTTTTCCCTTTAAATAATTGATTGACCCTCAACCTTTAGAACTCTTTAGTGAAGATTGAATTAGCATGTTGATACTTAGGGAAGTCTAGTAGGGGTGTAATTGAAGCCCGAAAAATATTGGGTTAGTTTGGTATTTAACGGTGAGCTTACGAATGCCTGACGAGTGAATTACAATGGTAAGTTGTGAGAAGTTGTATTTAATTTGCACAAAGAATAACTTAAGGTTAAAGATAGTGGTAGGGGGACCTTAATTACTGAAATAATCTTAGAGACTAGTGGAAGGCTTTGTAACCTTTTGGGATAGGTTTAAGTACTCGAAATTATACGACGAGAGTTATCGCGCTAAACATATTACGTGGAATAATCGGGATGATACTATAATATGTATGAGACTTATGGTATAGGGCTGGATTATACCTATATTAATTTGATGATTATCTAAGTTGTGTGAATACTTAGTATATGGATGATTATGTATATGACATACTTACCATACTTGTTATCACGGAAGGTTAATTTTTGAAAAGGACCATCTTATCTTTGTGTGCCTTCGGGGGGATTTAGATTGGTACCTTAAGAACATAGGAATGTGAAGACTTATTTGTGAGTTGTTAAGTCAGCTGACCATGGGAGCGTAGGTATGTGCGTGAGCCATGGGTATGTGAACTATGTTCGCCTCAAATATGTGTGATTTGTGTTGAAACGGTTCCTGAGCGATTCAGAACGCGTGATCCTTATGTACGTGATGTACCTAGATTTGATAGCAGAGTATGCATGCATCGCAGCTTAGACTAGTGGTGAAATATATGTATATATGTATTGAAAGTAATTTATATATGTACTTGTGCCTGGTTCACTGTTTCTTAGTAGATGCAATTAACTAAGAGATTTAAATGGCTTAAGAATGGCGTGAACTTAATTTATACTTGAGATAAGAAATAAAATGAATAAACGTGTGAGTTACATGCATGATTTTTTTTAGTATTATTAGTGGACATTTAAAATAAGACCGTATTGGTAGGATTAAATCAGATTAGTCAGGTGGGGGCATAATTAGATTGAATTAAGGACATGCGTTAGACGTGCACAAATAGTTGAGGGGTGAGGATCTCAAGTGAGGGTGCGTGACTAACATGTTTAATATATGTATTGTTTAAAATTTGTAATTTAAACACTTGCTACTTTAAAACTATTTTGACCTCGGGCTCTAACCCGTTTACTTTCAAATCTATTTTTTGTAAAAACTTTTTAGGTGCCCAGCCACAGGGACGCCAAGCATAGGATTTTCGATCCGTTGATGTGTTGTAGCTGCTGTGGAAGTTACAGGATCTCGGTATTAGACGCGTCCACAATTCGCTTTGATTCTACTCAGAGATTTATTTACATATGTTAGGGCATGTCGCCCATTTCTATTTAGAGACAGTAGTTCAGACATTTATTTCATTTCAATTGTCAGACTTAATTATTTTGTTTAGTCTTTGTTTTGGGTTTATTTAGCCTTGCTACTATCTATTGGAGTGTTTACTCCTAACATAATTTATTTCATTATGTTGGATACCCTTATGAGATTGTTCATTCGATTATTGAATGATGGTTTATATTATTTGGTTGATGGTTAATGTAATTAATAAAATTTGACACTTCACTATTTTAAATATTAGGTGGTTAGTAATTAATTAAATGCTTTCGACAGTGATGCTATGAACTAAACCAACTTGACATTTTGTATTAATTTAAATAAAGGAGTAGATACCTAGTATTTAATTCTTCGGGGTGTCACAATAATTTTGGCAAAAATGGTTATTGGGTAATGGGTTTAGCACAAGTAGGTAATCGTATTGAAAATTGGATTAAGGAGTGATTAGGAGTATGGAATTAGGTTGAAGTGGGTTTTCTCGAAGCTATGGGTTTAAAACTCACAAGTGGTTTCTCTATCAAGGATAGGAAGACACAAGCTCGGATATGGAGCTTTTCTCAATGTGATGTTGTTGTGAGCTTGTGTGTTTTGGAATGGTTATAGAGGGTGTTATTGATCTTAGTATGAGGTAAGAGTCATCTAAAGGTGGGTTGAAATGTCATCAGAAAGTTGGGAAAGTTAGATCTTTAGTTAAAAGTTTGGATAATTTTATTAAAGTCCAAGTTTTGAAATTTGGCACTTTCAGTCAACTAAAAGAGGAATTTTAGTTGACTGAAGCTCCTTTAATTGTCTTATTTGAAAGTTTTAGCTAGATGAAAGTTAGTTTAGCTAGGAAAACATTTACCTGGAACTTTTATTCAACTAAACCTCAAGTTTAGTCTAATAAACTATTAGGTTTTAGTCAAAAGGTTGTTTGGTTTGGGTCCAAACGTTTGGGAAGGTTTAGGATGTTCTAGGGTGGGTTTAGGTGAGTAGTTTTGACCTTATACATGTTGAAACGAGTTACTTTACTTTTTTAACAATGGTTCCTAAAGTACAACAAAATAAAGTATTACGTGTCAAGGATTTTGAGCATTTCTTTACCTTGCATGAAACATCAATAGACGACTTGCATGCATGCCATTATTAATGTGGTGCTTGTATGAATAGGATCAACATAGGTCGTGGGATGTGTTGGAACAAACTTCCTTGAACTGGTTAACGTTTTATCATTTCACGAGTCTTTTGATCAATGGTTTAGATGCAATCTTTAAATCAATCTTGTGGTCTTCATTGTCTTTGGTTGAAGATCTTCATTTTCATGGTTGAGGGATTCATTGTCTTGCATGGGATAATTACATGGTTTTCTTGGATGAAGTGTTCCTAATTAGATATCTCATATTGTATTGAGTGATTATTTTAATCTCAAGTGCACTAAAGAGAAGATAGTGAAGTTTGTTCTTATATAAATTGTGTTGTCAACAAACAAAATCCCTTTTAAATACATATTAGTTTCATAATATCCCTCTTTTTGATGATGAAAAATACATTTAATATAGTTTGAGGAAATGTTTTTAAAGTCTCCTCCTTTGTACGAGACTTGGTTTATGTCAAAACTTTATTTTGGGAAAATGTTTTAATGTCTCCTCCTTTGTACGATACTTAGTTTATGTCAAAACTTTGTTTTGAGAATTTTTTTTCTTCCCTTTTGTTGTGGAATGTTTTCTTAAATTATTTTCCCCCATTTGTCATTATCAAAATGGGTAGGGGTCTTTTTAAAAAGTGTATTTCTGTTGAATGAAATTTTTAAGATATTTGGATCGATCTTTCCTCCCTTTTCTGCACAAGTGTGTTAGTTCATAGAAAACATAGGTGAAACAATTGTTTAATATGAGAAAATAAGTTCCTCGATATTTTTATGTCTTTAAGTTTGGTGATAAATTTGATGGGAATGTTCGCATATTATACAATGTGGTGAATTGTTTTTATGACATTTAACAATTTTTATGACAGAGAAGGACGGGACATAAAATATGAAACTCTACTCATAAAATAAAAACGGGTTACAATGCACATGACTTCTAAGGATAATAGGGATAACTGGGATTAAAGGAAACACTTGCTTGATTATTTGGAGGGGTGGTTGGACTTCTTCCATGGGAATGTCCGGGTAATGGGTGGATCGAAGAAGAAGTTCTTTGGTGTTACAATAAGTCATGTTGGAGGAATGGGTTTGTTGTGTTAACAAAGTGGTCCTTTATTGGGTAGAAAGGGTTTCATCTTTTCAAAACATTTGGATACTATTCTCTTATACGTTGTATGTGGGAACTTCTTCTTGCAGCCAAACAGTGAAAGTAGAGAACCTACGAGATAATTCTTCTACAAGTGAGTGTGTAGCATTAAAATCTTGTTGGGGAATATTTTGGGGAATGTAGTGGGGAACATGTCGGGGAATATTGTAGGGCATTTGTCTAGAATCTTCTTATTATTATTATTCTTTTTCGGTCTGCTATTCACCATGGGTTTTCATGAGACCCATGAGTTTTAAGATAGGTCCCGTCAAGTGGAGTACCGCAGTTGTAGGTGCGACATCGTGTGCGCGAGAGAGTGATATATTTTTTGCTTTAAAAAGCTTTGTCAGGACCATCCTAAAGGAAGACATGAACGAGCCATTGTTGGATAATGCACTATGTGGTGCATAATGACTGTATGAAGGTTAATATGGATATTTTATTGAATGCTCCCATTATGAAATATGTCAAGTAAAGCGATAACACTACATCTACCTCCTTGTGGAGTGATACAACATGTTATAAGGTTGTAGCTAATTTTAGAGGTAGCATTGAGTTCGTTAAGTGAGAGATGGTATAAGTTGGTGGTGGTGAGATTTTTCTAGCAAGAAAATTCATTGCAATAATAGGGTTGAAGACGTGATACTCCATCCATTTGTGGGAGACTTAGTTTCCAAACCTGGTATTAGGAATTTTATGTATAGTGGAGATATCTTTGAGTGTGGTTTTTAGGGAAGTATTGAGGACGTAGGATCACATGGTATTATTCCTTTTTGGAACGTTTTATAGAAAACATAAACAATGGTTGGATACAATGCTTCAGAAGTTTTGAGGAATTTTTGCCATCGTTTATTGTTGAGGAAGTTTGAGTTCAAGAAAATTTGAGGGAACAAACCTCCCGGGTATTATGTTTATAGAGGAGAATATAGAGAAAAATATTTCTATATGATTTGGAAATTTATGGAAGTGTTAATTTAGGTGAGGAACACTTTCATTGTCATTTTTTGATATTTTGGATGAGGGTTTTGAGAAGGAGGCCATTTTAGATTTTGAAGAGAATCAGAATGCAAGTATTGTATATTAGAGTGAGTGGTGTGTAAATGACAAGGAAGATCATGTCTTTATGGAGGAAATGTGTGGGTAGGGGTTCATTAGTACAAAAGGCATTTAAGTGGAGTAAATAACACGTTTTAGAGGTCATTTGGTGAGTGGTTAACATATAGGATGTGACTCGATGTTTTTGTGAGGTCAAGCACTGATTAAAATGTTTTAGTTGACTATTTTAGTTGATTAAAACCACCGGATTTTAAAAAAATTATTTATTTGCCTTTGATTTGAAGTTTGTGAATTTGGATGGCTATGGTTTTGTGACAACCCGGTATTCGAAATAAGGGGTGGCCATCCCGATACTCCAATAATACAGGAATCATGGATGAAATCATTCTCAGCATTGTGACAACATAAAGAGTATACGAGATAACCGCACAGTATTTCAGAAAACGGGTTGCCAAAAATTTTATTTTGTAAATTAAAGAAAACATTGTCGACAATCCATAATAGAAAAGAAGGTGGAAACCCCAAAAGTACATATATAACAACAACAACAACAACAACAACAACAACAACAACAACAACAACAACAACAACAATATGCAATGAAAAGGACCGAATATAATGTCGGTCAACAGAGTCTCATACAATGAATATCAAGTTCCATTAGTTACATATTACATCCATTATACAATTACAAGAGTTAGGCCACACGCCCGAATAAAGACCCGAGCATAACTAGAAGACAATAATGGATGCGTCTACACAAAATATCCCGTGATATCCGCAAAATGTCACGGCTCCTCAAAACCACTGGAATGGGGGTCATTACGGGGGACCTTGCGGTGGATCACCTGAGCGGACATAATATATATATGCACAACAAGAAAGAAGAACGGGTCAGGGCCCGGTTTTATGTGATCACCAGATAAATGACAAGTATGACAATAATGAACAGTGAATCATGAATGATAAAAATGATAGTCTAACATGGTGACGTCATAAAATGAACTAATACAATTAAATGATTATAAATCAAAGCCAGTTATATACAAGTATAGGAATAAACTTAAGCCTTTTTTCATCTTTCACCTTTTTCATTATTATCTTTCCATTCCTTATAAGGAATACAAATTTTATCATGTGCTCTTTGTGGCACGTATCTCATTTGTATGCTCTTTATGGCATGTACTTTTCTCTTTATGGCAATTGCGTTATGCTCTTTATGGCATTAATATCCATCAAGTCCAACTTGATGATAGAATAGTTATAAATATACATATATAACGATTCTAGGACCGCCCATCCGGGTTTCCCCACTGTGCGCGCCCCTAAATAACCATCATCTTCCAGGGCCTACCATTAAGACAACCTGGGATCCTAACGAAATGTCGGGAAGCGGCCATATGCCTGCGGGGTAGTCGTAACCACACCCGAAATTACCTACCCATCGCAGAAAAATATAAAACAAGCGCTCATATGGCCTAGGACTATATCCACCCTGCATTCATTAGTCAGGGGGGCTTTACCTTACGCGCGAACTTCCCTTAAGATGGCATTTAGAGAAGGTTTGTTCCAACCATTTTATTAGTCATCATGATATGATTTAGTAAATTATCATTTAATTTATCAAATTACATTTTATCAAATGCGTTATGGTTATCCGGAACTATACGTGCTTCGCATCATCATAATAACCTCGAGGAATGTTTAAACTCCCAAGTTATTTTCCAAAGTATCCTTTTGGCCTTCATAGTAAACCATCATACCTCAAATTAACTTCTAAAGTCTCCATATACATCTTCGTAATCCGTTAGACTCCTACTAGTTATAAAGGAAAGTAATGTCTAAACATCACTTCGCACACCCTCGAACGGATTCCCATATATCCCAATTCTCATCTAGGGTAGCAAACTAACTCACCTAGAACTCTAGGACTCTAAGTTGACTTCATATAAGAAGGTTCCTAAGTCCTAAGACTAGAGAAAAGGGGTTAAAAATGAAAAAGAAAACAAATTAAAAATGCAAGATTTCCGAATCGATTCGGCCTAACCGAATCGATTTGGCCAGAAGATATGAGATTCTGCCTAATTGCCGAATCGATTCGGACCATCCGAATCGATTCGGTCAGGGAAATTGGATTTCTGCATAAATGCCGAATCGATTCGGACTAGGCCGAATCGATTCGGTTCACCTAATCCTGGAAACTGTCCCTGGGCGAATCGATTCGGCCCTGCGAATTTTGCCAATTTTGGCTATGGAGTCTTGGACTCCAAATTCACCCCAACACAAAACCATTCAAACCAAAATCATTTACTGTCACCAACACATCATAAATACTACTAACTACTACCATAACCATCAATAATCATCCAAATCATTCTTTAATGATCAAGATCCTCAAATACACAAAAACCCCAAAATAGTTAAACCATGATCAATACACAATTATCACAATTAATCATTCATCTTAAACCACATATAGCAAGTAGAAAACTTGCCTCAATCTAGAAAATGCAGATTTTCCTTGTGTAGTAGCAAGAATCCTTCCTCAATCTTCAATCTCTTCTCCTTTCTCTCCTCTTTCTCTAGTTCTCTCTTTCTCTCTAGGTTTAGGAATATAATTAGGGGAAAATAGAATACTTAACAAGACATAAATCGTGCCTTTAGTTTACAATTTACAACTTAAGTGGTAAATACCACATTAAATGATTCGCAACTACATATATATGTTAAAACTAGTCAAAAGTGCCCAAAATCGCAAAATACAATATGGCACATATTTTGAATATCTCGCACGTTCCGGAACCAACTACGGCCTCCAAATTATCATTTGGAAATTTTATGATTAATTTTAAGTTCCAGTTCCCTTTTAAATCATAATGTCATTTTAAGTCTTTTGACACTATAAAGCTCAACATGGGGATATTTACATACTCATACAGTAAATATACAACAAGTTAGTAAATATTAACTTTTCTTCCTTAAATTAATACTTATTCCATATTCTAACATCTTATATACAATTACCTTACATAGTAAGTAAATATAAAATAGGTTCTCGTAAGCGAGGGTTGTTTCAGGTTTATCTTCAGAAGGCAATGTGTTTCTGGAAATGATAAAAGGAAGAGTGTAAGAGTGTAATTGTGTAAAAATGTTGGAGTGTAAGAGTGCGTAAGGAGTAATGAGTTAAGGGGAAGAGGACTAAAGTGACGTGACATGATCATAGGCTTTATATTAGGAGGATGATAAAATTGCATTTTTTATCCTAAGTTTTATTTTGAAGTTTCATACTTAGTCATTCTTATTCCATGTAGTCTTTAACTTTGGTTTTAATGTTTAGATGATGTAATTGATTGACAAACTCTTATATTTGTAAAACAATGGGTTCTATTATTAAAATAATTTTGGTTTCTTACTTTATTTTTATAATTTGTTTCTTATTGAATTCCTTTTGACCTTTTGAATCTTTGAAAATTAGATTTATTGATTAGGCGAGGCTTCGGTATATCATGTCTTAATTTAGTGTTGAAAGGATATTTAAATATTTTAATTGTCTTATGAATGTGAAAAGCCTTAAGTTTGCATGAGTTGATTGTATGATTGGCTAACAGTAGGTGTAATACTTGGAGGGATATCTTAATTTACACAAAGCATAAGTGTGATTTATTTCTTTGCAGGTGATGAAAACGAAGACATTTGTTCTTAATATAAGTTTACATGTTTCAGAATTGTGACCTTAATTTTTAGAGAAAGTACATTTAATAGAGTTAATGTTCTGAAATGTTCTTTTGAGACTTTTATCTTTGGTTTTCAAATAAGACTCATTCAATGTAATTGTTGCATTAGTTTTGGATTTTCCAAAAAGAAGGTGAAAAGGGATTTTACTCGATTTTCCAAAAGAGTTTCTAAGAAGACCAACTTCTTTTCGCAATTAGTTATTATCACTTTGTAAACATGGTAGGTATTTTCCTTTGTTTATAGAGTCAAGTTATTTATGAAGTTGGTTATTTTGTCGGACTAGGGTGTTATTTTCTTTCTTCTTATTTTCAAGTTCAATATACAAATCCTTGTGTTCATTTTGTATTGTTACATGAGAGTGAATAAGGTTTGTGTATCTTTTTACTAACATTTCATATAGATGATCTAATTGATCGTATGCACCAATCATTTCTTCTTTAGACACTGTTTCAATATCAATGAAGTTAATGTTCATCACAACAACGGAATTCGTAACTAAAATGTAAAGACAAATATCTTTACTGAAACAATGGAATAACATGTTTACTTTCTCTCTATAAAAAGACAAGTAAACAAGTATTGTAAGTATATAGCTCAAATGGGTTTATAACTATAACTTTGACACAAATGGTTATTGGGTAATGGATTTAACACAAGTAGGTAATGTGATTAAAACTTGGGTTAAGGATGGATTTGGAATAACGAATTAGATTCAACTAGGTTTTCTTGATGCTATGGTTTAATGGACATTTTAGATTTAAAACTCACAAGTGGTTTCTCTCTTAAGGATGGGGTGACACAATCTAAGATATGGAGATTTCCTCAATGTGATGTTGTTGTGAGCATATGTGTTTTCTAATGGTTGTGGGGGGGAAGGGTTGTATTTATAGGTTTAGAATAAGGTAGAAGTCAACTAAAGGTGGGTAGAAATTTCGGTAAAAGTTGGGAAAGGTTAACTAAAGGTGGTTACAAATGTGGACCTTAATCAACTAAAACTCCTTCAGTTGTCTTGTTTCAAAGTTTCAGCTGACTGAAAGATAGTTTAGCTAAGCTATAATTTTACATGGAACTTTTAGTCGACTAAACCTCAAGTTTAGTCGATTAATACTCTTAGTTTTAGTCAAAAGGTTATTTGGTTTGGGTCCAAGCTTTGGGGAATTTTTAGGTTGTTCTAGGGTGGATTTAGGTGAGTAATCTTGAGCTTATACATGTTGAAACAAGTTTCTTTGTTTTGTACTATGGTTCTTAAAGTACAACAAAATAAAGTAACATGTGTTAGTGCTTTTGAGATTTTTTTTTACTTACATGAAACATTAATAGAGGGCTTTCATGCGTGGCATTCTTCATGTAGTGCTTGTATGAGTAGAATCATCATAGGTTGTGGGATGTGTTGGAACAAGCTTCTTTGAATGGTTGATGTTTGATCATTTAATAATTCTTCCGATCAGTTATTTTGATGCAATCTTTAAATCAATCTTGTGATCTTCATTGTCTTTAGTTCAAGATCTTCATTGTCTTGGTTGAGGGCTTCATTGTCTTGCATGGGATGATTGCATTGTTACTTGGATGAAGTGTTTCTGGCTACATAACTCATAATGTATTGAGTGCTTATTTTAATATTAAATATACTAGATATAAGATAGTGAAGTATGTCCTTATATTAATTGTGTTGTCATAAAAAAATTCTTTTAAATACATACTCGTTCCACAATCTCTCCATTTTGATGATAACAATACATTTGATATAGTTCCAGAAAATGTTTTCAAAGTCTCCCCCTTTGTACGAGACTTGATTTATGTCAAAAATTTATTTTGGGAAAATGTTTTTAAAGTCTCCTCCTTTGCACGAGACTTGGTTTATGTCAAAACTTTGTTTTGAGAAAAAATGTTTTTCTCCCCCTTGTTGTGGCATCATTTTCCCCCCTTTGTCATTATCAAAAAGGGTGGGAGTCTTTTTGAAAAGTGTTTTCCTGTTGTATGAAAATTTTAAGATATTTGGATCCATTTTTCTTCCCTTTTCTGCACAAGCGGGTTAGTTCATAGAAAACATAGATGAAATAATTATTTAATATGTCTCTAAGTTGGGTGATAAATTTTGTGGGAATATGCGCATATTATACAATTTGATGAATTTTTAATGACATTTAACAATTTTTATAAGAGAGAAGGTTCGGACATGAAATATGAAACTTTATTCATAACTTGAAAATGGGTTACAAGGTACCTGATTGCCAAGGATAACAAGAATAGTTGGGATTAAAGTAACTACTTGTTTGATTATTTGGAGGGGATGGTTGGATATCTTCCATGGGCATGTCCAGGTAGGGTGAGGAGCGATGAAGAAGTTCTTGTGTGTTACAATAATTCATGTTGGAATTATGGGTTTGTTGTGTTGAAAAAGTGGTACATTGTTGGGAATAAAGATTTTTGGCATTTTGGAACGTTTGGATATTATTTGCTTATTCGTCTAGTCATATATCAACTTTCTCTCGCCACTGACGATGGTCATGTGAGAGGGAGGTGATGACGTTTTCAAGGGTGTCGACTCAACCCATTAAATAGTCGATTTGTGCGTTGGATGCATGAACTTCTTCTTTCAACCAAGCAGTGGAAGTAGAGAACTTACGAGATAAGTCTTCTACAAGTGAGTGTGTGGCATTGAAATCTTGTTGGGGAATGTCATGGGGAAAAATTCGGGGAATGTCGTGGGGAAGATGTTGGGGAATGTTATGGGGGATTTCTTGAAAATCTTCTTCGTCCTATTCTTTTTGTTCCTATCATTCTTCTTCATCTTCCTCTTCGTCTTTTTCAGTCTACCATTCACCATTTTTTTTCATGAGACCCGTGAGTTTTAAGATGCGTCAAGTCAAGTGGAATGTTACAGTTACAGGTGAGACATCATGCGCGGGGGATAATGATATATTTTTAGATTCGAAAAGCTTTTTCATAATCATCACAAAACGAATATGTGAACGAGCCTTTTTTGGATAATGCATCATGTGTTGCATGATGAATGCATGAAGGTTGGTATGGATATTTTATTAAATTCTCCAATTAAGAAAGATTTCAAGGGAGGGGATAACTCTACATCTACCTCCTCATGGTGTGACGCAATAGGTTGTAAGGTTGTGGATGATTTTGGAGGTAGCGTTTAGTTCATTGAGGGAGAGACGGTATGAGTAGGTGGTGGAAAAATTGCTTTTGGCAAGAAAATTCATTGCAATAACAAGGTTGAAGCCGGTATAGTCCATCCATTTTTAGAGGAAGTAGTTTCCAAACCCAGTGTTTGGAATTTTAAGTATAGTGGAGATATCCTTGAGGGTA
Organism: Sambucus nigra; assembly: GCA_949130495.1. Taxonomy (NCBI): domain Eukaryota; kingdom Viridiplantae; phylum Streptophyta; class Magnoliopsida; order Dipsacales; family Adoxaceae; genus Sambucus; species Sambucus nigra. Next base: position 526,032,762 of record OX422214.1, read on the forward strand.
ATTTTGAGGGATGTATTAATATATGGTATTGTTCCTTTTGAAAGGTTTGTGTAGAAAACATAAATAAAGGTTAGATATGTTGCTTCGATGTTTCGAGGAATTTCAGCCTTCCTTGATTGTTAAGGATGTTCAAGTTCAAGAAAATTTGGGGGGATAACCGTCCTGGGTGTGATGTTTCTAGAGGATAATGCAGAGAAAAATATATCTATGTGACTTGGAAATTTATAGAAGTACGCATTAAAATGAGGAATATTGTCATTGTCATTTTTTGATTTTTTGGATAAGGGTCATGAGGAGGAGGCCATTTGAGATGGTGAAGAGAAGAAAAATGGTAGTATTTTATATAAGAGTGAGTGGGGTATAAATGATACGAAAGACCATGTCTTTATGCAAGAATTGTGTTGTTAAGGATTCATTAGTACAAAAGGCATTTAAGTAGAGTAAATAACATGTTTTATAGGTCACTAGGTGTAAACCAGCACGATGCGCTGACTCGACAATTGTGATAATCATTTGTCACGTTAAATTGTTTATGTATCCTCTAGATTATTGTCATTCGTAGTAATAAATAATGAGAAATAACAAATTGTAGTGATATAATATTGTAATATGAAAAAATAAGAATCAAAAAACCGTTACAAAAATATACGTAAGTCCCATTGTAGTGTAGTGACAATTTAAAACCGATTGTGAACAATACAATTTGTCAAAGAAAAATCAATTATATAATTTGTCAAAAAGTTGGTTAAGTTTCCTAAAATCTATCTAATGTATAGCCTGAAAACATATAAAAGCAAATGCTCCATATGGGAATTGGCAACGCATGACATGCGAGGATAAATACATAACATAAGAAAATTATAAAGATCGAGAATTTAAAAATGTTAACAAACTATACGTCTTTGATAGATAATTAAAGGATCAATTACAAATATCAAACGACAAAGCCATCTAACAAAACAATTCTGAGATTTGAACACACCCTTACGTCTGCAGAGTTAGATAGCGGAGAACAATAAAATAATCAATTAAAAATTTTAAACCATGCCATGAACAGCCTCCTTGTGTAGCCGGCGGTCCGACGGTTAACAATGATGTTTTCCTCGCTGCTATCGTCGTGAAAGACATGCTCTGAATTCCATGGAGATGTACCTAATGTTTTGGGGATCAAGTTGATTACTACAATATTTAGGTGACATATCTCAAGTTATTTAATAGTAAATCCATTTTCTTTTTATATATATATAATGAAAGAGAGAAAAGCTCAAAATTAATTTTCTTACTATTGTAACAAAATGAATTAATTATATTTTAGTTTATAGGGGTTTAAATGTTTAAAACCCATACATAAAATCAACTCAATTATTTTTCTAAATTTTAAAATGACCTGTTATTCGGATCCATTAAAAAGAGTCGATATATAGATACAAACATGAATTAGAAATTCGAGTATAAAAAATATTAAATAAGCATTAAATTTAAAAAATGAAAATCCCATTAACCGGCCAAAACAGAGTTTGAACAAATTGATCGACAACACTAATTTCTAACAACGTCAATCAATAACAATATCAGTTATATTTTTTGAAAAGGTGCCCCCGATGTTGGTGACAACGATTCTTCTAAATGCAAAGAGGCAATTATAATGTCATTGGTGATAAAGAGATTAATGAGACATTGTAATCCTACCTTGTTTTATATACAACCTCCATCCCAAATTAATAGTCGTGATTTGCAACTCAATCGATGGCCAATTCAAGCCACGTTATGTATAATGGAATTTGGCAAATATATTATGTCCAAAAAAAATATTATTTTTGGAAATACTATAACATTTCAGGTTGCATGTCATAGTGTCATACTAACTTGAAACCTAAAAAAATCTCAATTAAAATAACCAAACCCCAATAAAAAGTATTAAAAAACAACACAAACTTTGCAAAGTAATTCAATATAAGAATTATATATATATATATATATATATATATATATACTGAACAACTCTTAATAACATAAACAACAATACTCACAATTCTCCTGAAAGTAATTCCAAAACTGAGCTCCGGATCAAACCCATTTTCCAAAAAGTTTGGCCCATTTGATATCTTCCCCTGGTTAAAGCTTGGGTCCGATAACCCGGTAAATGGTTTTCGGGAAAGATGAAACCCGATTCTATGGTTGAATAAAGATCCATCAGGAGAAGGATCCGATAACCCATTTGGCTGACCTTTGGATTTTATCCAATTTATCAGAGAATCCACCATGGAGATTTTTTCACAGATTTTGTATCCAAACAAAACCCTCATGGTCGCCTCGACATCTTCAATCGTACCCACAAGCTGAAACCACCTTAGATCAGGCAGAGTAATTGACCAAGAAAGACGCCAATATTAAACCATCAAATCGATCACGGTGAAATAAAAATATCTAAACTAAACAAATGTTCATCAAGACCAACTGAGCTAAAAGATATTCATATAAGAATGGATAGACTACCTTCACGGCCCTTGAGTTCAGCCCCAACAAATGTAATGATGATAAAGGTCGGCCAATCTTGGGTATAAATTCGTTTGACGATTTTGGGTTATTTCTTCTCTAAAATGTTCAACGAAGTAAATCCCACGGTTATAGGATTTTGTACAAGCTAAAATCATGATTTGCAGTAGAATAACTCAAAATCATGTTCGTATATGAAAAATATTGTTATATATATGCACACGCGCCAATTTTTATTTCACGAAACGCGAAAAAGATACACGTGTGAGTCCCGCTCAGTCGACAGAGTCGTAATTGTGAAACTTTGGCGATGGACAGAGATATAGATACATAAATATATATATATATATATATATATATATATATATATATATATATATATATATATATATATATATATATATATATATATATATAGAGAGAGAGAGAGAGAGAGAGAGAGAGAGAGAGACAGAGAGAGACAGAGAGAGAGAGAGAGAGAGAAGTGAAGAACCAAAGAATAGTGACAATGCCATCTAAAAATCTACGATTTTTCGATGAAGCTGGATTTTATTGATATCTTGCAAGTTCCTCAAGCGTTGTATCGCTTGATAAGCACCCAAAAGTGTTTAAATAAAATTTCAAATAAACGGTTTTAATTTCTAATTCTCGATAAAAATTGGTCTTATGCGCATTCATGTTTATCTTGTAGGTCAATTGCCTCTTTCGCAATTTTAAAAGCCTTAATTCAATTCAAATACACTTAAAGAGCTCTAACCTTTTCCCTAACCGAATCCAGACCCCCTAGCCTGTCCTAAAATTGTCATGTGTGTGTGTGGTGTTATTCTATTATTATTTTATATATTCAAATATTTTTCGAATCATTTTTATTATTTTATTTTATTTTATTTAGTGTTTTATGTAAATATAATATGCGTGAGTATGGTTGTGTCATTTTTTTTTAGGGCCTTTATTTTTAGTATTTTTATTTTATATAAATATTATATACTATGTATGTGTCATTACGTCTGTATCTGTATATATGTAGTTGTGCATTTAATTAGACTTTCTTTTTAGTTATTTTTATTCTTATTAGTTTAATTTTTATTTTATTTTGAGTCTTTTATTAATAGGTTAGGATTTTTATTTTTAATTGATTTAATTTTTTTGATTTTTTTAGTTTAGTTGTAAATAATTAAATAGTTTTAATTTTTTTCGTACAAATGACACACACGCACACACCTCTTACCATACACTTTACACATACCCTCACCTCCACTCTTATCCCCATGCACCCTACACACACAATACCATCCCAAAACTCACATGTCAAAACGCCCCACTAATAAACATCCAATCTGAATTGACTTTCCCTTTTCTCTTTCATCTCTTCCGTCTACCCATCATCATCTTCTCTTTAAACTCACCTCCATTAACAAAAAAAAACTCAACTCATCATTTCCTACATGCTCTAAACTCAAAACCGATCATCCAATTCCAGGCCATCATAACCCACAAACCTTGAAATCGACCTAAGAAACAACCCCAATACCCGATGACCCGCCTGACCTGCTTAACCTCGTAACCTCAACCTGGCAATATCCTTAACTACCCAGCTATACGCGTATCTGAAAGATGATATAAGTACAAAAATCTCCCCCAAAATCTCCCCCAAATCTGATGTGGATTCCACTTACTCTCTCACCTACCTATTAAGTATTACCTTGTGTTATGGGGTCCCGCCAGGGCACCATATTAATTGCTTTTTGAAGGAGTTTTGAGGGAGTTATTTGGGACTCATAGCACTACTCTATCTGAAAACCACCTGAGAAAACCAAGCAGACCCGTAACCCATGTTCTCCAAACCCAGATCGCAACCCAACTAAACCCGACTAAACTCATATCCGCTACCAACACCCATATCCGATTCAAAATCCATAATCCATTGCAGACACTCTCATACCCGGAACTCCGACCTTATACTCCACAAATCCATAACCCGGTTTTGCATCACCTGCCTCAAACCGATGCTTAACCCACCTGAACCCAAAACCCCACGTCTTGCTCAGATTCACGAACTTATCAGGTGGTTATCGAAAACCCCATACCCGATTTCATCCAAACCAGTCCCATTCAATCAGACCCCTACCCAGATTTCTCAAACGACCCACCTATGACCCATTTACCATTTCGTCCTAGATCTGACATCTTTCTCTTAACTTAAGTCCAACATAATACACCTTGACCCGAGATTAACAAACCGATCAGACCACCTACCTCCATAATCAAAAACCTTGGCTACCCAAAAACCCAAAGACCCATTACCATCTTCTTGTCCTACTAGATTTTGATACCTGCATAAAACAATAAGACCAAAATACACCCCACATGTTAAAAATGGCCTTTATATATATGATTGAAAATCTCCACAAATCTTCCAAAATCGTCAATCGATGTCGTGCTTGTTTTTATGAATAAGAACAACAATAAGTAAGTAAAAATCAAAATAGAAAGATATTAGCATTATATTATATTATACCTGTACGATTGGAAGAGAGTTTGTATTCATTGATGTGATTTTACCTTTTAGAGAAGGATCGTGAGAAGAGAGTGGAGGATGAGGAAAAAGACGATTGAAACGTTGTACAATATCAATAAATATATTAGCTGTAGAATATCAACAAATCATAATTGAAACGTTGAAAATGACAGAGAGATAGATAGATACATAGAGAGAGGTATGTTCTTTATTGGGAATGATAAAATGCATCGGAGAAGAGAGATAAGAGCATATTAGTATTCATGGAGAGAGAAAATTAACATTTCAATAGATGTCCACGTGAACATCCTTAGCAATGAGGAGATTAATACGAATGTGCCACATGGATAGTCTTAGAAGAGCCTGTCATTAAATGCTTGTTTAGAATTTTATAGTATATAAAGATTTGGATAATGCTTAACATTTAGGATGTAACTCAGAGGTTTTGGTCGGGTCAGGCACTTACTGAAATGTTTTAGTTGACTAGTTCAGTCGACTAAACCACCAGATTAATTTTTTTTTATTTTCCCATGATTTGAAGTTTATGACTTCGGATGGTAGTGGGTGTTGATATGCTTTATATTGGGAAGGAAAAGTGTTGTTGTAAATGATAAAAGGAAGAGTGTAAGAGTGTAAATGTGTAAGAATGTAGGAATGTAAGAGTGTGTAAGGAGTAATGAGTTAAAGGGAAGAGGACAAAAGTGATATGACATGACCATTGGATTTATTTTGGGAAGATGATAAAACATTTTTTATCCAAAGTTATATTTTGAAGTGTCATACTCTTCCTTATTATTCCATGTAGTGAGGCATTTCTTTAACTTTTGTTTTAAGGTTTTGATAATTTAATTGAGTGGGAAAAACTCTTATATTAGTAAATAATGTCTTTTATGATTAAAGGAATTTTGTTTCTTTCTTTATTTTTATAATTTGTTTCTTCTTAAATTCGTTTTGAACTTTTGAATCTTTGAAAATTGGATTCATTGATTAGGAGGATTTCGGTATATCATGTTTTAATTTAGTGTCGAAAGGATATCTACGTCTTTTAATTATCTTATGATTGTGCAAAGCCTTCTCTTTGCATGACTTGATTGTATAATTGGTTATGCCACACTACGTACAATACTTGGAGGGATATCATAATATACACTGAGCATAAGTGTGATTTCTTTCTTTGCAAGCAATGCAAAAGAATACATTTGTTCTTAATATGAGTTTACATGTTTTAGAAGTGTGACCTTGATTTTTGAAGAAAGTACATTTAACAAAGTGAATGTTTTGAAATGTTTTTTTGGGATTTCTATTTTTGGTTTTCAAATAAGACTCATTTAATGTAATTGTTTCATTAGTTTTGGATTTTCCAAAAAGAAGGCGTAATTGGGTTTTACTCAATTTTCCAAAAGAGTTTCGAAGAAGATCAACTTCCTTTCATAATTAGTTATTTTCACTTTGTAAACGTGGTAGGTATTTTACATTGTTTATAGAGTCAAGTTGGTTATTTTTTCGGATTAGAGTGTCGTTTTCTTTCTTTGTATTTTAATTTCAATGTACAAATTCATGCTTTCATTTTATATTATTATGTGAGAATTAATTAGGTTTTTGTAGCCTTTTACTAACATTTTATATAGATGATCTAATTTATTGTATGCATCAATCATTTCTTCTTTAAAGAGTGTTTCAATATCAAGGAGTGTTGATTTTACCTCCTTGTTGTTCTGTGTACAAAAAGGATATTTCGAGTTTTTTTCAAAAGATGACCTTATCCAATCTATAAGAGTAACTTCATCTTTTGATAAGGAACTTCCTCCTTCGATGAGGAACTTGGTGATTCCTCCAATGTTTCTCCTTCTTTTGAATAGTAACGTGTCTTGATAGTTGATGAATCATTTGGATGTGGAAATTTTATTAATAGATCTTCATTGTTATTTGAGGTTGATTCTTCCGAGTACTCGTTTGAAAGAATATTCCAAATTTTAGTTGCAACTTTGCAATCCGCTACCAATCACGAAGCAATATTATCTATAGAACAACATCAAATTATCATGGTTTCTATATTTATTTAATTTTTCTTCTTGATACTTAATCTATCAAGGATATATGATTTCTTTTCCTCAGTTATTTTCTAAGCAAAGTAATCAAGGGATTAAATCATTTACATTTTTTGGCTTTTCAAAGTTTAAAATAGCCCCTTGAAAACATAGGAATGCCATTTATGTTCAAAACATATGGGATAGGGTTTCCATTATAATTTTCGATCTTTATAATCAAAATATACTTTTCAAAATAAGTATTTATGACCTAGGCTCTGATACCAATTATTGGCCCAAAAATATACCTAAGAGGAATGGGGTGTGGGTGAATTGGGTACGTGAGATAAATGAAAATTTTAAAACTTTCTTAACTTAGATACAATAATTAATTGCAATATGATAAAGTTAAATATGGGAAAGATATTAGTCAACAATAAATATAAGTAGCTAAAAGAGAAGGATTCATGAAACTTTACAAACTGAGACTTTAACGTGGTTTGGCCTATGCTTACGTCCAGGCTTGACATGGTACTGGAGAACTTCACTAAATCCAGTTCACTTATGAAAGAACAAAAATATCACGAGGAATGCTACCTGGCAAACCCAAACCAACCAGATGCTTAAATCTTCCTTGACCAAGCGGCACCCACACCACAATAACGTCACTATCGACCGAGAAGATACAATGAAGCTAATCGTTCGTTATAATAATGAAATTTGTAACTGAAACATAAATTCAAGTATTTTTACTAAAACAATGTAATAATATGTTTAATTTCTCTCTCTAAAAAGGCAAGTAAACAAATATCATAACTATATAGCTTAAATTGGTTTACGGGTATAACTTTGGCAAAAATGGTTATTAGGTAAGTAGGTAATGGGATTGAAACTTGGAATAAGGAGATATTTGGAATAAGGGATTAGGTTCAAGTGGGTTTTGTTAATGCTATGGGTTTAATGGAGTTTTTGGGTTTAAAACTGACAAGTGGTTTCTCTCTCACGGATGGGAAGACAGAATCTAGGATATGGATCTCTTCTCAATAGGATGTTGTTATAAACTTGTGTGTTTTGGAATGGTTATGGAGGGTTATATTTATAGGGTTAGGATGAGGAAGGAGCCAGTCAAAGGTGGATAGAAATGTTGGTAGAGAGTTGGGAAAGTTAGGTTCTTAGGATAACAGTTTAAAGGATTTTGTCAAACTCCAAGTTTTGAAATCTGACACTTTTAGTCGACTGAAAGTGGACTTTTAGTACACTAAAACCTCTTTAGTTGCCGTGTTTCAAAGTTTAAGATGGCTAAAATATAGTTTAGATAGCTAAACATTTACCTTGGAATTTTAATCGACTAAACCACGAGTTTAGTCGACTAAAACTCTTGGGTTTTAATCAAAAGGTTATATAGTTTGGGTCCAAGCTTTGAGGAAGGTTTGGGGTGTTCTAAGGTGGGTTTAGGTGAGTAGTTTTGAGCTTATACATATTGAAACTAGCTACTTTACTTTTGTATAATGGTTCCTAAAATACAATAAAATAAAGTAATACGTGTGAAGGCTTTCGAGGATTTCTTTGACTCGCATGAAACATCAATAGAGGGCTTGCACGCATAACATTCTTGATGTAGTGCTTGTATGAGTAAGATCATCATAGGTTGTGGGATGTGTTGGAACAATATTCTTTGAATTCGTTGATGTTTGATCATTTCACGAGTCTTTTGATTAATGGTTTTAATGCAATATTTAAATAAATCTTATGATCTTCATTGTCTTTGGTTGAAGGTCTTCATTATCTTGGTTGAGGGCTTTATTGTCTTGCATGGGATGTTTGCATGGATGCAGTGCTACCGGTTATATATCTCACAATATATTGAGTGCTTATTTTAATCTATATTATACTAGAGGGAAGATAGTGAAGTATGTTCTTATATCAATTGTGTTATCATCAAACAAAACCCTTTTTAAATATATATTGGTTTCAGAATCTCCCACTTTCTAATGATGACAATACATTTGATATAGTTTGAAATAATATTTTTAAATTCTCACCCTTTGTACGAGGCTTGGCTTATGTCAAAACTTTATTTTGAGAAAATGTTTTAAAGTCTCATCCTTTGTACGAGACTTGGTTTATGTCAAAACTTTGTTTTGAGAAAAATTATTTTTCTACCCTTTTGCTATGATCCTTTCTTATATCATTTTTCTCCCATTTTGTCATTATAAAAAAATGTGGGGGTATTTTGAAAAGGGCATTTATGTTATATGCAATTTTTAAGAGATTTGTAAATAAAAAAAACAATTTTATTATTTGTAGACTATGATTTCTTGTGAAACTTTCAACTATAAGATTTCTTGTGAAACTTTCATTATATGGACGTTGGAGCATTGTTGAAGCACTACATTGAAAGTGATTGTGTTGTGGATGATGGGAAGGTGTATAAGGTTCAATTGGAGAAGGTTCCGAGGAAATTGGATAGTCGGGAGGGGGTTGTGAGGTCGCTTATTATGTTACCGGAGAAGAACATAGTTTTGACTCGCATTAACCCGGAGGTTAGAATTTCTTGTACACATTGTCTCTTTTATATGATCAATTATTTTTGTCTTCCATACGTATAGCTTATTGGCCTGTGCGGACTGTTAAATTTAGGGATTAGATTTATTGAGGCAAAATAATCATATACATATGATACCTACATAGGATTTAAGTGAAAAACATTGCACAAAAATAGCAAATACTCAAATTGACTATGTGGAATATAAATCTCTCACATGCTTAATGTAAAACTCAAATGTATACTTATGTGAGAAATATATCGTATTTACGCAGGAATGCCTGAATCCATTTTTGTCTTTCGCACCTTTATGGTTATAATAGTTTCAACTTGATATGTCTTGTTTGTTGTGGATTTTGAGTTGCATAGATAGGAGTATTCTGTCTTTTATAAATTGGATACAGAGCTGGAACTGCAATAGTTTGTTGATTATGTGAATTAAATCATTTTTTCAAACGCGATTTGATATTAATAGGAATACATGTATATTATGCTTTGAAATTTGCACCGAATGCTTGAGTTACAAATCATTGTTTAGAAACATCTGATTTTAAAAACTAAATAAAAAATTCCAATTGAGGATCTTCGTCCTTCTGTCACTCAGGCAGGGTGCCACCCCATCTCCTAGCCTTTTCAACATTGTTGAATAGGTGCTAAGTAGAGGGTTGACAAGGTTAGTGTTAATTCTGGGGATAAATTACCTTTCAGAATAGCTCTACCATCTAGCATCTGTAAAGTGATGAAAAATAAAGACGTGTTTTTATCATACAAGTCCTCCCCACCAGTTTTGACACTAACCTTGCCAACCCTCTACTTAGTACCTTTTCAACAATGATGAAAAGGCTAGGAGATAGGTTGTCACCCTTCTGGAGTTATAGAATCAAATTGAATACCTATCTTTGGTATGTAATGTGTTCTTTCAGAAAAGTCTTCAATTTTTTTTCAAGAACTTCAATAAATTCGAAGAAATCACGCCTTGACAAGAATGGAGAAAGTATTTAGGACGAGGCTAATAGTTAGACCCTTTGCCTTTCTTTTTTTTCAACTCGAGTTTTCCTACAAAATTTGGATCTTGATAATGGTGGAGTCAGTGGCATGGAATTCTTTATGTATATAACCAACAATGATGGTGTTATGTTATTAATCTCTTTTGCCATACTTTGAACTATATTTGATTGAAATTATTATTCATCAGCGTTTCGTTTTATCATGTAGGCATAAGCCAACTTTTTTATGTGATAATTGAGTTTTCTATTTCAAAAATATATCCAAGATGGGATTGAGTGTAAAAAGTGGATTTTGAAGACAATAAAGATTGTCTAAATCTTTTTGAGAAGGTGTGTAGCTTATTGATGCTACAATTTTAATGTGAAAATTCATTCCAATTTTTTTAGAAGGTATGTATATATGAATTAATAAACCAATGTATAATACTTATATTTCCTAAAGTTATAAAATTTTCCCATGCATCAGTCATAGTTCAATATCTTTATCTTACCAATTAGATTCTATAGTATGACATATATAGTAAATGGCATCCATACCAACAAGACTCAAAGCACAATGGATCCTTATGGGTTAAATCACACTTTCAAGGGGTGTGCGACTTTTGAATAATTCTTGAAGAAATTATTTCTTTAACTACCTTTGTACAGTCAGTGACATTTGTGATGCACTCTGAAGTTGCATTCCAAACATGCTAAGAGATGCAATATTCAGTAGCTGCCTTCGAGAAGAATTGATGACTAGAAGGTGGTACAACAGTTACTTCAAATTTGATGAGTCACTCAAGCTTAGAATTATGTAGTGTATATTACACAAAATTGAAAATGATGTGATGTGAATCTTACTCGTACTCCTTCAAATTCATCTGGACATACTCTGGAAATCAATCTAGGTGATTAATTGGTGGATGCACCTACTTTTGATCATCCTATATTGACCATTATTAATCCAATTTAAAGACTTATTTTTTATGTTTACCTTATTTTGGTTCTAAGTGTTGAGTTGTTTCTTTACTTAATATTGTCTGTGTTCTTTCTTCCTAAGATGCAATACCTCAATATTCTAGGCATGCATAAGCTTCATCCGACGTTGATATTTTTGAAGTTTATAATGACACTCCTTTAAATGGTAGTCACTGAGCATGATTCTGAAGGAGAATAAGATAGTTTTAGATCTATCTTTCCAGTATCTATTGCAAGAAAACTTGTGCTAGTCCCAGAGTTTGAGGGTAGCTCAAATGAAATGGATGATATATCAAAAAAATTCTTTCATCGAAATGGTAGTCACTGAATTTTTTCTTTCATCAAAATTCTCTCTTTTATCTTGTTGTTTTGTTTTTGCACCAGATGGGAAATATTTTACCTTCATATCATGCAGGAAGTTTTGCTGCTTACCAAATGTCCAGGTAAACAAAGTATTTTCGGTGTGAGTAGCTTTTATCAATTTTCCAAAAAAACTAGAGGAGACTTAAAAACACGTTGTTAGGTAGTGAAAACCCAAACCAACCACCAAATGGTCCCGTAGGAAGCATTAACACCTCACATGGGATCAATGTAACTTGTAGGAACTAACCACATAGTCATGGGGCTCTCGATTTGAGAATTTGATGATAGTTTCAAAATATATAGATTAGGCTTAAAAATACACAGTTAGAGGGTGAAACCCCAAACTAACCCCCAAATGGACTCGTAAGAGGTATTAACACCTCGTACGAGACCAATGTAACTCGCACGAATTGACCGCGGAGTCACGGGGATCTCGATTTGAGAATATGATGATAGTTTGATAATATATAGATATTATGCTTAAAACATGCTGCTAAAGTGTGAAAACCCAAACCATTCTCCAAACGGACCCAAAAAGGCATGAATACCTTGCACAGGACCAATGTAACTCGTAGGAACTGACCGCGTAGTCACGGAATTCCCAGCTTAAAAACATGCTATTAGAGGATGAAAATCCAAAATAGCCCCTAAACGACCCCGTGAGAAGCATAAACACCTCGCACGGGACCAATGTAACTCGTAGGAACTGATGGCGTGGTCACGGGACTCCCGGTTTGAGAATATGATGATAATTTGAAAATATCTAGACTTAACCTTAAAAACATGCTCATTGGTTGAAAATCCAAATAAGTCCCCAAATGTCCTCGCAGGTGGCACGAACACCTCGCACGGGACCAATGTAACTCGTAGGAACTGACCGCGTAGTCACAGGACTCCAGGTTTTAGAATATGACGATAATTTGAAAATATCTAGAGTAAGATTAAAAACATGTCGTTAGAGAGTGAAAACCCAAGCCAACTCTCAAACGATGCCGTAAGAGTTCGCACGGGACCAATGTAACTCATAGGAACGAGCAGCATAGTCACGGGACTTTCGATTTGAGAATATGATGAGAATTTGAAAATATCAAGACTTTAGCTTAAAAACATGCCGTCAAAGGGTGAAAACCCCAAATAACCCCTAAATGGCCCTGTAGGAGGCACTAACACCTCGCACAGAACCATTGTAACTCATAGGAATTGACCGTGTAGTCACGAGACTCTCGATTTGAGAATATTATGATAATTTGAAAATATATAGATTAGGCTTAAAAACATGTCGTCAAAGGGTGAAAGCCTAAAACAACTCCCAAACGACCCCGTAGAAGGCACTAACCCCTCGCACGGGACCAATGTAACTCGTAGGAATTGATCGTATAGTCATGGGACTCTCGATTTAAAAATATGATGATAGTTTAAAAATATTTAGATTAGGCTTAAAAAAACACTGTTAGAGGGTGAAACCCCAAAGCAGGCCCCAAATGGACCCGAAATAGGCATTAACACCTCACACGAGACCAATGTAACTCGTACAAACTGACTGCGTAGTCCCAGGGCTCTCAATTTGAGAAAATGATGATAATTTGAAAACATATAGATTAGGCTTAAAAATATGTCGTTAAATGGTGAAAACCCAAATGGCCCCGTAAGAGGCATGAATACTGTGCACGGGACCAATGTAACTCGTCATAACTGACCCCATAGTCATGGGATTCTTGGTTTGAGAATAGGACAACAATTTAAAAATATCTAGACTTAGGCTTAAAAACATTCTATTAGAGGGCGAAAAATGCAAAACAACCCCCAAACGACTTTGTGAGAAGAACGAACACCTCGCACTGGACCAGTGTAACTCGTAGGAACTGATCTCTTATTCATGGGACTCCCAGTTTGAGAATATGATGATAATTTTAAAATATATAGAGTTGGGCTTAAAAACATGCCGCTAGAGGGCAAAAAATCAAAATAAACCCCAAACGGCGTCGTGAGAGGCATGAACACCTCACACGGGACCAATATAACTCGTAGGAATTGACCGCGTGATCACGAGACTCCTTGGTTGAGAATATGATGATAATTTGAAAATATCTAAACCTGGGCTTAAAAACTTAGCGTCAGAGGGAAAAAACCCAAAACAGGCCCCAAACGGCCCCGTCAGAAGCACCAACACCTCGCACAGGACCAATGTAACTCGTAGGAACTGACCGTGTGGTCATGAACTCCCAGTTTTAGAATATAATGATAATTATAACTCATATATTCATTTTTTTCATTTTGAATACGATTTTTAAAAATTACGTACTGATATCATCTCTTTTTGCGTCTTAGTTTTTTGTAGGATAACATATTATCATTAGCTTTTATCCACGTGGAACACACGAAGAAGTCAATAGCTTACAAAAAGGGGGTTGTTTATTTAATGTCGTTACTATATAAGATTTTATTTTTTAATGTGTTATGGCCGTGCGAGCTTTTGTAATTTTATTGTTAACTTTTTTGGCTGTGCGACTTTTCCAATTTTATTGTTGTATTTTATGGCCTTGCGGGCTTTACATTGCGCATGTTTTATATTAGAAGGTTTTAGAATGTCCTGAAAATGGAGAAAAATCTGCCCAATTTTTTTGGTCTCTAAACTATAAGGCTTGTAATATTTTGAAGTTTCTATGTACATTAGTTTATCAACAACATGCGAGATTCGTAATTTGTGAATTTTCTTGATTTTTTTTGTAAATAATAATATTTTCCTACCAGATTTGGACTTTGATGATTTTCCTGATTTGTTTTTAAATAATTAATTTTTTCTTTAATCCAAAAAGTTGGCACAGTTCAAAACCGTGCCAAAAGAGTATCAAATTTTTGCACGATTTTGAATTTTATCAAAAGTGTACCAAACTGCACTTAATTTGGCATAGTTATAAACTGTGCCAAAAGTGTGTCGGAAATATCAAATTCTGGCACTATTTAGAAGTGTGCCAGAAGTATTCTTGTTTGGTCAAATCTGGGACACTTTTAAACCGTGCCAAAAAAAAGGCCATTTTGGAACACCTGATTCTGGCATAGTTCAAAATCGTGCCAGATTTGATCTGGCATAGTTTTAAACTGTACCAAATTGCTGCTTTTGGTCTAATGTTTGTTATGTTGACCAAATGATCAATGGTTGGGACTAAAGATTTTCGGCATTTGGAACATTTGGATATTATTTTCTTGTCCATCCAATCGTATATCAACTTTCTCTCGCCATTGATGATGGTTATGTGAGAGGGAGATGACGATGTTTTTAAGGGTGTCGACTTGACCCGCAAAACGATCAATGCGTGCATTGGATGTGGGGACTTTTTCTTCCACAAAAGTTATGATGGTAGAGAACCTACGAGATAAGTCCTCTAAAAGTGAGTGTGTCGTATTGAAATATTATTGGGGACTTTCATGGGGAACGCTTCGAGAAATGTCCTGGGGAACTTGTCGGGGAATGTTATAGGGGATTTCTCCAAACTCTTCTTCTTCGGCCTGCCATTCACCATGGTTTTTCATGAGACCCAAGAGGTTTAAGATGTGTCCTGTTAAGTGGAGTTCTATAGTTACAGGTGCGGAGTCGTGTGTGTGGGAGAGTGATATATTTTTAGCTTTAAAAAGCTTTGTCAGAACCATCCCAAAATTAAGACATGAACAATCCTTTCATAAAATGCACCATGCGATGCATGATGAACGCATGAAGGTTGATATATATATTTCTTTGAATGCTCCAATTAAGAAAGATGTCAAGGAAGGAAATGACGCTACATCTACCTCCTCATGGAGTTATACAATAGGTTATTATGGAAGTCTTTTGTTTATATATGTCGTTTTTATAAGGATTTTTCAATCAAAATTTTCTTGAACCTACAAAATACACTAAATACATGTATAAAGTAAGAGTATCAATCCAACTTCTTAATGAGGCGATGCACAAAATGAAGACAATTATGATTTTGAAAACAATTTTTCATTGGATATTTATGCTAATTAATGAGATGAAATTTAGAATACACTAATAAATAAATAAAATGATAGAGTAAGATAGAATTGAGGTGAATAAATGTGAGGCAAATCAATAGACGAGACTTTACCATGTATATTAGTTATTTTAATTAATTTGTTTAATTATCTAAAATGGACCACAATTAGATTCCAAATCACAAGTTAACTTTCGTCACAAGTGTAATTTCAATATTATCCTTTTAGGTAATTAATGTTAAAACTTTCACAAAACCTCTTAATAAATCACCCTCTAGGAAAAACCGATTAAAGTTTGTTTAAACCATAGGAAAATTAGTTTTTGAGTTTTAAATTCAAAACATAATGTCACACTAAAGCAAAACCTATCTCTAGTTCGATTATATAATGAAAATTATATCTTAAATTTATTTTTCTCTCAAAAATTATATACCCTCTCTCGAAGCATAAGTTAAAAAGATGAAAGTTTAATACTAATTTTCAACGAAACATAATAAATAAATGAAGTAAATAATAAAAATAATAAAAATATGGATTTCAGCATTTAGCCTATATATTTTTATTAATTAGTTTATTTATTTCAAATAACCCAAGACATACTTAAATACAAAAATCAACTCTCATTGCAAATGTGAAATTAAACATAGTCTTTTTAGAAGATTAATATTGAAATTTCACAAACTCTATAAAAATTAGATTTAAATATTTTCTAATAAATCACCCGCTAGGGAAAATTCACTAGAAGAATTTTAACCATTAAAAATTAAACTTTAAAGTTGAGAAATTCAAACGACAATATAATTTAAAATTATCTATCTCTAGTTTAACTAATAAATATATATTGTAATATGAATTTACTATTTTCTCATGAAAATAATTAACCCTATTTCGAGGCATAAATATAAATTGTAAAATATCAATATAAATATCTGAAGGGGCATAATAAATAAATAAATAAATAAATAGTAAATAAAAATAATTAACCTAAGGGTTTCATCTCACCCCTTGAATGGGAGTATTTAGCCTCTCACTCGGGTGTTCTTACATACAAAATGTAAGAACAATATATTTAAAAGGTAAAATCAGAATATAAAAGATGAGGAAAATTAATAAGATTCCTTGAACAAAATAACTCCTAACTTCAATATAATTACAAATAAAAAATGAGTGTACACTAAAGAAAATGAGAGTAACATACACTGCTCTCACACTCTATTCTAAAAATTTTCACTAAAACTCAATATTTATCTCTCAGAAAATGTCTCTGTCACACTCAACTCACTAAAAAAAATATAAAAGAACCCAAGTTTGAACATGAATAACACCCAACAAATATGATTTTAACAATATGAAATACACTCAAAACTCTAAAGCACAAACTCGAGTTTTGTATCTCACAAGAGTATTCTGTCCCACACTCAACTCACTAAAAAAATTGTAAAAGTAGAAAATAAACATTTACACACTAAACTACTCCTAAAATTACATAAAAAAAATGTGAAATTGTCTTGTGAAAAGACTATCCAAACCCCCTCATCTCCTATGAATATGTTCTTTTTATTTCGTTTTATGTCTTCCTTATATTTTCTAGGCAGCCTGGTCTTCCACTAGATATCACATCTTTCTTTGTATATTATGTTCTCCTTTTTGAGATGGAAGCATGGGGTACAACTAGGTGTAGGATATATATATATATATATATGTGTGTTGGTGGTTGTGCAGCTTGGGGGACACCATTGCTTGGTTTACGAGTGGGATGGGGAGTAGGTAATTAGATTTCAGGTAGAGAGGTGTTGTGAAGCTGGTGGGTCTCGAGTATGGAGTTTGGTGGGCGAGTTGGATAGGCTTGGGTCTTGGATGGTGGGTTGACTCGTGTTTGGGTTAGTATGGGTTTGGTTTAAGACTGGAGTCGGTCGGGGTAGATAGGCATCGTGCTGGCTCGGATCTTGGAGGTTGTATCTGGGTTGGTGGGTATAAGGTGGTGGGTTGAGAGAGAGAGAGTGTGGTGTTGGGTGGTTTTGTTTGGGGTAGGTTCCGATTTTTGAAAGGCTTGGTTTGAGGTGGTTTAGATTAGTGTGTGTGCATGTTATATATATATATATATATATATATATATATATATATATATAGAGAGAGAGAGAGAGCAAGGCTCTTATACATCATGTTGCTTATATCACCCATACATCACACTTAGTTTTAGGCCCTAATTTTTTTTATTTTACCCAGGGAGTTAACCTTTCAATCAACACATGTTCAAAAAATTAGGTCAAATTAAAATTTGTAGCTATTGTTTAAAAATTCAACAAAAATCTGCTCAAAATATAAGGGTCTCTGGTAGTAGAATTTTGTAATTTTTTTAAAAATAGCTAGAAAATGTATTTTTATACTATTTTTTGAAAATGTGTTGATTAAAAGGTTAATTTCAATAAAATAAAATAAAAATTTGGAAAAAAGATTTCTTAGGTCCTAGAACTAGGTGTGATGTATGGTGTAATATATAGAGTGTGATGTAGGACAACCTTTTGATGGATCAATTTATTTAATTCAATGCCCCAAACACACGAATCTAATTTTTACCCAATTTTAATCTTTAATTAAATATAGTGCTAATACGATAAAAGTCCAAATAACAAATAAAGTAACTATGCATGTAATCACAAAATATGAGAAAAAATTCCTTTTTAGGTAAAAACCTATAGTCAACACTTTAGAACGTTTTACAAGACAACCGACTTACAAATTACTTAAAATAACTAAGTATGACTCATAATTTTCACAAAAATTCTACAGAAAATAGCTCGGTCCAGAGTCATCCACAAGCGGCGATCCACCCTCGGTATCCACCGATCGGCCTTTTTTCTTCCTTTAGCAATGATCTCTCGGGTCACAAGTTCAGTCGTAGAGAATCCTCTCCATAAGGTATATGTAGATATAGAAACTTTCAAGGATTGAAAGTGGATTTACAAAATATTTGGGGTTGTAAAGTTTGTGAATAAAAAATGTTTTAATAACACAAAATATGAAAAACTTAGCTTTTGATTTTCTGTTCACATATTTTCAAAAGTCCCATAGAGAAGGGTTCAAAACAAGTATTTATTGACCTGAGACAAATTTCGAGGTGATGGACCATTCAAACGAAAATTAATGTCATTCGAACGAGAATGTCATTTCGTTCGAACCCGAAAGCCATGTCGTTTAAACGACAAAGGAAGTTCGTTCGATGTCTACATCTAATGAGCTTCTACGAAAGTTTATTTTAAAATAGTACACCCTCGTTTGATGTTCGTTCAAAGTAAAGATCTAACGACAATATTGAGGCGAAGCATAGATTCCAAGTCTCTAAGAGGATGGCACATACCTGCGTCTCTTAGGACCGTCTGAACTATCCATTCGATAGCCTGTACCAAGGATATCTACCTCCTAGGGTACGAGTCAATATCCCCCATAAGGAAACACAGGATAAGATCGTCCCAGCGCGGTAACCTCGGGATAGCAAGTAGCGTGGGTACGATTTTCACACATAGATAGTATATGCATACACAATCATATAACTATACTAATATTACCATATCAATATTAGGTATATCTCAAATCCCATAGTTACGACAATTATCCTTATTTTCACATTATTAGTATCGCGTATAAGGGTTCGTCGCTAACCTTGATTCGAAGGATTCTTTCAACTTATTACGTAACTCTCATGGACTCTATCCTCCCAAGTATACAATTTAGTAGGTGTCCTTTTTATGTTCCAACGTAACTCTCTTATGCATCTCTCCCTTTAATACATAAATTCATCGACCCTTAAGTAATTATCCCAAAATACAATCCTCGTCTCATATTAAAAGTCCCAAAATTATTCATATGTCCTACTGATCTTCCCTATCTCCCAAAACACTTTATTAAGGATGTCCAAGAATTATTTCACATTAAATTGAATTTAACTAATTTAAAAAGGGAAATAGGAGTCTGCCAGAGGGGTCAATCGATCGAGGTTTGGGGCTCGATCGAGCGAACCTTCGATCGATCGAAGCTCTGGGCTCGATCGATCGATCAAGCAGGTATTGTGATTTCTGCAGTTTTGCAGTTACGGGTTCTAACACATATCTTCATCCAAATTCAAGTTTTACATTCCCAAACGTCCAAAGATTCATACTACTAACATTATATCATCATACTAGGTATTTCCAACGTAAAGCATGTGGATTCCCATCATTAAACATGGATTAATAGACCAAAAATTCATATAATTATCAAGAACCCAAGAAATCTCTTAAACATGGTTCTAACAATTATTTTCCAGATATTTCTTCTTATAAACATCATAATTTCGTGGGTAATTCCTCTACATGGTAAGGGTTTCCAGGATTATCATTTAAACCATAACTACATGCGATTCCTATCTCAAATCTTTGGTTTTCTTCCATAAAAACTCATTCTAATTACCCCTACACTAATATGAAAGATGCACCAACGAAATAAGAAAGATAAACACTTGCCTGGGATTTTCAGAAGTCTGGTTTGGTGCCGAAATTGGTGTGGTTGCGTTCCCCGTCTCGCGATCTACGCGTTGGTGGTGACGACGGTGCAATCGGAGGTGTTCTTGGCCTAGAACTCCTTGGAGAGCTTCTTCTCTTCCTCTCCAATGGCCGTCATTAGTATTTCATTATGTTAACCCTAAAATATGACACTTTCCATCTGATATAACCCTAGAAAATTCGTAGGTTTAATTACCCATAATTGCGAAATGTCCAAAACGCCCTCTCGGGGTACTAATTAGGCCTAAAAACGCCCCGAGACCCAAACTAAACCCCCGGGTACACTTTTCTGACTATCTCGACCCTTACGGACACGTTGGCGCACTCAAAACGACCATATGAACAACTTATAAAATATTCACTTTTATTAATCCACATTTAGTCTCGACAC
Organism: Sambucus nigra; assembly: GCA_949130495.1. Lineage (NCBI taxonomy): Eukaryota > Viridiplantae > Streptophyta > Magnoliopsida > Dipsacales > Adoxaceae > Sambucus > Sambucus nigra. The sequence continues at coordinate 526,053,600 of OX422214.1, forward strand.
GACACAGGGGCGTCCCGACTTAAATTTCCATAATTGCCATTTTATTCACACGTGACAATATTATAAAAATAAATCTCATATTACTATACTCATCCAGTAATATTTAACAAATAATATATTCCCAATAATTACTAACTCTTGTCACGCTAGTAAATATTTAAAACAACATTTCGGATTAAAATTAAATTAATTTATCTCAATTAAATTTAATAAATCCCATAATTTAAAAGCTATGAAAATACGGGGTATTACACAAATATGCCAAAATATAAATACAAGCCTAAGCTATGAGCAACTTCAGAACATTTTCTCCTATAAATCCCCTCTTTGGCTATTCCGGTACAAAATTATACAAACCTAAATCGAAACCCAAATTACATTAAAACTCCTCTATGACAAAAAAATCTTAGTACCCTCCCAAACCCTAGAAATAGAATGTTATAGTGAAACTATGTCTTCAATCTCATCGTGTTCTTCCCTTAGGCAACTTTGTCTTCATCCAGTGTAATATGTTCTTCATCTTTCTACATACACACATGAAGCAAACAAAATACAGTGATGCATAGAGTTTGAAATAGAAAATAAAAACTAGTAATGCGTTCTCCCCCATAAATCAAACTCCTCAAATCTCCCCCTTAAATTGTTCTCCCCCTTTTTGTCCGAAATAGACAAAGGAGTGGAAACTAAACATGAAGTAAAAGAATCACATATAAGAAGTAATATATCATCGCAAAAAGATAGAAATGACGCACATGTAATGATAATCTCAAAGGCAACCAAATATTTTTGATTTTTTTAAAAGTTTTCTCAAGTATAAGATTTTATAAATACAGCACACCATGAATAAACACAAAAATAACCGAATCATGAAAGCGTAATGTAAGGATGTGAACATATTACATAGGTTAAATAACATAGACAATCATAACACATGTGCACGAAGGATTGAGACACCACTAACGAAAGATCTCAAAGTCTACCTTAGGTGTAAAGGTTGTGAACTCATCTGAAATTGACCTAACCTAATCAACAAATCAAGAACATAAGTGATTCTCACACCAAAGATGCCAAAACTATTTAATTTTTTTCGAGAGTCATATGGTATGTGCAAACCCATTGATCTTTAACTAAACTCCCTCAAAATCTCACATAACTAAGTATACTCTCAATTATTTGTGAAAGAATTAAAGCTCATATCTAGTGATGCGTCAATGATTTAAAAAAATGTTTGGCACTTCTATTTTTATGTTCCTCTAATCTTTTTAGGCACTTTTCTTGCAAATGGTGACTTTAACGCAAAGACATTTTATCTTTCGTAACCCCTTTCCATTGCTTAACATATAACAAATTTTGCCTGAAGAAATGATGTAAATATAGGCAATGGTTCTTATAATCACAATTTTTTATCTCCTTTTTACATTTGGTTCATTTTAAAGCAAAATTGAGATGAAGACACTATGATAGATAAGTGAAAGGTAAGTGCAATATTCAAATAAGCTCATACATGTGTGCATTAATGGTGACTAGGAGTCAAACATGTAGCAAGTAATCATCAAATCTCAATGTAATGACTCCACACATTATTAAGAACATAAATGAAATGATGTCATGTCTCGAAACACTAGGAAAAAGTCACGTGGTAAAAATGGAATGAATGGGTGATTCGAACATCTTAAATGTTCATCCATATATAGTAACAAAAAAACAAAACTCTTTTTGCCTTTTTAAAAAATTTTATCAAAAATAAAATCTTTTTGCCTTTTTTCATCTTTTGATAAAAGTCGAAAATCTTTTTATGTTCTTAAAAAAATATCAAAATGAAAAGGATAAATACAATGATAATACAATGTAGTGATAGCGATGTAAGATATGAACATGATAAGCACCCTATTCTAGAAACAAGTCTCAACCTCAATCATTAGGCCCGAAGGATTTTCCAAAGGAGATGACATCCTATGAAATTCCTCTATCAAACATTTTGAAGTTTTGACTAAATACTTTACCTGATCTAAAAAACTCTCAAAATCTCTAAGGTAATGTACAAGAGCATACGGAGTAACATGTGTGGGAGTTCGTGCGAGAATATGTGTAGGAACTCGTATTATAGCATACATGTAATACCCCGTATTTTTATGGCCTTTAAATTTGAGTAATTATTAAATTTAAATTGAGATATTAATTTAGTATTAATCCGAAAATTTGTTTTAAATATTTACTAGCGCGACAAGAGTTAGTAATTATTGAAAATTGGTTGATTTGTTAAATATTACTTATTGAGTAAAGTAATATGTAGAATTGATTTTATTAAAATTGTCACGAGTGAATAAAATGGCAATTATGGAAATTAGGTCGGGACGCGCTTGTGCCGTGTCAGGACTAAATTGTTATTATTAAAAGTGAATAAATTATAAGTCGCTCGTATAATCATTTCGAGTGCGTCAAAGTGTCCGGAAGGGTCGATATAGTCAGAAAAGGGTACCCGGGGGTTTAGTTTGGGTCTTGGGGCATTTTTAGGCCTAATTGACATCCCGAGAGGGTATATTAGACATTTTGTATTTTTGGTTAATTAAACCCACGAATTTCCAATAGTTATATCAACCATTAGGAGTTGCCTTTTAGGGTTAACAAACACAGAACCTTAGAACGAACATTAGAGAAGAAGATAGGAAGTTTTCCAAGTAATCCAAGGCCAAGAACTCATCCGTTTGCATCGCCACCACCACCAAAGCGTAGATCGCATGACAAGGAACACAACCATACCTCTTTCGTCCATAAATTAGAAACTCAAATTCCAGGCAATTATCTATCTCGATTTATTTTTAGTTAATATATCAATCATGTTAGTCTAGGGTTGTTTAGAACTTATTTTATGAAAGAAAGTATAGATTTGAGACTTAAAATCACATGTTGTAAAAGAAGTAATCATATTCTGGACATCTAAATCGCATGTAGAGGATAAACCACGAATTTGTATGGATTTAGAAGTAGGAAATGTGGAAAAGAATTGGAAGAATTGACAAAAAAAGAAAAAAATTAGGGTTCTTGAAGTTTAGGTAATTTTTACCCATTAAATTGTTATAATTGATGAATTGGGACATATTTTACGTAGAAAATCATGTGTTTAGGTATATAGTACTTATAGTAAAGTTGGTTGGGAGTTTGGGAATGATATATGGAGATTTGGTTGAGGTTGGAGAGGCAAACCCGTAATTGGGTTAATGCAGTTTTCGTCATAACTGCTTGATCGATCGATCGACCCAAGAACATCGATCAATCGATGATCGATCAATCGACCCCATTTCCTCGATCGATCGAACCCTCCTGGAAAACTGCATATTCCCCTTATGTTGGCTTAATCCGATTTAAAATGCGTAGTAACCCTTGATTATCATTGTTATAGCATAATGGGATAAAAATAGGACGAGTAGGGTCTAGGTAAACTCCGTTGAGTGAGAACTTAATGTAAGATGAAATTAAGGGTTAACGGGGAGTTATTCATACATATGAAGTCATGCGTACGTTTAATAAAATGTCGAGACTTATAAGGAATTCAGACTAGAAGGTAAGTGAGAGTGCCTACTGAAATTATACTTCGGGAGATAGAATACATCGAGAGACGAGAAGTAGGTATGGAGTAACTTATATATATGAGAATAAAAGTGACAAATCCGTTATGCGAGATAATCAAGTAAAAATATGCTAAGAGCGAATAATTATAATTATGGGTTGTGGGCGCACCTAATTTAGAAATGTGAATATTTATATATATGACAGTGATTGTTCATATTATATATCTGTGTAAAAATCATACCCGGGCTACTTGCTATCATGGGGGTTTCCGCGCCGGGACGGTCTTATCTCGATTGGACCTTTATGGGGGATATTGACTCGTACCCTAGAAGATAGTATCCTCGATACACATTGTCCTAAAATGATAATCAGATGTTCTAAGAGACGTGAGGATATATGCTGAGCTCTTAGGACCTGGAACTATGCTTCGCCTCAATTTGGTTGTATATTGTGTTAATACAGTTCGAGAGTGATTCCGAACTAGTATTTCCCTTAGTGTGTGTGATACGCGGACTTGATAGCAGAGTATGCCAGCACCATAGGTTTTATGTGGGGTGCCGTTAGTATATATATATTATATGCATGAATATATATACGTATATCTATATGGGAACTTCCTGCTATGCGTATAAGTAGATAAGTAATGAATAATTGCTTCAATTTTATTATAAGTGTTCAGGAACTTTATAAGGGAAATGAGTTGTTCTAAATAACGTATAAATCTTGAAGAGAATGATTTCCTAAAGTAAATATCATAACCTCGCTTTTCACCTGATAAAACCTTATGGAGATTAAGTTAGAGAAAATTATGAGATTTATTAGTACGGTAGGCGTGCACACTAGAATGAGAGGTGAGAATTCTCAAGAGAGTGTCGCTTACTAACATGGTTGTTACATTAGTCAATAAGCATTTTAAATACTTGCTAAACTAATTTTGAATTGTTTTACACTCAGGCTCTGACCCGTTTCCTGTTATTTCTTCTCTCTTGTATATATATGTATATAATACAGGTGCCTAGCCACAGGGGCGTCATGCTTAGGTTCTTTGGACCGGACGCGTTGCAGCTTATGTGGAAGTTGCAGGCCATTTCTTAGACAACCTCGTTGTTGATTCTACTCCTACGATTAGTTCTTATTAGTTAGGTCATGTGTCGCCCGTTTCTCTATTCATTTTGGATTTTTGTCAGATATTTACGTTCCTTTACATTTCCATTAGTTGGTACTCTTTGGGATTTAATTAATGTCAGGACGGTTTTAATTATAGTTTAAACTGGTTTGGTTTATGTGGATGAATCTAATTCTTGTGTGTTATTATCCATCTTTAGTATGTCAGAGTTCTTAAATTGTTGGTTTTTTAAAAAGGTTTTCATATTTGGATTTAATAAAATGGAAATAAGGTTTTAAAATTGTTTTGACACTTAGCTTAATTATTTAGGGTGTTTAAATTGGAAATTTTATTTTGCGACAGTGATGCTAAGAATTAACCAACCGTTCACATTGATTTTAATTTCATAAAGGACTGGTCACCCGGTATTTAATTAGGCGGGGTGTCACAATACCGGGGAACACACATATGAGAAACTCTCCCTAGTTTGAAACAAAATTCTCTAAGGTGACCTATTTGTTTGCAATGGGAACAAACATAAATGGGCTTGGGTCCACCTTTATCAAAATGTCTAGGCCGAACTTTCCTAGGTGGGTTAGGTAGCCTTAGTGGGTTAGGACGAGGGGCATAATGATCCATCACAAACTTGAATCCGGATCTGGTGCGGCATGGGAACTGTATTCGCCGTCGTAACCTATTCCTTGCCTCTCGACATTACCTAACACGGGATTGAGGAGCATATTTTCAAACTTCTTAGATGTTTCATCTTAAGTTACCTTGACCTCTCGGTCATATTCAATACCACTCTCGAGTTGGGGTACACGGGCTTAAAGTTTCTCACAAGTCTCTCATGAAGATTGAAGATCTTTTGTAAGACTAGCCATGGTATTTATCAAATTGGTATTTTTTATACTTAAAAACGATAAATTGCTCACACAAAGAAACTTTCACCTTCTCAAGTTGACTCACCGACATGACACACTCTCTAAAAAGTTTCACCTATTTCTCCAAATCTAACACCGTAAGAGATACATCTTTATTAAGCTTTTTCATTTTCAAGCTCTTGTTGTAAAGATCACTAAACGCCTTTTGGATATCACCATCTCCCTCACTCAGATTTCCATCCTCACCCTCATTAGAATGACTTGAAACATCATTGAGGCTATTAAGTTTATATATGTCCTCATCGGTGTGGGACAAACTAGAACTGCCCACGTGACTAGCAATGAACACAACGCACGATTCATGTGGTAATTCTCCCCCTTAATCAACTGACTCAGCGTCTAAGAGTGGCTTTATTAGCAACTTTGTTTCCCTTTCTCTTAAGCCTAGTGGGACACTCATCTGCCTTGTGTCCTTTACCTTCACACTCACAACGCCTTATTTATTCCTCTGTATTTCCCCCTTTCGTGCCTTCATTCCTATTTTTATTTTTCTCAAAAATCATATTTTGGAAGAATTTTCTTTTGAAAATTTGAGAATTTTTTTGACTTTTTTTTTGCAAAAAGGGCTAAGTCATCTGGTTAAAAATCAAATTCATATTCGGACTCACAACCTTTTTCTTTCTTCTTTTTCTTAGTTTGAGTTTTCAAAGCAATCCCTACTTCCTTAGGCTTAACAATTTTAGAAAATATATATATCTCATACATTTAAAGATCTCTTACAAGTTCTTCCAACCTAAGAGTATCTAGGATTACTAAAGAATTTAGTAGGGTGACCTTAGGAATAAAGTGGGAAGGGAGTGACCACAAAATTTTCTTAACGACTCTCGTCTGAGGAATCTTCTCACCCAAATTAAAACTAGAATTAACTATGTTCGATAAACATGTATAAAATTCATCAAAAAACCCGGACTCCAGCTCGTTATGGTCTCAAATTGGGTGGTCAAATTTTGTATCTTGGATGCTTTTACTGCGTTGGTTCCCTCATGAGTGAGATGGAGGGTATCCCAAGCTTCTTTACTGCGTCTATCATTTCATTCCTAGTGTAGGAGTTTCTTCCAGGATTTCCGTTTAGGCATATTGGCCCCATTTGAGACTATTCATTTAGTATTGCAGTTTCAAACTTCAGATATTCATATTAGTTGGATTCATTATTGTGGTTTGGGATTTTACCAATAGTTTAGTCGGAAAGACTTTATTTATTTACTTATTTGAGATGGTTTGGACTCTAGTATTATGTGAATGTTGTAATTTAGTTTCCGCATATTATTAATTGTCTGTTTAATGAAAGATAAAATTTGGCACTGGCTTAATTAACTAATAGGTGATTAGTAATTAATTTAGTTTCAACAGTGATGCTAAGAATGGACCATTTTGTAAATTATGTTTTAATTTAATAAAAGTCTGATCAGCCGGTATTTAATTAGGAGGGGTCTCCCACAAAATAGACGAGAGAAAAGCATACCTAAATGAAACCAAAACATGTTCATATATTCGATAAATCAATTTGTCTGATGACGTTGATGGTCACCCAAGGAAAGTAAACAAAGACAGGTTGGTGATAGGCTTCTCCAAGAACAATTTATCTGGGGTACTATATCCACATGATGACCCTCTCGTAATCACTATGAGGGTACATGAAGCAATAGTTACGAGAATTTTGGTGGACAGCGGTAGCTCAGTCAACGTCATATTTTACTACTGCCTCCAAGGACTGGGCCTACGTGATATCAAGTTGGATCCATATCACAAACCCCTTATAGGTTTCTTAGAAAAAAAAGCGTATCCTTTGAAAATTGTTAATTTGGAAATATTAATTGGCACTTGTCTAATCATCCGAACTAAGAGGATTTTCTTCTTCACCTAGATAAGAACGTCTGATCATCTTATAACATGATCTTCGACATAGTCAGTTTGAAAAAGTTTGAAGCAATTCCAGTTACTGTCCACCAATACCTGAAATTACCCATGCACTATGGGTCGACGTTGTTACTGAAAATCAAGATGAAGCCAGGGAATGCTATTACACCTCAGCTGACCAAGAAGAAGTAAAGAAATTCACTACCACTTAGCCGATTAAGACCCTAGACCCTCGCGAAGAGGCCGATTTGGTTAAAGAACAAGTTGTAGAAGCAACGAAGACCATCATCCTTGACGACGATCGCCCAGAAAGAACAACATAGATTGGCACATCTATGGATCCATTCCTCAAACATGAATTAATAAAGTTTCTTAAACAACGAAAGAATGTGTTCGCTTGGAGCCACGAGGATATGCTAGGGATTTACCCAGGATTCATGTTCCATGAATTGAAAATTGTCAAGGTTGCCAAACCCATCAAACAGAAATGGCGTGTATTTAGCCCGGAGAAGAATACGGCCATCCAGGAAGAGGTGGACACACTGTAGAGAGCAAATTTCATTGAAGATGTTAAATATCTTTAATGGTTGGCTAACACAGTAATGGTAAGGAAGAGGAATAACAAGTGGTGTATATGTATTGATTTCATATATCTCAACAAGACTTGTCCGAAAGATCATTTCCCCTTGCCCAGGATTGATCAACTGGTCGATGCCACCGCTGGACATGAATTACTCAGTTCCATGGATGCTTATTCAGGGTATAACCAGATCAAGATGAAACCTAAGGACAAAGAGAAAACATCATTTATCACCAATCGAGGTACCTACTGACCGTTATAACCTTTAGGCTCAAAAATGCTAAAGGAACATATGAAATTGGTAAAAATATGGAAGTGTATGTGGATAACATGCTCATTAAGAGCAAAAAAATGGTCGATCACATTAAAGACTTGTGTCAGACGTTCGTGTCATGGATGACGGAGGCTACTGAGATCGTAAAAGACATAGCGATACCTTAATTTATGTACGTAGAGACTGTTCAATAGTTAAAGAGACATGGAGGTCTAACAAGTTGCCTCCATTGGATGAGAGAAAAGAGGTGTATATTCGAGCACACGTGGGCAAGGGCAGTAATAGAGTCATTTTCAAATATTCAATTTGAGTCCTTCGGTATGGAAGCATGGAGTCTATGGCATAACTGGATAAAGTATGACATGGTGAAGCTTCATCTCACCCAATCCAAATTAAAAAAGTGATGATGCACTTATACAGAATTCTCAGTTGCTGATACTGTTACATATGGAAGCAAAAGTGGAAATCTAGGAATATAATGTGCCTCTCTTAAAAGCGGATATTAATTTAATTTTGATTCAGTGGTAGGTAGAAGACATAGGTGTATATTGGAATTGGAACGAGATATTTATAGAAGCAAAGGTACAAAAGGTCAACACGGTAATGGATAACCCTATTTTTTATGGTTTTTAACGTCTGGAACCACATAATTCTGGAAGGATATTGCAATAGCATCATTGAGGGTATAAAAGTGGAATCTGAGGATAGTTCTCCTAATGGCACTACATATATTGATTTACATCGGTTTGGAAAAAATGACTCACGTCTTTTCTCTTTCTTTTGTAAAGCACAAAGTAACACAAGCCTATGAGAGACCTAAAGGGAGGTATGGGTTCTTAACACCTTCCCATTCCGTAACTTAGCCCCTGAACCTCTGAACTATTGGTTTTGTAAGCATCAGTTAGTCTTTGATGCCGTTCTCTCGAGGCACCGACATGCTCTTTTGCCTATTTTGTAAAAAATAGGTTAGAGACTCCATCTCTTTACATCACCCCATACAGACTATGACCGAAGTGATCCTCCTTTGAATAAGTGTCGGGGCGCAGGACCTTTATTTATTTCCTCCCCCTTTATCCCCCTCAGAAGTGCCCGGATGAGGTGGAGATAAATCTCAGGATGGCCACGGTGGCGACTCCGCTGGGAAAAGACTAGTCGTAAGAGGGCTAGACTCTATTTGCATGGGTGTTATCATTTTCAGCTTGTGTGCATATGCACCGACCTGTGTGTTCCATTTTTTCTCCTCTATTATTCTTTGTATATATATACCTCATGCTTGTATCACTCCTCACTCACACACTTTTATATATTCTCCATGTACACCTCACACTACTTACACGTAGGATCACTTATATCCACATGTTTCACACGCCACTTAGAATATCCATGCATAGGGGTCACCAGCACACACCTCCACTTACCACACTTATCCATGTTCACTTACACTTATCACATGCCACTTGTAGTTGATCCATGCTTACGCTGACTACCACACACTCACTTGTAGATATTCACACATCACACACTCTCACGAATCCATGCTTAGTGTAATCTTCATGCTAGATTTACTTTTGTGTACATTCTTCCTTATTAATGCTCATCGTGCCAAATAAAATACACTCTCCATAATATAATAATCAAGAATCATGCATTTTTGCACACTGCATCACCAAGAGCACGGTTGTTGACCAAAAATTATCCCATACTAGGGGGTCACTTCGCGATGGGCGCTAGTCCGGCAGATTGCAGTTAGCCTAAGCAATATGACCCTCACCTTCTATTGGCCTATACCTTCAATGTATATCGAACGTTTCCCCCCGCATCGTATCGCTTGATCGAAGTCATGGTGGGAGGTATATAACAGGGAACTCGTTCACGTACATCGAGTATATCGAATTCTCTCTCACACATACTGTCCCCACGAGGTATATAGTGAGGCAATTCACGTACACTCAGGCATATCAAATGGCTTGTCCACACGTACCGATTACCCTCAAAAGCAAGATGTATATCGTGGAAGTTATGCCAAAGGGGGGGAACCTTTCCACTAACCCAACAACTGCATACCTTCATATGGGTGTCAAACCTAGGGCAATCATAATTAGTTCGTCGGTTACTATCCAAAACTCTGTCGAAATGCTGGGTTGGCATCCCGCCTAAAATTTTGCGCAATTTTATTTTTTTCCGAAATGGGACCCTTTTTATGAACCTGGCAACAAGTCAACCCATGTTTTATATATTTTTCAAACCCAATTTTCCCAGGCTCGAGTCCCGTCCGGCATTTATTTTTGCATTTATATGAACCTAATACAAGTGAAGACATAATAATAATAATAATAATAATAATAATAATAATAATAATAATAATAATAATAATAATAATAATAATAATAATAATAATAATAATAATAATAATAATAATAATAATAATAATCATGTTGACACCATTTCCTCGCTTTTCCCTCCTTCTTTATCAAAAATTTCAAAAACATTTTCCCCCTCTTTTGTCAAAATACCAAAAACATTTTTCCTCCTTCTATAAAAAATATACCAAAAATATTTTGTCCTTCCCTTTCCAAATAAAAGTGTCAAAAATATTTTCCTCCTTTTTCAATAATAAAGGTTTTTTCTTCTTTTCCTTTAAAAATAAATTTGAAACAGTTTTCTTCTCGGGAGGATCGCATACTTGACCCTTGGCCTGACTCTCTATTTGCTTCGGTCTTCTATCAAACCACCTCGAGGCTCCATCAGCTTTCCCATTACTTCCTCAGAGTTTGGAATCCACCTTCACCAACTCTCCATGGAGAACATAGACCTAGTACCGAATGTGCAGCCTGATTTGATGATGTTCCTAGTCCAACTTACTGCTAAGATTAACAACCTTCAAATCGAGTTTCATGAGATGCAGCGAAACTGAAATCCAGTTCCTGAAAAGCCTGAGGTCCCATTTCCCCGTGCTATGGGTCCGCCCGCACCTGAACCTATTTGGGTCCCGAAAGAATACTTGCATGCTCCACATGCCACTCTTACTAATGGTCCACCACCGGCTCATCTCCTTATGCCAAATCTTGATCAGCCGGGGGTTAACTTGTCGGTACCTGTTGATCCGAAGGAAGAAGACTTAGACAAGGTCAAGGAGAACCATAAGTTGTTGACCAAGAAGTTTTACCCATTCGAATATCTAGGAATTGAATGTATTACACCCATATGTCTCCCTACCCAAAGAAAGGTTGAAGAAAAAAATTCAAGATGCCCAACATTGAGAACTTCGGGGGTAGTGGGCCCCCAATGTTCACCTTCGAAGCTATCATCGAGCCATGACTCTCTTAGGTGTCTCCGATGAAAAATGGTCCATATGTTCCAGTAAACTCTGAAAGACAAGGCTCTTCGTTAATTCCTATCCCTCGAAGAATCCGAAATTTGCAGTTGGGAGGATGTTTCCCATGAATTCATCTCACAGTACAAATACAATGAGGAGTTGGAGGTTACACGCCTTGATTCCGAACTTCTCAAGCAGAACCCTGGAGAAATTGTCACTAATTTCATAGCAAGGTAGAGGGAAAAAGCAACCAGCGTCATTGTCGGGGAAATGGTGTCGTTGTCGCTTTTTTGACAAGGAGACAAATTGAAGACTTGTAATTCATTTGCAGTATAGTTTTTAATTATTTTTATTCATTAGACTGGTTGTATTAGGATTATTGAGGTTTTGTATTTATTTGGGTGCATTTTGACCCCAATTTAATTATAATAATTATTCATAAAAAAATAAAAAGGCAAAAGGGTAACGGGAAACGGGAAATGGGAAATGGGAAAAAATAGATAGAGCGCCTTTGGAGTGGATTTTTAAGTCTCTCTACTTTGGGTCGGTAGGACTCCTGGGGCCGACTGAGATATGCGATCTCCCCCCAGTTGACTCAAATCGGTCTTCACCCCACGTGTGTAAAAGCTATAGGAGGTACATTGCTTTATCACTCGCGAATCTCCCGCAAGTGAGTCCATTCTTTGTGTGCTTATTTGCTCCAATGTGATTTTTATTATCGCATTGCATTTATTTTGGATGGTTTGATGAATTAATGAACCTAAGACCTATACCCGGTCATTGAAACGAGAAGGGATTTCATCACCCGACTCACTCGCTTATCCATTCTGTGCTACCCTAACTATCACTAAATCCAAAATCAACCAACTAGCTAGCCAAGCAGGAACACAATTTTTACAAAGGCGATTACAAAGATAAATTCCGTGACTTTAATTAAAATTTTGTTACCCTTTCCCTAATTTTGATGATATAAATTGGCTACGTGCTAGTTTGGATTTATACTTGACTTGTGTATGTCTAATTAAATCTTTAAGTAGACAGTTTTAGTGAGTTCGTCCAATTCAAGAGTCCATATTTTTTCTCCCACCTTTTTCCAAAAAAATCACAAAAACATTTTCCTCCTTTCTTTTTCTAAAAATTCAAAAAATCAGAAAAAAAATATTTTTCTTTTTTGTAGCTCTATAAAAATCCAAAAATATTTTCTTTCCCTCATTTTAAAAAAAATCACAAAATTATTTTCTTTCCCTTCAAAAAAATTTAAAAAATTCCAAAAAATATTACTCCTGTTATGGTTGAAGAACGTCCTTTAAGGGACTACATTGGCCAATTCCCATTGTCTCGAAGCATGTTTGAAGTTGAGCCCAAATCCAACCTCCATACTTTACTTCGTAGCTTTAACTCTATTACACAAACTATTAATACTCTTGCGTCGCCCATACATGCATCCCAAATTACATTGTCTTTGTCGATGAGTGTCAACGCGTCCAACGCTTTGTCGTGCACATATTTCTTTCTAGACGATCACTTTCCCCATAAGTGCCCCTACCTTTTGTATCCATCCGACCAAACCATAGCCCAAGTGTATCCATATGACACTATTTCGGAACCACCCTCGGCCTATTGTCATGACATATCCAATACTGATTGGTGTGAGCACCCAAGATATTCGTGGAGGCTTGATCACCCTCCTACGCAATATGAATCACAACCCCGTGTTATGGATCCTCATAATTTTTTACAGTTATCATGGTATCCTAGAGCACCCCATCCCAATCAGTCATCTCACTATGCTCCTCATGATTATCGACCTTTTGCCTCTCACGGATACGCTTCTCTTGTGTATGATACACTTGAACCTATTCCCCACACTTCATATGAGTATTCTCCGCTTCCTAGTGTCAATAGCATGTTGTGTCCACCTCAACCACCTCCGCCACCCGCCAACACTTCAAGACCACAATCCACATCCGCTCTCGAAAGCCTCTTGCAAAATTTTATCCTTGAACAAGAACAATATACTCAATATCAAATTAAATCCCTTCAACGACATGAACAAAGGTTAAATGAATTTGAGGGTGCGAGAAAGTTGGATTTCACCCCAAGTCAACCCATTGTTAAACCCATATGGAGTGATGATGAGTCATCTAGTGACATGCATTTTGAGTGTGACCATATCACCCCGAGAATCTCAAAGTTGAGACCACCTCGTGGTTTGGGCCTCAAGTTCACAATGGTGTTGACTTATCCAAAGATTATGAGACTGATCAAACCCCACCTTGTCCTAAACAACCCATCATTAAGGTTCATATTTCCCCTCCCAACTAATCCAAAAATATGACCGAGTCTACACCATTTGATCCCACCGTGTGTGTTCCCGAGGCACCAAAGCCCCGAGATTACATCCGAGATGGTTCCTACCTCTCTGGATATGGATCATGCCCAAACATGCTTAGCTCACTTTGGGTCATATATTAATGTTGATTCATATATCTCGAATCTTAATGCCTCGTTAGATTTTCCCACCACCTCGGATGTTGACTTACGGGTGGATAAGTTGATCACTCAATCGTTTACTTCCACACTTCCTCCTGCGAGTTCCTTTGAGGATCACTTTGTGCCTTATGGAGGAGTGTGTGTCCCCTACTCTCGAGTTGGATCATCTTTTCGCACCCATTGTCCCACTCGACCCACCCTTTGTCCCACCTGACTAGGGTTGTGTTTCGGCAGGATCGGATCGAAAAATGTCTCCTCGAAAAAAATTCGATTTTTTCAGAAGTAAAATAATTATTCCGATTTCCAATTCGTTTTTTTCGAAAAATTAAAAAAAAATCCTAATTTGGAAAAATCAAAAAATTTGAAAAAAAAAATCAAAAATTCACAAAATATATTAAAAATCCAGAAATTTGGAAAAATTCCAAAATTTCAAAAAAAATAAATTATGGATTTACAATTACTCAAAATTCTCATTTTAAAGAAACAAAGAAAATGGCTTACCCAACATGTAATTACATGAGGATTTGATCCATTTTTTCATTTGTGTAGAAGTTATGAGAATACTCTCCTTTTATAAAGCACATTTTGCAGCCCTCTCCCAACTAGGGGTGGGCACGGTCCGGTCCGGACCAATTTTTGCCTATTTTTTGGACCGGACCGAATATTCGATCCTAAATTTTTTTGGACCGAGATCGGGCCGATTAATTCAGTCCTGGCTTTTTTCGATCCGGGTTAAATTCGGTCCTAGCCCCATTATATATATATATATATATATATATATGTATATATATTTTATGAATGTTTTTATTTATTGTTTTCACAAATATATATACAAAATTTAAAAAAATAATAATGCTTGAAACCCCAAGTGATATTTACATGGGTTTTCTTAACCCAAATAAAAAAAATGTCTATACATATATAAAATGTTCTAAATTAAATTCATAAGTTATATACATTAATTCAAAAACTCTATAAAAGAAAATTAATAATATTATTTTTATTATATATACGGGAATCGGTTCGGTCCGGTCCAAACCAGTCTTTTAATATAGTGAACCGCGGACCGGACCGATTTAATCTGTTTCTAGTTTGTGTGGACCGATTTTCGAACTGGTTTCAAAATAGCCTTAATTTCGATTCGGTTCGGTTCGGTCTATTCGGGTCGATCTATTTTTTGTCCACCTCTACTCCCAACTGATGCGGGATATGGTAAACTTTCAAAAACTAGGGAAAAAATCGAAAAAATTTGGAAAAATAGGATCGAAATAGTTTCGTAAACATCGAAAAATCAGAAATTCATAATTATTTCGGATTTCTGATCCGATTTTTTTTCAGAAAAATCGAAAGTTCGAAAAAAAAAACACAACCCTACACCCGACCCATCCATTGTCCCTTCCACCCCACCACCTGATGTTGACCTTGCTATTGTACCTTGCATTTTACCATCCATGTATTTAGGTCCTCACCTGAACCCACCCTCATAGTGCTCCACGATCCCATTCGTGAGTTCTTTATCCCCTCACCATCCATGTGAGTGTTTGTGGTGCTACTCTCCACTTAAGGTGACACATAGCTTATTTCTCCATGCCAGCCACTCTCCCATCGTGGTGATTTTTATTCTCGTCAAATCATTGACGTGTCACGGTGCGACCATTATAGAACTATCGTGTGATTTATATGAGCCCCACCACATCCCAATTGCCAAACCACATTACCTTCCCATGCAATTGGAGCACCATGCTTATAGGGCCCTTGTTGCCCTCACGTTTACGCTCAATGAGGACCGTGATCGGTGCTTCTTCACCCTCACCCTTTCATTTTTTCCTTATACACTCCTACCCACCCACCCTTGGTCCACCGACGCTTTGCATCACGTGAAGCACTTTTCTATACAAGCACATTGACCTTGTAGCCTTTATCCAACAAGACTAACACTTCAGTCTTGTTTGGGGGTGATTATCATCACCCAATTTTTCTGTCACCCCATGATTTCATAGTTCTTATCTTTAGGGTGAGAATGGTTCAGTTTGATTGAAGACATTAAACTTAGCGCTATCGAGAGGCATTCCGTTGTTTCTGAGTATGAGTCTTATCTTGTTTGGGGGTGGTGTTTCATACCACCCAATGCTTTACCATGTGTATAGACTTGTACGTTTTTTTATCTCATTACTTATTCAGTTTTCATCTTGGACACGTATGGTCCACATTATTAGCGGTTAATTATGGTAATCTCCTTCCTAACTTCTCCTTTTAATTTTAAAAATAATTTTATATAACATCGAGGACAATGTTCCTTTTTGTTTGGGGGTGGAGAAATTGATCAAAATCGTACCTCTTTTGGCAAAATTTTCATAATCAATATTTTATTTTTTAAATTTTCGTGAAATTTCTTTCATCTCACTCATTGACGTGAATTTTCTATCATCCATCTTTTAAGTCTAGGAATCAAGATAGAGGATATTTTTTCTAAATAGCTTATGCAATACGTACCAAGGCATTTTGCACAATGAATTTCTAAACCCAACAAAATTTGCTAACTTATCACGTCACTACGGTTTAGAGTTGAAGAGTACTATAATTCTCAACAAAACATTAAGGGTCACCACTGGAGACTTTAGCTTGTGAGACTCGTGACTTTCACCTTTAGAGAATTTTACGCAATATCCGAGTCATAAGTTGATTCAATTTCCTTTGGGTCTGCACTTAATCATTGTATTATCTCATTATTCTTCACCAAAATTTTTGTCTTGATCACATTATCATTCACTTCACCCGTTACCTTCCCATATTTTCTTTATCCTTGAAAAATTCCCACACTATCCATATATCATTTCCACTCATTACCATCCATTATTTTTTTGAGAAAAATTGTGTTCGAAATTCTAAATTGAAAACACGACGGTCCCTTTATGTGTGCCTTTAGGTGAAAATAATTTTTCTTTTCAAAAAACTTTTTTCAATTTTATCAAACACCAATTTTGTGAACCAAACTAATTAAGCCAATTTTATCTGTTTAACCTTAAATTTGCATCTAATGTGATTAAGCAAGATAAAGTAAAGAATGCTCAGAAAACACGTCGATGTACGAGGAAATCACAACGAGAAAAAATCTCAGACTGCCCAAGCCAGATAATCACTATGATACCGTTTTGCAAAGGAAGATTACATTCTTACTCAACCACTCGATCCCAACAAGTCCTGACACCTCTTCTTCTCTTAAACCGCTCCTCCACAGTGCAACGTAGGAGTCCATCTACACCAGGTCCACAACACACGAGTCCACACATAATCCACCGCAGAAAACAGGTTCTTCGAATGAAGAATAATGAAACAATGGTGCAACCACAAGATCTCTGTAACATATGGTTATGTAAAACTTGAATCTTGTAACCACCAAGGATATTTTTATCTTTGTAAACCATTGGTAAACAAATGAAGAAAACTTATACGTTCTGTTTAGTTCTGTATGTTCTCCCCCTCCAGATTTTCTGAGCAAAAAAATGCCTTAAATTAAAACCTTGAGGCGACGTGTCGTTCTAACGAAATCGTCAT
Organism: Sambucus nigra; assembly: GCA_949130495.1. Classification (NCBI taxonomy): domain Eukaryota; kingdom Viridiplantae; phylum Streptophyta; class Magnoliopsida; order Dipsacales; family Adoxaceae; genus Sambucus; species Sambucus nigra. Next base: position 526,071,294 of record OX422214.1, read on the forward strand.
GTCGTTTGAGCAATCACAACATCTCATTTGAACGAGGTTGCCATGTCATTTAAACGACCCCACCATGTCGTTTGAACGACTTTAAAAGTCATTTGAACCACATAAACTCAAGGGAAAATTTTATACGACTTTAAACTCGAAATAACTCAGAAAAATTATTTTAAAAACATTTTAAAATCTAATTTAAACAAAACAACATCCTTAGAAAAATTTACTGAGTATTCATAAACCAATATCAATTCATACTAGAGAAATCTCGTAATACAAACGTGAAGACGTGAAACGTGCACCAAAACTACGACATGATCTATCTTTGAAGCTCGGCCGCTATGTCTTCAACACAACGTCATAGACTTAATGGGAATCACGACAAATAAAATATATCGACTTAAAGTAATTTTTGTCCAGAAGCCAATACATACAAATTGACACTATTTGGAAATTTATATTTACAAATCTCCCCCTTTGCCTATTTCGGGAAAAAACCAAAAAAGTGAAACGACCAAGCTGGGCCATTAAGCCGTATGACCTAAATCCCATCCCATAAACCTAAAAAGAAAATACAAGACATGGACTATCAAATGTAGGACGACGGGTGAGCATAAACTGTCTGAATGTGATGTAGCCTCAAAATCTCAAATTATTGAAGAATCACTACCCACACGAAATAAACAAATACCAAGTGAAGTATGGAGGAACAAACAATATGATACCAATTTAAAAATAGTAGCAAAAATCTCCCCTTACATCACATATCGATCTCCCCCTCTTTTTGTCTCGAATAGATAATTAGTGAGAAAAATAAACATATAAACGAATATCTAATATAATATAATACGAAGCATATCTTCATAAACACGATGAACTAGGTAAAAATAATCAGAATATGTCAAATCATAGCTAGTAAACAGTCAAGAGGAATAATCATCAATACCAAATGATGTGACTAAACAAAATCAATGTAGTTTAAGAATCAAAGAATGAATAATTAAAATCAACTTCATGTAAACTGTCCAAAATAACCCAGAATTACCATATCAAAATATCAGAGTAATATATAACCAACAGGTACTGACACAGATCGAAAATGTTAAAAACCAAATAGGTCATTCGAACGATATATAAGGTCGTTCAAACGATAAGTGAATGTCGTTCGAACCACATATGATCTCACGACTAACGACCTAAAATAATAGCACCTCATTCGAAACACCTTTCTAACGAACCATCTAATGACCATACATGTACGTCGATTGTAGCTCGTTTGATACGTCATTTGATCCATCCATCTAACGACATGGACATGTCATTCTAATGACTTCAAAATTTCTCAACTCCAGCTCAAAATTTTTGTAACATCTGCCCAGCGAAAAAATTATTTGATAAAACCATTTAAAGTACGAAAAATATTAGTTAAACAAACTCAAAAATAAACATCTGAGTTGCACCTTAACATAGTATCAATGTGCTTAAACAAGGAATGGAATAAAAGGGTGTAACTAGCACAAATGAATCACAATTTAAACACAAAGATATGTTCAAGAATCTCTAATTGATCGCTAATTATCATCAAACTACGTTGTATCCATATTTGACAATTAAACTTTGAACTTAATGGACTAAACAAACTTCACGCACACAAGTCTAGAATTTTAACAATTCTACCAAACAATAGCGTCATGACACGACTTTTTCAACATATGACTTGTTTGCGCAAACCCGTTGTATTTTCCAACCAAAAACCCTCATAATTGATAATTCTTTTTCTTTTGAGGTTCTAATTTTTCTTTTTAAGAGATTTCCAACTGGACCCATTTTTGGCATATTTTTCTTTTTACTGCCTCGATTTTTTCTTGGGCTCTTTTAAACGGTGGCTTTCACGACAAGTTCACATGCCTCTCGCAAACCTTTCCTGTGCACACTCATTATTTTTTCAATATGCAATATAAATCCTCACGGGGGAACGGTTCTTACATGCACAACTCCTTCTAATTATAATATGCGCATAGATGACAAAATCGAAAGGAGAACGTCTCACCAAACTCAAACATGCATGAGAAGTTAAACATTCAAATAAGCTCGTGCATGGCGTATATACAGTCAAATCTAAATTTAAGTCAACTTCGAAACAACCCTATTAAACCAACGGTTAAGATCAATCTATGTATCCAAAATCATTGACAAATGTACTAGCCACGTGGAAATATGGAATTTTAGGAGTCCAAGCGCACTAATATGTTACATCAAGCGTAAAATCACGACACACAATCGAAAATATTTTTGTGTTTTTCAAAAATATTTTTGACCCAAAAATAAGATCTTTTTGTATTTTTCAAAAATACATAAAACCAAAAATATTTTTGTAATTTTCCAATAAGACTCAAATAAAGAAAAGTATAATAAAAATAGATAAACATGTCATAACACTAGAGAGAAAATATCATGAAGCAAAACTATAGTATGACAAACATGCTAACACAATCATCTGTAATAAATATCACGAGAGGTATCATGGGTAAATAAACGAGAGTCACGAAGTTTAATTCCTAAAGCCTCTAAGTCTGATTTCCTAAGCCAAGTAGGTGTGTAACAACGCATGGGGGTTTTGGGAACCAAAATGACTTTATTCTTAAACTTTCTAGAAGCATTTTTAAGGTCAAAGAAAAAACGTCTAAGATGACCATTTCTACTGCAATGAGTACAAGTGTAAACACGACGAGGAATATTACCTAAATGTGGACCTCTTCTAACGTTCCTAGTTGAATCTCTCACGCAATTGGTATTGGCTTTGGGAATGGTAGCAATGCGATCATCGAAGCCTATACCACACCTATCATCTTTGATTTGGACGGTGCCTAACATCCTATCCAACTTTTTTGACTTAGCCTCTAAATCAAACTTAACCTTACTCGAATCTCTCAATCTCTCCTCAAGCTCACTAATTCTAGACTCAAGCAAATGCCTAAACTCCTCAAACTCTAGAATCTTCTTCTTCATCGCCTCTATCAAACCACGAAAATATCTATCTCACCCTCAACGTACTCTAGTTTCTCTCGAAGAGTCCTCTCATGTGCCCTAAGATCCTCAATCAATGCATCATTATTTTCTACGGAACGTTCTTTCAACCTCGCATACAACTTTAAGTTTGATTTCTTCACCTTCACCATTTCCTCATACAATACACGAAAGGTAACTTATAACTCACTTTCCTTAACATCCTCATCCTCACTCTCTTCACCCTCACTCACTTGAGACTCACAAATTATGGCCTCGTAAGTGTCATTCACATGAGTATCCTCATGGGAAGATTTACCATCGTCGCTCACATGGAAAACCATGAACGCGGTGTAGTTACGCTCATTGAGGGAATCTCCTCCCTCTTTTGATTCATTATTACTAAGGGCGTGATATGCAATCGGTTTCTTGCCATCCTTCTTAAGTCTAGTGGGTCATTCGGTTACCCTATGGCCATAACCCTCACAACCAAAACACCAATCTGACGCATCCCTCTTATCATTCTCACTTCGATTCTTCGAGACGTGATCGACCTTGTTAAACTTAAGAAACTTTTTTAACTTCTTTGCCAACAAGGCCACATCTCCAAAATTGGTGTCGAATTCATCATCCTCTGACACTTTTGTTTCCTCCTTCCGGGCTTTTAAAGTAATGCCCTTTTCTTTCTTTGGCACTTTCTTGGAGGTAAACATGTCAAGCTCATAGGTTTGTAGGTCACCTATCTTCTAGTTTCGTTAAGTAAAGTAAACCCAAAGAGTTTAAAACGGTCACTTTTGGATCAAATCTACTAGGCAACGACCTTAAGATTTTCTTTATGACTCGATCATCAGGTATTTTCTCTCCCAAGTTAAATGATGAGTTGACAATAGGGGATAATCTAGCGTAAAACTCATCAAACATATCACTCTCAAATATTTTAATAGTCTCAAATTGGGTGGTGAGGTTTAGACGCCCTAACGGTGCTAGTTCCCTTGTGAGTAAGTGCAAGGACATCACAAGCCTCTTTCGACGTTTCATACATCATAATACGATTATACTCCTCTAGGCTGACAGGCGAGGAGACATCATTTAAACCTTTGGAATTGTATTGTGCAAGTCCTTGTTCAGCTTCGGTTCATAACTGAATAGGTTTTAAACATGTGGCCTCACATTCTCTCATGACTGGTGGTGTCCACCCTTTTTCTACCGCTAAGCAAACACGCCCATCTATGGCATTAAGTGCACTATTCATACGCATCTTCTAATAAACATAATTCAGCCCATAAAAAATAGGTATTCTAAAACCTTCATAAATACCGAAATTCACACCGAAAGACATGTGAGACACTTACACAGTAAAATAGTGTTTGTATCTCTGATACCAATTTGAAAACATGACGGTCCCTCTATGTGTGTCCTTTAGGTGAAAATAATTTTTCTTTTTCAAAAAACCATTTTTAATTTTATCAAGCACCAATTTTGTGAACCAAACTAATTAAGCCAATTTTATCTTCTTAACCCTAAACATGAATCTAGTGTGATTAAGCAAGATAAAGTATATAATGCTCACAAAACACATCGATGTACGAAGACACTACAATGGGAAAAAACCTCAGACGACCCAAGCCAGACAATCACTATGATACGGTTTTACAAAGGAAGATCATAGTCTTACTCAATGACTCGATCCCCACAAGTCTTGAGGCTTCTTATTCTCTTCAACCGCTCCTTATACATCCACAACCTGCTCCTTATACCTCCACAACCTGCTACCATGGAACCCCAATCCCATATCCCCCATCACCTCCGGCAAAAAAATCCAAGCTCCATACCCGGTTGCCAAAACCCAACTCCAAACCTCTAACCCGTTAACCCACTACCATTATCCAGAATCAAACTCCAACCCAAATCCATACCTATATACATGATCCAACACCCAGCTTAACCCATCTTAAACCCTTCGATTCTGCCAAAAAACATAAACCCAAACTAAACCCAAAAGCTCACATGTTTTAAATGTCCTTTCCTACTTTCCCAAAATACTCTCACACCCCCACTTCCCACATGCACACTTATCAATCTCGTATTTACCCTCACCTATTACACCAAATATCTATTTTAACCCATAAAACCTCCTTATGCCCAAAGTACCCCATAACTCCATTTGCCACATATAAAAGAAGATCCAAGGCTCATTTGACGAGAACATGTAGAACCATTGGCTAGAGAATAAAGTAGAGAGAAATTATAGGGTTAGAAATAAATTATAGTGTTAGGTAGTTATTTTTTATTTTCTTTTTTAAAATTTAATTTAAGATAAATAAATATTAGTGAGAATCAATTTAAGTGTGAGAGATCCCATTTGATATTTGTTTAGACATTCAAATTGAGGATCATAATTCATTGCAAGAATTGGAATACGATTTCATTCAAAGATATTTGGTTTGATTATTCTCTTCTTTACTCGTCGTATTTTATTGCCTTTGTTCATTTGATTGTCATGTTTCATATTATGTTAGGCTAAAAGACCCTTTCAAGGGGTGGGATGAACCCACGTTTAATGTTGTTGTAGTTAATTAGTTTAATTATTTGTGATATCCCTTTGAATAGTAACTTTGAACTCTCACTTTTCTATTTACACCTCGAGAGAGGGTAGATGATTTTCGAGAGGAAGTCGAAATTCAAGATATAATACCCATTTTATAATCGAACTAGAGATAGGGGTTTCTCAAGTGTGGTATTATTCCTTAAATTTCAACTATAATTTTATTTTATATGGTTTATATGAATTTTGGTGAATCGATCATAGCGGATGATTTATTAAAAGGATTGTAAGTCTACTTTCTTAGAGTTGTGGGGGATTTAAATTTATTTTTCTAAAAGGTTATTGTTAAAATTGCACTTGTGATGAGAGTTGACTTGTAATTTCAATACTAACTTGGGAGATTTCAAATAAGTGAATTGATTAGTTAGAATAACTAAAATATGTGATGTAGTCCCGTCCCTTGTTTGTTCTCACATTTATTTACCTCACTTATCTCTTGTTTTTATGTTTGATTTTGTTCTTGTTTGTTCACTTAGTCTCATTCACCCTTGAAAATTATTTTAAAAGAAAATTAAAAAATAAAAATAAAAATAATTGGAAGTGAATTGCATTTATCTTCTCATTTTAGCATGTGTTACTCTTTAAAGTTGGATTGATACTCATACTTACCACAATACAAGTTATATGACAATTTTTGTAAGTAATTCAAGGTATTTTGATTAGCTTGGCTTATTCTACAATGATACACACAAAGTTCAAGTTATCACATTGTTCATTAGGGGAAATAATGCCGAGAAGAAAAATAAAAACTCGTGATAAAGATAATGAGTAAGCAACAATGGTTCAAGGCAAGTATAATGAATATAACTGTTCCCTTAAACGTAATTTGATTCCTTAGAAATATGATGATTTCATAATTAAAACCTGGGGCCTTAATCCCAAATGATACATATACTTATTGTGGTACTTGGTTCATTGGCGTTATAACGAGTAGAAATAATAAAAACTCAGTGGTTTAGGCCTAAATGAAACCCTTTCAACTTGTTCCAAAATTTTACTTTAGTTTGGGGATATTATACAAGGGTTTTGTTCTTAATATGGAGTCAAGATATCGACTCATTGTGTATCTAGTTTTAGTTTTTTAAAGTTCATATATGTTTACAAAATGTTTACATTGGTTTGAAAATGTTCCACTATTGGTGTTAATGAAGTTAGGGTTCCTTGTTTTGAAGTTTTACAAAATGTTTTCATGTATTTAACTAAAAATCCTAGGAATACTGATTATATAAATTTTATTGTTTGTGATGTTAATGATGTTGAGTGTCAACCTGGTTAAATGAGTTTGATGATGATTTGATGGGGGTTATTAGACGCTTTTGAGGTTTATATGTTTAGAAGTTGAGAGGTTATGATGTTTAGAGGGAGGGGAGGTTAACAAATGAAATTTTTTAAGTTTAAATAATGGGTATCCCACTTGGTGGTATTGTAGAGTGCAAAATGTTTTGTGTGGTATTATTGGTGGTCATGTTTTAGCACTATTAAAACTTCATAAATGTCCTACATTGTTTAGCCTTTTGGGGTTTGTTTTGATGGTGGTATTCTTAGATGATTGAGCTCATGCATGGGGATGTAGTTTTTCGTTCACCAAGGATGAGATTTGTGGAATTTTATCTTAGAATTTGATGTCCGAAAATTCGTTGCCCAAGCGTGTGACCCTATTTTCACTGCAACAAAGATTTTCTTCACTGTAGCGATGGAGGTCACGAGATTGTGTTGTGTTTTGGTGAACTTTGATGTGGGGTTCACGACTTTAAAAACATCATCAACTGTGTATCGAGTTAGGGTTTTCTAAAGTTCATATATGTTCATAAAATGTTCATATTGATTAAAAATGTTGCGCTTAGTGTTAATCAAGTTAGGGTTCCTTGTTTTGAAGTTTCACAAAATTTTCTCATGTATTTAACTAAAATCCGTAGGAATATAAATTATATACGTTTTACTTCTGATGATGTTAACAATGTTGAGTACCAACCTAATTAAATTAGTGTTAATGATGATTTAATGTCGCTCTTAAAGCTTTTGAGGTCTAGATGTTTATAATTTGAGAGGTTATGAGGTTTATATAGAAGGAGGGAAAGTTAACAAATGAATTTTTTTTATGTTTGAATAATGGTTAGCCCACTTGATGGTATTATAGAGTGAGGAATGAGTTTGTGTGGTATTATTAGTGGTTACATTTGAGCCTTGTTCAAACTTGATAAATATCTTACATTTTTTAGGCTCTTTGGGTTTGTTTGGTGGTGGTATTCCTAGACGATTGAGTTGATGTATGGGGTTGAATATTTTCATCCTCCAAGGTTAAGATTTGTGGAGTTTTGTCTCAGAACCTGCTTCCCAAATGCGTGACCTTATTTTCGCTGCAGTGAAGTATTTCTTCACCGTAGCGATCGAGATCACAAGATTGCATAGCATTTTGTGGAACTTTGAGGTGGAGATTGTAACCAGCGAAGCCAAGTTCGTTATTGTGAACTAACATCATAAAATATAAAGAAATGGGTTTTAAGTGATGGTTTTTTGGGCATTTATCCCATGTTTTCTCATAAAATTTAGGTCTTTAAACCCTAAGTTTTAAAGCATCAATTAACTAGAATTTGTTGTTTTTTCTCTTGAATACACATTAAGAGGATTTAGGATCTTGAATGTGTTATAACCCGTGTTGATTGAATAAAAAAAATCATCATCCATGGATATAGTCATATTAGTGAACCATGTACAGCTTATCTTGTTCTTGTTGGTATTTGTTTTCTCTTGCTTTCTCATTACTTTTCATTCTCCAATTATCTCTTCGGGTTGTTCCCATTTTAGATCTTAATCTTGCATGAATCAGTCCTTCGAGCAGGTATCCGCACAACAACTATCTCAAGGTTAGTTTATAATTCCCTAGTATTTTGAGTCATTGATATTTTTTTTTGGGGGGGGGGAGGGGGGGGGGGGAGGGGGGGGGGGGATTGTGACACTTTATATAAGAAACCCAAGTTGGGAACAGTTCCGCAAAAGGGATAAAACGAGACACCATATATTGTGATAGAATATCAATGATCCATAGATAATGTTGTTATACCTCAATATTTAGTTCAAGATCCTTCTCATAATAATAATATGAAATTATCATGATTCAAGGAATACAGATTAATCATTTGGAAAAACAATTGTATGATTTAGGTTTAAAAATTGATATTGGACACTACTTTAGTTTGGGCAATAAAAATGGGCATTGATATTGCATTACAAAAAATGTCTTTAAATATTAAGATTGAAACGGATTCCCATCTTCATTTTAATATAATTTACAAGAACGAGGAAGAATATCAACGTCGCTAAATTTTGATCCAGGAGTTACGTGATCAGCTGTACAACTTTCAACACATCAGACATTCCTTTTTTTATAGTGAAACTAATTCATGTGTTGATGCCATGATAATATGGTTTTTATAATATGTTTTCTCGACCTCCTACTTTTTTATCTTACTCTCTAATGAATTGTTTTTGTAATATTCCTACTCCTATGATAGCCAGAAGTAATCACTCTTATATATTACCTCTATGATAATGAAGCTTCCCATTATTTTGAAAAAAAGGAAAAAATATTTTTCTAAATTAACCTCTTAAATGATGAATGTCTTGATTACAAAACAATGAATCTAGGTCATGAATTTAGATGATTGTTGTGTTGGTGATGTTGTTTGGATTCGTAACTTTCAAAATCACACATACTTTTATATAAGTAAGATTTATTTGGAACACAATGAGTAATAATTGACAAAAATAAATCAATTTAAAGTTGTTAAAAGTTATGGAGACGTGATTTAAGGACAATGGACCCATTAAGGTATTTACCAATAACGCAAGAATGCATGCTCCCCAAATCGTGTATCTCTATTATCTATCTTTAAATTAGATAGCTATTGGGTGTTGAGATTAGGGAAGATGTATGGGTATGAGATGAGTGCATGAATTCTTAATATGGTATTTTTTTAAATGTAAGTTAGCACAATATGAAAACATTATTTTCTCTTTATTTATTTTATATTTTATGAAGAACAATTTTAACTCGTATCGTAAATTTTTACTTCATCTCCTCGTTATAAATACGTAGGTAAAATATGAATGTGTACTACTTTTTTTCAAATGTACTTCAACAAATTTTGATGTGTACTCTATATATTTATTTATTTTTATCCTTTTCTATTATTTATCAAACACGACATGAATTCAAGACCAACATTTTGACTTTATCCCCTCATTATTAGTATGGAAATCCTATGTGTACCAAGTTTTTACACCAAGTTTTGTGTACCATGTGCCTTAAAGTATTATACACCTAATGTATTACAACACTTTGATGCACTTGCTACACAAACTCGGTGCAAAAATTTGGTACACACAGCATCACTCTGTTAGTATATACTGTATAATGATGAAAATAAAGATAAAATGTTCAAAGCATTTGCCTTTCATCCTCATATTAATTTCTTGGTGGTGTGTTATTAATTCTTTAAATCATTGTTTGAACAAATTATTGTAGAGTACATTAATAATTTAGAAAAGAAAAATGTGGAGCTGAAAGAGAAATATTTTTTTCACTAATTTTTTGGTATATTACAATAAATAATTACTTTAAATAATAATTTTATGTACCTTCATTTTAAATCACTATAAAATTTATGTAATAAATCTATTAGCCCAATCTTGAAGAATAATGAGGATCTTTGTTCAATCATAAGGAGCTACATCATGTATCTTATTTTCCATAAAATAAGTCACCTTTGATCCAATTGTGTGGTGAGCAAGACAATTAACTAGAAACTTAATTCTATGCCACATTTTGAAGTCCCAAGATATATACATTTTTTAGTTTTAGATGGAATTAACATTATTGTTTTCTAAATTAGTGTGGGGCTCAAAACATAAAAGCCCAATTTCTGGACATCCAAGTAATCCCAACAGGATCAGCACACCGCCTCAGTCAAGTTCAACGATAGGTGAATAAATATGAATATTTATGATGTGGATAAATACAAGCATTTATCATTTGAATATTGAAAGGATTAGTTGGTTACCTAAAATCTCGGGTGAGATAAACACGAGTCGCCACACGAGTCGCCACACGAGTCAATAACTAGCTATGAGATTTCCTTATACGACTCAACTACTTCACATTGCTATAAATACAACCCTCACCCCAGGGTCAAAGGCGGATGTAATTTTCAAACATTGTGAGAAATTTATAAGAACTCAGAACCCTCCCCGTGGACATACCAGTTGCCAAACCACGTAAATCTGTGTGTCGTAAGCATTTTATTACATTCTATACATCCTTTGCTTTATAGAAATACCTTATTATGATTAATTATATCAAAATTGGCACCGTTTATGGGAAACAATCTTCTTTTCTACTAAAGCGACCCATTCGAAAGAGTAACCACAAATGTCTCACCGTCCAAATAGTGCGCCCCAAGCTAGAGACCTACGAGCTGACCTAGATCCACTCAGGATTAGATCTGAAGTTCCCCAAGATGGGAATACGAGATTTCGTTCAGAGGAGTATCTCTCTGTGGAGAGCCACCTGGAACCTAGATCTCACGGCTAGTCGATGCATATGAAACGCGACTTTAATCGCAAGAGGGGGAAACTCGCCTCTAAATATAGGATAATTCATTCCTACAATGATGATTGGAAAAGATTGAGAAAGAACTCCGTCAAAAGAAACAAAAATATTGTGGTCGGACTCCAAGCCCTCAGGCAAGTAAAACACGCAACCAATGAAGGAGTAATGGGCGTGATCGGGATCATTTAAAGCATGGGAATTCTCAGGGAATAGGTCATAAATTGATTGACGAAAGTAGTGTTGCTTCTAAGATCTAGGTATCGACTCACGAAATAAAGAAATGGTGATTTTTGTTTTTGAGAAAATTCTATTTAACTACGGAACTTTAGATTAAGCAATAGTAATTTAAACTAAAAAGAAGCAAGAACTTGAAATTTTTGGTTTTGAAAACTTTCAAAAAAATGGGGTTGGGATCCAATCCCCCAAACCGTAGGATATCTCCGTTAGTTACAAAATTCTCAAAAACTATTTAATTAATTGAAAAGAAATCATAAACTAATTTGAACTACCAAACATGTGTGGGTGTTAATACTCACAATATTCAATCAAGAAATTGATTTACGCGAATGATAGAGTTATTGACATGTATATTGTATTCTCAAACTCTCCGGTTGCCTTCGACATACGAAGTTGATAGATCTACGATATTAGTCCCAATAAAAATATCAAACCCTAAGAATTAATCATACAATTATTTCGAGTTTTATATTTAACATCAAAATCCTAGGTTGGCTCATGGTCCCTAACTCACTATGAGTTTAGCTAGACATGAAATTGATCTCTAAGAAATTAATCATTGTTGTGAAAGCAAGCATGATTGAAATAATAGGAAAGAAGGGATGAATTAATATTACCAAACTTGAACAAATCAATCTCATGGAATGAATACACACCAATTGAAGAAAAATCGGAAAAAGAATGAATCTTGGATTGAATTGATGATGAAAAAAGTAAAACTTGTTATCCAATTAGTTCTTATTCATAGGTTGCCTAACTATGACTCTAACTTAGGTTAATTAGACTCCTATTGGCCTAAAATATGTCCCAAAATTCATCCAAAGTAGTTTAGATATACCCAAATTACATTAGAAAGAATTTAGAAAGAGATAAAAAATCTCACATGGGACCAAGCCCATAGCCCAACTGAACCCTTAAGCGAACCCACAAGGGTGAATCGGTCCGTTGACTGAACTGGTTTGGTCGGAGCTTCTATCTCAGCTCTATTCTTTTTCTCCTTAATTGCAGTTTTACCCCTAGATTTCTTCTCAACTAAAATGGTCATAACTTCTTCACCATAGCTCAAATTGAGGTGTCGTTTCTTTTAGTATTCTCATTAATTAGAGATCTTCAAATTTCCTGTTGTCTCCTCCTCTGGTTTCTTGCTAAAAAATTATCGACTTTCCCTTGACTTTCCTTTATTGTAATTTTTTCACTGTTTTGACTTTTCTCTTCCATCCAGTTACACGATTTACCTATAAAACATAAAAGAAATACACAGAACACGAAATACTCGCCAAAAGGTTAGTAGCACAAATATGAGATAAATCTAAGATAAATACAATGTTCGGGACCATAAAAATACCAAAATTAAGGGAATAAATATGGAATATTTGTGCCTAATGAACTGAGACGGAGAGTGCCACAAGAACGATATAAGGAGTTTGGTTGGGAGAGAGGTGACCAGCACCCAACACACTAATGAGCCATGTCCACGAAAGAAATAGCGAGAAGAGCCTTAATCACACAAATGAAATCCCATTTCTCAAGAGCCATTGAGGATGTGGAACCCCCAAAGAAGTTTACAACCCCAAGGTTCAAGATTTATGATGGCAAGACATGCCCCCATAGATCATGTTCGCCAATATAAGCAAGACCTGCCTTTATGGAATCATCACGAAGCCCTTATGTGTCGTATATTCTAAACCAACTTAGGAGACGTCGCCCATAAGTGTTTTGATAGGATGCCTCACAAGTCGATTAAGAGCTCAAGTCCCTACCTGAGGCATTCACTGCTCGCTTCATAACCAACAACTCGCATTTGAAGGGGATGGATTCTCTACTCACGATGAGGAAAAATCCACATGAGACCCCCGAGTACGCCAAGCGTTATTGGGAAACTTTCAAAGAGGTGGGAGACTGCTCGAAGTCGTAGTATCTTTCAAAATAGACTTGCCCCTACCTCTATGTTGAACAAGTCCCTTATTAATAAGGAGCATACACCATTGAAGATCTCGTGTCGCCTATAAAAAATTATTCCAAAATAGAGGACGTGGTCAATACCAGTCAAATAAAGACCGCTCGTGCTAAAGCGAACAAAGGCAGCGGTAAGGAGAGCGCCCCTAAAAGGGGAACAAAAAGCAAAATAGAGCCAAGAAACGAAGGAAAATTAGATTCTTTCAAAGTTTTTCAAGCCATTAACATAGTTTTTAAAGAACCAATTTATAAAATCCTGGGGAAGATCAAGGACCAGCAGTTCCTAAAGTGGCCGAAGAATATGGGAGGAGATCTGACCAAAAGAAACAACACACTTCGATGCACTTTCCACAAAGAAAATGGACACAAGATAGAAAATTGCAAAGCTCTGAAGTCTCACCTAGAAGAGTTGACCCATGCAGGGAATTTAAACGAATACATAAAGAAGAAGACTGTCCAGGTCGTCATCAATGGCGACCAAAACCCAGATAACATACTCGATGAGGAGATAGGACATGAGTAGGACTGCAAATTGAGTTGGTGTGACACCTCGCCTAATTAAATACCGGGTGATCAGTCCTTTATTAAATTAAAATCAAGGTGACGGTTGGTTCATTCTTAGCATCACTGTCGTAAAAATAACTTTACCAATTTAACACCCTAAATAATTAAGCTAAGTGCCAAAACCATTTTAGACATTACTTTCCAAATTTTATTTATATAAACCAACATTTAAACTGGACATCATTCATAGATAAAGAATCACACAACAACTATCCTGGAATATATAAATCCAAATAACCAAACATTCAATTAATTGAATCCAACATTTAATACTTAAATGAAAAACATCCTGACAATACTAAACCCAAAGTGCAAATACTGGAAATAAATGGATTACAATATTCAATAACACAAGTGAATAATGGAAAGGGCGACACATGCCCAACTGAAATAATAGTGATAGAAGAGGAATCAAGAAGTGAGGCCATCTAAACAAGAGGCCTGCAACTCCCACCTAAGTTGAAGCGCGTTCCTACCAAAGGATCCTATGCAAGATGCCCCTGTGGCTGGGCACTTGTAATATATACATATATATACAAGAGGGAAAAGAAAATGGAAACGAGTCAGAGCCCGATTGTAAAAACGATTTAAAATTTGTTTAGCAAGTATTTAAAATGTTTACTGGCCAATGCAACAACATATTAGTGCGACACTCCCTTGAGAAATTGTCACCTCTCTTCTAATGAGCACACCTATCGTACTAACCTTCCCAACGGTTAAACTTGTCTTATCTTAGGTTACTCGTAAGATTTAAACTGGCAATTCAACTGTTTAAGAAGTAAATTTCATTTAATAACAAAGCTCTCAATTTAACGTTATTTTGTAATAAAGTTTTCCAATATCACATTATATTTTTCAAACAAGTATTTCCAAATTGAAATCATTTATCATCTCTTACTTACTATAAACACAGGAGGTAGTTCTCAAATTTCAGAATTTAAATATATATATTAAATACTCATATAATATATATATATATATATTCTAACAGCACCCCACATAAAAATTATGGTGCGGGCATACTCTGTTATCCAGTCCCCGTATCACTCGTACTAAGGGAAATACAAGTTCGGAAGCACTCTCGAACTGTATTAACATAAACACAAACAACATTGAGGCGAAGCATAGAGTCCCGGTCTCTAAGAGGTCAGCACATGCCCCCACGTCTCTTAGGCCGTCTGACTATCGATCCGATTAGCCTGTACCAAAGGATCTCTATCTTCTAGGGTACAAGTCAATATCCCCCATAAAGGTACCATCGAGATAAGACTGTCCCAGCGCGGTAACCTCAGGGATAGCAAGTAGCGCGTGCATGGTTTTTACACATTTATAATATATGCACAATCACATAGTCATATATATACAACACTTATTCACATTTCTCAATTTGGTGTACCCACAACCTATAATTATAACTTCTTGTTCTGAAGACATTTTACTCACTTATCCCGTATAACGGACTCATATCATTTATTACGGTTATCTCCCTCTTGTGATCTTTAAAGTAACCTCACCGTCCCAAATACTTAAATCGTCACACCTACACAACCCCAAAAATTTTGTACTAATCTGAATTCCTCGAATACTGGTTTTCCTCACTCAAATTAACCGATTTCTAAAATAGGGGTAAAAATAGGAATTTCCCTAAAAATTGAAAATCTCGCTCGAACCAGAATGGTTCTCTCTCGAACGACTTCCACGTGTCGCTCGAACCACTTCGAGCGACTTGTCCATCTCGCTCGAACGTCTTCGCGCGACATTGACATCTCGCTCGAACTACTTCGCGCGATATCGCGCGAATTGCACTGTTTTGTCTTCAACCTTTGGCAGATTCGTTTTTCACCATTTTTAAGCCTAAAAACCTCTATAGTTTAATCCCAAACGTCTCCTCTTCAATCCCAATCAATAATATTATGATTATATAACATTAATAACTTCCTAGAATCATTAATTCATCAAAAATCCTTTAGATTACATGAAATCCCCAAATTAATTCGTAAGAACCCTAATTCCCAAATTTTCAATTAAGGAACCTAATCAACATCAATTTGTTCATCCATATTAATTCCAAATTTCATAATACAACCTCTACATATGATCAAGGTTCAAGCTACACAGATTCTCCTTATAACACATGCGATTTCTTCTTCCAAAACATATAATTTTTCAATCAAAATACGAAATTTTTATTCCTAGACTAACATTAGAGGAACATTAACTAGAATTAAGCAAGATAAATACTTGCCTGTAGATTTCAGGGTTCTGATTTGTGGACGAATTTGGTGTGGTTACGTTCCCCATCGCACGATCTACGCGTTGGTGGTGGTGGCGGTGCAACCAGATGAATTTTTGGCCTTGGATTGCTTGGAAAGCTTTCTACCTTCCTCTCTAATGGCCGTTCTAGGGTTGTGAGTCTGCTAACCCTAAAAGACTATTCTAAATGGATGATATAACCTAATAAATTTCGTGGGTTTAATTACCTAAAAATGCAAAATGTCCAAAATGCCCTCCCAAGGTGCTAAATAGGCCTAAAAACGCCCCGAGACCCAAACTAAACCTCCGGGTACACTTTTCTGACTATCTCGTCCCTTCTGGACACTTTGACGCACTCAAAACGACCATATGAGCTACTTATAATTTATTCACTTTTATTAATCAATATTTAGTCCCGACGCGACACGGACGCGTCCCGACTTAAATTTTCAAAATTGTCATTTTATTCACTCGTGACATTTAATAGTACCAATATTATATTACTTTACTCATTAGTAATATTCAAAAGTTTCCAAAGATTACTAACTCGCGTCACGTTAGTAATTAAAAATATTTAATTTTTGAATTTATATTAAATTAATAACTCACATTAAATTTAATAAATCCCCAAATTTAGAAAGCATAAAAATACGGGGTATTACAGTTGGGTAGGCCTAAAGCCCGCTCGTTTGACCTGTTATTTTTGGGTCGATCTTTATTTGAGTTTGAGCTGAGCCAAAATTTCAAGCCCGAATGAATTTCGGGTCGAGCTTGAGTCAAACCTTACCAAATCGAACTTTGGATATATAAATAAATAAATAGTTTTATATAATATAACATATTTATTTTAATATTTTTTAATTAGGTTTCACTATTTTATTTTATTTACTATTTTTTTAAAATAAAGGTTCATTTGTCATAATGCATTAGATTACAAATGGTTTTCAATTTTGTGATTTTATTGTCAAT
The DNA here is from genome assembly GCA_949130495.1 of Sambucus nigra. NCBI lineage: Eukaryota > Viridiplantae > Streptophyta > Magnoliopsida > Dipsacales > Adoxaceae > Sambucus > Sambucus nigra. The sequence goes on from OX422214.1 coordinate 526,088,480, forward strand.
ATTATTGTGGACATTTTATTTAATAATTTCTCAAGTCATAATAGGCCTTTTTTAGTGATCAAATAATTTATATGCACCTTGTTTAATTGGTCTTTGTAGGTTTTCACTTTAATTTTCCTTTCTTTTTAATTTAATACACTTCATAATTATATATTTTATTTTATGGAATATCAATTAGATTTTAGTGTGTACATTTTTTCCATGATGGTAATAGAAGAAAAAAACATAAATGCAAATTTTTTTAACAAAATAAACTAAAATCGGGCCCGAATCTAGTAATATTTATGAGTCGAGATCAGGCTTAGGTGGAAAAAATTAGTTCGGGCCGATCTCAAACTTGAGCTTAGGTAAGGTAGTTCGGGCTGAGCCTGAGCAACCCCAAGCCCAACTCATCCACCCTGATTCACAGTCCTAGGCATGAGTTTGTTTTAATACACGGGGAGTCCAACCTCAAGCAAATCTAAGGAAATTTAGTTCGGATAGAACTCAAGAAGGTCACAACAGTGATGAAGGCCTTCTAGATAGACCCCTCCAAAAGTCGCAAGCATAGGTAATCGGAGGACGTGGATTATAACAAACACATAGTGTTTACGAAAGACAATCCGGTCGGGGTAAGGACCCCACACCATGATGCACTGGTAATCACTCTCAGGATTGCGAACTAGGATGTGGATAGGCTACTGGTGTATCAAGGGAGTTCTTCAGAGGTAATGTACCTAGAACTCTTACACAAACTCAAATTGAAGATGTCAGATTTGAAGGAAGTAACTGTCCCTTTGGTCGTCTTCACAGGAAAGATGACAATGCCATTAGGAAAGTTAGTCCTACCAGTGAGGGTGGGGAATATTTTGAAACTCATTGAGTTTTTAGTGATTGACATTGATTCACCCTATCATTCCATCCTCAGTAGAGGGTGGCTTCATGCCATGAGAGCAGTCCCTTTAACTTACCACTAGAAACTCAAATGCATCACAGATCGGGACATAATAGAGATCAGAGGAGGTTAAGCCATTGCTAGAAAATGCTACATCGCACTATCAGACCCAAGAAAAAAAAATAAGAAAGATAAGGAAGTCCTCCTCGAGAAGCCCCACGATGGGTCTACTCCATCCAAATAGCAAATAAGGCATGGCTGACTAGAGGTGGAGGAGATCAGGATCCCCCCCCCCCCCCCCCGCCCGATGATAGGGTTATAGAGAAGCTGGAGGAAGTGGTTTTTAATAAAGGCCAACTAGAGAGGAGGTTCCTAATCGAGACCACTTTGTTCGACAACGGAAGGATGGAGTTGATGACCTTTCTGAAGCAAAACCTAGATATTTTTTGGATGGGATCCATACGACATGCCAAGGATTGATCCCGCGGTCACTTGCCATCATATCCACGTAGATCTGACATTTAAACTGGTCGTATAAGAAGCTCGCCGCATTGCCCTAAAGAAGGCAAGGGCGGTGGAAAAAGGAGGTTGGAAAACTTTTGGAGGCAAGATCCATCAGAGAAGTTCAATTCCCTAAATGGCTCTCAAATCCAGTAGCATCCCGTAAAAGAAACGACAATTTGAGAGTTTGTATAGACTTTACTAATCTCAATAGGGCTTGCCCCAAGGATAGTTTCCCCCTGCCAAATATAGACCAACTGGTCGACGCCACTGGAATCGATAAATAAATGAGTTTCTTAGACGCTTACTCAGGGTACAACCAAATTCCCCTATTCGACCCCGATAAAGATAAAACCTCATTCATTACACCGTTGGGCTTGTACTGTTATAAGGTAATGACTTTTAGCCTTGAGAATGCCGAAACCACATACCAGAGACTGATCGCAAAGATGTTTACGCAATAAATGGGTGAAACGATGGAAGTATACATTGACGATATGATCGCTAAGGGCAAGTGTAAAGATAACCACCTCAGAGACTTAACCGACACTTTTGAAATCCTCAAGCATTACCAGGTGAAGCTCCATGCGAATAAGTGCTCATTCGGGGTCTAGTCAGGGAAGTTCCTAGGTTATCTGGTCAGTAAAAGGGGAATCGAAGCAAACCCCAATTAAATAGAAGCGATCAATAACGTTCATCCGTCGAAAATGCTACGAGAAATCTAAAATCTCACAGGGATGCTTGAAACACTAAATCATTTTATTTATAAATCATCCGAGCGTTACATACCATTCTTTCAATTGCGTAAGAAGGAAAGGGTCCTCAACCAGAATAATTAATGTTCAAAGGCTCTCGAGGAGATCAAATCTAACTCGAGTAAACCCTCATTATTAGTGATTCCCGATCAAGGGGACCCACTCTACCTCTACCTTATAGTCTCAAGCCATGAGATTAGTTCGGCATTGATCTGCGAGAAAGAGGCAAAATAGTTCCTCATTAAATATGTCATCAAAATGCTTCTGGATACTGAGAAACGATTCTTACCACTGGATAAATTGGCCTACGCGCTGGTTAGCCTCCCAAAAATTGAAGCATTATTTTGAGGCCCACTTCATCACTATCATCACATATTTCCCTCTTAATGTTGTTCTTTGCAAAGCCGACCTATTTGTATGCATGTCCAAATGGTTAATAAAACTTGGGATATTTGACATACACTTTCAACCAAGGACAACAGTCAAGGGGCAGGTATTGGCTGGCTTCATAGCAGAATTAGCACGAGAAGACACTCTTACCGCTCAATAAATGGTTGAATAGCTAAAAGATCGCAAGCCAGATCAATGAGAGAACTTGACAATGTATGTGGATGGTGCCTCTAATTCCAAGGGAGTAGGAGTAGGGATTGTTCTTATAATGGCAAAAATTTCCATGATCGAGCAAGAGATCAGGTTAGGTTTTAAGCCTCCAATAATGAAGTCGAGTATGAAGCACTTATAGCCAGATTGCTTAAGTATCATTTACTGGGGGAAATCAACTTGGATTATATTTTTATTCAAAGTTAGTATCCAACCAATTTAGTGGATATTTCAATGCTAAGGATGAGAGGATGGCAGCATACCTCAAAGTGGTGTGCGAGCTAATATCAAAGTTTAAGGAAGTCCACATTTAATAATTCCCCCCGGGGCACAATAGTCATACTGATGCTTTAGTAACCCGGAGATCAGTAGTAGATTCCAATCTCAGAAGAACAATTGAAGTGGATTTACTCACAAAACCTATCATTAAAAAAATGGTGGCCTACGAGCACATTATTTCCATTGAAAAAGGCCAAAGCTGGATGGATCCAATCATTGCTTACCTACAGAACGACGTGCTACCAGTCGATAAAAAGAAGACTCGTCAAATTAAGGTGAAAGTTTCTTACTTTTATTTAGGACCTGGGGAAAAACTTTACAGAATATCTTTCACAGGCCCCTACCATCAATTCCTACACCCAAAAGACATCGATCAAGGTCTCTATGAATTAGACGATGAAATTTGTGGGAACCATGCAGAAGGAAGCTCTCTGGATTTTCGAGCAATTAAATAAGGCTATTGGTGGCCATATACGCAAAAGGATGAAAGTATTTATGCCCTAAAGTGTGAAGATGCCAAAAATTCTCTCGTATGCTTAATCAACCAGCCACCGACCTGAGACCCCTAACAAGTCCATGGACATTCGCGTGATGGGGGGTAGACATCGTAGGGCAACTCCCTATTGCACCAAGAAATTTCAAGTACTTGTTGGCCGACACAGATTATTTCACAAAGTGGATTGATACAGAATGGCAAACATTAGAGATACTAATATGATCACGTTCATTTGGAGGAACATTATAACTCACTTTGGGGTACCCACGACAGTCATAATGGATAATGGCACACAATATGAGAGTGGACCTTTTTAAGGTTTCTATGACAATAATGGCATCAAACACCACTTCAATTATGTGGCCTACCCCCAAAATAATGGTCAAACAAAGGCCTATAATAAAATGATGCTCCACGGTTAGAGAAAGAGGGTGGAAAAGGCAAAGGGTGCACGGGTGGATGATCTTCCTCATGTTCTCAGGGCATATTACACTACGTCGAGGAGACCTGCTGGGGAAACCCCCTTCACTCTTACCTATGTAATGAAAGCCGTGATTCCACTCGAAAATGGTCTGCCGACCATAAGGACAAACATTGCTAAACAAGAACTGAACGGCAAAGCCCTTAGCGCTGAAATTTTCCTAGCAGAATAACGGAGGGAATAACCCATGATCAAGATAGCCTCCTATGAGAAACAAAAATAGTACAATATAGGGGTCAACTCGAGGAAATTTCAAGTTGAGGATTAAGTCCTCAGGAAAGTCCTCGACAGTGCCAAAAAGACCTCAGACGGAAAGCTAGGGTCCAACTGGGAAGGTCTATTCAAAGTGATCAGAGATGATCTGAAAGGATTCTATCACTTGGAGACAATGGAGGTCATAGAGATAACCAGAGCATGAAACGCGACCAACCTCAGGAGATTTTATTTTTAACATATTTCGTTTTTATAAATTTTCATTTCAAAACTTATGATGCTAGCCATTTAAATTCAAGTTATTAATAAATATATAAGGTATTGTCTCAATTGCTTAGCTTTTTAATTGCTTTGTACTATTTTAAAGTAATATGCTCACACTTGGCAATAACTTTCGAATGCTGATAAGAATTTAGCTTAATTACAAATGTAAATTTTTTTATTATAATCAAACTTAAGGTCATTGGGTCTTCGTCATTATGAACATAATCGACCTCATGAATTGCTCAGGCAAACAAATACCCAACGGGGATCCCCAGGCATTAGATGAACCCGATAAAATCCTGAACGGGTGGATTGCCCTTACGCCAATTGCATTTTTACCATAGCCTGTTCTAGGCCTAAGGTAGTGTGACGACATAACCTAAAACGTAAGATGAGACAAATATAACACATACTTAGAATAAATGGATAGAAAAATGCTTGATGTTGTTATTAAATCAACTTGACTATAACATTCGGTTATAAGTTACTGAAAGTATAAATTATAAAAAAATCCCAACACAAATGATACCAATTATAATAGGTTATGGTTGGCGAGCAAGAAATTTGGCAATCTCTCTTCTTCGGTTGTCGTTGGGATCTAGTCGAAACTCATCATCACTATCATAGGATTCCAAGTAGCTTTTGGCGAGTTGAAGGGAAACATTGTTCAAAGGGACCCATTTTTCCTTGCTGCCAAAAAGAGGATGCCTATATGTCGAGCAGTTAACTTGGTACATATACTAAAGCTGAAAATCCTTGGGAACCTTTAAAATCCCCAAGTCATTTAACAAACCATGTTTATAGGCCACACTCTTAGCCTCCTCGAGTCTGACAGGAGCATTTGACCAACCTTCATTATAGCCTGTCAATTATGCCTCTTGGGGGGCCCTCCTGAACATATAACGAAGCTTGTTCATAACACGTCTGACTACCATGATCATAACATGAACTCTCTATCTATCTTCTACGAAATCATCAAGCTTATTTTTGAGATCATCATTCTCGGACTCGAGAAGGGCACCAACATTGTGTAACATCCCATAATTCTGAGGACTTAGAATTTAATTATTTTCTTTGGAGAAATAGAAGTTAATTAATTTGGAGAAATCAAATTTATGAATTAGAGAATTTATTTAAGTCGGAGGAATTATTAACTTGGTGAATTGACATTCAATTAATCCGTAACACCTTTGGATTTTGCATGTGTCGCACTTTAAGGTTTAAATTAGAAAATGTTATAAAGTATTTCATATGTCAATTATGAGTGAACGGTTGAGTCCGGATAGGTCGAGATAGTCGAAAAAGTATACCCAGGGTGGTAAATGGGTCACGGAATATTTTTATGCATGACTGGGGTCACACGGGAGTATTTGGGCTATTTTAATTAGGCCCATAAGAGGAAAAACTGGATTAACACTTTATAACCTAAAAGTGAGAGTTGGGGGCAGCCATAACTCATTTTAGCATACCTAAATATGTAGAGGGGAGAAAATGAATAATTTGAGGAGCTTTTGGGGAGCCAATTTGGAGGAAGATTTGGGTGCTTGTGTTAAACCTATCATCTTCACCAAAGGATTCAGACTCTACGAATTTATAAGGCAAGTGGTTAAATTGCTTCAATGTAAATTAGTGATATTCAATTCATATCATAGTAGGTGTTATACAAATTACTTTTGGATTGGGTTAATACAAATTGGGTTTTGATTTGGGGAAGTTACGAACCAAGTTTTTGGGACTGTTATGATAAGGTCTTATGAATTCTATGCTATGAAGAAATTGTAAGTGAATTAGAGAAATTTATTGATTGCAAGTTGGGGAACAATCGTATGTATTCATATCTGTATTATCAATTGGAGATAGAAATTGAGAATTAAGATATTGGGACTCGTTTTGATTCGTAAGGATTTTAGTGGATAATTCTGGGTAAAAAGCTTCAAAGAAGTTGTTAATGGTGATTATGTCTGAGTTTCCCTCTAGAAAATGGCATTTTCTAACTTTCGTTCTCTAATACATTGTTTCCAAAACGGCATTTTAAAAATCTGGGCAGATTGAGTAAATTGAAAACCTCAGATTAAGATTAATAATTGTGCAAACTTTATTGAGGAGAATTTTGAATAATTAATTGGGGATATTGTATTATAGACCAAGGGGGTGCCCGGATATTTTGGTTGAGTGACGCCATGATAATAGATTAATTAATGGGGGATTAATTAATTAAAGCTTATAGCTGGAATAATTTATTATATGATGATATAATAAATTGTTAAATATTATTTAATTAAGAGCGTTCTCTTTATAATGGAATTTTGAGGAGTACGTTCTAAGATATGAAAATTCGGGCCAGGTGAGCGAGTCCGGGTACATTGTTTGTGTGACACCATGGAGATATTAAATTAATTAATGAGTATATTAATTAAAATAGAGTCGGACCATAGACTCGGGGATATAATAAGTTAATTAATGGGTATATTAATTAAATTAGAGTCGGACCATAGACTCGGGGAGATGTTAAGTTAATTAATGGGCATATTAATTAAATTATAGTCAGACCATAGACTCGGGGAGATATTAAATTAATTAAATTAGAGTCGGACCATAGACTCGAGAATATGTTGGCTAGTGTTACGGACTTTGTACACGGTAAAGCTGGGATTAAAATATATATATATATATATATATATATCATAAATACTGGTGGCTAGGTATTTATTTAGAATTATATGCTCTAGTGCTATCGGGGGAGGTTGCGCGACGTGAGTGAATCCCCTAGCTTGAGGAGTAGGGCGAGTATATCCACAGGTCATAGCGTCCAAATAGAGGTGGGCATCGAGATGATTGTCTTCTCACTCGGGGGAATATGATCGCTTTCGATACGTTTATATTTTTATGTTCTGATTCGGCGGTGGCTAGCTGTCTCAGAAATTCAGGTAAGGAGGCAAAACGGGAGATGAGGGAACTTGAGTTCCAACAGGCGGACTTTAAAGATGTTTTAGAAGATTGCACAAAGGGCATGGCCAATGTGGTCATTACCTACGAAGAGGCAAGTGCAAGGTAAGCGGAGGAGGTATACAACCTAGAATGGGAGGACATGGACCCAGGTTTATAATATCAAGCTGTTTCGTGGTCACCTAAGTTGTCATGATTCTATGACCAAGTGGGGATACCGAAAGAAATCCATTTGGAGATAACTAGGGGTGGTAAACGGACGGATACGGATCGAATACCATATTTTTCATATCCATATCCGCTATTTGAATGTACTATCTGTATCCATATCTGTTTTCGCCCGGATAGTTAAAACAACTATCTATATCCGTATCCACTTGAATACCTCGGATTCGAATAATATCTGTATCCGTTTAAATTATTTAGCCATCGTAGAAAATAACAATTAAAATATCTAATCCAATGAAATCCAATCCAATCTAAATAAATATGTAACAAAATTACTGCCTCATAACATCAACAATTATGGATTCCATAATAATAGTATCATTCCATAATGATAATATGGCTTAAAGTCATCCATACTTTACAACCATATAAGCTTAAAGCCATCCAAAAATAATAACAGTCGCATTCCATGACAGTAGAAATAAATATGCACCTTTTAGATTAATCAAATTTATTGAGAATGATAACCTCATAGACCTTTTGTCTTCAAAACATACTGATATTTTTATTTGAATAAGTATACATTTTTAGTTTGCATATAATATACATGTTGTTAACTTCAGTTCTCATTATAATCAAAACCATCTCTTTACTTTTATGTTTCTCTCTTACATTCTATTATGTTTCTCTCTTACATTCTTTTCTGTTTCTCTCTTACATTTATTTATAATTAAGAAAACAAACGAATAACCACATGAGAGTTTCTTTTCTCTTGTTTTGTACGAAGGCGAAATGAAACGAAGTTAGTTTTTTTTAGTGGAGTATATGTTCTTTAGTCGGTGTATGTTGTGTGTGATAAGGTGTATTGTAACTTTAGTGTAACTCCATGATAATATACCCAATAAAATTATAATACATGACATTTTATAATATACCCAATAAAACAATAACTTTAGAGTGTTTTTATTTTGAGTGGAGTATGTTTTTATTATGTCTTGGGAATAAAAGATTAAGATTTTTTTAATATTATTTTATTAGTAATACTAATACTAATATTATTAATAATATTTTAAACATATGTTTGACGGATACGGATATCCGGTAAAATGGATACTCCGCATCGGATACGAATTATCCGTATCGGATACTAGTACTATCCGTATTCGTTTTCTCAGATATTTTTAAAGAGTATCCATATTCGTATCCGTTTACATATTTTCGAATAAATATCCACAAATTTGGATTCGGATATCGGACGAATGCGGATTTTCGAATATCCGTTTACAACCCTAGAGATAACGCAGAATGCAGTACCCTCGTTAAGATGGAAGGGGCCCGTGGCCAGACTGGTGAGAAGGTTCTTATCCAAAGTAACTTTTAGTGATGCTGACAGGGCCGTGAGATTCCCACACAACAGGCCCTTCTATGTAACGACAAGTATCAACGGGGGTAGCTTTGCGAGGGCACTCATAGATGGAGGTGCATCGATAAATATCATGCCTATCAGTTCCTTCCGGATAGCTAATATTTCGGAGAAAAGACTGATAACAATGCCTTTGATGATTTCTGCTTACGACAATAAGTCATCTAAATCCATTGGGCACGTGAATGTGGGTTCGTAATGGGAAACCTTACCTCACACATCAAGTTTCACATGATTGAAAGTACCACTTCCTACCACCTACTGATAGGGAGAGTATGGATGCACAACCATGGCCTGGTCCCTTCGACATATCACCAATGTGAAAAGGCAAATGTTAAAGGGACTGAGATCATCATAGGGACCACTAAGAAGCCTTTTTCCACTGAAGAATCTCATTTGGTAGATGCAGCCTTTTACACAGAGTTGGAGGAAGATGTAAGGGTGCTAACAAGAAGGATGGAAGGAGAAAGAGTTCCCTCAATCAGAGAAAGGATGGGGCCTGTGAATGACCAAGGCAACGAAGGAACAAAGGGAAAGGTAGTAATGGAAGAAGTTAATTTAGCTAATCTCAAGAAGAAAAGTTTGTCGAAGTAACTTAGAGACAGGATGAGACCCAGAATGGATCCGATAGATCAAGAGACCCAACGGAAAAGGGTGCTGAGCAGGTTTTTGAGGAATATGTTGGTTGAGGCTGCAAGAGAAAGGAAAAGAAAGGCAATCGCAACGACAAGCAGACAGTGCAAGAAGAAGATTACTGAGGATGAAAGGATGATCTACCTTTTATAAGGGTGTGATCGAGAAGCCGAAGAAGCCAATTTAGAGGCTGACCCGATATATGAGTGCTTCTTGATGGACCAGCAAGGGCAGTGTATGGTCATTGACAACTCAAATATACAGGAGTTTACGGAAGACGTAGCCAAAGAACCAGACTATATGACGAATCGCCCAAAACCCCAGGTGAAAGAGTTAGAGCAGTTGAACCTGGTCGAAGATGGAGAAGATGCGAAGCCCATATTCATTTCTAAGGATCTGAGCACAGCAAAGTGAGAAGCTTTAATTGAGTTGATTCGAGAATTCAGGGATATTTTTACGTGGAAGTACACAGAGATAGATAGGTTAGACGAAGGGGTTAGTTGCCACAAACTAAACGTTATACCTTCAGCCATACCTGTGAAGCAAGCCACAAGGACATACAAGCTAGAGCTGGATTTAAAGATTAAGGAGGAGGTCCAATGGTTGCTGGCAGTAGGTTTTATTGAGCCGGTCCAATATCCACTATGGATTTCAAGCATCGTTCAAGTAATAAAGAAGGATAAAAATCAAATAAGGGGATCTGTGTAGACTTCAGGGACCTAAACAGAGCTTTCCCGAAAGATGAGTTCCCTCTACCTTCCATTGATAGCCTCATTGATGCGATGGCTGGCCATGAAATGTATAGTTTCATGGATGGGTATGTAGGGTACAACTAAATCAAGATGGATCGGACTAACGCAGAAAAGATGACATTTCGGACCCCGTTGGGCAACTTCGTGTACAAGGTAATGCCATTTGGATTAAAGAACGCTGGGGTGACATATCAAAGGACGATGACAAACATTTTTCATGACTTCTTCCATAAATTCCTAGAGTTTTATGTGGATGATTTGGTCATCAAATCGAAGAAGGAGGAGTCCCATCTGAACGACCTAAGGAGGGTGTTCGTTCGCTACAGAAAGTACAAGCTGAAGATGAACCCACTAAAGTGTGCCTTCGGGGTCACAAGTAGGAAGTTCTTAGGGTCCGTGGTAGATCGGCAGGGAGTACAGATGGACCAAGACAAGCAGCGAGCTATCTTGGAAATGTCGTGCATAAAAACGATGAAAGAGCTCAAAAGATTCCTCGGTAAAGTCTCCCACCTCAGGAGATTTGTGTCGAGGTTGGCCGAGACAACTCACCCGTTAATGGAGCTACTACGAAAGGGCATGAAGTTCAAGTGAGAGGAAGCACATCAGGAATCTATAAATAAATTAAAGAAGCTGCTGACCTCCCCACAGATAATGATTCCTCCAAAACCTAGAACATCATTGCAGTTCTACCTTACATCTACCACCAGGTCCATCGGAGCACTCTTAGCGCAAGAAGTCCATGGGCAAGAAATACCAGTCTATTACTTGAGCAGAATTATACATGGACCAGAGGCAAGGTACAGTAATGTAGAAAGGCATTGTTTAGCCTTGGTGTTCGTATCATAAAAACTTAGGCATTATATGATATCTTTCACGATTCACATTGTGATAAGATGTGATTCAATTAAGTTTTTATTGGCAAGAACCATATTGATTGGAAGAGAAGCTAGGTGGTTTCTCATCCTCTCAGAATATAACTTAAAGTGCCTGGTTCCTCGTGCAATTAAAATCCAGACATATGTAGGCTTGTTGGCAAATTTCCCATCTGGAGTATTTGAGCCACCCTGAGAAGACATCCCTGGGGACAACTTGCAGGCAAATTTTTTGGAAGTTGACCTTGAATAATGGACGATGAAATTCGATGGGAATTTGACAGAGAAGAAAGGAGGAGCAGGGGTTATTTTATCTGAAGGAAATGAGGAATTTTTCCTTTCTTATAAGTTGGATTTCCCTTGCTCCAACAACGAAGTAGAGTATGAGGCATTAGTACTTGGGCTACTAGAAGCCCTTCGAAGGGGAATCCACTCACCATTTATCAACGGTGATTCAAACTTGGTAGTTCAATAAGTGAACGGGGAGTATGCGTTGAAGCACCTCAGTTTAGCGCCTTACAGAACCATCATTCAACATCTGATTAATGAGTTCCATCAGGTCAGGATAAGAAGACATCCTAGAACAATGAATCGACATACTGATGCCTATGCCACCATTACGCAGAAGTTTATTATGAAAACTGATACAACTACTGTGGTGATCTAACGAAGAATAACCCCCTCGGTGATACAGTTAATCCTACATATGAAGGGAGATTTAGATTAGAGAGGTGAGATCAGAAAATAGTTAGAGTCTAGGGAAGGCAAGATGGAACTCAGAGAGCTAGCACAATACTTCGTTAATCATGGCAACTTATACTTCAGGAACGCAGGAGGATGGTTATCAAGGTGTGTTGGCCCAAAAGAGGCAAAATAAAGGTTGAGGAAGATGCATGAGATCCACTGCGAAACAACATAGATCCCTTTGTATAGGAGAATCTAAAGGAAAGGGTACTTTTGGACAATGATGAAACAAGACGCAACTAAGTTATAACAGAGGTACGATTAGTGCTAACTCTTCTTTCAAGCATTTGAATGCCACTTCATTGAGACTCAAACGGACTGGAGGCAGCCTTATATTGACTTCATAAAAAATGGAGTTGTTCCTATAGAGAAAATAGATGCGATGGGACTCAAATGGAGGGCCCCACGGTTCTATGTCCAAAATGAATAGCTCTATCAGAAAGGATACTTCAACAGGCCATTGAGATACATCACGAAAGAGGAAGCAACTGAAGTATTGAAATAATCTCATGATCTATCTTACATCGAAGGGGTAAAGCTATATGATTAACTAATGACCCTGGGGTACTATTGGCCAACTATGGAGAAGGGCTCTATTGAGTTTGTGCGAAAGTGCAACGCATGCCAGCTATATGGGAATAAAATCCATGCTCCTTCGGTGGATCTACATTCTTTGGTCGCTTCCTATCCATTCCACACTTGGGCATTTGATCTGGTAGGAGGGATACACCCTTCATCAAGAGAAAAGATCTAGATATTGGTGGCAACATAATGCTTTACAAAGTGGGCTGAAGCGATACCTCTCAGAAGAGTGACGACGGGTGTGGTGTCTAACTTCATCAAAGAATACGCGATTTGCCATTTTGGGATCCCAAAAGTCATCGTCTCCGATAATGGAACCCCCTTCATCAATAAAGAGGTAACGATGCTCACTAACAGATATTCCATCATCTATCATAATTCAATGGTGGCATATCCTAAAGGAAACGAATAAGCCGAAGCGACTAACAAGACTTTAGTCAATATTTTAGCCAAAAATGATGGAAGACTTCCCAGGATCGTGAGATGACAAGATCCTAGCAGTGCTATGGGCCTACCAAACGACCAAGAGAAAGCCTACATGATACACACCGTTCTCCCTCGTGCACGGAGCCGAAGCAATCCTGTCAGTAGAGTTGGAGGTTCCTTCCGCTCGTTATGCCCTTTGAAGAAGTATGCTCCCTCAAAGTAGGCACGTAGAGTTGGAGGCGTTGGATGAACATAGAGATAATGCGATGCAACACTTCCAAATGTACATGAGGCAAATCTCAAGGGCATATGATAACTTAATGAGACCAAGGAAGTTCGTTAAAGGAGACCTCATTTTGAAAGTAGCGGTGAAACACATCAGAGAACTTCCTCTACTTAAATTTGCAGCGAATTGGGAGGGACCTTTCATTATGAAAGAGACTCACGATTCAGGTTACTGTTTAATTTCATAAATAGAAGAAGATAAACCATTCAAGATTAATAACAAATGGTTGAAGGTCTATCATGTATAAGTGAGTAACCTTAGAAAGATGATGTATCTAGTTTTCATGAATATACAAGACATTTTTGAAGTTATGTTTGTTTTAACTAGAGTGCGATGGAATATTATAAAACTTTATTTTTTGCAAGTAGTTATAACACAGAGGTAACAATATAAACTTCTCTTTCATTCATAAACTGGAAAGTGTATTATAAAATTGGGAACTACTGCCCAAGAATTACATGAGAACAAACATAAAAAAATGTACAAGTGTTTGGGGGAGGGGTCATTGGCCTAGGAGGAACCATAAGTCGGGGGCAAAGAAAAAGTCCCCAGGTAAGCCCGAAGAAGTTGCCAAGCACGCCTGTTGGGCGCTAATAGAACCCTTCAGCCTCGTTTGAACTTGAGCTCGCTCGATAAATGATTGCTCTCATTTCAACTTGGCTATACGAATAGCTTCCTCGATGTCCTCCACCTCTTGATTTGCAGCTTCCAGTAGAGGTGTTAACTCATCCAGTCTTGCCTCTTCAATCCGTTGAGTTTCCAAGTGCTTCTGCAACAACTCCCTCTGACTTTCTAATTACTAACTCTTCAAAGTTTTCAAGTGCCCAATCAGCTGATTGAATTGGAAGCCATCTCTGCCTAACTCATTCAAATAGCCTAAGAATTAATTTAGAAAGGGCCTAGTGACATTTCCAGTAGGGGTATTGACAAGCTCAGGAATAACGGTTGCCATGCCCTGAAGCCTATGGCTCATCACTAAAATGTTTGAACAAAAATAGTCAATGATAAAAGTGTCAGGATCATGAGTAGCAACCCGTTCAATCACCAAACAATGGCAGACAAGTATTTGAGGTAAGTGGCGAAAAATCACGAGGCAAAACTCATGAGGAGCTAGTGTAGGCAAAAGAAGCTCATAGCCGGATTCGCTATCAGTCGGAGCACCCATCATGGAACCTTCGTCATCATGACTTAATTCCTCAGATACAGCTGGTTCTGGATGAGGGGAGGCGATAGGTGAAGGAGCTGGTCGAGATTGCTCTTCATCACGAAGGGACTCCCTAGCAACCTGAGGGAAGACAAGTGAAACAATGAGTTCAATGAAAAATCTTAACAAGTGGTTTTCATTGTTAAGTCACCGTTATAGGTGGAGTTTTACGAAAAATATTAACAAGTACTTTTCATTGTTAAGTCATCGTCATAGGTGGAGTTTTACAAAAAATCTTAACAAGTGATTTTCATTATTAAGTCACCGTTATAAGTGGAGTTTTACAAAAAATCTTAACAAGTCGTTTTTATTATTAAGTCACCGTTACTGGTGGAGTTTGACGAAAAATCTTAACAAGTGGTTTTCATTGTTAAGTCACCGTTACTGGTGGAGTTTGATGAAAAATCTTAACAAATGTTTACGAAAAAATTTAACAAGTGGTTTTCATTGTTTGAACGATTAAAAATAAGTTTCTTCTAACAAGGAGATTGTACATTGTCAATATAACGGACAAATACCACGAAGCAAAGAGAAAATGGAGAAATACCTCAGCAACTGTCGGAGCGAGAACGGAAGATGGGAAAGAAGCTGCAATGGTAGGCACTGAAGTAGGCAAATTCATCTCCTCAAGAGCCTTCGCAAAACCCTCAGTTAGAGTAACTTCAGAGAGAGGAACCTCAACACTTGATGAAGCTCCTACTTTAACAAAGGGAACTAGGGCCAAGGTTGGGGGTGGGCTTAAAGGGGTTGTTCGATCTTCCACAGATACATCATCCCTTATAGGGGCAGAAAAAGGACCATGGTGAGTAGATAAGCCAAAAGTAGCCCTAGTAACGGGTGGAGTCCTGAGGAATGACGGCAGAGTTAAGCCTCGAGCAAGCTGGCAATATAAAACTAAGTGTTAGAAGCAGGGCACATCTCAGAAAGAAGGAGCAAAATGCACATTCAACCTACCTCAGTGATGTTGATAAAAGGGGCAAACTCAGAGATAAGCCTTAATAGTGGCGGCTGAAGAAGGAAATTAGCCAACGCAGAAGCTAGTAACGAGGCAACTTCAACCTAAAATACACCAAAATATCTAGAAGATTCAACAAAGTGAGAAGGATAGAAAAGAAAGATCTAAAATTATTTAGAACTTGTTACCTCGGGAGAATTTTACAGAAATATAATGATATCTAGAGGAGCCTCCAGCTGAGGGGATGACTCAAAAGAAGCCGAGGGAGCTCCCTCTGGCTGAGAGGAAACTTCCAGAGGGTCAATAGGAACAATAACCTCCTTAGCAGCCTCCACCATACGTCGAGAGACCAAACAATGGGAATAAGTGAGCCCGGTCATAGGAGGATGTGGGGAGTTGCATCAACGGAACCACTCTCGAAGCATCCCCCCACGAAAGGACTTACAGGAGGGCTGAGTCTTTATTCTTCAGCTCACTGTACCAAGTTGCTAAGAGTTAGACAAATATAATTTGCTACAAAAAAAGAGAAAAATAAAAACTCATGTATACCTCTGATCTAAGGGGAGAGTGAGATAATATCACCATTGACGAGGAAGAAGGGTAAGTAGTTGGTGAAGACCTCTCCATGGGATGGTGTTCAATGGTGGGACAGTCATCCAACGCCATAACTCCAACAGTAGAAGGAGCTGGGATGAGATGTACATCGGGAACTCGTTTCTTCTGGGACTTAGTACCCAGAGTCTTTTTCCTCGCACCAGCAACACCAAGACTTGGAGGAACCCTTGAGCTTTTCCTTCGCTTTGACCGCCCTTCAGATGGATTTACTAAGACAGTGGGGAAGGCAACATCAGGAGGAACAATGGGAGTGTGTCGTTGAAACTCAGAATTTATTCACTCCACCTCAGCTTGATTTTTCTTTCTTAACTCCTCACTCACTTCGATAAATATAAGAGGAGGAACAGAGGCAATGGGAAATGCATCCAAGGGAGCTTAAGGCTGAGGTTGGTACTTAGACTTTAAAGGAGTCCCACTCTTGGACTTCCTAGTTTTTTTGGCTAGTGGCTTGGAAGGTCCTTCGCCAGAAGCTGCATCAGTTGGAACACCCTCACCATAAACACCTTCAGTAGGGGCAGGTTGTTTTGGGGTTATAACATCCTTGGGTTTGGGCGTGGCGGTAGGGATCATGGGGAAATAAGGAGGCAGCTCGCTGGGAGGATCTTTAGGAGTCTTGCTTAGAGGGAACTCAACCCCAAGAATAGAGTTGCCCTTAAGGCCTAATTCCAAGGTAGGGAAAGAAAGAACTGGGGGATATTGGGGGGACGTTGTATGAATTCACGAATCTTGGCCAGTTGTATCAGCCAAAATTTAGTAGTAAAAGAAGTGGACACATCCCCTTTTTTAGTGGCACTAGGGATGGTAACTCGACCATCCATAGTAGAGGTCACGCCAAGTACCGCTATAGAAAGGTAGAAAGTGCAGGCCTCAGCAAAAGTAGCCCTTTTATTTGTTAACTGAAATACAGGCCGAGGATTTGATCAAAATTAAACTGTCTGCTGCACCGATCGGGATTGTAAGGTTCATAAGTATATCCCCATTCGGTTAATAAAGGAAGGAACCCAAGGGTGAACAAAATCACCACAACTTGCGAAGGATATTCCACAATCGGAACGATAGTGACCGTTTTAGATGTACAAGAGAAAAAATTCCAAGTATGGGCGAAGGTTGATTCTTTGTATGGCCTCATGATGAAGGAATCCAAACGAAAAAAATGCCCATTATCTCCTTTCGACTTTATTTTTTGTGGAAGCACAGGAGGCGAGGGGGCTTGATGCCTTTGCTCACGGGATAAGGAATAAATTTGGCTGCAATGGCAGGAAAACGGATGTAGAGGAAACATGTTAAGATAATGGTATTGGCAAAACTGGCCAGGTTGTAATGGCCAAGGGACCGTTCCATGTCAAAGTAGGTTCGATCCAACCAAGTGTAGAGGGACCCCAAAGCAATGGCGGCCAGAGGAAGATTAAAACCTCTGGCCAAACAAATGGAGATGTTTATGAGGTCCCTCCTAGGCTAGTCGTTGGGTTTCCTAGTCAAGAAGAAACGGGAAAGCAATACAAGGATGTAGGCTGGTAATTCTAAAGATGCACCTTTACCCTTGCCTATGACAGAAGTGACATCCTTCGCAGTAGGAGCTTCGAAGAAATAGTTGATTAGGGGAGTAAAGGTAGCTTTGTTGGAAGACCCAGTGCAACAGTGGTAAATTCGATCCAGCTCAGCTCGATCATCAGTTTATGTGGCATCCAAGGCCTCATTAAGATAAGTAAAATCACCCATGGGTTCAAACCCAAATAGCTCGCAGACATCTTCCAACGAAATGGTGAACTCCCCCCAAGCAGCAAAGAAAGTGTGAGTTGTGATGTTCCATCTGAAGACCAACACTTGGAGTGCAGCGTTGTGCTTAGAGATAGTGAACTCCCCAAACCAGTTGGCTTAGTGAAGACCGACTTTGGCAAGAGCTGTAGTGTGGGAGCTCTGCATATGTGCATGTCGGGCGATAAAATGAGCTGGAGATCCCCCAGGTGCTTCAAAATTGATCTGGGAGCAAGAAAAGTCACATCGATCCAATATGAAGCGCACAGAGTCCCCTCTGGAGGAAGAAAACCCCATTTAGATGATTCTTCATCTTCATCACCTAATAGAAAAGGGGCATATTTGGCTGAAAAACTGCAAGTCTTGCATGCATCATAGAACTCATTGTCCTTGCCAAAGATGGGAGACTGACGGTAAAATCGTAGTTGCTCTCGACGAGCAATATCTAAGGCGGTGGTGCCCACAGTGGCAGCGGCGGTAGAGGTGGTAGTAGTGGAGGTTGACTGAGCACTGGTGTTAGTAGCCTTGGGGATGCTTGAAGAAGCCATAGCAGGTGGTTATGAAAGAACAAGCTTAGTGAAGAAGAGATATGGGTGAAAATGGAGTAGTATGGCCATAGGTGGCGGTGAAAGAAACGATGGAAGAAAAGAAAACAGATAAAACCTTGATAATAATGGAGGTTTGAGTTTTTTCTCTCTCTCTAAGTGCTCTAAGAGTTGAAGAAGACGAAGAAAAAATGAATAGAAAAATGGTTAAGTGTTTTGAATAATGGACGTTTAAAATCCTTTAGTTCGCCTTTTTAAGTTTCCCATTACTGCACGTGCAAAGACGCCGAAAATAATTTCAAGTGGACACGTGGCACTTCGGGAAGTGTTCTAACAGTTAAAAAGATGGCACCACGTCATTAATGAAGTGACGCATTGGGAATATAAAGGGTTTTCTTCCAAAGCAAGTTTGAGTTTGGCGCCAGAATTTTTTGTCAGACATATCCAATGTCCCACAACGCAGAGGCTGTTATCATGGTTCAAAAAGCTACGATGTCCCCTCGCCACAGGTCCAAACGGGGTTTCGTTGTGACTCAAGTATATCGGGGAGAATTTTACTTTTTGAGCAAGACAAAACGAAGATGAATAGCCAAAACATGAAGTTGGGGAGGATTTATATCGCTAGGGGCAGCCCTAACGTAAATACTAACTGCTTACAACTATGTTGCACAATGGCATAAAACAACATAGACATGGGAGAATTTTACTTCCTAAAAGACAGAACGATTGAGGCACAACGACAGGAAAAAGTTGCAACGTCCCTTCGCCAATCGTCGATGATTTACAGCGCTTAGGTTCAGGTACATTGGGGAGAATTTCACTTTTTCCTGGCAGTCATAACGACAGAAGTTGTAACGAAGACATAAATGCCAAATATTTTTTTTTTACAAACAAAAGGTCCATCGGATTGAGAAGTTTTCGTGCAGACATTTCTTGTTCCCACAACAAATTTCTCCACGAAGGGGAAAATATAGGGGGTTTGAAGATAATCTCGAGATTAGAGATAATCCCCCCAGCTAATACAACAGACTCAAGGAATTAAGGTAGCGATGCAGCTCAAGCGTTGTAGCTCAGTGAGGCAGCTCAAGTGAGGTAATTCATAATGGCAGCTCAGGGAGATCTTCCAGCAAAGAAACTGGCCGAGAGAACTCATCCTTTGGTTATGTTATTTTACTTAGTCTTGTTGTATCTTTTGTTTACATTGACCATGAGCTATAACGACTGTAATGATGTAACGATTGTAATGTCATTCGATGTGAGGTCAAACGGTACTCACAAGAGACCAGGCCTGAAAGGGCCTAGGAGAGTTTTCACGCTCTATCGAATGACCTCACTGTGAGAACTTCATAAGGACTTGGTTTGGAGGATTGAGAAGTGAGGCACCGTTGGGGCTTGTCTTGGCCATCTTAGATACACCTAGTAAAACACCGAAGGGCCTGTGAATGTGGAACCTTGGGCGGAGCAGCCTTGAGTTCCATCATGCATTGAGTTGTGAACCAAATAACCCTCTACTTAATATCACATCTACTTTATGTGATATCACTAGCCAGCTAGGCAATGTCAAATCTGCACTTGAGTAAAACACTATGGCATTTGGGGCTATCAGATAGTTGGTGAGCCACCTCTGTGGTGACAGCCCCCTAATGCACAGTGGTTAGGCAAAAGGCATGTCGTGGCATTTAATGTTTATGACGTGGAGCTGACCAGTCCATCATGCATTTAATGTTTGTGATTTTTTTCATGGATTGTTTAGGGTTCGACACGGACAATGGAGTCCGGGAGATGGAAATTGAACTTCTGGAATATAAAAGGGAAGGTTAGGAAGTATCTGAGGTTAGCTGAAGATGAATTTCGTGTAAATATTGGTCCAGGTTAACACCAGGGAAGGTTCGGGTAAATTTTTACGAACTTAGACGAATATGCGAGAGGTCATCCAATGGAGTGGATAATTCCTTCAAAATGTTTTTTGTGTCATTATTTTATTAGTTAGGAAAGTTAACAATTGACAAGATGGTTAATTCTTAACGTAGTAATATTAATTGGAGATTAATGAGACTTTTTGGGAAGTAATTATAGGGTTAATTATCTATACATATTATGTGTTAAAAATATGTATTTATTTATTTGTGTGGACATAACCATGTTCGTGGATGGCCTATCGGTTGGAGTTGCGTACATCTCGGGACCATATCATGCGTCGGCACTGGTGGGCTAGGCATTACGTAGGTCATTATTTTAAATACTACGTAGCGACGCTTGTTACGAGGAGGTAGGTGTAGATGTTGAGATCCATTATTACTGTCGGGGGTATGGACCGTACAATGGTATATTAGGTAGGGACCGCCCCGCTTATGTGTGTTTTGTGATATCCATTTGGATGAGGGACTCCTTCGACTTACAGATAAAACAGGAACGGGACACTGAAGGTAGATGCCTTTATGTGTTATACATATGTAAGGACATATATAATTATAAAAATTAATTAAAAATTAATTAAAAATTAATTCTTGTAGTCTAATGACGTAGTCAAATGATAATCAACCTAATACTACGTAATCCATAATGGATGTTATATTACTTCTTGTGGGTAGTATCGTAGGGGTTACTTTGGGAACTAGAAGTACATGTGTAGACGATTAGCTTAGTATATGAATTAAGCTAGATGCATCGATTGTTACCTTATTGTTCTAGTTATCGGACTTTCATATTAGGGACTTAGGTTGGTATGCGTATAGTGTTGCACTTAGATGAGGGGTGAGATACTTATTGTATATGAGTACCGATGGACGGTGCATAATTTGATTAACTGCATCATTGTATTTTAGTTTCGTATGATAATTCTTGCAACTTTAGGGCGCCGACCCAAATTATAAAATGTCTTTCCCCTCAGGTTTGCCTAGACATAGACAATAGGACTGACAGGAGATCAGACTTACAGTCATATTTGCTCATTTGACTCTAGTTTAAGATGTTATTTTCCTTCCAACTATTTTTACTATTTGAAGATTGTATGATCATAAGCCTAAAGTTTATTATTCAGTCTTTTTGAGATCAATCATACTTATGTTTTGGATTTATTTGTTATCAGTTATCATTTAGTTGGTTTTATCGTGGATGTTGATTTAAAGTAAAATGCTTTATCATGGTTTGATGTTGAGAATGATATAGATTGTTAGACAAGTCCCATCTTCAGCATATTGCGTCTGACCAACATTTATGTGAAAAATAGGAATTGTTATAGTTCACTCCTTGCGTAATCATTAGTGCTCAGATTGCACATTTTTTTACCATTAAAGCTCGGGCTAGGGACACATAGATTATCAATGCCCCCCTCCCCCAAGTTGTGCATCATTGAGAAGTCCCTCATTAAACTGAAATGTAGTTTTTAGTAAGGAGTTTATAAGTTTCATAAAAATCCCATAACAGTGATATGCGGCCATGGGTTCAGAGAGACTACGGTCATAAGTAACAGTTGATAACCTTGTGAAAAGGCCCCTTACCCATGGTGAGTTGTGGACGTGGTTTGTAAGATACCATAGTCATAAGTAGAGATACCATGGTTGTAATACATGAGAAACGGAATTTTCTCGATGGTGACTTGTGGTCTTGGTTTGTGAGATACCACAGTCACAAGTAGTCGTGGTAATACCTGAGGAAAGGTATTTTATCCACGGTGACTTGCGATCGTTGTTTGTGAGATACCACAGTCACAATTAGCCATGGTAATACAAGTCAAATTTAACCTTACTACGACGACGGGTCATCGTGAGACTTCATCTCCTACGGTGACTCATCACCGAACTTGCAAGTTCTGGAACTAGGGGTTTTCACGTTTGCATTTTGTATTTTAAGTGCTTAAATGCAAAAAAAAAAGAATAAAAATGTGCCCGAAAGAAATCGAGTGAACTTTGTATGTTGGAGTTTTGATGCTCTTCTTATTGGGTTAGTTTTTGTAGTACCATTTAAGACAATTTTTCCTTGCAAAAAAGCTCCAAAACAATAAAGAAAAAAATGCAAATATGAAAAATTGCAATGGAGGTGGATGTTCGGTAATGATGAGAGTGGATTGTTGACATTTGGTATGATCGTGAAACACTAAGCTTCACGGTGGGTTTTGTTTTAAGAAGTGAAAGAATTTTTTGATTTTTTTAATTTAAGGAAGATTTTTTTTTTATCATTTATCATTTTTATATTGGTACATCCTAATCATATCCCCCGAGAAAAAACACTCTTGACACACAACAAAAAAAAAAATGACCCAACCAATATATTTACATCTACGAACCAATCTAAACAAGAGACTTCCATTCCATTTTACAAATATAATTTTTCGTATTTACATACCAAAATCATCCTTCCGCTCGTTCCATTTTCTTCCTCGAAAGTTCTATATTCTACATGAACAATAATGTCCAAGAGTAGTAAGAAATGTCTTTCGTGTTTAAGTTCCTCAACTGCCAAAAACTTGTCTAAATTCCCCAAACATTTCTCAAAATTCAAACATTCATCTCACAAAGGCTTCTCTAAAAACTTCACTAAACCATCAAGAAATTGTAACGAACCACAAACATCTGGTATTTTTTGTTTTCTTCACTTTATTTCTCTCTCTATATTCTATCCATTTATGTAACATAACTATTTATTTACACTTGTGTGGAACCAGGTTTAGAAATGGAGAATAGTATATATGCACTTCTAACCATTGGCCGTTGGGAATCACTAAACCACATGGATTATAGCTTATCCTCACTCAGACCAGTTCATGGAAGGCTAGCTTTGAAATTTCTCAACTGGGTCATCAAACAACCTGGTTTTGAACTCACCCACATTACTCATATGTACTCTATCACAATCCACATACTAGTTAAAGCTAAAATGTACACTTATGCTAAATCAATTCTCACACATTTATGTGAAATGGGTTTGGGGTCAAAATCTGTTTTTGCTGCTCTTATGGACACTTACCCTCTTTGCAATTCAAACCCTGCAGTTTTTGACCTTTTAATTAGGGTTTATGTGAGGAAATTAATGGTGGGTGATGCTGTGGAAATATTTCATTTGATGGGTTTTCGCGGGTTTAGGCCGTCGATTTATACCTGTAATATGGTTTTGGGGGCAATGGTGAGGGAAGGGTGGGGAGGGTCGGCGTGGTCTTTTTTTAAGGTTATGCTTGGGAGGAATATTTGTCCGAATGTTGGTACGTTTAATATATTGTTACATGTTCTTTGTGGGGAAGGGAAATTTAAGAAAGCGGGTTATTTGCTTAGGAAAATGGAAGGAGAAGGGTATGTTCCGAATTCGGTTAGTTATAATACTTTGTTAAATTGGTATTGCAAGAAAGGAAGATACAAAGCAGCTTTTGAGTTGATGGATCGAATGGGTTGTAAAGGGATTGAAGCGGATGTGTGTACGTATAATATGTTTATAGATGATCTTTGTAGAAATTGTAGGAGTGCAAAGGGTTATTTGTTGTTGAAAAAGATGAGGAAGAAGAGGATATCTCCAAATGAAGTTACGTATAATACTCTCATTAGTGGGTTTGTCAAAGAGGGAAAGATTGGGGTTGCTACGCGGATTTTTAATGAGATGGCAAAGTTTAATATTTCACCCAATTGTATCACTTACAATGCCTTGATTGATGGGCATTGTCGGGAAGGAAATTTTGTAGAGGCTTTGGAACTTATGGGGAAAATGGAAAGAATGGGATTAAGGCCTAACGAAGTTAGTTATGGGGCTCTTTTGAATGGGTTATGTAAGCGCGGCAATTTGGATTTAGCAAGAAGTGTTTTTGAGAGGATGAGAATGGAAGGTATGGTTGTCAATCGTATTGTGTATACGATGTTGATAGACGGGTTATGCAAAAGTGGGATGCTCAAAGAAGCAGTTCAATTGCTCAATAAAATGTTTGAGCATGGGGTGTATCCTGATGTTGTGACATATTCGGTACTCATAAATGGATTCTGCAGAGCAGGAAAGGTAAATAATGCGAAGGAGATAATGGGTAAGATGTATAAATTCGGTGTTGTACCAAACAACATCATATACTCTACATTGATCTACAACTCCTGCAAGCAGGGGAAAATAACCGAAGCGATGAACATATATGCAGGGATGAATTGTGATGGCCATGTTGCAGACCTTTTCACGTGTAACATGCTAGTTGCCTCTTTTTCTAGAGGTGGAAGGGTGGGGGAGGCAGTGGATTTCATGCATCACATGACTAGGATCAATCTTGTCCCTAATTCCGTCACATTTGATTCAATTATAAATGGCTACGCGAGCAAAGGTGATGGATTACGTGCATTTTCCTTGTTTGATGAAATGGTTAACTTGGGGCATCACCCTAGTCTTTACACATACGGAAGTCTACTAAAAGGACTATGTAGAGGAGGAAATTTGGAAGAGGCACTGAAATTCTTTAATAAGCTTCAATACATTCCTTGTGCCGTTGATGTTGTTGTGTATACCACGTTATTGGCTGAGATATGTAGAATGGGCGATCTGCGAGGGGCATTGATCTTGTTGGACAAGATGGTACAAAATAATGTTCTTCCTGATAGTCATACTTACACCAGCCTTATTTCTGGGTTATGTAGGAAAGGAAAGATGGTTGCTGCGATTCTTCTGTACGAAAAAGTAACTAAAAGAGGAACTGTCTTTCCGAACCAGGTTATGTACACGTGTTTAATTGATGGGCTTTACAAGGTTGGCCAGTCAAAGGCTGCTGCTTATTTCTATGAAGAGATGGTAAAGAAGGGCCTCTACCCTGATACAGTTGCGCTTAATGCAATTATAGATAGTTGCTCGAGAACGGGACAAATGACTAATGCAAACATGTTCTTTTCTACGATGAAAGTTGGAGACTTGTGTCCTAGTTTGGCTACGTATAATATTCTCCTACACGGTTATGCAAAACAACAAGACATATTGAGATGCTTTGCAGTATACAATACCATTGTAAGGAAAGGTTTTGTCCCCGATAAATTAACATGCCATTCTCTAGTTCATGGACTTTGCGAGTCGGGTATGCTGGACATTGCTGTTAAAATTTTGAAAAAGATGATTATGGAAGGTACTTTAGCTGATATGCGTACTTTTAATATGCTAATCCTCAAATGTAGTGAGAGGCGTGAGATGGGTAAAGCCTTTGATTTGTTGAATATAATGAATAGTTTAGAAGTTTTTCCTGATGGAGATACTTATGATTCCATGCTTAAAGGGCTGAACGTAACATTCGATTTCCAAGATTCTCATTTTTTTTTGCGTGAGATGTTGGGAAAAGGTTTCATGCCAACCGATAGACATTATGTTCCATTAATTACGGGTATGTGTAGAGCGGGAGATATAAAAGGAGCTTTCAAACTAAAAGACGAAATAGAGGCACTTGGTGTTGGCCCCCGATGTGTAGCTGAGAGTGCCATGGTTAGAGGGCTTGTTCAGCGGGGGAAGATAGAAGAAGCAATGCTGGTTCTTGATTGCATGCTTCGGGTGCAACTTATTCCCACCATTGCTACTTTCACAACTCTAATCCATATGTTTTGCAAAGGATATAACCTCGAGGAGGCTTTAAAGTTAAAGGGTATAATGGAATTTTATGGTGTAAAGCTTGATGTTGTTGTATATAATGTTCTCATAACGGGCCTTTGTGCTACTGGTGATATAGTTCGTTCATTTGAACTCTACGAGGAGATGAAACAAAAGGGTCTGTGTCCAAATACGACTACCTTTACTGTACTTGTGGATGCCATTTACAATGGGAATGATTTTGAGAAGGGCAAGGTGATTCTGATGGATCTATGGGAGAGAGGGCTGATATCTCAAGATGAGAGTACCCAAGATTTGATCAAAGGTTTGATGCTTGCTAAGGAGAAGTTGAACATTTTAAGGCACAAAAGAAATAGAAAGATTATCGAGGGCAGGTAAATAAGAAACTGTGCATTATTATACGGCTGGGTTGTCTCGAAGTTTACTGGCTGGAAAAATCTATCATATACTAAGCGAGAATCTCGCAAAACGGGGAAGCATGGGTAATGGTTTTTTTCTTTGTTTCTCTAATTGTCCTCTGTAATCTTTTCCTTCTTTCAATTTTCTATTTTTATTTATAATTTTCAACTATATGTTCATGCAGTTTATGCATTGATATCATGAGCATCACAAATCTTAATCCAAATAGTGAGGAGCTGATTTGGTGTGTTCAATTACCGACATTGAGATTGGAAGCTTAGCGACTCCAACCACAGAAGCAAGTTTATGCTCCCCTCGTTGGCATTTGTTTGTTACCACATAAAGTGGTGGTACATGCCATGTTAATTCATTTCTTTAGTTTGGTTTCCTTCTTATTTATGGGACTTCTTTACTAAAATCAGCGTGGATGCATGTTCATCACATATTAATGCAATATATTCTCTAAGATTCGAGGGGTAAATTTGACTTGTTACAAATCCTCTTTCAACACTCAGGATTTTCTTTGAAATAGTCCACATATCTTTACATGTGGGGTTTGGAAGACGATAATAAATACTCCCTCCCTCCCAAATTAAGAGTCCACTATTCTATTTAGGGTTGTCACAAATTAAGAGTTCACTTTCCCTTTAAGAACATATTCAACAAACCAAATTCCACGATAATGAACAAGAGTTGATCTTGGCCATTGATTGCGTGCATCCTTAATCTATACAAATAGATAAATATGGACTCTTAATTTGGGACCGGGGGAGTATTCCCCACCTAATGATCCAACGCTTTTTATTTGGATGTTATATTTTTGTTGTTAATTTCCTTTCTCTGAACATATGGTGGCTAGCACTGGCAGTAATCCAGTAATCAATGTTTTCTTGAGGAAACTGTTATTGGATCTGTGTTGGTCATTCTTTTTGCTAGTATATAGCCAAACTATTGCAAAAATGAGATGAACGGGGTGTGTCTGACCTGTCTCTTTTCTCCTAGATGGACAAGGCGGCTTCCTGATCGGGGTGAGAGGACTATGTACCCCTTCAATAAGAATACATGTAGTTGACAAAGGTATCATATTTTTCTGCTGTTGGCTGTTGCTTGACTCACATGTTTCTAGAACAGTTGCTTGACTGACATATTTCACTTTTAATATAGCTTTGGTATCTCCCCGCTCTTTGTTTACTTTTCCCTTGTTCAGGTTTTGGGGTGAAGAAGAATCTAAGAACAAATTGTTGATTTTATGGTGGACAAGAAGCTAGGCATAAATAGGTGACAAAGAACACATCCTCTGTGAGGAAAGAGAGGTATAATTATACCATTCAATGCACCGTAGCTCCAATTTTCCTGTCGTGTATTTTGTGCTCATAAATTAAAGAGCTTTGAAATAGATTTTGAACTCTTTCATTCTCTCTCCCCCCCCCCCCCCCCCCCCCCCCCCCCCCTCTCTAAAGTTTTAGTCTCTGCAGTTGTTAAGCTCCTCTATTCTTTTGAAAGGTCAACTGTAAAAATAACAAAACATATACACAAACACGGGTAATCCTAGAAAGACAACCAAGACACTGAAGGAGCCAACAAGAAACAAAACACAGACTTAGCCTATCCAGAAACCTGTAGTTATTAACTATTTACAGTGAATGCATTCATGTAGTCCCCAGCATTTAATATTTATAAAGCATCCAGTTCTCAACATTTCTGCCAACTCTCCAATTTCAAGTTTTTGCTTGAGTAAGGCCTTCAATCTCATGAATGGCTTGCATCCAGCTAGACCCTCT
The DNA here is from genome assembly GCA_949130495.1 of Sambucus nigra. Lineage (NCBI taxonomy): Eukaryota > Viridiplantae > Streptophyta > Magnoliopsida > Dipsacales > Adoxaceae > Sambucus > Sambucus nigra. The sequence goes on from OX422214.1 coordinate 526,116,574, forward strand.
TCTTTGTTTGCCTTTGATTTCTCTCTCCCCAGATGCAATATACAGTGGTGGCAAGGAAAATTTACTATAGGTCTTCGGGTTCCTGTAGTTCCCCGAGCAGACCTAAAAGTGTACCTCCCCAAGAATCAAACTATTAAGGCCCCTTTCCACAGTATCTCTAATATTCTCATCTAGCTTGTAATAAGGTATATTGGTTCAATTTACTCACAAATCTTCTGAAATAGGAGTTGCAACATTTATTATTGTAGCACCGAAGTTTCCTTATAATGACCCAAGAGGATGCCATTATCCACCAGATCCAAGTATCTCTTCCACCTGCCACTTTATACTCAGTATACAATGTCCCTTAACCAAGGATGCTTGTAGTGGTTCAGATTCTGGAACTTCAAGGTCCACAAATTTGCTATTTTTTTTTATCATATACATATGACACCACTTAATCCGGAAGGACTCCTCTCTGGCCAAATCCCAATTTTTTTCGTCATGTAAGCTCTTTTCCATTCAACGATGTTTTTAGTTCCTAGACGTCCCTTCTAACTTAAGAGTACAAACCTCTACCCAAGCTACCTTTGCTCCAGATTTCTTAAGATCATTATCACTCCAAAGAAGCCCTATCATCAGGGCTGGTTCTGAGATTTTTGGGGCCCTAGGCTGACCCTTGTTCGGGTGACATTATACACATATATAATATAAATACACGAAAGTTAACAAAATGCAACAGTAATTAAATAATTTTAATTAAAAATACCCTTTACAACCCAAGAGGCTAGGGGCATTTTTAAATTTAATTTATTTCTTTATTGTTTGGGCTTTTCGAAGATTCTTTATTTTTAGATTTTCTTTTATATTTAGTTTTAAAAAAGTTGCCAATAAGCTTCAGCCACTTTCGACAGATACGGGCAGGGTTCAAATCCCTGTAGGGGACAGTTCACACTCTTTTGGAGCTGGTTTGAAATGGCTCCGGGCTACCCCTAGTTGTGTAGCCCATCTTCTTTTTTAATTAATAAATAGTTCTAGTTTGGAATACTTACCATCTTTTTTTTTTTTGCTTTTTTTAAGAAACTAAAAAAAATGTTCCAATCTAAAAATTTGGGTTGCTACGTCCAATGTTGAATTTTATTAAATTGACACAAAACAAAGATTGATTATATATTAAACATGTGTTGAATTTGGGTTCCCTCCCGATTCAGAGCCCGAGGCGACGGCCTCAACCTTGGGTTAGGGCCGATATTGCCTATGAGAACCCCATCAATATCTTTGAAAAAATTCTCTCGTAACTAAGTAGTTTTTGTAGTCCAGTTTTGCACCTTCCTCAAAATCTTTTCTTTTATGGCTTCATAATCTTCAGCTTTATGTCTCCTAGAGATAAAACGCACCCAAGATATAACATGCAGTTCTTTGAGACTCATTCTAATGGAAATGGGTCCTTATTTTAGGGTTTATTAGTCATTTTATTTTATTTTATTTTGTATTTTCTTTTCTTTCATTTTATTATTATATTTTCCTTTATTTTTGTTATTGTATTTAGAGGTAAGAAGTAGTAATGGCATTTTTGTAATTAGTGCCTTAGCTTAGAGCCTAAGCTACTCTTCTCCTTTAAATACCCACTTGTAAGCGTTATTTGAGGTAGATTTGAATTTTGAAATAGAAAAGAGTGTTTCTCTCTCTAGAGTGGTGTGTAGATAATTTTAGGAGCCTTTTGACACGTGATTTACGTCAAATTGGTATCAGAGCGGGTGTCGCTCCACATTGGTGTTAGTGAATCGGTGTATTTTGTATCAAATTCGTGCACGGCTCTTCAATGGCTCCCAAGAAATCCAAACAACAAGAAGATGAGAATCGAGAGTTGAGGCAACAAATTGTGGAGTTGCAACTGTAGAAGGGTGTTTCAAGCTTGTCCACTATATTTTGGGGTGAGGGTCCCTCGAAGACCGACCCCCCCCCCCGGCCTCCAAAAAATATGGTATGTGGAACCCCCAAGGTCCCTCAACTGCTAGAAAATATTTGGGCACGGAACCCCCAAGATTCTCCCCCCTCCTCCCTCAACTGCCAGAATATATTTGGGCGCGGAACCACAAGGTTCCCCTCCCTCAACTGCAAGAAAATATTTGGGCGCGGAACCCCCAAGGCTCCCCTCCCTCAACTTCCAAAAAATGTTGGGATGACGAGCAATCAAGGTCCTCCCCCTTAACTGCTAGAAAATGTTGGGGCGAGGAGCAGTCAAGATCCTCCCCCTCAACTTTCAGAAAATATTGGGGTGAGGAGCAGTCAAGGGCCTCCCCCTCAGCTTCCAGAAAATCTAGGACGCGGAACCCTCAAGGTCCCTCAGTTTTCAGAAAATATGGGATGCGGAACCCTCAAGGTCCCTCATCTTCCAGAAAATGTGGGGCGCGGAGCCCTCAAGGTTCTCCCCCTCAGTTTCCAGAAAATGTGGGACACGGAACCGTTAAGGTTCTCCCCCTCAGCTCCCAGAAAATATGGGATGCAGAACCTTTAAGGTCCCTCCGCTTCCAGAAAATATGGGATGCGGGACCCTGAAGGTCCCCCAGCTTCCAAACAATGTGGGGTGAGGAACCCTCAAGGTTCTCCCCCTCAACTTCCAGAAAATATTAAGCGCGAAACCCTCAAGGTTCCTCAACTTCCAGAATTGAGCGCGGAACCCTCAAGGTCCCTCAGCTTCCAGAAAATCTTAGGTGAGGAACCCTCAAGGTTCTCCCCCTCAGCTGCTAGAAAACAGGCCAGGACGAGGGAGTGGCTACCATGAGCAACCCCCTCATCATGAATAGTCATTCTTTCAAAGAACAGAAGTACAAACACTTGCTTTCTTGTACAGGTAGCCTAATTGAGCAGGCAGGGCTCAAATAGGCCAATTGGGATCTCTTGGGAGTTTTAGCTTGGCAGCTGAGGAACAAGGTTAAGCAATCTCAATCACTTAGCACTTTAAGATTGAGAGAATACTAGTATAAAGACCTTAGGGTCACCCAACCCTCACACACCTCACAATACACAACCAGGGTGAGCAACCAAAGGTTTGCGCACAAGAAATGGATAGTTTGTAAAATGATTCTAGATAAAAGGGGGTCCTCAAGGCCCCACTTAAGTTTTCAAAGATTTTAGAAGAGGTGGTCTTTGAGACCCCTCTCAAGTTCATAAAGATTTTAGAGAAGGTGGCCCTTGAGGCCACCCTTTCAAACTTACAAAGTTTGTACCACAAGTTACCGTTTCAAAAGATATTTACCAAATCAGATATTTTGTCTCCATTGGGAGACATATTTGCTTTTTGACTTTGTCTTGTACCAGGTGACGCCTGCCAAGGGGATAGGCAATTGTGCACAGGTAGGGATAAATGGCACATCTCAGATCATGTCCCTCACCAACCCTCTTAATTTTGGCGCCCAAAGGTGCCAATGTAGTTCTAGTGCCCAAGTATAAATTGGACCCCTAGGCAAGGTAAAAAAAAGAATCATAACTCAAATAGTACCGTTATTCTATCAAAATCACACCAGAACCTCCTAGTTTTCTCTCGTTGCTCTCTCTCCAAGTGCTGAGTGCTTGTTTCTTCACTCCCCACTGACAGCCATCACTCTTAGGAGTTTCTCTTGAGAAAAGTTATCATTATTGTTGTGAAGTTCATCTTCTTGCAGGGAGGGAGTTCCAGCTTGAGTTCCATTTTTACCAAAAGGAGAAGGTTTTACCAGAAGCTGCTCCAGAAGTTCTTGAGAACCTTGAAGGCAGCGTCCATTGGAGTGGGTCACGCCTCACCCGATTCAGTATCTTACCAGACCCCAGTCTCACTACCTTCTTACAGCAACACCAAATGGCTAAACTCTTTGCTAACCTAGGCTAAAATCTAACCCTCCAACCTCCATGGCTGCCCCAACCCAAGAAGAACCACAAACCCTACCCCCCCTTCAAACCCTAACCCTAGCTTCCGCCCCGCTGCCTCAGCTTTACCCCGCCACCATCGTAGCCCTAAAACCCTCTACTCCACCCCAACAAATCTACCTACTGCCCCAACCCCCCCCCAAAAAACAATCGTGACCCTAACCCAGGCTTCCCCAACCCTCGAACCCCCTCGGCAGCTCCCTGCCCACCCGCCGACCACCCAATAGCCAAAAAAACACTGCCAACAGCAGCCCCAGCCCACCCTTGCCTTCCCGCCTAATCCTTGACCACCCCCGGGCCCAAATTGATCCCGAAAACCTAGGGTTTTGCCCTAGGCCTGCTCGGAAACCCCCTGGGCTGCCCTACCCAACCCCAAACAAGCATAAAATGGTGTATGAATTCGGCTTGTTTATTAAACAAACGAGCTTTAATCGAGCCTTAAACGAATGAACACGAGTTGTTCGTGAACGACTCGTTTGATTGCAGCCCTAGTTAGAGTCCAAAAGTTGCAAGAAATATCTCCAATAACAACAATATAAATCGTGCAATTTATTTACAATAAGCATGCAACCCGGCGTCACTCTCATGCAATAATGACCTCATCCCTCATCTAAGTGAAATACTATTCGCATGTTCCCAACCCATGGCAGATACTACACTAAAAGTCTCTAATTATTAGACTAATGAGTACATAAATAATAACAAGTGCAATAAGGATGTAATTAACCACGCATGTGACAAATACACCTCGCAATGCCACCTGTAAACAGAGTACACTCAACTCAAAACATACAATAAAGGGGCATAGGGTTCAATGATGAGTTGTCTATTATTAGACTAAAAATCTCTTTATTTAAACACAGTTAATCACACGCAAAGGCAACGACCTTCGGGGACCCTCTTGTGCATTGACCTCGAAGTTTAAACCGATGGAACGCATGATGTAAAATATAAGACCTCCCGATGTCTTGCATCAACAACCTGGTGTACAATACGTGATCACAAAGTCCAACACAATCCCGATCGATGTATTCACCACAAATATGGTATGTTCACATAAAAATCCAATACATACATATATATATATATATCACTCCATATACACATTCGGCTATAAGATATAACTCACTCGTGCGTTTACCCAATTTGACCCAATCCCTGGAGGCATTAAATTGTACTAAGGTTCGTAATCCCAACCTACAAAATTAATCCCACTACCAACCAAGCCTATCCCTTCACTAAATACGTTAAACAACAATCTAGGAAGTCCCAAACCAAATCTAGGTTCAAAAACCTAATTAAACAACCTCGACCCAAACTTGGGCCAAACTGTAGGAGTCGATTGATCGATCATTCCAGATCGCAAGTCATCTTCTTCATTACAAATTTCCTCACTTAAAAGCATCCATTAGAGTTTCCCAAGCTCCCAAATCAGATGCAATTCTCAACCAAACTTAAAGCTAAATACTGGGTTATGATTCTAAACGTTTTTCAACAATTATTTGAGATTGAGAATGTCAAAAACAAGAGATTCTTACTTTCAAACCTAACTCATCATCAACATGGAAGAGGGTTAATTGACCTACAAATTCAGAACCAAACTTCAAATTAACATGGGGATTAATCCTACCAACGAGATTAAATCCTAAAATATCAATCATATCACAGATTTATACATTTAAATCATTCAATTTCAGATTTTCTCTTCAAAGGTACAAGTCTTTAAAGTAAGGTTGATTAATAAATTTTTTAATTAACCCAAAATATAAACATGATTAAACTTAATCAGATTAGAACTTAAACATGCTTTTAATTTAAAACATGAATTATAAATCAATTACAGATCTAAAGGTGGTATTGCAAGAGATTCCTTGCCTTAGATTGAAGAACGATGAATCTTTGGCTTGAATTCTTTGTATTTCTCCTCTCCAGGCCTTCTCTACTTCTCCCACAAGTCTTATGGATGCTAGGGTTTTCGCTTTTGATAATAATGACTAATTAAAGAGGCTTAACCTTTTAAATTATCTATAATTTTCGCACCTCCACATTAGGCCTAGTTTCAGGACCCCAAACGGGCCGAAAATACTATCCAGAATAGATCAAAATTCAGCCTAAGGGTATACCTATCCACCGGGCCAACTTAAGATGATAAAACACGTAACCGGGTCTCCGTACCACTCTAGAGTCCGCTTTAAGTAGTTATACCTCATATCTCATAGTAAAACTTTACAATGTAAAATAAAACAACCAAGTAATTATTTTATACGTAACTGTATATAATCCAACGTAATTAATTACTCATTAATTAAAAATAGCATGTGGTACATTAAATCAGATAATATGCAAATTTAATCATCGTCTAAATATGCAATTATCATTTCCGATTATCTCAGGTAGTGATTAATTCCCATTTATTAATTTCTTATCACAACTAATAAACAATAAATAAATGCTAGAGAAGAGTTTATTACAACTACATAGTGAAAAAATCCTTTGACGTCACTTTTATCACACTTGCCACACGTCCTTCATATACATCATTCTCCCCTCCTTCGGAAATAGCTCGTCCTCTAGTTTTTGAGGAAATTGGATGATCCCGTGTCATAAAAATAAATTGATGTGAATCGAGGACATTATTGTCTTTTTGGGCATATTAGTAGTTTTATTTTCTTTTTGTTATTTTTCTTTATTTTTAGTAATTTTTATTTTGTTGTTTATTTGTAAGTTTGGGCATAGGTGAGCACAAATGGGTATTAGGATTATTTGTAAAGTGGGAGTCTCACATTGGTTAGAGAACCATTTAGTGCTCCCCTTTCCCACTTATAGATATACCCCTTGTAGGCTCATTTGAGGTAGACCTTGATTTTGAATATAGAAGAAGATTATTTCTCTCTCTAAAGTGCGTATTAGATATTTTAGGAGTCTTTGACGTGTGGTTTACGTCAAATTGGTATCAGAGCGGGTGAAGCTCTACATTGGTGCTAGTGTATCGGTGATTATTTTTTTATTCTTTTTTTAAATCGTACACTACCCTCAATGGCTCCGGAGATGGCGCACATTCATGGGAGGTTAGCTCTTCTCTCTCAAATCTCCCAAAAAACCTAGCTACCCCCTTCACTCTACGCGTAAACGCCGCCACCCTTGTCGCCGATTACCAAACTTTAGGGTGGCGCACCAACCAAACCCTCCCACCACCACAATCACCTCCCCCCCATGGCTGCTCCAACCCAAAAAAAGCCACAAATCCTAACCCCCCTCTTATCAAACCCCAACCCTAGCGCCCCCCCCCCCCCCCCCCCCCCCCCAGCAGCCCCAGACCTGTCCCGCCCCCCTCACCATTCGCCGACCACTCCCCTGCCCTGAACCTACCCCCTCGCCCCTCCTCCGATCCATCCCCCTGCTGGCCGACCCCCCAAACCCCTTCAAATCACCCCCACCCTTGTCGCCCTAACCCCGCCTCCCCCCAAAACCCTACCCCTACCCACCCCGCTGACCCAGCCCAAAAAGAGACCCCTCCCGACCACCCAAACAGCCTGAAAACACCAGCCAATCACCCCAGCCCCTTCCTCCTTGCCGCCGACCACCCTTGGTGGTCGCGCAGCCCTCTGGACCCCAAATCGACCCCGGAAGCCTAGGGTTTTACCCTTGTCCTGATCGGAAACCCCCTGGGCCGCCCTACACAACCCCAAACCCTTCTACCCGCTTCCAAACCATGGTTTTTGACCCGGGTGGAATTTTTCTAGGGTTTATTTGGGTGAAGACAAAGAGAAGATGAAGAAATAAAGAAGAAAATTGCGGAATGGGACCCTCAACTTTCAGAAATTGCCTTTTTGCCCCCCCAAGTTTTTGGTACTCTTTTTTTGGAATTTCTGAGAGAGTAGCTACAGCGGAAATATTGCAACTTCTCAAATAAAAACCAATTTTAATTAATCCCAAATTTTAGTTAAACCCTAAGACATGCATCTAGATGATTTATCAAATAAAATATAGCATGCAGGATAAAAACAAACAATTTCAGGAAAAATCCCCCAAAGGGGCAAAACCTTTTATTTTCACTATAATTTGTAAGAAAACGGATTACAATCGGATTACAATGAAAATACAGTGACTAAGAATTACCCTCAGGTATCGGATTCTGTAGTCGGCGGCTGGAAATATCCCTTTCCAGGAGGGCAGCAATGAATCCACACGCAGCGAACCCACATGAACCTCAGTCCAATCAACAAAGGAAGAACCGCAGCACTCCTCAATGACACGCAGCCATGAAACTTTGTAGAGACTCCCTCAGCAATGACACGCAGCCCTCGGTTGTAAAGATTTCTCCACAAAGGTTTGAACAAACACAAGGTTGTGTTCTTGGGTTACCAAAAAGATTCACAAAGGATTGACAATTGTGTGAATCAAAACATGAGTCTTGGGACTGTAAAAATATGAAGACTAGAGTAATTTGGACTCTCAAAAACGTCTTCTAAAGTCTTGCAAAATAGCTCCCTCGAAGTTGGTATTTATAGGAAAAACTGATGAAGAGTTCCGCTTTTTTAAAACTCTAAAAATCTTATCAGCGTACAGGTACACCGAACCCCATCTGGGGTACACCGAACCGGTTTGGTGGTACCATTCTGGTATGGGGTTAAAAAACAGCATTCTTCAAGGAATTTTCTCCAACTTCAAAAGGTCATAACTTCTTCATCGTAGCTCGGATTGAGGTGCCGTTTCTTCCAGTATCTTCGTTGCGGCGAGCTCTTCAACTTTCCAGTTGACCAGACCTCCGAACTATGGATGTGAAATTACGAAAATGCCCTTGAACTTCCCTATCAAGCCTTATTTCACTGTTTTGACTTCCCTTGCGTACCACTTGCATTAAGTCCCTAAAATCTTGGAACGTGAAGTCGTTGAGGCAGATGTGGGACACATTAATGGAGATGTTGAATGCTTGATTCCCGGAATTCGGATAGAGGCCGTCATGTGAGATCGTGAGGTGACGTGCCAAATGTAGCGGCGTACGACATACACAAATGTAACATGTTGGACATGAGAAAAATGTCCTTACAAATTCCTCATGAATTTCTAACGCTCGAGGACGAGCTTGGTCTTAAGAGAGGGAGATTGATGTGAATCGGGGACATTATTGACTTTTTGGGCATATTAGTAGGTTTATTTTCTTTTTGTTATTTTTTTTATTTTTATTAATTTTTGTTTTGTTGTTTATTTGTAAGTTTGGGCATAGGTGAGTACAAATGTGTATTAGGCTTATTTGTAAAGTGGGACTCCCACATTGGTTAGAGAACCATTTAGTGCTCCCTTTCCCCACTTATAAATAGACTCCTTGTAGCGTCATTTGAGGTAGATCTTGATTTTGAATATAGAAGAAGAGTATTTCTCTCTGTAAAGTGTGTATTAGATATTTTAGGTGCCTTTGACGTGTGCTTTACGTCATAAATATTTTTAGAATATTAGGATTTTTTGCACTGACAGGAGCTTCGTGCACTGGGTTTGCCCTTTTAGGATTTTTACTATAAATCTCTAATTTCTTGAGTCAAAAACCTAATTCAGCAATCACTTGAGAGTGTGGGATAAACTCAAATGTGTCGAGACACCCAAAATCAATTTTAGCCAACTTGCAAGCAAAACCATGGCTCAAATAAGTCGAAGCTGAAACAACCCTTTTTCTTTTCCATTGGCCCATTCCATAACTCCTTTAGGCCCAAACACGTTGGCAGAGTTCCCTTCACCTTTGACAGATTCCCCTTTGATTATAGTTCAGAAATCACATAGATCCCCTAGGCTGCATAACATGGGAGTAGCCCTATGTAAAGCCTTAGCCAATCTTTTGCTTGAGACTACAGTGCTCGCAACCCCTCGTGAAGTCATCGTTGGCCTTCGTCATGGCCTTGGCCGACAATGTTTCCTCTTGCTAGCTTGTCTCTCGTAACTTCGTCACCATGGTCGACGATGACTTTCTACTCGGTGTTGGCGCTTTCGGTCTTGACCTCGCCTCCACCATTTTGGGTGAAGACACTAACCTTAGCTTCAGGGTCCGTCTCCCTTTTTCGTTCCAAGCCGCAGGGCTCCTTTGCTCTGCCCGCATCTTGTGGCGTCGACCTCGCATTCTTCATTGCAACGGAACCCTCGTTTTTCAACTGAACCTTCTTTCTTCTCAAACAAAAACTCATCCAAAGAGGGTGGCGGCTGGACATTGGAATCGGAGTCGCACATGCCATGGTGCAAGACACTGGCAGGTTGATGTGGAACAGTTGCAGGGAATTATATTTGTAATTATATTTATATATTTTGGTATTTAAATTTAAAGGGGATATTAAGTAATCCAATTTGGGATAATTAGTAATTAGAGAGGATTTAGTTAGTATATATCTATCAGATTTATCCTTTGAACTAAATTAGGGTTTGTTAGCTCATAAATAGGGTTGTAATCTCTTTTATTATTCAGACTTGAATTATGAATTGAGTTTATGTGTTATGTGTGCGGCCTTCGGGCATCTTCTCCTCTCCCCTCTCTCCTCTATCTTCTTCTATCCCCATTAATGTTCTGCATCAATTTGGTATCAGAGCTAAACGTTTGCTCTATATCAATTTTCCTTCCCTCTTCCCTTCTGTTCTTTTGTCACCAACAAACCCACACCACTAATCACCACAATACTTCCGCAACAACACCGTCTGCAACAAAAGAAAATGAAAGAGGAAAATATATATCGCCGACATCACCATTGAAACCAAAATCCTTCCCAAACCCATGTATCAAACCATCCGTTGTCACTAAGTAAAATAAATTTCAGATCGTGACTTGATCTCTCAACAGGTGAAAAAAAGAGAAGAAAAAAGATCGAAAGAAAAACACGAAAGAGGGGGGCAATCCCTGCTGGCGTGATCATCGCTTCTACCCCCTCCATCTCCTTTTATTGGAATGGCCGTCGCCTTCTTTCACTGGAGCCTTGCCGCTGCTGTAGAAGTTTTGCAGAGAATCCTGTCAACACCTGCTCTTGAAGAAGCATCGGATTTTGTGTTATATTGTGTGGTTTAGAGTTAAATAATACGACCCTAGTCCTAACTTTTCAACCCTAGTCCATTATGTATACTTTAAACACAAAATCTTATTTGTAAAACCAAACCACTTCCATTATTTGCCCAAGCGCAGCCCAATTTTGTTCTTTTACAAAGAGCAGCCCAGCTCTTTACTTCTAAACCCAGCCCAAATAGCCAACACCTCTTCATTTCTTTATTTAGTTTCGGCCCACTCTTCTTATATTTCAGCCCCGAACCAACTTTTATTTCAATCTTTTTATTTCTGTTTTAATCCAACCTAGTTGACACATTTTATAATCCAACCCCACCCACCCAGCCCATTTTTATTTGTTTATTTCAACCCATCCAAACCTTATGTAAACTAAGTGTAAAAGAAACCCACTCAAGCTTTTACTAATTACAGCCAACCCTTTTAACTACAGAGGCTTAAACACATCCCTGCATGTGTGACCAGGGGAAAAAATAACAGAAAACAAAAAATATATTCCATTCTTTTTGAGTTACCCATGGCTAACTTTCTCCCTCAATTGTTGAAGCAAAATTAGTCAAGGCGCCCGAATAACTTCATGACAAATCTTCGCCGTGTGCCTAAATTGGGTAAAATTGTTGTTGATGGCGAATGTGAATTAAATAGTCTCACAAGAACCAATAGTGAATAATGCACAACTTATAGCGGTGCCTCATCCACAAACATTTGAAAAACGTGGGTGAATAATACTTCTTTTACAGTTTTAGAAAGATGTCTCCTACCAATTTAAATGGGTACTGGCAAATATTTGGTGTGATGTTATTCCTATAAATGTTGCACATATATTACTTGGTCAACCGTGGGTCGAGGATCGAAATGTGGATTATGATGAAGCGGCGAACACATACTTTCAAGCATGAATACCAATGGATACAATTGAATTTCTATGCCTTCTACTCCCATACCACGTAATGATAGTACGCCCAAACAATCTAAAGCTGGCCCAGATTGAGAAGATAATGAATACCTTTTAAGGCAAGGTTCAACACGTTGATTTAAACATTCGTGACAACTTTAATGATGAAAAGGAAAACATGCGACACTCTTTATTATGCTTGTGGCTTCAGATATACCGGTTCAACTTCAAACCCCGAGATTCCAAGCTTCCTTGGATGCAACATCAAAGCTTATGGGTTCTTATTCTTCCTCACGACAAGACTCGAGTGACACGTTAATTTTAAGTCGGGGAGAATGATGTAAAACACTAGCATGGAATTTTATTTGAGATTATGATTTATTTTATTTTGGTATTTAAATTTAACAATTTAGGATAATTAGTAATTGGTATTTATCCACCTGTTGTCATGATTTAGTTAGTATTTTATGTTAGATTTATCTTACTTATAACACAAACCCTAATCAAATATATATTCTCACTCTAATGATTGTTTCCCTTTGTGAAAACATGAAAGAGACATGGAAAGTGTTGGATATATTAGTGCTACGTATTTTATTATTAGGCCCACCTGTTTTGGGCTTTAGTTATTTTGACTCTTTCTATGACTTCTCTTTTATTTTTTACCTTGTACTTATAGTCACTTCTATTAGGTAATAATAAATATCATAATGTGGCACCATTATTGGTAATCCAATACATCACAAAAATTATCTGAAAGTAAGAATAGAATATGTTAAATTAAATGGATTTTCAGTTTGATTTATTATGATAAAGAGTCAGTATTACATCTACAAACTTTTCCCAAAAGTCATAGGTCTCGTAGCTAAAAAAGAATCATATGGTGGTAACTCGTAATAATAATCACATTCCTAATATAGACATACTCCAAAAGATCATAAACAAATTATATATGTAAAAAAAATGCACATCCCGCATTCTTCCATTTCGTTTTTATATTTTTTCAAATTTGCTTCCACACAATTCATTTTTTTTTCTTATCGTAGAGAGAGGCTTTGGTCCTTTACCATCCTCAACAATCGATTTTATCATCTTTGTAAACAAGATTTTTTTTACTAAATAAATACCAAATTATTTGTTTAGATATATCAACAAATGTCTTTAACATCCATTCCCTCTTCTTTATCATATCATTTATATTACTTGGTTTAACAAAGCCACCTTTTCCCATCCCTTTAATAATATATGCACTCATAATTCCCCTCCATTTATTTAATTTTTTGTGAATTTCTTCCTCCGCTTCCAGATATTGATTTTTGAACCAAAAAACAAACAAACATATTGATTACCTTCTTGATTGTCCTCATCTCTTTGTTGTTTTCCTTCTAAAAGACTTGGAACCACGTGTTTAACATCTTTCGGGAGTGGAGTACGCGCTTTTGCAATTTAGCCCAGACTAGCAAGATAGTGATTCATTCTAATCACACACCAAACCATTTTGCAAATTTACAAAGATTGCATCTTAAATGCAATTTATTATCATCCAACTTTTCACAATGATTCCACGTTGGTTCAAGATAAATAGCTTTATTTTTCTTTCCCATTCTCTCAAGAAATTAGTTTCCGAGTAAAAGTAGGTACCACACTATAAATGCAAATATGCAATCAAATAGTTAATTAGTAACTAGTTATATAACTCAAAATCATATTTGTCAGAGGCGAAAGGCGCATCAAGGTGCCAAGTTCGCGATGGAGTCCAGGCGCAAGGCGATGCACGAGCCTGATCGAAATGAGGTGCAAAGTTTATAAAATATGCAAAAGTTGTATATTTATAAATAATAAAATCATTTATGATTAAAAATTTAAAATATATAACATCAATTACTATTATACACTGTTATGAAATGACACATAAGAAGATAGAGCTTATGCCAACATAAAAAAAAGGAAAACCCAATGCACGAGGCATCCGCCACAGCGGAGTACTGGGAGGCTAGAGATGTACGCAGCCTTACCTTTGCATATGCAGAGAGGCTGTTTCCGCGACTCGAACCTATAATGTCCAGGCCACAAAAAAAAATATTAAATATCTTAGGTATTTAATTATTTAATTGTCCAATAATCATAAAAAAAAAGATCTTGATATATTTGAATAAAAGATACTCTAAAATGTGTGAAGAAAAATCAAAATCAACCTATAATATATTGTTCCGAGATGCAATATGGTTAGACTATTTGTGTTTGTTTCTTGTGCCTAAGTAGGGACTAATGATAAAGTTTCACTAGTATTTACTTTAGTTAGTTATGGGGTGGGGAATTGTCTAATCTTCCATGTTATCAATTGGTCCATTCTTGTATTGGGGGCGTTATCTAAGAAAATAACGAGCTGCGCCTTGAGCTTGGAGCCTAGGCGCTCAAGGTACCTCCCTAACAAAGAGTATATCAAAACATTCACACACTTTAAGCGTCGCATATTATATAACCCCACATGCCCTTTTGAGACTGTTTTTTCTTTGAGAAAGACAAACAAGTCGTGACCTAGGCTACGGCCAAATGAAAGTTGAACAAACTTCCATCTAAATTCTTGAACCTCGTGGACTTCTCTTACCAGTGAAAACAGCTTAATAGGATTCACAAAAAGAAAACAACAGGCATGGGGAGGTCTCACACACAAGGGTACAAGTGGTGGGTAGCACAAGAGGGGATTGAGAAAACGTTAGAAAATGCTAGGTTTTGTTATTTTATCACTTTTCGGTCCTTTTCAAAAGGCTGAGACTAGAAAGTACAACCAGAAACCAAAATAGTTGGGAATTTGATTTCTTCTCCAAGCGGATTAAAAAATCAGTTCGAGTCCCCTTAGGGCCACCGGAGGTTTTACCTGGTCGTTAACTTCAGGGCCCTTAGGATTAGTCGACGTGCACACAAGCTGGCCCAGACACCCATGGTCATAAAAAGAAAGATTCAAAAATCCCAACCTGAAAATTTTGACTCAATACTGTATCGCTTACGATACGCGCACACTTATAATAAAGGGCATTTGCGATATAGGGCTGCGATTTGTTTCATTAAATGTATGTATCGTATCATACGAGTGTCATTAATCTTGCATTGGATGATCGGATTGCTGTGTTAAAAAAAATTAATGATGATCGGAATGCCAACACTGAGTATTTGCCACGGAGAAGCATCTATGTTTGTAATTTTTATCCGAGTAACTTGTGGCACCACATAACATATCATCACTTCTCCAGATTATAAAGTACATCACTCCTCAACACTCTGGTACTATTCAATATTCATTAATCGCCACCCACACACGAAGAAAAAAAAAACACGCAATACAGTTAAATTTACACTTTTGCCCCTGGGAATTAACCAGTCCATTGAGATGTTAATCTGATGCACCAAATGGTCAAAATTAGTAATTTTATTATGATTTGTATATGCACATGCACTCGTTCACGTCTTTGAACTTTTTAACATGCATCCCGGATGATAAAATCTTCAAAATTGCTATTTGAGTTTCTCAATATGATACATTCTAGCAATTTTAATGCATTCAGAAATTAAATACGCATATTTAGTTTTTCGTCGAATGAATAAAAATGTCGGAGATGAAGTTTGTTTTGTTATAGGTTCAGGCATTCACTGGCTTGTAAGGTTGTGGGAATACTGAGTTCTAGCATAATTATGAGCTTCTAAGCTAAACAGAGGCCCTTATGGAGGGTTTTAAAGCCTTGGAAGGCAATTTTTGTTGATGTGTAACCAGTGTTATTTTTTGTTATTATCTTTTCCAGTTTCAGTTACTTTTTGAAGAGATGGTTAGCCCTGGTGTACTACGATCCGGGTACCTCAACTGCATCGATTTTTCCCCCTTGGTGGGTTGAACATTTGCGAACTCAACTAGACTCGTATAAATTTCAAAAATCAACGAATGTATGTTTGACAGACCCATAGTAAAATTACTCAATTCCAGTCCGGTTACTTTTTGAAGAGAGATTTAGCCCCGGTGTTTTGCGATGCAGGTCCCACAATTGTGTCGATTTTGTCCCCGTAGTAGGTTGTAAACTCTAATTTTACTGTCTTTAATCAGATACTTTGATGGACTGTAAATTTCAAAATCAACAAATGTATTCCTTACAGGTGTTTGATTGTCGGGAAAGTTAGTTGAGAAATAATTCCCATGGAAAGTAGAAAAATTAAAATGTAAGAAAAGTGAAGTTATTTTCCGGTGTGTATTTTTTTAATAGGAAAAATTGCATGGAAGTTGTTGAAAAAGTGATATACATACACATAAGAAGTTATAATTTTGAGTGAAATACACTAATAGTACCTAAACTATCACTCGAGTTTTAAAATAGTCCATACACAAAATTGTGTTAATTTAGAACCTAAACTACTATTTTAGTCCCTTAATTATAATTGTTTCAACTCAGTCCCTAAATTATAATAAGTGTTTCATTTCAATCCTTAGCACAAATTTTAAAAAATTTCATAAATGATGCGAATTTAATGTGACCAAGTAATAATTTATGAAATTTTTAAAATTTGCGTGAGGAACTGAGTTGAAACACTTATTATAATTAACGGACTGAGTTGAAACATGTATAATTAAGGGGTTAAAATAATAGTTTAGGGGCTAAATTGACACTATTTTTAGTCTAGGGACTATTTTAAAACCGAATGATAGTTTAGGGGCTATTGGTGTATTTTACTTTATAATTTTACTATATGTAAAAGTACAATGTATTTCCTATTTAAATTCTAACAAAACAAATTAATTTAATAAACATCAACATAACTTATAAAATATAGAAGAGAAACTAGGAAGGACATTTAATTTGTAAAAATATCAATAAATAGTGCATTATTAATAGTTGATAATAATAAATAAATAGTTTAAAAAATAGTTTTACATGGTAATATACTCTAGTGTTCAACTTTTTATTTGGTAGGATAGGATGCGTTTTGTGAAAAAAAAAAATTCCTGCATGAAAATTTAAGAATACGAGTCCCACGAGTGCTTTGCTAACCAAATGCAAACGAAAATAACATTCCAACACTTTTTCTTTCTTAACAAACAAACACGGCTCAGGAGATTCAAAAGACAATGCACTGCACAATGCTGTATGGGAGACAAAATAAATCACTTGATTTTGTAATTTATTAGTCTCTCTCTCTCTTATAAATATTATTGTGCCCGAAATTTTGACCGAATTTGGGCAGACATAATGACTTGTCGGCTTGTTATTGATTCGTTTATGGGGTCCTCGTCAGCGGGACTTTAAAACCAACTAATAACAAGCTGACACGTCATCAAAATCAATCAATAACAAGTCGATACGTCATTATGTCAGACAAAATTTTGTCAAAAAATCAGGCTTAGTAGAAGTGCTCCACACAAGAATTATTCATAGTTTTGTCAAAGGGTACTCTTATATAAACCCATATAATTGTTTAACAACCCTCACCATATCTATCCCCACACAAATAGGCTTAAAACCCATTCAAACTCCCTATCAATCGGGGTTTATGAAAAAAAAGTGTTCAAATTATGAACAAAGCAAAACAAATTCCAAAGAGGTTGTATACCACAACTTTGGCCCACTCTCCCAACCTTTCTCGGTCATGGATTTAAGAACTCTTTCATTTCAGATTAGTCAATTAATTCTTCAAATATGGATTCTTTAATCTTCTTTTTCAGTTCAAATTAAAACGCCAAAGGGCTACTTAATATTCAAAACATAAACTCCACTCCACTGACTTTTTAATACCTTGAATCGTGTGATGGAGCCTCAACTTAGCTCCATTGTTATTAGTAAAGTTGGAAAACAACTCCACTGTTATCAGAAAGAAAATAATCGAATGAAACTTTAAATTGCTTTTTTGTTCAAATTTATTTTTGTTATATATTCGTAGTTAAAAAAACACCTAAAAAAAAACAGTTGGGTGTTCAGGTAATAAAACACCTTCAATTTTGTATTACACTATTCAAAACATAAAGGGTGTTATGTCCTACAAAAAAAAAAAAAAAACAGTAGGGTGTTTAGGTAATAAAAATTCAAAATTCATAACACCCTTCAATTTTGAATTTTAGTAGGACATAAAACCCTTTATGTTATACAATCTATAAAAAAAAAGTTGTTTTAAAAAAAATATTTTTAAACAAAACAAAACAATTTTTAACATTTTTGTTGAAATTACAATTTTGTTAAAAACTGCTCTTTTTTCACTAAAGTATTTTTATTTTTCTAAAACAATTTTTGAATAATTTTATTCTTTGAAAAGTGATTTTTTAAGATGTTGTTTCTTTGTTATAAACTGTTTTTATTTTGTTAAAAACTGTTTTGTTTTGTTAGAAATTGTTAAAAACTCTTATGTTTTATTAGAAATTATTTTTTTATAGCTGTTTTTTTGATAAGTAGTTTTAATTTTGTCGAAAAAATCGTTAAAACTGCTTATATTATGTTAAAAACTGTTTTTTTTTGGTTAAAAAAGCTGTTTTTTTCATTATTAGTTTTTTTGGGTTAAAAACTTTTTAAATATCACAAAATATCATTTTTTGTAGAGTAAGTTTCAAATTTAACGACGAAATATGTAGCAAAGTCTAATAAATTCATGAAATGTACTATAATCTAATTAAAAAAATTAGTAATATGTTAAAGTAAAAAATTAAAATAATAGTAATAATAAAATTATATTTTATCTTAAAATGTAAATTTTATTTTACTTAAAATAATGTTATGTTTTAATAAAATGGGAAAGGGTATTTTTGTCTTTGTATTGAAAAGGGTGTGGGGGAAAATGTTTAGGGTGTGGGGATAGCCACACCCCTTTTTTTTTAATAAAGATTTTATGGAACCCAATATTTTTTTATGAAGGTAGTTTAAAACCCATTTATCCGGTCGATTTCTGATTAAACTCTATTTTTTGTTGGTTGTTATCAAAATTGTTAAGCCTTTGGCATTTATTTCTTTGGTTCTTGTCTGAATTGTGTAGGGTGCATTATTGTTTTTTTTTTAAAAGGGATATCATGGTAATTTTAATATCTTGTTATTGTAACATTTGAAATCTGAAGATTGGGGTTGGAGAGAGAGAGAGAGTTCCTCCTGTAAGGACTCTTTATAATGCAGACTCTCGTACATACTATTTTTTTTAAATAGTAAAAAATGATTTTTTTATGAAACTTCATGTATATAATCTCTACGGTGAGAAAATCATTTTCAATTTTTTTCATCAAATAATTCAATTAAAAAACCGTTGAGATGAGATGATATGCAAAACAATGGTAAAGATATACATTTTCGATCGTTGAAATGTTGACAATCATCTCACCAACTTTTTATTAATTTTTTTTATGAAACTTCATGGATATGATCTTGACAGTGAGAAGATCATATCCATCAAGTTTTATAAAAAAATTCAATAAATAAAGTGGCTGGCGCCAACGTAACATTTCAACGATTGAAAATGAATATTTATACCATTTATTTACATATCATTTCATTTCAACAGGTTTTATTTATTAAGTTTTTTGATGAAAAAATTTGGAGATGATCTTCTAATCGTGGACATCATATCCATGAAGTTTCATAAAAAAATTCATTTTTTTGCTATTTTAAAAAAATGGTATGTACCGGGATCTGCACTATAAGGAGTCCTTACAGGAGACTCTCTCTCTCTCTCTCTCTCTCTCTCTCTCCTTATATATATATATATATATATATATCCAGTGCACACTAAGTTTGCACACGTGCTGATGCACACCAATTTTTTTAAAATATTAAAAAAAATATTTTTGAGTTGATTTTTTATGTCATATTTAAACATTTCAATGAACCCATATAAAAAAAATCATCTCAAAAAAACTTTATTTGCTATTTTTAAAAAATTGATCAAACTTACGCAGCTTTTAAAGTGATTATAAGCAATGAAAGTTCGACAGATTTTTTAAAAATAGCAAAAAATGTTTTTTGAGCTGATTTTTTTATATGGGTCCCTTGAAATATTTAAATATCACACAAAAAAACTTTTTTATATGTGTGTGTGTGTGTGTATATATATATATATATATATATATACATAATTAATACTCTTGTGCAGACTGTCCCGCATTTTAACAGTGTGGACTGTACATGAGTCACCTGGTAGTAAGCCTAAAAATTATTGGCTAAATTATAGACATTCCCTCTCTCTATTTTCTCAACGCCAAGTGACACACGTCCAATTCGCACTGTTAAAATGTAGGATAGTCCACGCAAGAGCAATACTATAGAGAGAGAATATATATATATATATATATATAATGCTTTTGTGTGGACTAGTCCGCATTTTAAGAATGGGGACCGGACATGTGTCATCTGACAGTAAGCTTAGAAATTATCGCCTAAATTATAGGAGGCACTCTCTCTTTTCTGGGGTCACCGCCAGAGGACACATGTCCGATCCGCACAAGAGCAGGACTATATATATATATATATATATGAGAAGGCTCACCTACATCATGCTCTATACATCATCCATGCATCACGCTTAATTACAGGCCCTAAAAAACCTTTTTTTTTCAAATTTTATATTTTCCCCTTGAAATTAATCTTCTAATCAACCCATATGCAAAAAATTAGGTCAAAATACATTTTGTAACTATTTTTAAAAAGTCCACAAAAAACTGGTAAAAATACCTTATTTATACGGGTCTGCGCCAGCAGTTTTTTGTGGATTTTTTAAAAATAGCTACAAAATGTATTTTGACCTAATTTTTTTCTTGTGTTGATTGGAAGGTTAATTTCAAGGAAAAAATATAAAATTTGAAAAAAAGGTTTTCTAGGGCCTAGAATTAGGTATGATGTATGGTGTGATGTATATTGCATGATGTAGGTGAGCCTTCCTCTCTCTCTCTCTCTCTCTCTCTCTCTCTCTCTATACATATATATATACTCTCTCTCTCTCTCTCTATATATATATATATATATATATATATATATATATATATATATATATATATATATATATATCTATACATATATATACTCTCTCTCTCTCTATATATATACTATCTCTCTCTCTCTCTATATATATATATACATATATATACTCTCTCTCTATACATATATATACTCTATATATATATACTATATCTCTCTCTCTCTCTATACATATATATACTCTCTATATATACTATATATATACTATCTCTCTCTCTCTCTCTCTATACATATATATACTCTCTCTCTCTATATATATATACTATCTCTCTCTCTCTCTCTCTCTCTCTATACATATATATACTCTCTCTCTATACATATATATACTCTCTATATATATACTATCTCTCTCTCTCTCTACTCTCTCTCTATACATATATATACTCTCTATATATATACTATCTCTCTCTCTCTCTCTCTCTCTCTCTCTATACATATATATACTCTCTCTCTATACATATATATACTCTCTATATATATACTATCTCTCTCTCTCTCTCTACTCTCTCTCTATACATATATATACTCTCTCTCTCTCTCTCTCTCTCTCTCTCTCTCTCTATACTCTCTCTATACATATATATATATATATAGAGAGAGAGATCACAAGTGGACCAAAAGAATGAACTTTTTAATGGACCTAATGTAACATTAAAATTAAGCCAATTAATTTTAATTTCTTGGTGTAGTTGGTTCGTGCCATCGGTAGTCGATACCATTCAGACCGGGACTCCCCACCCCACCCAGCCCACCCACTCCCTTTCTCTCTCCTCCAAACAAAAACCCACTTCGACCTGACAGCCCTAAAACCCAATGGACACCTGATTTTGGGTCGAGTAACAGATATGGGTTTTGTCTGGGCGAGTTAGGCTGCTCCGGGTTAAAGGCAGGTGAAATGGGTTTTTAGCGGGGTAGGAAGATCGGGTTCATGTGGGTCTGGATAGGGAGTTCAGCAGGTCGGAAAACCACCACCTGCTTGTGGTCGCAGGTGGTTGGTCACGGGGTTTAGTTCGGCGCTGGCGTGGTTGACCAAAAATGATAAGGGCCTGCCGATTTAGAGTTTGGGCTGAGGTTGCTGAGTTTTTTAGGAGGTGGCCAAAGTTCGGGGCTTGGGTCTAAATGGTGAAGGAAGTGATGCTTTTGGGTTAATGGTGTGGCCGGAATCGGTAAGGTGGTTTGGTGGGTTTGTATGGCTGGGGGGTGGCCGGGGGGGGGGGGGGGGCTGACCGAAATGGTATCGAATGCCGTTGACGCGGACCAATTACACCAAGGAATTAAAATTAATTGGTTTAATTTTAATATTTTATTAGGTCCATTAAAAAGTCCATTCTTTAGGTCCACTTGTGATCCTCCCTCTCTCTCTCTCTCTCTCTATATATATATATATATATATATATATATATATATATATATATATAACCTATATATTTTTTAAAATATTAAAAAGAATGTTTTTAGTTGAATATTTTTATGTGATATGTGAAAGTCTGACTGATTTTTTCTAAAATAGCAAAAAAAATTATTTTGACTTATTTTTTTATATTGGTTCCTTGAAATGTTTAAATACCATACAAAAAAATTCAACTAAAAAATAATTTGTTTACTATGTTAAAAAATCGGTGTGCACAGGAGTCTGGCGCTCTCTCTCTTTTCTCTCTCTCTCTCGATCCTCCTTTAAGGACTCCGGATGGTGCAGACCCTAGTACATACCATTTTTTTAAAATAACAAAAAGTTGATTTTTTTATGAAACTTAATGGATATGATCTCAACGAATGAAAGTGCATATTTATATCAATTTTTGACATATTACCTCATTTCAATGCTTTTTTTTATTGAATATTTTTATTAAAAAAAGTGGATATGATCTTCTTATCGTGGAGAGCATATCCATGAAGTTTTATTCAAAAGTTCATTTTTTTACTATTCAGAAAAAATGATATGTACCATAGTCTGTATCATAAGGAGTCATTATATAAGACATCTTATATATATATAATATTTTTTTAACTTAAATTCCTTCATAATAAGGGTGTTTAGATATTGGTACATTTTACTAATTATGTTAGAGCATGGTAGCATCATATTTAATGTCCAGGTAATTGTAACAACCCGTCTTTTTGGAGACAATGAAATTCCATACTTGGATATAAATTGGCAATTTGGAGACTTTCTCGAAATAGTGATTTTGGGGATTCTTGAGGATTTAATGATTTTTGATGGGGGTTGTGATTATTTTTGGGGACTAAATAGGTCGAAGTATTTTAATTATATGTCGCCGCGGAGTATAGCGACAAGAGAGGTAAGATTTTTATTAGAAAACTCGCATTAAATTTTATGGGCTAGAATAGTGATTTGCGGTCAAGTACCTCGGATGGAAATTTTGATTGCGCCGTGAGTCTCGGAATGTCCGAGATAGTCGGAAAAGAGTATCCGATTGTCGAAATTGAGTTTTGAAAATTTTTTAGAGTTAAATGGGCTCGCAATTGAGTAAACGAGTCGTTTTTGGGGTATTAAGGGGTTAAACCCTTTTCTTCTTATATAAAGAGGGGGAGAGGGAGAAAAGAAGAAAGAAAGGAAGAAAAGAGAGAGAAGAGAGAGAGGAGGAGAGAAAAGAGGAAAAAAGAGGAGGTTCAGGCCAAACTCCGCGGGATTCGGCTCGAGGTTGTCGGATTATATCCACGAGGCAAGTGTTTACTTGCTTTATTTACTTTTGAGAATAAATCTTATATCGTAGTTTGGTATAAACAAACCCTAAAGATTTTGGGTTGGGTATTCGTGAATAAAACGGGTTTTCGGGAGTTAAAACGAATAAACCCCTAAAATTTGTTAATTGGAGAAACTCAGGTTTTAACCTAAATTAATTGGTGGTTTAGGGTTCTAGGATGTTTAGAACCCTTAATATATGTGTATTTGTAGTTGGTTGAGGTTGCAGGACGTTAGGTGAGGCGACAAAAGCTTGGGAGAAGCTTTAATGGCCGAAACCGTCTCGGAGAAGACGATGAATAGTAAGGACCTGCGTGTTAACCGAATCAATTCGGCCAGGGCGAATCGATTAGGCTCTTGGTAAAAAAATAAAATTTTTATATCTCTTCGACGCGGTCGCGTGGGCGCTGACCGCGTATTTTTCTGATTTTTTTTTGATTTATCGTGATTTTTCTACGGAAAGCTGTCCGAGATCAAAATAGTTAGTGAGAAATTAAGGCTAGAATTATTTGGTGATAAATATTAGGGGTTCTCAAATAGAGTTTTAGGACCTCTAAAGGACTTGATTAGAGATGAAAACTTTGGGTTTGTAGGAATAAATCCGACTTATAGTTTAAATGGTGAGTGGATTAAATTTTGGGTTTTGGGTTATATATAAAACCCTAAGAAGATTTGGGATTTTCGGACAAGCCGAATCGATTCGGACAGGCCGAATCGATCCGGTAAGAGACAGCTTGAAAGTAGAACCAATTCGAATCGATTCGGGCAGGCCGAATCGATTCGGTCCTGGAAGATTTTGAGGTTTTCTCCTTTTAAGTTTAGGGAGACTTAAATTATGGTTTTGGAGACTATTATAGGAGTTTCTACATGGAATATTAGGACTCCTAGATGATGATTTTAGGAGGATAAGAAAACCTCGAATTAATTTAGAGTGTGATTCGGGGTATGGAGTTAATTAATGTTTTGGGACAAGAGACATTCGGGTTTATGTATAAGTCCTTAAATGAGAATAAGGTATTTATTAGAATCAAAGTAAGGAAATACTTTGGGTTTAGTATCATGCTAATATGAAAGCATGATTATGATTCCTCGAGGGAATCTTTGGGATTATGGATCATCTCTAGATAAGATTGGCAATTATGGCCATATATATATATATATATATATATATATATATATATATATATATATATTGAGGATGAATATATGGTATTTATATATACTATGTGATTAAAGTATATATATGATGTAATATAAATGACTTTTGAAAATGTAACTATAAATGTTTTCAAAAAGGAAAGACAAATGATTTTCATAAATAATAAAATATGGATACACACCTCTCTAAATCGCTATCATAAGGGAAGTTGCGTACGTATGGTGAAGCCCCCTGACTAATGAATGGAGGGTGGATATAGTCCTATAGGCCATATGAGCGTTTATTGTATACTTCTGCGCTGGTTAGGAGATTCCGGGTGTGGTCTTGACTATCCCGTAGGCATATGGCCGCTTCCCGACGTCTTGCATTGTAGGATCCCAGGTTGTCTTGATGATATGCCCTGGAAGATGATAGCCATTTAGGGGCGCGCACAGTGGGGAAACCCGGACGGGCGGTCTTGGAACGCGTAATATATTTGTTAAAGCAATTTATGATAATAAATTGGCTTTAATTTACATTTATTGGATGGAAGAAGGGAGATGGGATAAAGGTTTTGGCTTCGGTAACACTCTCGGATGGAAGAAGGGATGTGGAAGCATATGATATGGTAAAAGCATTTTTATGATAATGAAAATGGCTTTTAAATACATTTCCTGAATATAAAAAGGGAAATGGGATATTTTGAAACGGAAAAGCATTTTTATGATTATAAACTGGCTTTTGAAGAGTTATATGTTTTGTTAAAGCAATTCATAATAATGAATTGGCTTTTAAATACATTTCCTGGATATGAGAAGGGAAATGAAAAGTTTTGAGATAAAATGGATAGTATTGATAAATACTTTGTATATGAATAGATCTGGATGTATATTGTAATATGAAAATGTAGATATGGATGAATCGAGTACCGAGGGTCTAATGGATCCTGACGTTCGACCTTGCCGCGTAGTAGTGTATCGGGGGGGTTCCTTGTTTGGATTTCTCTTTGCGAGACACCCCACACACGAATATGGCATTGTGTTGAGACTGGAGAGAAGTTTAATCCTTAGCTCTCTAATATAAATATTTCTTATGGTATATATATATATTCTGTACTGAGGGACTGGCGGTTCTCGACGATTGACCTTGCCGCATAGTAGTGTATAGGGGGGGGGGGTTCTTTGTTTGGATTTCGCTCTGCGAGACACCCCACGCACGAACATGGCATAGCGTTGAGACTGGGGTGAAGTTTAGCCCTTAGTACTTGGACTATCTAGGGTTGATAGTGGTTGGGTGATAGACTAGTTTAGCAGGGTAGCTTGACTAGGATGTTTAGAGGTATGCGCTAGGAGTGCACTGTTAGAAGAGAGGTGAGGGGTATCTCATGGGAGTGCGATACCAAACTTAAATATGAGATAAAACCTTTTTCTAAAAATAAGGCATTTATGCACTTGCTAAATATTTTCAAAACTCGGGCTCTGACCCGTTTATCTACTTTTCCTTTCTTGCTATATTATATATATATAGGTGTCCAGACACAGGTACGCCTGGATGACATTTCCTTCGAGTCAGACGTCAGCTGCAGCAGTTGTGGATGCGTGCAGGATTCTCAGTAGACGCTTCTATCCTTGTATTCTAGATAGGAGGTACTGTATAAATATTCGGGCCAATGGTCCAACAACATTTATTTATTCTTTGAGTACAACATTCGATACGGTTGTATATTTTGACCAAGTGTTCAGTTATTTTATTTAATTTCAGATTCATTTACGTAAAACTGTGTGGATGTTTTATATAGTAGTTGTTAAAAAGAGTAGTAAAGTAAAATTTTGACACCGGCCTAATAGGTTAGTAGTAATTAAATGGATTTTCGACAGTGATGCTAAGAATGATTCATATGAGACTCCTGTTATAATTTAATATAGGAGTGATCGCCCGGTATTTTATTAGGCGGGGTGTCACAGTAATGGCCACTTACCAAGCATGTGGCCATTAAAGACATAAAATAATATTAAAAAAACCATAGAAACAATGACAAAAAAAAAAACAATCAACCTTTAATTAATAATTTTTTCCTAATTTTATTTTATATTTTAAAAAATTAGTTTTTTTTTATCGTACATGACCGTTAACTTTGATAGAAAATTTATGACATAGGTAGTAAAAATTACTCAAGTCTAAAACCCTATATAATGGAGTTACTATAGTCAACAAAACCCAAATATTTTATTAGGGTTATATCGGGTCATAAATTAGGCGCAATTGCCATTAGTCCACATAGTTTATGTTTTTATGACTTTGGACCATAAAAGTGTAGAATACTAAAAGATACTATGGGGTTTAAGTGAAATAAAAATGGGCTTTTTACAGTCTACTCCTTGGACTAACAATTTTGGACTAAAAAATCGGGCCCAACAAATTTTAAACGATTAGGTCCATCATATGAATACCCTGAAATTAAAACAAAAATGCACTTTTCAAAAATTGAATCGCACTTTTCAGAAAACGAAACGCCAAAAACCCTCTTCGATAAAAACCATAACCGTACTATCTGTTCAATCAAAACACCAAAACGATTCTCATCCTCAATCAAAATTTGGTCAACAACCACATATAAATACCCCTGAATTCCAATACGAACACACTTCACAGAAGTTAAAGGGATCAAACCCTAATCACTGAAATTCTACCAAGCATTTCAAATTCTCAATCAAATTCTTCCCAACACCACTAACAAGTATGGATACCTTCTTATATATATATGTTCTTAAGTTTTGTAATGTATAAATTTGTTGACATTACACATGGATTGATCAAATCACATTCTTCTTCCTCATGATATGAAAAAATACATTTGTTGCCCTGATTTTAAATGCAAAACACATTATTTGCATGATTTGAATAATGTATATGTACATCCTTGTTTTATTGCGTGTACTCTGTGAATTTTGCGTGTACTTTCAAAAAGTACACGCAAAATCCACATAGTACACGTACATTGAAATTGAATTTGTTCAGTCCAATATGCGTATACTTTTTTGTTTTAATGATGACGAAATTTGTTTTCTCATTTGCATCAATGATAGAGTGAATAGATTATTTGGTTTTTTCTGCTACTATGAAGACATTAATTGCTTTTTTGATGTGTAAAAGCTTCAGGTAACTGAATCGAAAGCGAAGGATTTAGCAAAATGAATTACGTGTGGGGTAAAGAAACTATCTATAAATGTAATTGGAGCGTGCAGTGAAGTGACAGATCCAACAATGGGATTTCTAAATAAAACTTCTCAGTGTCTTACATGTGGGGCTAAAGATATTATAGAATGTGAAGGTTGCTTTGAGTTACTCTGATTTTCGTTTATGAGAGAATGTGAAGGATAAATATCTTTCATACTTGCACCGCAATACTTCCAGTTCCTTTCCTGACGACGTTTGGATGTTGAATTAACACTCTTTATAAATATGCTCGCGTGAGGGAATGGACTTTCATTCTGGGTACCGCCTCATCTATGTACTTAGCGCCTCCCCTGATTGTTGGAAGATTCACGCGCGACATAATAAAGGCCCTTGGGAGGAACCAATGAAAAGCCAGGGTAGAGGAAGACTACTTTTCAACTTTTCATGAACATAAATTCCCTTTTTTAAAACATTTTTAAGTTGTTACCCAAATACACACTAATTGAAATTGAGCTTACTTATACTTTCAAAATTCAACATAATCTAATGTCTATACTTGAGCTTGTAGTTATCCAAAGGTACCCAAATCATATGATCCAAATGTGAAATTCTCAATCACATATTTATTCAAATATCACCTCCTTATTATTCCAATCACTCAAAGCAATATTCTTAAATAACAATTAAGACCCACTCCTCACAACTTGCGAATTAAAAACCATAGAAAATATTGTACACTTTAAATACTCCTTATTTCATCATTTACCAGTGAATTAGTTGACCTGTGCATTTGATTTTGTACAGGTCTATTCGATGAATCAGTGAATCGAATTTATTATATATTTGTATATATAATGAATATTTTTGACTATTTGCTAGATATTATATCAATCAACACTTTCACAAATACAAACGATCTCTATAGATATCATTACAACAAACAATAAAGAATTTAAATTTACAGTTAAAAAACAAGAATTGAAATCATTGAAACATGGGGTGAGAAGATAAATCAGATAACCAAACCAAACTAGCCAATAAAATTAAAATACACTTTGATTATGTCAGACATTACATTCAGTACTATCAAATCAGACTTTTTATTTCTTTCCCGATATATATATATATATATATATATATATATATAGACACACACACACACACACACACACACACAATGTATCAGTGAATCATAGGCAAGAGAGAAATGAGAGGAACGAACCTATCCGATGAATCGCCCGTAAGAAATCAGAGAAAAGCACCTATATGAACGCATGCAAAGACATCAAAGGGTGAAAGCATACAAAGAAATCAGAGGAACACACTGTGTATACAAATATACATACAAAAAAAGCAACGAATTCATATTCAAATCAGAGGAACACAACTAAATCTGAACGCACATGTATATGTCAAATCAGATGTATATCAAATCAGAGGAGCGCAAATTACAAATCAGACGTATATTTGTATATGAACGCAAATTTATGATATGTATTTAGTGTTGAAAAAGCACTTGTATAAAAACACAAAATGCAAATAAGATGTACATTAAATCAGAGGAACTCAAATTGCAATATTTGTACATAAACGCTAATTTATGGTATTTAGTGTTGATAATGCACCTGTATATAAATGGAAACACACTTGATAACGAAAATTTCAAACGCACCTGATATAACGCACCTGATAATTGCAAATCAAATGAACATCAAATCAGAGGAACACAAATCGCAAATCAAATGTATGTTTGTATATAAACGCAAATTTATGGTATTTGGTGTTGGTAATGCACCTGTATATAAATGCAGACACACTTGATAACAAAGATTTCAAACGCACCTGATATAATGCACTTGATAATTGCAAATCAAATTTATATGTCTGGATTTATAGTAGCAAAGACTCCTCATAGCAAGACTCCGATACAACGCACCTGATAATGTAATTTGGATCTCAAATGCATTTTCAATGGATTTGGGGATGAATGGAAGATGAAGGGGATTTGGGGATGAATGGGAGAGGTTGCAAAGACTCCTCGTATCACGATGCCTCCTCCTAATATGTTATTTTCAGCATAAATTATTTTTGGGGGTAAACTGGGTGTATCTTAAATGTTTTTTTGTGGCAAATTAATACATTTGTTACTAATTAACCTATATTAGTGGCAAATATTTTAAGTTTGTAACTAATTAGAATTTATTATTCCCGTTGAATGTTTAATTCTTCTCGCTTTACATTTAGTGGCAATTTTAATATGTTGTCATTAATACATTATCTTTTAGTGGCAAACATAAATTTTGTAACAAAATATACCTTTTAGTGGCAATAAATGATTAGCCACTAATAAAATTGCCACGAATTGATATTTTTCTTGTAGTGTGATATTTTTTTCACTCCCATGAGACATTCAATTGGAGCAGATGATGCAGGCCATTTTACATTATTAGTTATCTACAATGAAACAAATAAAGTTGTCCATATGGACTCTCTCCGCCGATTGGAAATAAATCCATCCGCATTATGCTACAATGAGGCCAATAAAATGGTTACGCCCTAAACTTATTTACATTACATGCACCCTTGTATTTTATATACTCATGGTTTTTCCTCTTAACAGTTTTCTATTTTCAAAGAAACGTTGTACAAATTGAAGGCCGAAGCAGCACTAATAAGTCAAAAAGGTACAATAACAAGATCCTTTGAAGGGACGAAATTCGAAGATGCACTTTCCAATGAAGAAAAAATAACAATAGACTGGCTCTTGAGTCATAATGTAAATTTTGAACTACTCCAAGATAATGAATGCGCGAGACAAAATAATGGGTAAGATCAAACAATCTTGAATAAGTTACATTTTAACAAATTTCATTCTCATTCTTCTAACTGATTTATTTGTTTTATTTTAATCTCAGTGTTGACTGTGGGGTGTATTGTATATACTACATGGAACAAATTGCCAGAGGAAATTCTCTCAAAACATCATTTGAAGATGACGAAATTCTCCAACAAAGAGCCTATATAGCTAAAGAATTTTTATTCCATGGTTGTTAATAGGAGGAAATAGTATAGTTTATTTCTATATTTATATTTTTTTATTCAATGTAGTTCCATATAATTTCTATAATATTAAGTGTAAACAGGATGTCATGTGTACATAGTAATGAATGTGTGTACTTTACAATAAATCCAAAAGTACACGCATGACATCACTAAGTACACGTGAATATATGCGTGTACTTTGGAAATTACGCGTGTACTTTGAGTTCTGTTTCTTTATTTTCATTAGAATTCCAAAGTACACGCAATAGATAAAACAATATACGTGAATTTATAATGACATATAACAGTACACAAATTCTATGATGAACTCTAAAAATGGTGCCGCTGGCACGGACCAATAAACACGTAGGTTGTACAAGAGAATAAATATATTTGTAGTGATAGGTTACACAAATCTAAATTATAAACATATTATGATTGTTTCATTTAACAATAACAAAGAAAGAATCGCAAAGTACATGCAAAGAGGCCAAATATTATGCGTGTACTTTACGACATAACACTTTGTATTAATTTTATTTTAAAATTTTTTCATAACAAAGGATTTTAATTTTTTTCTGTATATACTTATTCAGCAGGACCATTCAACACGTAGGAATAAAAATACTGTATATACTTATTCAGCAGGACACAATAACCAAAAATAATTTATTAAGCTCAACTACTCACTATCCCAACTACTTCTGGTCAAAGAAATAAATCGCTTTAACTTTTCCCATAAAAGAGTAATATTTGTTCCTTTCTTAACCATAACATCTAGGGTAAAGATTACATAATGAGTATTCCAGCAGAAAAGTTGCGAGATACTCTTGAGGGAGATGAAAGAAATAAAAAAAATAAGGGAAATCGAGGAAAATCTTTCCTCATATGAACTGCATTTGAGCAGTTTCAAACATATGTGAGGGAAGGCTACTCTAGACTTCCAACCAATCCCATAGATTTATTTGATGTGGATGAGGACCCTCCTTAAACACATTAAGACCTCATGTCTTTCTATAGACAAGAAGTTCCCTTGAAAATTGCCAAGCTGAAGGAGAAGAAGGCGCACCATAAGGCCTTGTAGCTGTCCGAAGAAGAAATTCGAGTATGGTCGAATTTAATTGACTCTCTTCTTGACACCATAGATGCCCTTAACAGCTTTCCCTAATAGAATCATTCTTTAGTTTTTTCAGCTTTTGTTATGTGAAAAAATTGTACTTTATTTTTCTATTTTAATAAAAATTTTCTTTCTTTCATGCATGTATTCTCAATTATATCATACACCAAATATAGTAAAGTACACGTGAACCTTTATAAAAATGATCACGTGTATTTTACTAAAAAAATAACAAACTACATTGTATTGTCAAAAATGTAAACACTAATATCATTTATTGTAAAAAAATTGGTACGTCAAAATATGATTGTATTGTCAAAATATGTCAAAATACGATTCTATCTATTATAAATTATAATACAAGCAAGTTTTTATAAAGCACACGCACAAGGTATTGTCCCAAACCATTATATAAATGCGTGTACTTTATATATTACACGTTTACTTTATAAAGTACACGCATAGTCTATAAAATACACGCTTATTGAAATACTTGTATAATAATGCCGCTGGCGCGGACCATAATACACATAGGAATTTGAGAATACGAGTGACCTAAATGTCTTTTATAAAGTACAAGCACATTGTAATGTGTGACACCCCGACTAATTAAATACCGGGTAGCTACTCCTTTATTAAATTAATACAAAATGTCAAGTTGGTCCAGTTAACAGCATCACTGTCGAAAACATTTTAATCATTACTAACCACCTAGTATTTAAAAAGTAAGATGTCAAGTTTTAAATTAAGTCTGATTAACATACAATAAAAGAATTATAAAATAATATCATAACCATACACCATAAAGTCTCAATAAAGTAACCAAAAAATAATAATAAGTCCGGAGGAAAACTCCTCACAACAGTCCCACCACTGAAATAAATAAAGCAGTATATCCTGAATTAATTACATGCCAACAATCTGAATAACTGAAATATGAAATGTCTCTAATAGAAATGGGCGACATGCCCTACAAATGATGAAAACTGAATAAAGTCAAGACAAAAGAAGCGTCTACTAGCAAGGCCTTGTAACTTCCACAAACAGCTACAGCTCGTCACCTGAATGGAAATCCTATGCATGGTGTCCTTGTGGCTGGGCACCTAAAAGGTTTTTACAAAAATTGATTTGAAAGCAAACGGGTCAGAGCCCGAAAGTGGAGAGTATTTTAAAAACAACAAGTGCTTTAATAACATTAAAACAATGAATGCAAAATACATGTTAGGACGTGCACTCACATGAAATACTCACCGCTCGACTAATTGTGCACTCCTAACGTACCGTACCCATCTAAGTGACATTCATATCTAACTAAACCGTCATAAGTTCTACCCCTTTTTACTTGATTACCATTATACATTCTAACGTTATCAATTAAATATAGGACTTTACTTAAACTCGGATTCTCAATTATTAGCAATACAATTCACTACAGGTTATCCCTTTTTATTTTCTAAAAGCGTTACCATAATTATACTCACAATACCAACATGAAAGTTCTCATTATTTAAGCGTATATTATTCACGTCATAAATATACAATACAAGCACCCCGAGACTAAGCTGCGGTGCACACATACTCTGCTATCCATCCTGGTACATCACGTACATAAGGATCACGCATTCCGAATCTCTCAGGAATCGTTCTCAGATAACAACAATCACAATCAATGGAGGCGAACACAATCACATCACATGGGTCACGCACATACCTACGCTCCCACGATCAGCAGACTTATTAACTTCCCAATAAGTCCTTCTCTAACCTATGTCCTCTAGGTACCAATCTAAATCCCCCCGTAGGCACACAAAGATTAGATGGCCCTAAGAGAACGCAAACCTCCCATGATAGCAAGTATGGTAGGTATGTCATACACATAAAATCATATACATATACTAAGCATGCACACATCTTAGTAATTACCATAATTTATTAGTGGTATACTTCTCATTCTTATACCAACTTATAATGTTACACAATTCACATATCCCAGGTTAATACCAACATTTAAACCGTCAATTATTCTCACATCGTAATTAGTCACTCACGTCCTAATCCACAATTATCATTTAATTCAAATCACACTTCTATGTTTTACTCTTCAATATAACCCAAATATCCCAACTATATCAATTGGTCATCAAGGGAATGTTATCTCTACAATTAAACCAGGTTACGGGACATTAGAAATCAAATCAGGCCAAAAAGGCCAATCTGTCAACTCGTTAGAAGTCTCGTTCGAACGAGAGTTCGTTCGAACGAAGTGGGCATCTAACGAGATCTCGTTCGAACGAAAGTCATCGAGCAAACATCCCACTCGTTAGAAGTCAAACTGTCAGCTCGTTAGAAGCTCGTTCGAACGAGCTCGTTCGAACGACCTGAGCAGGCCTTCTAACGAGGTGACAGTTCAAGCCCAGAATTCTCCTATTACGTTTTTTCCAATTTTCTTCACCTCTAATCTCATCTAAACATCATTCCAACAGTATTTCAAGGTCTCTAATCATTCCTAAACATACTTAAATCGTAATATAACATTTATATGGGGTCAAATCATCCTAAACCACATATAATCATCAAATCTCCCCAATTTTCCCCAAATCTCATGAACATGAACCCTAGAAATTTAAAGTCATCAATAGACATAATTAAATCCGTTTTTGTGATATAAAAGATGTATTACTATTAGAATAATCACCCAAACAAAATTCTACATGAAATCTCCTTATCAAAATGTGAATTTCTAATTCCAATTCAATGGGTTTTTATCAATCTCCCAAAACAATGCAATTATCATAAATTTCTAAGCATGGAAGAAACATTCGTTGCAAATAACGTAATTAAACCACTTGCCTCTGATCTTTCTCTGAATTTAGTGTTGAATCTTGGATGTAGGTTGCTCTCTCTTTTTCTCCCAAGGTTGAAGGTTGAAGATGGGGTTAGGGTTCTCTCTTTGGGAATTTCTCCTAACTTCTCATGAAACCCCCGTAGCCCTATAATCAGTTAATTGCTAGTAATGGGTTAGTGGGTCATTAAATTTTCTATTTTAAACTCCTAAAATTCGTTAGTCATAAATCCCCAACTTTCAAAAATTACCAAAATACCCTTTTAAGTTGCCGGTATGGCCTAAAAATGCCCCGGGACCCAAACTAAACCCCCGGCTAGTGTTTTCTTACTATTTCGACCCTTCCGGACGCGTTGGCGCACTCAAAATGACTATACGGTTATTAGAAATAAAATTCACTTTTTAATTAAATTAACTATTTTTCATGACGCGATTGTCATGTGCGTCCCAACAAAATTTCCCAAATTGTCGTATTTCAATCTCATGACAAATTCAATATTTTCAATATTCATATATTGCCATATATACGCATTAAAATTAAATACCAACTCACATATCGCTAGTATTTTATCCTGATTAATTCCCAATTAATACACATTTAATTCAATTAATCCCATAAATAAATATCACAAAAATACGGGGTATTACATACTTCCCCCCTAATAACAGAATTTCGTCCCGAAATTTAGAACTAGAAAGTACCTGGTAAAAATAAATCTGGATAACGTTCGCGCATCTCATCCTCGCGCTCCCTTGTGGACTCCTCAACATTATGATGCCGCCACTGAACACGTACTAACGAAACTATCTTTGACCGCAGTTTCCGCTCACTTCGGTTCAAAATAGCAATCGGCCCCTCCTCGTAGGAGCTATCAGGCTGGAGATCGATGTCCTCCAAAGCAATGTGAGAATGAGCCAAATTGTCTCTAAGATATTTCCTTAGCGAGGAAATATGAAACATATCATGGATCCTGTGCAAATGCTCCGGTAACCCAAGTCTATATGCAACTGAACCAATCCGCTCGATGATAGGAAATGGCCCCACATATCTCGGTGCTAACTTCCCCTTCTTCACAAATCGCATAATCCCCTTCATAGGAGATACTCTGATTAGAACTTGGTCCCCCACTTGGAACTCCCTAAAGAACCTCTTCGCATCAGCATAGCTCTTCTGCCGATCCTGAGCTACTCGAATGCGACTCCGTATCAATTCTATCCTTGTCGAAGTATCCTGAATCACTTTCGGCCCAAGTAGTTTGTTGTCCCCCACCTCCAACCAACATGCTGGGGAATGACAAGGTCTTCCGTACAACGCCTCAAATGGAGCCATGCCAATGGTGAACTGGTAGGAGTTGTTGTAAGCAAACTCCACCAGTGGAAGATATTGCTCCCATCCACCCCCAAAATCAATGATGCACATACGCAACATGTCCTCCAACATCTGATTTGTACGCTCGGTTTACCCATCGGTCTGCGGGTGATATGCCGTACTCAATCGCAATTCCGTGCCCATGGCCTCCTGAAAACTCTCCCAAAATCGTGAAACAAATATCTTGTCTCTGTCAGACACGATATTTAGGGGCACACAGTGAAGTCTCACTATTTCTGCAATAAAGAGCTGGGCATACTGTCCCGTAGTGTAGTCTGTCCTTACGGGTAGAAAATGAGCGACTTTGGTCAACCTGTCCACAATTACCCAAATGGAGTCGTGACCCCTCTGTGACGTAGGTAACCCCGTGATAAAGTCCATGAAGATGCTATCCCACATCCACATCGGGACCTCTAATGGCTGTAGAAGTCCTGCCGGTCTCTGATGATCCACTTTTACCAGCTGACAGGTGGCGCATTTAGAAACAAACACGGCAATATCTCTCTTCATCCCACTCCACCAATACTGACGTCTCATGTCTTGTTACATTTTGTCCCCACCGGGATGTACCGCGAACTGTGAGCCGTGTGACTCTGCCATCACCTCGTGTCGCAATTCCTCCCCTTCTGGAACTACCAGTCTCCCATTAAAGCGTAATCCCCTGTCTCAGCTAACAATATAGGATTCGGCTCCCTCTGCTAGTAACCGAACTATCTGTTCCTGACAGAACGAGTCATTTGCCTGGGCCTTTACCACATTCGTGACAATTTGCGGTGTAACAGTCATCATAGACATAAACGATCGGGCCACTGCATCCTGGTGTCCCAACTCTTTCCACTTTGCCTTCCACACCCCTTCCACCTCATCTGTTGGTCTACGTCTCAACGCGTCTGCTACCACGTTAGCCTTCCCCGGGTAATATTGGATATCAAACTGATAGTCCTTCACAAATTCAAGCCACCTCCGTTGCCGCATATTCAACTCCTTCTGCGTGAATAGGTACGGCAAGGACTTGTGGTCCGTGAACAATCGAAACTTCTCCCCCAAAAGATAATGTCTCCAAATCCGTAGGGCAAATTCAACTGTCTCTAACTCAAAGTCATGAGTGGGGTAATTCTTCTCGTGAGGCTTAAGCTTACGGGAAGCATAAGCTATGGCCTGACTCTCCTGCTGTAATACACCTCCAAGTCCTTGTAAGGACGCATCGGTGTAAACTAGATACTCAACTCTCGGTCTCGGCAATGCTAACACAGGTGCTGAGGTCAACTTGTCCTTCAACTCATCGAATGCCAACTAACAGGCATCACTCCAAATGAACGACACACCCTTACGAGTCAGATGTGTCAAAGGACCCGCTATCTTTGAAAAACCCCGAATGAACCTCCTATAGTATCCTGCTAGGCCCAAGAAACTACGGATCTCAGTCGGTGTCGTGGGCTGTCCCCACTCCCTTACCGCGGATACCTTCCCCGGATCAACGGATATCCCCCGGTCGGAAATAATATGCCCCAAAAACTGAACCTCCTTCAGCCAAAACCCGCACTTCTCATATTTTACATACAACTCGTTCTGACGTAGCGTCTGCAAAACCTACCTCAAATGCTCGGCGTGCTCCTCCTCTGTCTGGGAGTAAACCAGAATGTCGTCAATGAAGACAATGACGAACTGATCTAGGAACTCTCTGAACGCCCTAGTCATCAAGTCCATAAACACGGCTGGAGTATTGGTCAAACCAAAAGGCATAACCCGAAACTCGTAGGAACCATATCTCGTTAAGAAAGTGGTCTTCGAGACGTCCTTCTCCCTAATACGTAATTGATGGTATCCCGATCG
Source organism: Sambucus nigra (assembly GCA_949130495.1). Taxonomy (NCBI): domain Eukaryota; kingdom Viridiplantae; phylum Streptophyta; class Magnoliopsida; order Dipsacales; family Adoxaceae; genus Sambucus; species Sambucus nigra. Next base: position 526,154,590 of record OX422214.1, read on the forward strand.
CAAATCAATCTTTGAGAAGAAAGAATCTCCTCTCAACTGGTCGAGTAAGTCATCAATTCGGGGCAACGAATACTTATTCCGTATCGTGACCTTATTCAACTCCCGGTAATCCACACACAACCTCAACGATCCATCCCTCTTTTTAACGAATAACACAGGGGCACCCCACGGCGAAGTACTCCTCCGGATAAACCCCTGACCCAACAACTGCTCAATCTGATCCCGTAACTCTCTCATCTCAGCTGTAGCCATACGGTAAGGTGCGTGGGCAATAGGCCGAGTGCCCGACGTCAAGTCGATCACAAAATCTATCTCTCTACTCGGAGGTAATCCAGGTATATCCTGAAATACATCAGCAAACTCTCGAACAACCGGAATCGAATCAAGTGGTATCACCACTTACTTAGAGGTCTCCTCCTCTATATAGTACAAGTGAGTGGACGATCCTCCCTCAGGACGAGGCATCGCCACTAAAAACATCTCCTGCCCGGGAATGGCAAAGATAATACTCCTACTAAAATAGTCAATCATGGCTCGATACGCAACTATCCAATCCATACCAATAATGGCATCATACTCGGTCATCTCTAACACTAACATATCCGCGGGTAAAGTAAACCTCCCGATCTCTATACCCACGCCTCTACATACAAGGGAAATCATGGAACCCCTACTCAACGGCGAATCTACACAAGTAACCGTACTCTCGGCGGTGTCTTACAACCCAATGGTGCGTGCAAATCTCATAGCAATAAAACAGTGTGTGGCCCCCGTGTCAAACAAAATACGCCCCATAGTCCCCTGAATAGAGAACATACCCTCAATGGCCGATGGATCCTGTGGGGCTGCAGCATGCTGAAGCTGGTACACTCTCCCATACTGGAACTGTCCCTGCTGAACTGGGACCGCTGGCACGGGTGGTAGTGCTGCCATCTGTGGTGGTGCTAGGAGGGCGGCGGGAAACATAGGCCTCTGCGGCTCCTGGAGAGCACCCTGCTGCTGCTGCTGCCGGGCCCTACCCCTATCAGGACAATCCTGGCGTTTGTGGCCAGTCTTGCCACACACATAACACTTCCCCGGGAAGTTTCCCCCTCTCTGTCCCTGCTGTCCTCGGCCCTGGTGGCCGTTACCATTCCTCCCCTGGCCCTGCTTGCCCTGCTGAAACTGCTGTTGACCATTCTGCCCTTGCTGGCCCTGATGGCCGTTCGGACCCTGATGGCCCTGCCTGAAACCTCCCTGTCCGTGTCTGAAATTCCCCGATCTGAACCTCTTATGATCCCCCTGCTGGGAACCCTGGTCACCCTGCCTCTGCCCCTGAGTAGATTGTGCCCCACTGGCACCGTTTCCCCCAGTCCTGCCCTGATGGATGGACTCTCCTGACCTCTTGCTCTCAGCCATGTGAAAGCGGTGATCCTGGCAGTGTAACAGTGCAACGTTAACCACGTCAGAATAAGTGGCCAACGAGAGGTTCCCTAACAAATGCTGTCGGATCCTCCATGTCAATCCATCGGTGAACTTCTGGATATTCTTCTCCTCTGTCGGTATCTCATCCGGGATAATATTCAGTAAATTTGTGAATTCGGCCTCATACTCGGCCACAGTCCTTCCCTCCTGTCTGAGATTCATTAACTTCCTCCTCATTTCCGTGTGAACAGCTGACGAAAAATACTTGCGGTCGAACCGCACCCAAAACTCCTGTATCGTGAGAGTATCTCTATCCTCCACGGTGGTAATAGACTCCCACCACTGCAGTTCAGATCCCACTAGCTTGAACGTAGCTAGTACCTGCTTCTGAACATCGGTGCACTCATACATCCTCAAGTGCCTCTGAATGTCTTTCCTCCACTGACTTGAAACCACAACATCGGAGCTACCTGCGAACTCCGGTGGGTGTGCTTTCTGAAAAGCATCACGTACGCGTTCCCAAGCAGACGGGAATGCATGTGCCTGAACTGGCGCGGCTACTGGCACCTGGGGTGGTGCCTGCTGTACAACTGCTAGAGCGACATTTACCGCTTGAGCTACAATGGCTGCAACCTCAGCGGCATTCATGGTGCCCTGTACTGGTGCTGGCTGGGGCTCCGGCTGTGCATTCCTAGGAACCCGTGGTGCACGTCGTGGAGGCATCTGAAATAAGATTAAAGTCTATAAGTTCGCAGTTATAAACTTAAAATAGCTGAAGAGAGAAGCATACATAAAGGAATACAACAGTCCTAAAATATAGGGCTCTACATCAAAGAAAGCTCAGCGGAAACATAATAAGCCGTACAGATCCTAAAGGACACTAGAATATGATGCTCTGATACCACCTCTGACACCCCGACTAATTAAATACCGGGTAGCTACTCCTTTATTAAATTAATACAAAATGTCAAGTTGGTCCAGTTAACAGCATCACTGTCGAAAACATTTTAATCATTACTAACCACCTAGTATTTAAAAAGTAAGATGTCAAGTTTTAAATTAAGTCTGATTAACATACAATAAAAGAATTATAAAAGAATATCATAACCATACACCATAAAGTCTCAATAAAGTAACCAACAAATAATAATAAGTCCGGAGGAAAACTCCTCACAACAATCCCACCACTGAAATAAATAAAACAGTATATCCTGAATTAATTACATGCCAATAATCTGAATAACTGAAATATGAAATGTCTCTAATAGAAATGGGCGACATGCCTTACAAATGATGAAAACTGAATAGAGTCAAGACAAAAGAAGCGTCTACTAGCAAGGCCTTGTAACTTCCACAAACAGCTACAGCTCGTCACCTGAATGGAAATCCTATGCATGGTGTCCTTGTGGCTGGGCACCTAAAAGGTTTTTACAAAAATAGATTTGAAAGCAAACGGGTCAGAGCCCGAAAGTGGAGAGTATTTTAAAAACATCAAGTGCTTTAATAACATTAAAACAATGAATGCAAAATACATGTTAGGACGTGCACTCACATGAAATACTCACCTCTCGACTAATTGTGCACTCCTAACGTACCGTACCCATCTAAGTGACATTCATATCTAACTAAACCGTCATAAGTTCTACCCCTTTCTACTCGATTCCCATTATACATTGTAACGTTATCAATTAAATATAGGACTTTACTTAAACTCGGATTCTCAATTATTAGCAATACAATTCACTATAGGTTATCCTTTTTTATTTTCTGAAAGCGTTACCATAATTATACTCACAATACCAACATGAAAGTTCTCATTATTTAAGCGTATATTATTCACGTCATAAATATACAATACAAGCACCCCGAGACTAAGCTGTGGTGCACACATACTCTGCTATCCATCCCAGTACATCACGTATATAAGGATCACGCATTCCGAATCTCTCAGGAATCGTTCTCAGATAACAACAATCACAATCAATGGAGGCGAACACAGTCACATCACATGGGTCACGCACATACCTACGCTCCCACGATCAGCAGAATTATTAACTTCCCAATAAGTCCTTCTCTGACCTATGTCCTCGAGGTACCAATCTAAATCCCCCCGTAGGCACACAAAGATTAGATGGCCCTAAGCGAACGCAAACCTCCCATGATAGCAAGTATGGTAGGTATGTCATACACATAAAATCATATACATATACTAAGCATGCACACATCTTAGTAATTACCATAATTTATTAGTGGTATACTTCTCATTCTTATACCAACTTATAATGTTACACAATTCACATATCCCAGGTTAATACCAACATTTAAACCGTTAATTATTCTCACATCGTAATTAGTCACTCACGTCCTAATCCACAATTATCATTTAATTCAAATCACACTTCTATGTTTTACTCTTCAATATAACCCAAATATCCCAACTATATCAATTGGTCATCAAGGGAATGTTATCTCTACAATTAAACCAGGTTACGGGACATTAGAAATCAAATCAGGCCAAAAAGGCCAATCTATCAACTCGTTAGAAGTCTCGTTCGAACGAGAGTTCGTTCGAACGAAGTGGGCATCTAACGAGATCTCATTCGAATGAAAGTCATCGAATGAACATCCCACTCGTTAGAAGTCAAACTTTCAGCTCGTTCGAACGACCTGGGCAGGCCTTCTAACGAGGTGACAATTCAAGCCCAGAATTCTCCTATTACGTTTTTCCCAATTTTCTTCACCTCTAATCTCATCTAAACATCATTCCAACAGTATTTCAAGGTCTCTAATCATTCCTAAACATACTTAAATCGTAATATAACATTTATATGGGGTCAAATCATCCTAAACCACATCTAATCATCAAATCTCCCCAATTTTCCCCAAATCTCATGAACATGAACCCTAGAAATTTAAAGTCATCAATAGACATAATTAAATCCGTTTTTGTGATATAAAAGATGTATTTCTATCAGAATAATCACCCAAACACAATTCTACATGCAATCTCCTTATCAAAATGTGAATTTCTAATTCCAGTTCAATGGGTTTTTATCAATCCCCCAAAACAATGCAATTATCATAAATTTCTAAGCATGGAAGAAACATTCGTTGCAAATAACGTAATTAAACCACTTGCCTCTGATCTTTCTCTGAATTTGGTGTTGAATCTTGGATGTAGGTTGATCTCTCTTTTTCTCCCAAGGTTGAAGGTTGAAGGTTGAAGATGGGGTTAGGGTTCTCTCTTTGGAAACTTCTCCTAACTTCTCATGAAACCCCCGTATCCCTCTAATCAGTTAATTGCTAGTAATGGGTTAGTGGGTCATTAAATTTTTTATTTTAAACTCCTAAAATTCGTTAGTCATAAATCCCCAACGTTCAAAATTACCAAAATACCCTTTTAAGTTGCCGGTATGGCCTAAAAATGCCCCGGGACCCAAACTAAACCCCCGGCTAGTATTTTCTGACTATTTAGACCCTTCCGGACGCGTTGGCGCACTCAAAATGACTATACGGTTAGTATAAATAAAATTCACTTTTTAATTAAATTAACTATTTTTCCTGACGCGACTGTCACGCGCGTCCCAACAAAATTTCCCAAATTGTCGTATTTCAATCTCACGACAAATTCAATATTTTCAATATTCATATATTGCCATATATACGCATTAAAATTAAATACCAACTCACATCTCGCTAGTATTTTATCCGGATTAATTCCCAATTAATACACATTTAATTCAATTAATCCCATAAATAAATATCACAAAAATACGGGGTATTACATAATGTCCAAAACCACTTTTCAAATAGTACATGTATTTATATACGTCTACTTTATAAAATTACATGTAGAATACATAAAATACACATATATTGAATTAGATTTTGGTCAAATCAATATGCGTGTACTTTATAAAAATATGCGTGTACTCTATAGAAACATGCGCGTACTCTATGTAGATTCCATTCCAAAACAAATAATACAGAAATGAACACTCAATAATAAAATTACAATAATTTATTCAAATGTGAATGTTCATTGATTTTATTTAAAACTAATGTTACAATGATGAATTGAATAATATTAAGAGGAATAAAATTGGTTCTTTACACGTGGATCTGTAATGATCTGTTTTATTACACCTAGAGTAAGTTACTTCTCTTATTATGACCTCTCCAACAAATTTTATTCTCTTATTTCTTGGCCTCCCTGTCGGTCTATTTGTTAATGGAGGAAGGATTGCTGGATTTTTAGGTAATGGAATCTTTAGGGACATTAAATCAGGATGAGGAATTATAGGTGATGAGTATGATTTCTTGTCGAAAAAAACCTTATAACAATCCTCAATATGATTATAAATACTTTCACCTATCTTCCTTACGATAGAAACATCATGAGAACATGAAAAACATCATAGTTGCCAACTCTTACAAGAGAAAATTCCTTTTTCTAAGTCGGCCGTGGCCTACACATTTGTATGAACCACGAATATATGTGCGGGCCACGGTCGACTTATACAAGAGCATTCACCACGATCGACTTATACAATAGCATGCGGAAAGGCATTTACCGTGGCCCACACTTTTACAAGAGCAAATTCCAATGTCTCCCTTTATTCTAATTTTTAGTCAATAATTTATCAAAGTGAGGACACAACTCCTTTGACCATGTTTCAGATTCAACAGGTTTGTTTGCATTAAAATTCATAATTTTGATCCTCATTTTATCCATCATATTAATTATCGATAAATGCCTTTCCTCTAGGATTCAAGAGTTGAATGATTCTGCAACACTTGATACCATGTCACCATAACACTTACCAGTGAAATATGCACAAGACCAATTCTACGGAGGTAAATTATTAAGAAAATCAGCGACAACAACTCTGCCTTCCTTCTTTAGGGCATCAATGTTCTTCTGAAATTCATCAACTGTTATAGCATATGCACAACGCATGAAATCTTGAACGATCTTCTTTCGAAAGTTTGGAATACCCCGTATTTTCTTCTTTATATTTCCCTATAAATGATGTATAGTAGCAATGTGCAGACATTGGAAAAACCTTAGATACACATTCAATAAGACTGTTGTTCCAATCAAATATGAATGTGATGTTCCGATCTTGATGTGCTATTGCATCATGCAAATTAATAAGAAACCACATCCAATTATCCTCTGTCTCTGAATCAACAACTGCATATATACGAGGATAAAGGTCTGAAATTATAACGACATATATCAGTACACACAGATTCTCTGATGAACTCTGAAAATGGTGCCGCTGGCACAGAGCAATAAGCATGTAGGCTATACAAGATAATAAATATATTTGTAGTGATAGGTTACACAAATCTAAATTATAAACATATTATGATTGTTTCATTTGACAATAAGAAATAAAGAATCACAAAGTAAATGCAAAACATGGCAATGTAAACATTAAGTGTAAACAGGATGTCACGTGTACATAGTAATGAATGCGTGTACTTTACAACAAATCCAAAAGTACATGCATGACATCACAGAGTACACGTGAATAAAGGTGTGTACTTTGGGAATTACGCGTGTACTTTGAGGTCTGTTTCTTTATTTGCATTAGAATTCCAAAGTACATGCAATAAATAAAACAATACACGTGAATTTACTATAACATATATCAACACATAGATTCTATGATGAACTCTGAAAAAAGTTCCGCTGGCGTGGACCAATAAACACATAGGCTATACAAGAGAATAAATATATTTGTAGTGATAGGTTACACAAATGTAAATTATAAACATATTATGATTGTTTCATTTGACAATAACAAAGAAAAAATCACAAAGTACACGCAAAACATTACAATGTAAATATTAAGTGTAAACAGAATGTCACATGTACATAGTAATGACATGCGTGTACTTTACAATAAATATAAAAGTACACGCATGACATCACAGAGTACACGTGAATATATGCGTGTACTTTGGCAATTACGCGTGTACTTTGAAGTCTGTTTCTTTATTTGCATTAGAATCCCAAAGTACACGCAATAAATGAAACAATACACGTGAATTTATATTCTATGTCATGTGTACTCTGTGATGTCATGCGTTATCTAAAATTATTTTAGTAAACGGATGGTCAAAATTTATTTTGTAAGTTAATGAAAAATATTTAAACAATCCAATTGAAAAAAAGGTGGATATAAGAGAAGACAAATATTAGATCAACAGTCATATACATCAAAATAACCGAATAAGCTGCTGGTTAACAAACATTTACAATTAGGTTACACCGAGTATTGACGTACATTATCACATTTTATACTACAAGTACAAAACTTGGGCAACACGCCCGAATGTGTAACCGATCATAACTAGAATACAAAAAAAGATGGAAGCGTCTATATCAAATATCCCACAACATTCGCAAAGTGTTACAGCTCCAGGACATTGGGATATAAAAGTCAATACGGGCGTCCTTGTGGTGGAGCACCTGGGCGAATATTAGATTCATGCACAATAAAGAAATATAAATGGGTCAGAGCCCGGTTTAATATTATCACCAAGTGAATAAAGTGCATGGCAGTTATGAATATTTAATCATCATGAATAGACTTGTTTCGCACTCCACAAATAATGATAAGAATTCTCACCTCTCAATCTAAAAGCACAACCTAACGCAATATTAATGACAATGATCACAATTCATTTATGCATGAGAATATAGACATCTTACTTAATGAGATTCCATTTCCTTTTTACACAATTTCACTTCACCGTTCCTTTTCTCATTAAGAAGCTTATTCAAAGCCATTTTATTTCATAAAATGCTTTACCATCAATAAAAATCCCACATGAATAAGAATAGTTATAATTCACATAATATAACGATTCTAAGACCATCCTTTCGGGTTTCCCCACTGGATGTGCCCCTAAATAGCTATCATCTTCCAAGGCCTATCACCAAGACAACCTGGGCATCCTACATCGCGACGTTGGGAAGTGGCCATATACATTCGACAGTGAGTCATAACCACACCCAGAATTACCTCACTTCGAACAATAATCACACAATACAATAATAACCGGTCCAATGGCCGAGGACTATATTCACCCTGCATTCACTAGCTAGGGGACTTCACCTCACGCGCATAACTTCCTCTATGATAGCATTTAGATAGATGCGTATATACAAATTATCATTCACATGTTATTCCCTTTTTAAAATATGTATTATGTTTTTATCCGGAGCCATAAGAGTTTAATGTCATCATTATAAACCTCAACGTTTAATAAATACCCAAAATTAGTCTCCGAGAAATAATGACGTTACTATGAGCCACCAAGTATAGTATACCTCAATCACATTTCTAAATTTCCGTAGTCTCCACACGCTTACTCAAGAACGAACTACCCTAACGTCTATTAAATAATCCCCGAGATAAGCCCAAGTATGCCCTTTCTAACCTAGAGTGGTCACATACCTAATATAAGACTCTAGTAGACTTTATTTTATCCTAAGAGGAAGTTCCTAGGTCCTAAATCTACAATAAAAGGGTTACAAACTAAGTTAGAAAAATATCCTAAAACAACAGGAATTCCGAATCGATTCGCCCATATTTGAATCGATTTGGTCTTGAAAGCCAATCAATTCGGATAGGCTAAATCGGTTCGGTCAAGAGGACCCAACATTCTGCTTACTACCGAATTGATTCAGATAATTCAAATCAATTCGCCCAACCCAGACCTGTAGCCTACCCCTTTAGCGAATCTATTCACTAGGGGTGAATCGATTCGCCTAGGCCAGAATGCCCAGTTTCGGCTATGGAGTTTAATAACCCCAAATATTCTCAACCTCATTTCTCTTCCATTTTGTCCACACCATCCATCAATAATCTAACCAAAACACTTCTACATAAATTCTAACAACTATAATCCACACAATAACTATCTAAAACAAAGTTTAAGGGTTCAAACACTACAAATTCTTTAAAACCCATATTTGTTCAATTGATTCCAATACACCACTATCACTAAAATTTATTCACCTTGAATCATATATTAGTAAGTAAGAAACTTGCCTTATGGTTGTAGTGTAGGATCTTCTTCCGGTATAAACAAATTCTAGCTCAATCTCTCCTCTTCTCCTTCTTTTCTCTTCTTTTCCCCCAAATTTTCTTTCTTTCTCTTTCTCTTTAGGTTTAAGAAGCATACACTTAGGAAATAAGAGGGGTTGTAAGACTTAATCGTGTACTTAGCATTAATTTCCCTCTTTAAATGTTAATACACCATTAAAATGACTCGTAACTACATAATTGAGTCTTAACCTCTCAAAAGTGCCCGGAACCCAAAAATACAATATGACACTTATTTTGACTATCTTGACTATTTTGGGACTAACCGCGCCCTCTAAATTGGCATCCGGAATAATATAAAACATTTTATGTTCCAACTTCATTTTAAACCATAAATGTCGTTTAAAGCACAACGACACTATAAATCATAACACGATGCCATTTACATTCACTTAACAGTAAATATGCAAAATCTGGTAAATATTATCTTTCAATTCACTTAAAATAATATTTACCCCATTACCCAATAATTTATATAATTACCTCACATGGTAAATTAATAGAAAATAAATTACTCAAAAGTAAAGGTTATTACACATTTCTCATCTCTCATCTAAGGTAAGATCTTTAAATGTGTGTATATTTTCTCCAAATAAGTTCAAAAAAATAATTAGGAAAATATTTTTGAAAGAAAAAAGATGTTTTCGGTGAACGAAAAAAAATATAACAAATATGTTCAGATGTGTATATAACAAATATGTTCAGATTTCTGTTTAAGGTATAAACGATTTTTGATCCTTATGTATGTATGTTTATATAAACATACATACATAAAGATCTGTATAAACGATTTTATAAAGATCTGTATGTGTGTTTATATAAACAGATCCCTGTTTATATAACAAATATGTTCAGATCTCTATTTAAGGTATACACGATTTTTGATCCTTATGTATGTATGTTTATATAAACATACATACATAAAGATCTGTATAAACGATTTTTGGATATGTTTAGATCTCTGTATGTATGTATGTTCAAACAGATCTCTGTTAATATGAAAGTTTGTTCATACATACAAAATTTTATATAAACAGATCCTTATAGCTTTTATGTGAATCGATCTCTTTTTTTGGGTATAAAGTTTGTGTAAACACCAGTGTTTTTTCATTTCAAATATTGGAATCATTTCAAATATCATTTCATTTTTAAAATTTGTTCACGTTTATTGGAATCATTTTTCATTTCAAAAATTATATATCTGTTCATTTTTAAAATCTGTTCATTTTTAAAATTCTGTTCTACTTTTATATATGTTCACAGTTCACGTGTTAACAATTAAATTTTTTAATTTTTTTTTTCATTTTTTTCTACTTTTTTCATTTTTGGTTTTGAAACTTTAACAATTAATAGTGATGCATACAAAGTATTTTTTTGTTGGATCTGAAATATTTGATTTAACTATTTTTTTGTATTTGATTTAACTATTTTTTTTTTCATTTTACCTGCTCTAAAGATCCTTTTTGACTATTCATAGACTAATAAAAGTATATTTCTTTGTTTATTTAATTGTATTGTAGGTGTATACTCTTACAAAATAGAGAGTTACGAAACGATAAAGCAGCCTCAACATGTGACAACCCGCAATCCGAAATAAGGGGTGGCCAGCCCGATACTCAAACGTAACAGGAATCATGGATGGATATCATTCTCAGCATCACAAATATAAACTGAGTATACGGGAAAACCACCCAATAAATCAGGAAACGGGTTGCCAAAAAGTGTAAAATTTTAAAAAATGCGATTATGAAAATTTAAACTAACAACCCAATCTGACAAGCAAGTGGAATTCCAAGAGATAACATATAATATAACTAAAACGAATGTACACAAATGGACCGAATAAGCTGTCGGTCCACAGCTACATAAGACAACGTACAACAATATAAAATATCTTACATATTACAACCATTAATCAAATACAAATGTTTGGGCCACACGCCCGAGGGATAAGACCCGATCATGTCTAGAATAACAAGAATGGAAGCGTCTAATACAACATCCTGTAATAACCCGCAAGATCTTACAGCTCGTCGAAGGTGCAAGGAACTCAGGAAAGTCAAGTCGGGCGTCCTTGCGGTGGAGCACCTGAGCGGATACAGTAACATATATGCAACAAAGAAGTAAACCGGTCAGGGCCGGGTTCTATATGATTTCTAGAAGAATAAAAAGCATGATAGATATGAACAGTTATGCATGAATAATGAGGATGATCACATGACATGCTAGCTACAATTACAAGCAAAGATAGAAGGTAAAGCATTTTAATTTAAAACCCTTTCTTATTAATTCATTTTCCATTTCCTTCAAACATTCCTTATTAGGAATAAAACCATATATTCGGTTAAGTCAAGAAGTTATAATTTCTATTCATTAATTAAAACTTCCCATTTTATCTTTCCATTCCTTATTAGGAATATCATTTACATCAAGTGCTCTTTATGGCACACACATTATTCCCGTGCTCTTCCTGGCACATATTCATGCTCTTTATGGCATTTCATACGCTCTTTGTGGCGTTTATCAACCATCAAGTCCAACTTGATGAAAATATAGTTATATACATGTACATATAACGATATCTAAGACCGCACGTCCGGGTTTCCCCACTGTGCGCGCCCCTAAATGACCATCATCTTCCAGGGCCTAACATAAGACAACCTGGGCACCTATCGGAACACGTCGGGAAGCGGCCATGAGCCTGCGGGGTAGTCAAGACCACACCCGGAATCTCCTACCCATCGCAGAAAAATATAACAATAAGCGCTCCCATGGCCTAGGACTATCTCCACCCTGCATTCATTAGCCAGGGGGCTTCACCTCTCGAGCGAACTTCCCTTATAATGTCATTTAGAGAGGTGTGTAATAGTAAATTAACATTTACATTTATCATCATTTAATTTCCAACAATCCATTTCCATCAATCATGAGGTTGGTTCTTTTTATTAAACCTAATATCATTAAACAACGGGGTTCGTTCTAGTTGAACCTATTATCATTAAACTCGCATGGGTTCATTTTATGCGAACCTAATTCCTATCGAATATTATCATCATTTATACCTCAAATTACAATCCCCGATTAACTCTCCAAATGATCATTATGATCCTACAAATCTCCAAGGCCTACGTAACTTGACAAGCCCTTCTAGTCCCCAAGTTAGGGTACCTAACTTCCAAACTTCTAAGAGTTTGAATCAAAGAAGTAATGCCTTAACATCACTTTAAACCTCCCCGAATCAAACCCCAGATGAACCCATTTCTAGTCCAGGGTAACGACCAAACTCCATAATTACTCTAGGACTCTAAGCTTACTTCAATTAAGAAGGTTCCTAAGTCCTAAACTTAAAGAAAAAGGATAAAAAAAAAATGATAAAAGGAAAATGACCCAAAACAGCAGGTGCCGAATCGATTCGCCCTAAGGGCCGAATCGGTTCGCCCAAGCGAATCGATTCGCTCTGAAAGCGAATCGGTTCGGACAACAAACTTGAGTTTCTGCATAAGCCGAATCGATTCGGTCTTAATCCGAATCGATTCGGGTACTAAGACCTGGGATTCTGCATCTATGCGAATCGATTCGCCCAAGGGGCCGAATCGATTCGCCCCTGCGAAAATGCCAAGAATGGCTATGGAGTCTTGAACTCCAAAATTGGTCCAACACCAAAACCAACCCCAACCAAAGTCCTTTACTACAATTTCTACATCCTAAACACATTCTAATATCACCCTCAACATCATTTATCATCCAAATCCATTTCCAAGGGTTAATACCCAAAAATCCAACAAAAAACCCTAACATTTCTAAATCATAAATACCAATGCAATTTATTCTACTTAAACCATAAATTTGCAAGTAGATTACTTGCCTCAAGGTAAGAATCTGATTTGATGAAGAAGGAGGCAACAATCCAAGCTCCAAATCTCTCTTTTCTCCCAAGTTCTCTTCCTCTCTCTACTCTCTCTAGGGCTCAATTGGGTAAAAATGGAAGAATGGGAATAGGGGTGGGAAATAAAACGGGGCTTAAGTCCTCTAAACCCACTTAAGTGACTAATACGCGATAAAAATATACGCGACTACCCTATTTAAGCCCAAAACCAGTCAAAAGTCCCCAAAATGCCAAAATACAATATGGCACTTATTTTGACTGTCTCGCACCTACCGGGACTAACTACACTATCCAAATTATCATTTGGGAATTTTATAACTCATTTTAGTTCCGGTTTCATAATAAACCAAAATGTCATTTTAAATCTTTATGACATAATAAATTACCACATGAACATTTTATCTACTCACGAGGTAATTACACAACATTTTAGTAAATATTGACTCGACATAACAACTTAATATTCACTCAGCATCTTATCAGATAATAACTAATTACTACACATGGTAATTAAGGATAAAATGGGCTATCGGAAGAGAGGGTTATTACATACTCCCCCCCTTAAGAGGGAATTTTGCCCCCAAAATTCGAATATACGTCGCAAGGAGAGGTGCGGACACTATTCCCGCAAGTCATCCTCGCACCCCGATGTCGATTTCTTGACCTAAGCTGACTATGTAGAACTCATCCCCAAAGTACTACCGGCGACACCCACGTAACTCTACGCTCTAAGACGGCAACCGTCTACTTCTAATAAGAACCGTCAAGTTGCATCTACCTCGAAAGGAATGTGCCTAAAGGCACCATCGTATCCTTCGTACTCCCTTGCATGAGAGACAAGGAACCATTTATGAACTTGCCGCTAAATATTTTGATAAAGCGAGCGAATAGTTTACCGAACCCACCGCGACATTTCTAGAAAAGGTACAACGTCATGCGGTGCAAGTCTTCCTTTTCTCCTCGAAACACATAACGCCCTTCTCAGGAGATAATCACCACAACCTTTGGTCTAATGACCTCAACTCCAGATGCCTTCTTCTCGCATCGCATGAGCTCTTTTGTCGGTCTCGGTTATACGAGAGACTCATCATCTCGCACTTCTAACCAACAAGCAGGAGATCTAAAAAGCCTACCATACAAGGCCTCTTCCAAAGCGCCGTCCCAACCACAATGAACGAGTGGAAGCATCGTTCCCAACTACTCTTAAAGTTAGGCACGCAGGTAAGGAGTATATGCCTCGGCATATGGTTTATTCTATTGGTTTGGTCGTCTGTGGAAAATGATAAGAAGTGATTAACCAAAATTCGATTCCCATAGCTTCTTGGAACCTCACCAGGAATGAGAAACGAAAGTCCTGATTCAGTACAACAACCTTCCCATGCCCAGCCAATAGTACTAGCGACGTATAACTTGGCACGATTCATCATTACCTTGATGCACCGAAACGTTAGAACTGCGTGATTCTCCATATCTGCCTAACTTAAGTCCCTTCCGTTCGGGACAAAATTCTCTTAAGGAAAACGCACCCCACCCTCAATGTCAAAAGAGTAGAGTTCTGTTTCCTAAATCAACAGCTTATCTTGCGATGAGATGTTGTTTGCACGAAAGACTAGATCCTGCCCAGGAAGTAGCATCTCTCTTCCTATGCAGCGATCACCCCCAAGATGGACTTCAACTTAATTAGGGGATAATACTCCTTACAAGCTTAAACTTGTGAGGCGCATCCACAATAAATCGATATTCCAGCATCATTACTCCTCGTCATGGCAGAGACTTGCTAATGGAATCTACCTTCGAGCTTGACCACGTGGCTCATGGTACGAGTTAATTCACCCTTTTGTTACCTCCGTAACACTCCACCACGTGAGGCCTCATCTCCTTCGGCCTTAACCACTAACTCCTCGAAATCCTCCCACTTCACATAACATGAAACCAATCACTTGGTATGAGTTTACGCATGACTTAGTCATGGTCAACTCCCAACAACCCTCCTAAACTTATGTCCCATACTAAAAGGCCCTACATCTGAACAATCCTAAAGTCCATCTACCTATACCCTATCTAAGTCGTATACACCTAATACTAAGTATGTCCCTAGTGCCCAAGACCCTACTCAACTTCCGACAGTTGCTCAGTTTCGTGCGTGGGACGTCTCGCCGAAGCGAAATCCAAACAAGGAACCCTCCCGTTACACTACTACTTCGCGTCGTCAGTCATCGAGGGGTACAGGTCTAAGACACATGTTCGGGACCGAAAAGGTCCTACAGCTACACACTAACAATTTAAATAACTAAAGAAAAATTTCAACGATCACCCTTCGTGAAACCCTAGGGTTATATACCCTATAACATATGCATCTCAATAAATAGCCTTCTATAACAAGGCATAATCCGAAGTCTCAATTCGACTTCGTACCTCGGTCTCCCTCATATCGATCAGAGGAGAGAACTATATGCAGTGCTCCTATGTCGCACTCTAATAGCCATCCATCACTCTTGTACGTGATTCTCGGCTACTTTCCAATCCCACTTCCAACCATAAAGTAACAAAATAAAATAAAATAAAAAGGGAAGAATATCATATCTTCACTCACAACATCGTTAAGTGTTCATGCGGCGGAGTGTCTCGCAAAGCGAAATCCAAACAAGGAACCCCTCCGTCACATGCCTACTTAACTAGTTGATCATGGAGATAGAGCATAATACACACAAGGTAAAAGAAAGGAAAGGTAGTATATCCCCACTCCCAACGTCGTTAAGGTTCGCGCGTGGAGCGTCCCGCAGAAGCGGAATCCAAACAAGGAACCCCTCCTATACGCTACCACTCAACTTGTTGGTCGTGGAGATAAGGCATAGCAATCGCATACCAATATCACATCATACTCGACCATGTTAAGGACGAGTAAATCGGCCTCAAACACAATCTAATAAGAGAACTTCCTATTTACATACCAACAAAAGAAAGGAGCGAACCATTTCGCATAGGACTCGATACAAATGAAAATACTCTCAGCAAGTATTATGAAATCGGTAATCTGAGAAAAGCTCGTAAAACAAATAAGCGCGTAACACCCGCATCGAATAACATATAACTCGCGTAACTCTGAGTAAAAACTTACCCTCAATAACGGGTGGTGCCGGCAGGGCTGGAGGAAACATAGCCTCCCGATTATGATAAACACGTCCATACTGTAGTTGCCCCTGCTGCGGAGGAACAACCATAATAGGTACCGGAGGTGGAACCAAAACACATGGCTGCTGCGGAACCCGAGGAAACTGACCCCCAATCATCTGAGGACACTCCTTCTTGTAATGACCTGCCTCCCCACATTGGAAGCACCGTCCCTTCATCTCCTCCTAACCTCTACCTTTGTCATTTTGAAATTGAGAAGAGCCTCGGCCCGGATGACGTCTATCTCCAGGGCCACTCCGATCTGCCTGATGCAAAGCACCTTGTTCGTGCCTATTATTGCCCCTCGCAATAAACTTCCCAAGCTTCCCTACCTGCCTCTTTTCAGTAGTCTTTTTGCTACCCTGCCTATATGCTCGATGTTCCTGGCAATGGAGTAAGGCTGCATTCATAACCTCTCCAAAAGTCTGGAAAACTGGGTTACCCAATAAGTGTTTACGGATTCTCCAGTTTAGACCTCCCATAAACTTCGAGATCTTCCTCTCTTCCGGAGTCACCTCATCTGGTACAAAATTTGCTAAACGGGTGAACTCCTCTTCATACTCCGCTACAGACCTCTCCCCTTGCGCTACATCTTGCAACTTCCTCTTCATCTCCCCCTGAACAGCGGGAGGAAAATACTTAAGATCAAACAAAGACCAGAACTCAGTAATTGACATGGTGTCTCTTTGCTCTGGGGTGGTCATTGTCTCCCACCAGTGTAACGCTGATCCGACAAGCTTAAAGGTGGTAAGGACCTGTTTCTTATCCTCACTGCATTCTATCATTCGAAGGTGGCGTTGCATGTCTTTCTTCCATTGATTGGCTTTAATAACATCTGCACCTCCCTCGAATTCCGGGGGATTGCCCCTTAGAAAGGACTCCCTAACCCTTTCCCACGGAGTAAGTCCCGTAGGAGCTTGAACACCTGGGGCCCATGGAAATTGTTGGATCACTACGGACATGGCGGCATGAACCGCTCCAGCCACTATGCTTGCTACATCCGCAACATTAACCGTCCCTTGTAGTGGCGGTGGAGGACCTACTTCCTTCACCACGACCTTAACTCGTCTCGCCGGGCGACCTCTCTTAGACGGCATCTGAGATGGAAGAACAATAGTATTAGAATGCTAATTAAAACAATCTATCTTGCAGAAGATTCGTAAACATAAGCATCAAAGATATCCTAACATTAGGCTCTACATCAAAGAACGCTACGGTAGAACGAGACAAGTCCACACAGATCCTAGTACTCTAGAACCTGATGCTCTGATACCATCTGTGACAACCCGCAATCCGAAATAAGGGGTGGCCAGCCCGATACTCAAACGTAACAGGAATCATGGATGGATATCATTCTCAGCATCACAAATATAAACTGAGTATACGGGAAAACCACCCAATAAATCAGGAAACGGGTTGCCAAAAAGTGTAAAATTTTAAAAAATGCGATTATGAAAATTTAAACTAACAACCCAATCTGACAAGCAAGTGGAATTCCAAGAGATAACATATAATATAACTAAAACGAATGTACACAAATGGACCGAATAAGCTGTCGGTCCACAGCTACATAAGACAACGTACAACAATATAAAATATCTTACATATTACAACCATTAATCAAATACAAATGTTTGGGCCACACGCCCGAGGGACAAGACCCGATCATGTCTAGAATAACAAGAATGGAAGCGTCTAATACAACATCCTGTAATAACCCGCAAGATCTTACAGCTCGTCGAAGGTGCAAGGAACTCAGGAAAGTCAAGTCGGGCGTCCTTGCGGTGGAGCACCTGAGCGGATACAGTAACATATATGCAACAAAGAAGTAAACCGGTCAGGGCCGGGTTCTATATGATTTCTAGAAGAATAAAAAGCATGATAGATATGAACAGTTATGCATGAATAATGAGGATGATCACATGACATGCTAGCTACAATTACAAGCAAAGATAGAAGGTAAAGCATTTTAATTTAAAACCCTTTCTTATTAATTCATTTTCCATTTCCTTCAAACATTCCTTATTAGGAATAAAACCATATATTCGGTTAAGTCAAGAAGTTATAATTTCTATTCATTAATTAAAACTTCCCATTTTATCTTTCCATTCCTTATTAGGAATATCATTTACATCAAGTGCTCTTTATGGCACACACATTATTCCCGTGCTCTTCCTGGCACATATTCATGCTCTTTATGGCATTTCATACGCTCTTTGTGGCGTTTATCAACCATCAAGTCCAACTTGATGAAAATATAGTTATATACATGTACATATAACGATATCTAAGACCGCACGTCCGGGTTTCCCCACTGTGCGCGCCCCTAAATGACCATCATCTTCCAGGGCCTAACATAAGATAACCTGGGCACCTATCGGAACACGTCGGGAAGCGGCCATGAGCCTGCGGGGTAGTCAAGACCACACCCGGAATCTCCTACCCATCGCAGAAAAATATAACAATAAGCGCTCCCATGGCCTAGGACTATCTCCACCCTGCATTCATTAGCCAGGGGGCTTCACCTCTCGAGCGAACTTCCCTTATAATGTCATTTAGAGAGGTGTGTAATAGTAAATTAACATTTACATTTATCATCATTTAATTTCCAACAATCCATTTCCATCAATCATGAGGTTGGTTCTTTTTATTAAACCTAATATCATTAAACAACGGGGTTCGTTCTAGTTGAACCTATTATCATTAAACTCGCATGGGTTCATTTTATGCGAACCTAATTCCTATCGAATATTATCATCATTTATACCTCAAATTACAATCCCCGATTAACTCTCCAAATGATCATTATGATCCTACAAATCTCCAAGGCCTACGTAACTTGACAAGCCCTTCTAGTCCCCAAGTTAGGGTACCTAACTTCCAAACTTCTAAGAGTTTGAATCAAAGAAGTAATGCCTTAACATCACTTTAAACCTCCCCGAATCAAACCCCAGATGAACCCATTTCTAGTCCAGGGTAACGACCAAACTCCATAATTACTCTAGGACTCTAAGCTTACTTCAATTAAGAAGGTTCCTAAGTCCTAAACTTAAAGAAAAAGGATAAAAAAAAAAATGATAAAAGGAAAATGACCCAAAACAGCAGGTGCCGAATCGATTCGCCCTAAGGGCCGAATCGGTTCGCCCAAGCGAATCGATTCGCTCTGAAAGCGAATCGGTTCGGACAACAAACTTGAGTTTCTGCATAAGCCGAATCGATTCGGTCTTAATCCGAATCGATTCGGGTACTAAGACCTGGGATTCTGCATCTATGCGAATCGATTCGCCCAAGGGGCCGAATCGATTCGCCCCTGCGAAAATGCCAAGAATGGCTATGGAGTCTTGAACTCCAAAATTGGTCCAACACCAAAACCAACCCCAACCAAAGTCCTTTACTACAATTTCTACATCCTAAACACATTCTAATATCACCCTCAACATCATTTATCATCCAAATCCATTTCCAAGGGTTAATACCCAAAAATCCAACAAAAAACCCTAACATTTCTAAATCATAAATACCAATGCAATTTATTCTACTTAAACCATAAATTTGCAAGTAGATTACTTGCCTCAAGGTAAGAATCTGATTTGATGAAGAAGGAGGCAACAATCCAAGCTCCAAATCTCTCTTTTCTCCCAAGTTCTCTTCCTCTCTCTACTCTCTCTAGGGCTCAATTGGGTAAAAATGGAAGAATGGGAATAGGGGTGGGAAATAAAACGGGGCTTAAGTCCTCTAAACCCACTTAAGTGACTAATACGCGATAAAAATATACGCGACTACCCTATTTAAGCCCAAAACCAGTCAAAAGTCCCCAAAATGCCAAAATACAATATGGCACTTATTTTGACTGTCTCGCACCTACCGGGACTAACTACACTATCCAAATTATCATTTGGGAATTTTATAACTCATTTTAGTTCCGGTTTCATAATAAACCAAAATGTCATTTTAAATCTTTATGACATAATAAATTACCACATGAACATTTTATCTACTCACGAGGTAATTACACAACATTTTAGTAAATATTGACTCGACATAACAACTTAATATTCACTCAGCATCTTATCAGATAATAACTAATTACTACACATGGTAATTAAGGATAAAATGGGCTATCGGAAGAGAGGGTTATTACACAACACAAGCACCTTTCCTCTAATTAATTTGATTGTATGTCAACAATGGATGAAAGTGGTGGAGTAACTAGAAAACCAAACCTAATAATAATAAGAGAAAACAAAGTCAGGTTCAAAATCTGGTTTAACCGGGCATCACGGAGCATCGGGAGTATGTGAATATTTTAAAGAACACTTGATTGAGGGCACAAATAAATATTTGGGCTCTTGTGAGTGCAAGTATGGCAATGTAAAAATACATGCACCATCTTCTGGGGGAACTAACAAATTATGGAATCATTTAAACAAATGTAAAGATTTTCCTGGTTACGAAGGAGATAAAATGACACAAACCATTATTTTCGTGATAGGATCTCATCCTTCTAATTGGAGATTTGACCAAGAGAGATGTTACAAATATTTAACAAGAATGGTAATTATTGATCAACTCTCTTTTAATCACGTGGAAAAGGAAGGATTTAGAATGTTTTGTACGGATTTGCAACCTAAATTTCACGTGGTTTGTAGAACAACACTAACTAAGGATTGCTTAATCATGTATCACGAGGAAAAAAGCATGTTGAAAAACTATTTTAAGTATTATAATACACCAATATGTCTCACCACTGATATGTGGACTTCATTATAAAATCTTGGTTATATGGCTTTGACCGCTCACTTTATTACTAGAGATTGGCTTGTTCATAAGAAAATTATCAATTTTTGAGTGCTTCCACATCCACATACACATCCACATCCACACAAGGGTGAGGTAATTGCCAAGGTAGTGGAGAGTTGTTTGTTGGAATGGGGTTTGGAAAAAGTACTGACTATCACACTTGACAATGAAAAAAATAATGACACATGTATTGTAGATTTGAAAAAAAAGATTAAATAAAAGAAACGCTTTGTTACTGGGGGTGAGTTATTTCATGTTAGGTGTTTTTCACATGTCATAAATCTTGTTGTGAGAGATGGAGTTCAGGAGGTTAAGGATATAATCAAGCGCCTCAGGCAAAGTGTCAAATGTGTGCGAAGTAGTCCCTCGCGTATGCAACTATTTAAGAAGTGTGATGTGGATGAAATGTTAGAAACAAAGAGGGTGGTGTGTTTAGATGTTAAGACGAGATGGAATTCAACCTACCTAATGATAATTGTGGCATTGGAGTTTGATAGGGTATTTGATCGTTTAGATGAGGTAGACCCCAATTATAAGATTGAGTGTAATGTGGGAGGTGTGGGTATATTGGATGAGTGTGATTGGAGAAAATTAAAATCTTTGCACACTTTTTTAGAAAAATTCTATGAATTAACAACGCGTGTGTTGGGTTCACAATATGTCACTTCCAATACATACTTTGATGAACTAACACAAGTTAAACACCTTCTCATGGAGCATTTAGATAGTGATGATGCATTGTTTCGTGCCATGGCCATTAAAATGGATGCAAAGTTTAACAAGTATTGTAATTTTGATTCTCTTAACCCGATATTGGTTGTTGCAATAGTATTAGACCCTCGATACAAATTGCAATTTGTTGAGTATTGATATTCTTCATAGTTGGAGAAATATGTCAATTTTTCTGAAGCTGAAAGGTCTTACAAATTGGAAGTGTTTGTGAAAAAGTTGAAAGATTTAATGAATCGACTTTATAATTACTACAAAGCGGGAGAGACACCTTATGTGGGTCTTCGTACTCCCCAACATAAAGATAATGTGCCCGAAGACTCCATTCTTAATGAAAAAGTAGCCAAAAGACCCAAGGCAAAAGACTTGTTTAGAGGTATTTTGAAGAGAAAGGACTATGAGGATGTTTCCAATGACTTGGAAAGGTATTTGAGTGATGGCGTGTAACACCCCGTATTTTTGTACATTTAATATTTAATTAATTCGGGAATTTTAAATTACTTGTGTGTTGTAATTTTAATTGAATTAATTATGGCAATATATTTATTTAAATATTAATCGGGGAGTGAATGGTTAATGTTTAGGGAAATTTATTGATTAAGTGAATAGTAATAAATTAATTACGTCATTTCGGGTATTAATGATGAGGTATGCACTTATCCCAGCCAGGAGTCGGTACAGACTAAATTGGGTGTGAGATAAGGATTTTAATAAATTAATTCGGATGCCAATTCTGAGTGCACGATTAAGTCCGAATGGGTCGAGATAGTCAGAAAAGAGTACCGGGGGGTAGTAATTGGGCCTCGGGATATTTTTGGGCATAGCCGGGCCTACATGGGGTGAGTTGGGCCACTTTAATTAAGCCCATTAGGTAAAAAACGGGATTGAGGGTTTTAACCTAAGTGAGGGATTAGGAAATCAGCAGCCAACACAATTCTAAGCCTAGGCCTTGAGGGGGAAATTGGGGGAAAGCTTAGCAAAAGCCAATTTGGGGATTTTGGAGCCAAATTGAGGGACTACGCCAACGGATCAGACACTACGAACACTTACAGGCAAGTGGTTAACAGTTGTGATTTATAAATTGATGATAATCAATTCATATCACAGTGATGTGTAAACAAAAATTCATTTTGGGGATAAATGGGTACAAAAATGGGGTTTTTGTTCATGGGACTATCGAATGAGATTCAAAGTAAAAATTGCTGTGTTGTATATCTCTGAGTATAGATATCTGATTTGCATGAAATTCTGGAATATAAACTGGTGGGATTTGGATTTGACATTTGGTTGGTAGAACAAAGTTAACAAACTTGAATGGAAAACCCATTTCAGGAAACTATGAAAGTAAGTAGGGAAAATTGTCTATCTTAAGATCCCTACGATGTGTGGGATATAATTAACCATGTTTATGTGATGGGGTGATGTGATTAGAGGATTAAATTAAGGTTTACAAACCTTGAATTTCGTTAATGGTGGAATTCAGTGGGGAAGGAGAGCTGCCCAGGTTTGATCGATCGATCGATCGGGGGCCATCGATCGATCAACGGTCTGAATTCTTGGCCAGGTCGGGTTGTGGGTTAACTATGTTGTATTTTTCTAATTATGGGTATAATTTTATTTGGTGAAAAATTATAGAAATATTAATAGCTAGGAGCTCAAAAGATAGCTATTATGAATGTGCAATCTAAGTTATGTGTTGAGACTTAAAGTGGAAATTTTGGATGAAACATATTCAATTTAATTACGGACCAAGTGGGCGAGTCCTGGTATTCTAATAATTATAGGTAAATATAATTGGGGAAATTATGGATATGAATGTATGACACATTGTGGGCGAATATATGGGAACGAAATTATTAAATGTAAAATGGACCAAGTGAGCGAGTCCGGGTATGTTGGTTAAGTGACACCAGAGTATTAAATTAATTATTGAGAGAGAGTAATTAATTTGGAGTCGGAACATAGACTCGGGAAATATTAAGTTACGGGCCAAGTAAGTGAGTCCGGGGATAATGGTTGGGTGACACCAAGTTATTAAATTCATAAATGTGATAATTAATTTAATTAGAGTTGGATTGTAGACTCGGGAAGGATTAAATTAATAAATGTGATAATTAATTTAATTAGAGTCGGATTCTAGACTCTGGGAGGATTAAATTAATAAATCTGTTAATTAGTTTAATTAGAGTCAGATTGTAGTCTCGGGAAGGATTAAATTAATATGTGTGTTAGTTAATTTAATTAGAGTGGGGTGATCGACTCGGGAAGGTATTAAATTAATAAGTGTGTTAATTAATTTAATTAGAGTCGGACCATAGACTCGGGGAAAGTATTTTATAAATTGAGGTGTGAATTAAATATATTAGAGTCAGACCATAGACTCGGGAAGACGATAAATTATTAAGTGAGAAAAATTAATTACGTTGAGTCGGGCCACAGACTCAGGAAATTACAGGCAGTGTACGGGATTTTTAGTACACGATAAAGCCGGGGTTTATATTATATATATACGGTGTAGTGATAGTATATATATATGTGTATATATTGCGTGTGATATTAAATATCAATGACTAGATATTTATTCGATTTATATACTCAAATGCTATCAAGGGAGGTTGCGCGATGTGTGTGAATCCCCTAGCTTGAGGAGTAGGGCGAGTATATCCCCAGGTCATAGCGTCCGGTATATATGGGTGAGGGATTTATCTCACTTTCAGGGAAGGAATATGACCGCCTCCACTACGTTTATATTTTGGGCCAAGTTGGTGAGCGATTCCAACTTGGGAAACCTAGGTTTCGTGAGCACACCTAGTGAGATAGCATTTTAGAGGGAATCATCCGGCGAGGGTATACTCGAAGGGATGGATATATGTATGTTATATGTGTGGATGTTATAGTAAAGGTATGTATATAATGGTAGTAAATATTATATACGGGTAATAATACAATGTGTGATGTATTTACTTTATATAACTTGTGACACGGTTATATGATACTATTTACGAGGAATTAATTAAGCTAATTGTGAGATAACTTATAATTCAAGAATCATTATACTCGAGTTAGAGTAGTATGGCAAGGGAAGGTTATACTAGGACTAGTTGGACGGGGTAGTACTACTAGGTGGGGTTAAGGTAACCGGTAGGTGTGCACAATAGTGGAGGGGTGAGAATGTCCACAAGGGAGTGCGACACTAACTTAAATATGAAGCGCATTCATGCATTTTAAATTACTGCAGTTAATTCACTTGCTAAATATTTTCAAAATGTTATAAAACTATTTTCAAAACGTTTTAGGTGTCCAGCCACAGGGACGCCAGGATTGATATTCTATTCCAGGGACATGGAGCTGCGGCATATGTGGATGCTAGCAGGAGTTTGGATTAGACGCATCATTCATTCATTCCTAGAGTAGGAATCTTGTATCAGTTTCAGTTTTATTTAGGGCATGTCGCCCAGACTTTCAGTTCATGTTTCAGACTTATTTTATTCCGGTGTTGCATATTTGTATTGGATTATTTCTTTGATGGCCGGTGTTTTATTCGGCAAGTTGAGTAATTAACGATTCAGTTTATTTTCATTCCGTTGTGTGAATGGTTTATATTTAATTCCGCATGTACTGTTTTATTAATTAAAAAGTTAAAATTGGCACCAACTTTTGGAATACTAGGTGGTTAGTAAGTTTTAAAAAAGTTTTCGACAGTGATGCTAAGGATGATCCAACTGGGATTCCTGTTTTAATTTGGTATAGGACTGATCACCCGGTATTTTATTAGGCGGGGTGTCACAGATGGTATCAGAGAATCAGGTTCTAGTGTCCTTAGGATCTGTGCAGCTTTTCACGTTTATGGTTAGCAATCTTTGATATAGAGCCCTATCATAGGATTGTTGTATTCTCATACGTATGCGCATATACGTTCTTCTTCCAAATTTATATTTGAGAGTGAACTCATTCAAATTCGATTCTCATTCCAGATGACGCACAGGAGAGAGAGAGAAGCTAGGGAAGCAGGGGGATATGAGATGAGGGAGGCTCGTTAGGAGCAAGAGTTACTGCAGCTACGACCAGAGATGATTTTGACAGCACAAGTAACTGAAATAGTGGCACAGGCAGTTGAAGCGACGGTGTTCACAACGGCAGGGTAATTTCCACGGGATCTGCCACAAGTGTTAGTGGCGCCGGATGTTCAGACTCACGAGGGGTCGTCGGGGTGGAAATAAGAAAAAGAGGTTATTTTTAGTGGGAACCCACCAGAGTTGCGAGGGGGTTCAGATGCAGTGCTAGCGTGTCAAGGAAGAGAGATATCCAGTGTCACCTACGCATGGGAGATTGCGGTGAGGTGCGAAAGCAAATGCTAACCACTTTTAGTTTAGTGGGAGCAGCGCTACAGTGGTAGGAGTCGATCACCACAGTAAGGAAAGGGACACACTGGCTATTGCAAAGTTTTGGGTGCGGTTCGATCGCAAGTATTTTTCCTCCAGCGGTTGAGACCGAAATGGGGAGAAAATTTTGTGAGGTGACTCAAGGGGACCGTTAAGTGGTCGATTACGAGGAAGAATTCACTCGTTGGCAAAATTTTGTAACGGATGAGGTAAGCAAGGGAAAGAGAAAGAAAGCAAAGTTTATGGACGGGTTAGTCTGGAGAATCAGACAACCTTTAATTGATAATTCCGCATTAGTAAATTATACTGATGTCATTAACGCAGCACTTCGGCACTGTCAGGAATATCGCTTCCACGTGAAAGGAAGAGAGAGGGGACTGGAAACTAGCCAGTCGGATAAGGCAAGAGGGAACAATACCAGTGGGGTACCCCAACAGCAGACCGGGGGAGATCAGGGGCAGGATTTTCGACAGGGAAATAATGCCAAACGATTTAGAACTGGAGGCTATCGGCAGGATGGCTAGGGATTCCAGCAAGGTCGGCATGGAAGGGACCAGTGGCAGGTTGAATGTATTAGAAGGTGTTTCGTTTATGGGGAAAGCGAGACACTTGAAGAGAGATTGTCTTAAGCAAGACAGGGGTTAACTACAGGATGAGGTCCTGGATGTACAGCCACTAAAGCAAGTCATGGGCGCATTCGGGAAAGGAGAAGATGCTCCAGAACCCGGGGATCAACTGTTGCAGCTGGGGTATAAAGGTGATTATTTGTACCCTAGGGGCATGGGGTATATTTTTGAGTGACAAGGAGGATGTCACAATATAAGACTTATTTTTCACTAATGTTCACGGGTGAGTCGAACTTAGTAAGTACGTTGGCAGTAGCAGCCATAGTATGTGGATAACTTTCCGTGGGGTAGCGGAGTTCCTTAGTGTTCTTCATGGGAGAGTGAAGGTGTACACTGAGTGAAGGTTTAAATTATGTGAGGAGTCACTACATTCGAGAACTATGGGAGTAGGGTTGATAATATTTCCTAAATATCGGCTAGATAGCGATGGAATTTAACTATTGTGGATAGTGGAATAAAATTTTGGTGTTCGCGACACCAGGGTATGGTTGGTACTAGGTATCACCTGAGAGGGAGTATAGCCCATATATATGTGTGTATATATGTTGTATTGCGTAGTGAAATAACACATAGTGAGGTTTTGTGTTCTCACATTTTATCCCGATAAGTGGGGATGTTTACTGAAGTGAATCAGGGTGATTAGATTTATTTTCGAGCAAAGAGAGATAGCTAGGGGTTTATTTTGCGCAACGATTAGTGGTAGTAAGGGCGCGGTATTATGTTATCTTTGGTATCATAAGGGTAAGCGTATATACTTTTATGTTGAGAGACAAGTATTTTGTGGGAAGATGTTTGGACATTAGTGCATTGGTTGGGTACCCGGGCAGTAAATATATGTATATATATATATGTGATACGACTACGGGTTCGAAGTTATATTACGGATTATGACTAGCATAGTCGGGTAACTTTCGTGCGGTAGAGCGCGGGGATAGGGTGTATGGGCACCCGGGTTAATTAAGGAAAATTTTGTGCGGTTAAGCGCGTGTATAGGGTGTATGGGCGCCCTGGCAAATTTTAAATGCATATTTGTGTAACGTATGGTTAGAAGCGGATGGGATAGATATAGCGGGCTTGGAGGTACATGACTAGTGAGTAATATGTGAATATTGGAACACTAGGTTTATCTTAATTTCAAGGAGGAAATTCCTTTGTATGGGGGGAAGTATGTAACACCCCGTATTTTTGTACATTTAATATTTAATTAATTCGGGAATTTTAAATTACTTGTGTGTTGTAATTTTAATTGAATTAATTATGGCAATATAAATATTTAAATATTAATCGGGGAGTGAATGGTTAATGTTTAGGGAAATTTATTTATTAAGTGAATAGTAATAATTTAATTACGTCATTTCGGGTATTAATGACGAGGTATGCACTTATCCCAACCGGGAGTCGGTATAGACTAAATTGGGTGTGAGATAAGGATTTTAATAAATTATTTCGGAAGCAAATTCTGAGTGCGCGGTTGAGTCCGGATGGGTCGAGATAGTAAAAAAAGAGTACCCGGGGGTAGTAATTGGGCCTCGGGATATTTTTGGGCATAGCCGGGCCCACACGGGGTGAGTTGGGTCACTTTAATTAAGCCCATTAGGTGAAAAACGGGATTGAGGGTTTTAACCTAAGTGAGGGATTAGAAAATCAGCAGCCAACACAATTCTAAGTGTAGGGCTTAAGGGGGAAATTGGGGGAAAGCTTAGCAAAAGCTAATTTGGGGATTTTGGAACCAAATTGAGGGATTACGCCAACGGATCAGACACTACGAACACTTACAGGCAAGTGGTTAATTGTTTTGATTTCTAAATTGATGATAATCAATTCATATCATAGTGATGTGTAAACCAAAATTCGTTTTGGGGATAAATGGGTACAAAAATGGGGTTTTTGTTCATGGGACTATTAAACGAGATTCAAAGTAAAAATTGTTGTGTTGTATATCTCTGAGTATAGATATCTGATTTGCATGAAATTCCGGAATATAAACTGGTGGGATTTGGATTTGAAATTTGGTTGGTAGAAGAAAGTTGACAAACTTTAATGGAAAACCCATTTCAGGAAACTATGAAAGTAAGTAGGGAAAATTGTGTATCTTAAGATCTGTATGATGTGTGGGATATTAATTAACCATGTTTATGTGATGGGGTGGTGTGATTAGAGGCTTAAATTAAGGTTTACAAACCTTGGATTTCGTTAATGGTGGAATTCAGTGGGGAAGGAGAGCAGTCCAGGTATGATCGATCGATCGATCGGGGGCCATCGATCGATCGACGGTCTGAATTCTTGGCCAGGTCGGGTTGTGGGTTAACCTTGTTGTATTTTTAAATTTTGGGTATAATTTTATTTGGTGAAAAATTATAGAAATATTAATAACTAGGAGCTCAAAAGATAGCTATTATGAATGTGCAATCTAAGTTATGAGTTGAGACTTAAAGTGGAAATTTTGGATGAAACATATTCAATTTAATTACGGACCAAGTGGGCGAGTCCAGGTATGCTAATAATTATAGGTAAATATAATTGGGGAAATTATGGATATGAATGTATGACACATTGTGGGCGAATATGTGGGAACGAAATTATTAAATGTAAAATGGACCAAGTGAGCGAGTATGGGTATGTTGGTTAAGTGACACCAGAGTATTAAATTAATTATTGAGAGAGAGTAATTAATTTGGAGTCGGAACATAGACTCGGGAAATATTAAGTTACGGGCCAAGTAAGTGAGTCCGGGGATAATGGTTGGGTGACACCAAGTTATTAAATTAATAAATGTGATAATTAATTTAATTAGAGTCGGATTGTAGACTCAGAAAGGATTAAATTAATAAATGTGATAATTAATTTAATTAGAGTCGGATTGTAGACTCGGGGAGGATTAAATTAATAAATGTGATAATTAATTTAATTAGAGTCGGATTGTAGACTCGGGGAGGTATTAAATTAATTGGTGTGTTAATTAATTTAATTAGAGTCGGCTTGTAGACTCGGGAAGGATTAAATTAATATGTGTGTTAGTTAATTTAATTAGAGTCGGGTGATAGACTCGGGAAGGTATTAAATTAATAAGTGTGTTAATTAATTTAATTAGAGTCGGACCATAGACTCGGGGAAAGTATTTTATAAATTGAGGTGTGAATTAAATATATTTGAGTCGGACCATAGACTCGGGAAGACGATAAATTATTATGTGAGAAAAATTAATTACGTTGAGTCGGGCCACAGACTCAGGAAATTACAGGCAGTGTACAAGATTTTTAGTACACGGCAAAGCCGGGGTTTATATTATATATATACGGTGTGGTGATAGTATATATATATATGTGTATATATTGCGTGTGATATTAAATATCAATGACTAGATATTTATTCTATTTATATACTCTAATGCTATCAAGGGAGGTTGCGCGATGTGGGTGAATCCCCTAGCTTGAGGAGTAGGGCGAGTATATCCCTAGGTCATAGCGTCCGGTATATATGGGTGAGGGATTTATCTCACTTTCAGGGAAGGAATATGACCGCCTCCACTACGTTTATATTTTGGGCCAAGTTGGTGAGCGATTCCAACTTGGGAAAACTAGGTTTCGTGAGCACACCTAGTGAGATAGCATTTTAGAGGGAATCATCCGATGAGGGTATACTCTAAGGGATGGATATATGTATGTTATATGTGTGGATGCTGTAGTAAAGGTACGTATATAATGGTAGTAAATATTATATACGGGTAATAATACAATGTGTGATGTATTTACTTTATATAACTTGTGACACGGTTATATGATACTATTTAAGAGGAATTAATTAAGTTAATTGTGGGATAACTTATAATTCAAGAATCATTATACTCGGGTTAGAGTAGTATGGCAAGGGAAGGTTATGCCAGGACTAGTTGGACGGGGTAGTACAACTAGGTGGGATTAAGGTAACCGGTTGGTGTGCACAATAGTGGAGGGGTGAGAATGTCCACAAGGGAGTGCGACACTAACTTAAATATGAAGCGCATTCATGCATTTTAAATTACCGCAATTAATTCACTTGCTAAATATTTTCAAAATGTTTTGGGTTCTAACCCTTGCTATAAAACTATTTTCAAAACCTTTTAGGTGTCCGACCACAGGGACGCCAGGATTGATATTCTATTCCAGGGACACGAAGCTGCGGCATATGTGGATGCTAGCAGGAGTTTGGATTAGAAGCATCATTCATTCATTCCTAGAGTAGGAATCTTGTATCAGTTTCAGTTTTATTTAGGGCATGTCGCCAAGACTTTTAGTTCATGTTTCAGACTTATTTTATTCCGGTGTTGCATATTTGTATTGGATTATTTCTTTGATGGCCGGTGTTTTATTCGGCAAGTTGAGTAATTAATGATTCAGTTTATTTTCATTCAGATTTGTGAATGGTTTATATTTAATTCCGCATGTACTGTTTTGTTAATTAAAAAGTTAAAATTGGCACCAACTTTTGGAATACTAGGTGGTTAGTAAGTTTTAAAAAAGTTTTCGACAGTGATGCTAAGGATGATCCAACTGGGATTCCTGTTTTAATTTGGTATAGGACTGATCACCCGGTATTTTATTAGGCGGGGTTTCGCATGGCGTTTTAGAGAATGATGAGCGAAATTTTGATGTTGTTGCTTGGTGGAAAGGTAATGTTACAACGTATCACGCACTTGCTATAATGTCCCATGATGTATTGTCCATTCCCGTGACATCGATTGATTTCGAGTCAGCTTTTAGTACGGTCGGTACTATCCTTGATCAATTCAGAAGTTCATTAACTCTTTCTATTGTGGAATGTTTGCTATGCACGCAAGATTGAATTTGGAAAGCTTTACTTCCGTCTTGTGTGGAAGATACAATTGAGGCTCTTGAAGAAATTGAAAATGGTATTTTTTTTTTCATTTTTTTTTCAATACACATATTCTATTTATATTACAAATAAATAATAATTCGTTTTAATCATTGTTATGTTTGTTGTGCAAGAGGAGATGAAAGGTTTATCGCTCGAATCGACTAGTGGAATTTTGGTATTGTTAACATTTACTTTACATTTTACAATGAACATTTATTATTCAATTCATATTTTATTTGGTTGGTTACTAATTTTTTTTTGGTAAAACATCGAAATGAGATGCGGATGTTCAATGGTGTGCGAAAAGCATGATGCTTGGAATCTTTTGGATTGTTTTGTATTTATTTTGGACTATTTTTTAGAACTATGTGACAACCCGCTCACCAAAATAAGGGGTGGCCAGCTCGATACTCCAATATAACAGGAATTATGGATGGAATCATTCTCAGCATCATCACAATATAATAAGTATACAGGATAACCACCCAAAAAGTTCAGAAAACGGGTTGCCAAAAATTTTGTTTTATAATAAGTTAAGAAAAGAATTTAAACAACCCAATTTGAAAAGAAGGTGGAAACCCAAAAGAACTTATATTACATCCATAACAAGTATACAATAAGGGGACCGAATATGCTATCGGTCAACAGTCGATACTAACCAAGTATAGCAAGTTAATTAAGTTACGTAGTACATCCATTAGACAGGTACGAAAGTTTGGGCCACACGCTCGAGTAAAAGACCCGATCATAACTAAAGTACAAAAATGAAGGCGTCTACACAAAATATCCCGTAATATCCGCAAGGTACCACGACTCCCCAAAAACACCAGAATAGGAAAATCAGTACGGGTGTCCTTGCGGCGGAGCACCTGAGCGGATACAAGGTCCATGCACAACAAGAAATATGAATGGGACAGGGCCCGATTTTATGTGATCACCAGATGAATAAAAAGCATGACAGTTATGAACAGTTAATCATGAAAGATAAAGATGAGAATCTAACAGCATAATCTCAAAGTATAACCTAAGACAATTTAAATGATTATAGATTTTATTCAATTATGAAAGAGGATATAAATGAGTATCATTAATTAAAAACCTGCATCATTTTTCACTATTTCATTTAATCTTTCCTTGCCTTATCAGGAATATAATTACTTTCATATGCTCTTTGTGGCATTCCATTCCTTATCAGGAATATAATTGCTGTTACATGCTCTTTGTGGCATTTTATTATACATCAAGTCCCACTTGATTAAGAATAGCTATATTCATATACATATAATGATTCTAAGACCTCCCGTCCGGGTTTCCCCACTGTGCGCGCCCCTAAATGACCATCATCTTCCAGGGCCTATATACCAAGACAACCTGGTCCCCTAACGCAAGACGTCAGGAAGCGGCCATATGCCTGCGGGAGGGTCATAACCACACCCGGAATTACCTCTCCATCGTAGAAAAATACACAACAACGCTCATATGGCCTATGACTATATCCACCCTGCATTCATTAGCCAGGGGGTTTCACCTCATGTGCGCACTTCCCTTATGATGGCATTTAGAGAGGTGTGTTTAAGTAAATTAGCATTTTCCATTTTAGTCTCATTTCCATTTCCATTTTACATGCGTATGTTTCATTTTATCCAAACCATAATCATTGAATATTCTCATTAGTATTCGTCATATACTAAGTCCCAAATTATTCTCCAAGAGATCACAATATTTCTACAAGTCACAAGGTTTTATATACCTCAATTGAGCCCTTAAAGTCTCCAAATATGGGCTTGCAACTCCTAAACCCCTAATAATTAACCAAGGGAAAGAAATGCCCTAACCTCGATTTGTATACCCCTGGAATAACCCCCACATAACCCATATCTAATCTAGGGTAGTTACCCAACTCATCTAAGACTCTAGGACTCTAAGTTTACTTCATACAAGAAGATCCCTAAGTCCTAAGCCTAAGGAAAAAGGGTAAAAATCGAGTTAGAAAAAAACTCAAACCAGCAAGGTTTTTGAATCGATTCGCCCCAAGCAGCGAATCGATTCGCCCAAAAGCGAATCGATTCGGAGGACAAATTCCAGATTCTGCCTTAACCCGAATCGATTCAGTCTTGTAGACCTATAACTTGACCCCTAAGCGAATCGATTCGCCCTTGCGATTTGGTCAAGAATGGGGCTACGGGTTAAGAACCCTAGTTTTCCCCAAAACTCCTTTCTACTTCATTTTTACACATATCCAACCACAGAAATCTACCCCAAATCATCCTACATGATATCAACTACTATAATCCACAATATCATCAACACAAAGCATGATTTGGGTTTAAACACCATAAATCCACATTTATTCCATTAATGCTAATACACAACTATCACACAATTTACTCATCTTAAACCATATACTAGGAAGTAGAAAACTTGCCTTGAGGTTGGAATTTCAGATTTTTGCTTGGTAGAAGCAATCCCAAATCTTCAATCTTCAATTCTCTCTTTCTCTCCAAAGTTCTCTTCTTCTCTCTTTCTCTCTAGGTTAACAAATGCACTTAAGAGAAATAGAAGGCTTAGCAAGACTAAATCGTGGCATTAGTCTAAAATTCCCAACTTAAATGGTTAATACCACATTAAAGTGACTCATAACTACACACTTATGTTAAAACCAGTCAAAAGTGCCCGAAACATAAAAATAAAATATGGCACTTATTTAGACTATCTCGCACATTCGGAACTAGCTACGCCCTCCAAATTATCATTTGGAAATTTTATAAGTCATTTCAAGTTCTGGTTTCATTTTAAACCATTAATGTCATTTAAATCATATGACACTATAAAATGCAACATGATGATATTTACTTACACATACAGTAAATATGCAACCATCTAGTAAATATTAACTTTCAATTCATTCAATTAATATTTACTCCACTTCTCAACATTTTATATAATTACTTCACATAGTAAATTAATATAAAATAAGTTATCACAAGCGAGGGTTGTTACAGACTATTATGGATTATATAGTATGGATGTTTTTTAGGACTTTTTTTTTATAATTTGGACTATATTAGGATTGTTTTCGAAATTTGGACTGTCTTTGTAATTTGGACTATATTAGCATTGTTTTTGTAATTTATAAAATTTAGGACTGTTTTTGTAATCTATGTAATTTAGGACTGCTTTTGTAATTTGTGAAATTCATGACTGTTTTCGTAGTTTATGTAACTTAGGACTGTTTTTCTAATTTACAAAATTTAGGATTGTTTTCGTAGTTTATGCAATTTAGGGCTATTTTTGTAATTTATGAAATTTAAGACTATTTTTGTAATTTATGAAATTTAAGCATATTTAATATCAATTAAATTTAGTTTTAAAAATAAGTAGGGCGACATTCAAAACAGGTATAAAATTCAAAAATAGGTAAATAATACCTGAAAATTTAAAACAGGTATAAATATTTTTTTAATAGAATTACAACTTTTAAAATAGGAAATATTAAATTTTTAAATTTTTTTAAACCAAAATTCTCGATTTTTTTCAGAAAATTGTCTAATTTTCGATTTTTTCCTAATTTTTTTTTGATTTGCCAAAAATTCCGAAATCGAAAAAAAATACAATTCCGAAAAAATCGGATTCGGCATGCTAATTTTTTTGTCAATTTTTTTGGAAACAAACTTTTTTGATCCGATCCGGTCGAAACACGACCATAGATTTACGCATTTATTTATCCATTTCATTTTTATCGAAACATTTATTGGATCCATTCAAGTTAGGTTGTATCAACACCTTTTACCACACGACCCATTTCGTAATATGTTCTAAATTTCCTTTATCATTTCTCGAAATCTTCTAATACCATATACTTGCATAAGCTCCATACCGACGGCTATGCGCACTATATGCTATGGCCAGTGATTTAGGGTTTTTCACCCAAGGGCTTTGGGGCTTTCTTGCTTATTTTCGGTTGCATCCGAGTCCTTTTTAACGTGTTTAACATTTTACACATGTCCACATTATTCCATTTCCTTACTTTTACCGACCAAAGCCAAAATTCGGACTTAACCGTCCATTTTTTCATTAACGCTTGGAAAATTGTTTCTTTCCTCTTTAAGTCCCTTATCCACACAAACGTAATTTATACTAAAATTGTTCACGCTTTAGGAATTAACTTATTTTCACACACAGTAGTGTAAACACATTCTTTGACATTTTTATTCCATAAAAATGTTCCACTTTAAGTAATTTATCAATTTACCCTTTGTTTACCAAACTTGCAATTTAGTTCCTTAACAAGTGTTATTTCTCAAAAATGACTATTAAGTTTCCAGCATAACCTTCTAATGCTTTAGCCATTTTAACACTTGTTTAACATTACATTTTTGCCTAACTTTCATACTTGTCAATTTAATAATTTTATTGCATGAAATAGAACCCTTTACACTAGACTAAATTTTTCCTTTTGTCTTACTTTATGTTTAAACCCAATAAGACCTCCTCTAAACTCGCTCACATATTTGTTTACAAAATACTACGAGTTTGTATGCATAGAAAATGTACTATAATTGCTAAAATCCTATCAAATGGATGAAACATGCTTTTCTTTCTAGAATTATATATCATTCGCAACAAACATACTTTTCAAGTGTAACTTCCTTAAAGTAAAAAATGTCCATTTATTCATAAAGTTCTCCATTTTTCAAGAAACTTAGAAATATTTATTTCATATATATTTTGACAATATTAAAATTATTCCACATTTTTATTTCATAAAATTTTTCATTATTTCCTTTTACTGGAAATGCCCAAAATATCATTTTCCACATTTTTACTCCATAAATGTCCATTCTCAGTTTTACTAGAAAACACACTAAAATGATATTTCTAACATTTTTATTCCATAAGAATGTCCATGAATAATATTCTGAATTTTATAATACTCTTAAAGCTCATTTAAACCTTCTTTTAAATGCCCATTTTTCTTTAAAATATCAAGTGTACTTAATAATCTCATAAATACATTATAGCCATTTTTCTATATTCTCTCACACTCAAATGGTGGAAAATAGTAATCTGAATTTTTGTTTAATTTAAAACCCACTTTAAAACCTTTATTTGAAACCCATTTGTTCATGAAATCATAGAAATCAACCAATAAACTCCATGGATGCAAACTGTCACAAATCCTACATATATTAAGCCTAATATATGTAAAATAACTAGCTCAAATTTATGCATAATATTAACCCTAAACCAAGGTTGGCAAAACCCACCTCAAAGAGTTCTAAAAAGGGTGTAGATGTTGAAGAATATGGAGGATACCCCTCTAAAGGTGGCCTCAAGGGGGTCTCTAATATCCCTCTCAAGTTTGACTCCATTGCTTCTCCAAGAGTGCTCCAAATAATTGTTCCACGAGTTCCCCATTTATCCTCAAAATTCTTCCCTCTAATACCCATTTTACATCAAGAACATCATCTTCAACCTTTCTCCAAGGCTTGTTAGGGTTTCTATGCAACTAAATAGGGTGGAACAACTCTAGAAATCATGCTTATAAGGGTTGGTAGTCGTGGGGTGTGTGGTAGAAGTCTGAGGCAAAAGGGTGTTTCCCCATGGGAGCTCAAGATAGAGAGAAGGATGGGTGTAAATCTGGTAGAGTGTAGAGAGAATGTCCCCCACGATTCTCTCTCTCTCTCTCTCTCTCTCTCTCTCTCTCTCTCTCTCCGCTCCCTCTATCTCTTATAACTAGATTATAAGACTTCAGAGGTTAAAATAAAGAGAGATTCAATCCCAAAAACTTTTCATATCAGGTCCTAAGAGGTTCCCCATTTGACAACTCAAAAGATCTAGGGGTTGGTACAAAGAAAGAACACCAAAAAACCCTTCCCGCCCAAGGTCTGACCTGCTGGGCCCGATGGACCGTGTCCAGGGGCTGGTCGACAAACCATAGTATAAAAACCAACACTTGTTACTATTTTAACCCCATGATATTATTATATATATTTTTAGTACCTAATAATGTGGTCATAATATTTTTTTGGCAACGAGGAACTCTAGAAAAATCGCGCAAAGTTTCATTTCCTGTGTTGCGTGTTGATAAAAGTATTGTTTACCCTTTTCTCGAAGTCGTGGATTACTCATTTCTTCATTTAATGCATCGTACCTTACCAATATAATTGCACTGACTAATTGAACATGAATATCATCCATGCGGGCCATACAACGTAAATTTTTCCTTTTTAATCCGTACGTGCGACGCGTCACTTTTGTATAATTTTGGCTTAATACTTATGCACTTGTTTCTCCAATATTTTCTTCGGATAAACTATTATAAATTAAAATATGTATTTCTAGGGCGGGGTATTACAAACTTCCCTCCTTAGAGAATTTTGTCCTCAAAATTCTTAGCTTATCATAATTTATAATCGAGTCATCTTTTACCAATCTCCATTCCCGGGGCATACTCAACACTATGGTCTAAAATCCAAAGAATTTATTCAATCAATCACCCTTGTTTGTTCACTCTCAACGAACCCTAAGGCCTTATCGCTATTTCTCAAACATGCCTAACATTCCTGCCTACATAAACCTCGAGGTGTTCGATATTCATCAAGTACAGTACCATCACCAATAAACTTGTTATCAAGGATCGTTTCTACTTTAGGGTTTACAACTTACGTTTTCTCAAACAACTTTGTCCATGCTTACCCCTGGTTGAGACAACCTCAATAATTTTCATCATAGACATCAATGGTTCCTAAGACAATCACATCACCACATAGGTCTGCCCGACCAATATCTCCTACGAGATCCTTATACTGACCTGGACTCATCCTAGGTATCATAATGCAAACACATACGAGCGATCATATCCTTAATCCGTACAATTCCAAACCAAGTGCAACACTATTATCTAACGTCTTATCAAATTTTAAGATTTTTAATATTCTTAAGTCACAACCTCGGGACACACGACCCAGGCGCACTAGTTACACCGACTAACTAACAAGATGCTAACTTAAGCCATCAAATAATATATGCAACTATATGCAACAACGCGAGACCACGCGTGCACACATCAGCTACCAATGTCCTAACTCACGTCACTACTGATCCTACGCAGTGCCACACCCGCATCAGAACTGATCAATAACTTTCCATTACTGGGATCAAGGGGGACATAAGAAATGTAACAAATCTGGTGACTGTTATGCCCAAAGAAAAACAATCAAATTTCGACAGTGAATCGAACCACCCGAAGTGCGAACCTGCAACGTATGCTTAAATTCTATAACTCTTTATCGATACCTACTAAGCACTATACCCTTGACGCATACTCTGGCTCGGCCTACTAACCTTGACGAGTCCTACTCAATAATCATTCGTCCATGCCGAACGAAGGGAACACAAACAATTTTCATTCGAGAAGTTAAAACTCTAGGCTTCCATCCTTAGGACTAACGTTACCTATCCATCATCGATAAGCACAATTATCCTAAAGAAGGACGAAGTTATCTCTTTTGACACGTATCATTAGTTATCAACCTACCACAGTTAGGCCTCTAAAATTTCAACAGGCGGTCACTAACCTCAGTTTTTTTTAGATCACTCTCATCAAGTGCACATAGCCATGGACTATTGCTACCACTCTTTGCACTGTCTACATGATACTAAACCCTAATCACCCTTATGGCATCTCATCTTTCAAACATCACTCATACTTAATGATTTCCTCCAACAGAGTCATTAATAACCGCATGGGTAGGACATTTAGGTTCTATAATTATTCCTAACACTTCACCCCGTGTGCCATCTTTAGAAGCCAGAAGGAACCTCACTATGTTCTAAGTATCTCAGGTGTACCACCTGGCATTGATCAATATATTCTTGACATTATCCTCGAAGGTCTCACATGGTTTCAAATAAGGACCGTGACACTAACTCCAAGTACTTTTATAAGTCAACGTGACCCAAACCTACTACAATCATCGATGATTTACCAGCACTATGCAAACTCCAATACGACAATGATTACCAATGCATTATAGACGATAACACCACACTCATCTATCTCTCTAATGACTTGCATGCGTAATACGAGAAATCACAAGCCATATCATGACCTATACTATGCAGCCTGGGGTCTACCAATACGAATGTGTATCATCACATAAACCTCGATGTACAATTATCTCCAGGGTTCTGAGGAGAAACACTATTGTCATTGTAACACATGGTACACAACCTCAAATTCACCATTACTAGGGGAGGACTTCAAATTTCATTAGCATCTCACTAGATAAACCTTAGTGTACATCTCCAAGGAATTTAAGTATGGTTTCACATGCCTATCTATGTCACTAACCCGAAGTCGATCTCACTAAGCCACATCATCTAATTCTCAATGAGTGCTCAACCCTGAAAACTAACTTGCCACAATATGAAATCATCTCACTACGTGTTAATCTACGAACTAACACAACTATATATATCTTGGTAG
This sequence comes from Sambucus nigra, assembly GCA_949130495.1. Lineage (NCBI taxonomy): Eukaryota > Viridiplantae > Streptophyta > Magnoliopsida > Dipsacales > Adoxaceae > Sambucus > Sambucus nigra. The sequence continues at coordinate 526,195,059 of OX422214.1, forward strand.
GATACGGGGTGTCGAGCGTTGCCTATGAACACTAAGGCCCATGCCTAATAATGACACAAGGGATCCTATCTCTCAATACCAAACTACAATCACCAAACTCTAAATTAAAATCATCCAGGTTCTAGTAGGACACAGGACGTTGGGTATTGCTCACGAGATCTACTGACGCCGCAAGAGATCCTTTTTTAAAATGTGACAACTTAATTACTTGATTCTAAGTCACCACGATTATCTTGGTTCACTCCTAGGTTACCCCAATCATTAAGAGCATCTAAATCCTCACTATAGTCAAGACATATGAATCGAGACATACTAAACACAAGCCCGCAACCAAGGGATCCTTTTTTTTCTAAAATAGCAAAAAAAATTATTTTGACTTATTTTTTTTATATTGGTTCCTTGAAATGTTTAATTACCATACAAAAAAATTCAACTCAAAAATAATTTGTTTACTATGTTAAAAAATCGGTGTGCACAGGAGTCTGGCGCTCTCTCTCTTTTCTCTCTCTCTCTCGATCCTCCTTTAAGGACTCCGGATGGTGCAGACCCCAGTACATACCATTTTTTTAAAATAGCAAAAAGTTGATTTTTTTATGAAACTTAATGGATATGATCTCAAAGAATGAAAGTGCATATTTATATCAATTTTTGACATATTACCTCATTTCAACGCTTTTTTTATTGAATATTTTTATTAAAAAAAGTGGATATGATCTTCTTATCGTGGAGAGCATATCCATGAAGTTTTATTCAAAAGTTCATTTTTTTACTATTCAGAAAAAATGATATGTACCATAGTCTGTATCATAAGGAGTAATTACATAAGACATCTTATATATATATATATAATATTTTTTTTACTTAAATTCCTTCATAATAAGGGTGTTTAGATATTGGTACATTTTACTAATTATGTTAGAGCATGGTAGTATCATATTTAATGTCCAGGTAATTGTAACAACCCGTCCTTTTGGAGACAATTAAATTCCATACTTGGATATAAATTGGCAATTTGGAGACTTTCTCGAAATAGTGATTTTGGGGATTCTTGAGGATTTAATGATTTTTGATGGGGGTTGTGATTATTTTTGGGGACTAAATAGGTCGAAGTATTTTAATTATATGTCGCCGCGGAGTATAGCGACAAGAGAGGTAAGATTTTTATTAGAAAACTCGCATTAAATTTTATGGGCTAGAATAGTGATTTGCGGTCAAGTACCTCGGATGGAAATTTTGATTGCGCCGTGAGTCTCAGAATGTCCGAGATAGTCGAAAAAGAGTATCCGATTGTCGAAATTGAGTTTTGGGAAAATTTTAGAGTTAAATGGGTTCGCAATTGAGTAAACGAGTCGTTTTTGGGGTATTAAGGGGTTAAACCCTTTTCTTCTTATATAAAGAGGGGGAGAGGGAGAAAAGAAGAAAGAAAGGAAGAAAAAAGAGAGAAGAGAGAGAGGAGGAGAGAAAAGAGGAAAAAAGAGGAGGTTCCGGCCAAACTCCGCGGGATTCGGTTCGAGGTCGTCGGATTATATCCACGAGGAAAGTGTTTACTTGCTTTATTTACTTTTGAGCATAAATCTCATATCGTAGTTTGGTATAAACAAACCCTAAATATTTTGGGTTGGGTATTCGTGAATAAAACGGGTTTTCGGGAGTTAAAACGAATAAACCCCTAAAATTTGTTAATTGGAGAAACTTAGGTTTTAACCAAATTAATTGGTGGTTTAGGGTTCTAGGATGTTTAGAACCCTTAATATATGTGTATTTGTAGTTGGTTGAGGTTGCAGGACGTTAGGTGAGGCGACAAAATCTTGGGAGAAGCTTTAATGGCCGAAACCGTCTCGGAGAAGACGATGAATAGTAAGGACCTGCGTGTTAACGGAATCAATTCGGCCAGGGAGAATCGATTAGGCTCTTGGTAAAAAAATAAAATTTGTATATCTCTTCGACGCGGTCACGTGGGCGCTGACCGTGTATTTTTCTGATTTTTTTTTGATTTATCGTGATTTTTCTACGGAAAGCTGTCCGAGATCAAAATAGTTAGTGAGAAATTAAGGCTAGAATTATTTGGTGATAAATATTAGGGGTTCTCAAATAGAGTTTTAGGACCTCTAAAGGACTTGATGAGAGATGAAAACTTTGGGTTTGTAGGAATAAATCCGACTTATAGTTTAAATGGTGAGTGGATTAAATTTTGGGTTTTGGGTTATATATAAAACCCTAAGCAGATTTGGGATTTTCGGACAAGCCGAATCGATTCGGACAGGCCGAATCGATTCGGTAAGAGACAGTTTGAAAGTAGAACCAATTCGAATCAATTCGGACAGGTCGAATCGATTCGGTGGCCAGCGAATCGATTCGGGCAGGCCGAATCGATTCGGTCCTGGAAGATTTTGAGGTTTTATCCTTTTAAGTTTAAGGAGACTTAAATTATGGTTTTGGAGACTATTATAGGAGTTTCTACATGGAATATTAGGACTCCTAGATGATGATTTTAGGAGGATAAGAAAACCTCGGATTAATTTAGAGTGTGATCCGGGGTATGGAGTTAATTAATGTTTTGGGACAAGAGACATTCGGGTTTATGTATAAGTCCTTAAATGAGAATAAGGTATTTATTAGAATCAAAGTAAGGAAATACTTTGGGTTTAGTATCATGCTAATATGAAAGCATGATTATGATTCCTCGAGGGAATCTTTGGGATTATAGATCATCTCTAGATAAGATTGGCAATTATGGCCATATATATATATATATATATATATATATATATATATATATATATATATATATATATATATATATATATATATATATATTTGAGGATGAATATATGGTATTTATATATACTATGTGATTAAAATATATATATGATGTAATATAAATGACTTTTGAAAATGTAACTATAAATGTTTTCAAAAAGGAAAGACAAATGATTTTCATAAATAATAAAATATGGATACACACCTCTCTAAATCGCTATCATAAGGGAAGTTGCGTACGTATGGTGAAGCCCCCTGACTAATGAATGCAGGGTGGATATAGTCCTATAGGCCATATGAGCGTTTATTGTATATTTCTGCACTGGTTAGGAGATTACGGGTGTGGTCTTGACTATCCCGCCGGCATATGGCCGCTTCCCGACGTCTTGCATTGTAGGATCCCAGGTTGTCTTGATGATATGCCCTGGAAGATGATAGCCATTTAGGGGGGCGCACAGTGGGGAAACCCGGACGGGCGGTCTTAGAACGCGTAATATATTTGTTAAAGCAATTTATGATAATAAATTGGCTTTAATTTACATTTCTTGGATGGAAGAAGGGAGATGGGATAAAGGTTTTGGCTTCGGTAAAACTCTCGGATTGAAGAAGGGATGTGGAAGCATATGATATGGTAAAAGCATTTTTATGATAATGAAAATGGCTTTTAAATACATTTCCTGAATATAAAAAGGGAAATGGGATATTTTGAAAAGCATTTTTATGATAATAAAACTGGATCTTGAAAAGTTATATGTTTTGTTAAAGCAATTCATGATAATGAATTGCCTTTTAAATACATTTCCTGGATATGAGAAGGGAAATGAAAAGTTTTGAGATAAAATGGATAGTATTGATAAATACTTTGTACATGAATCCTCAGTCCGGGAAATAGATCCGGATGTATATTGTAATATGAAAATGTAGATATGGATGCATCGAGTACCGAGGGTCTAATGGATCCCGACGTTCGACCTTGCCGTGTAGTAGTGTATCGGAGGGTTCCTTGTTTGGATTTCGCTTTGCGAGACACCCCACGCACGAATATGGCATTGTGTTGAGACTGGGGAGAAGTTTAATCCTTAGCGCTCTAATATAAATATTTCTTATGGTGTATATATATATATATATTCTGTATATATATATTCTGTACTGAGGGACTGGCGGATCTCGACGATCGACCTTGCCGCATAGTAGTGTATCGGGGGGGGGGGGGTTCTTTGTTTGGATTTCGCTCTGTGAGACACCCCACACACGAACATGGCATAGCATTGAGACTGGGGTGAAGTTTAGCCCTTAGTACTTGGACTATCTAGGGTTGATAGTGGTTGGGTGATAAACTAGTTTAGCAGGGTAGCTTGACTAAGATGTTTAGAGGGATGCGCTAGGAGTGCACTGTTAGAAGAGAGGTGAGGGGTATCTCATGGGAGTGCGATACCAAACTTAAATATGAGATAAAACCTTTTTCTAAAAATAAGGCATTTATGCACTTGCTAAATATTTTCAAAACTCGGGCTCTGACCCGTTTATCTACTTTTGCTTTCTTGCTATATTATATATATATATAGGTGTCCAGACACAGGGACGCCTGGATGACATTTCCTTCGAGTCAGACGTCAGCTGCAGCAGTTGTGGATGTGTGCAGGATTCTCAGTAGACGCTTCTATCCTTGTATTCTAGATAGGAGGTACTGTATAAATATTCGGGCCAATGGTCCAACAACATTTATTTATTCTTTGAGTACAACATTCGATATGGTTGTATATTTTGACCGAGTGTTCGGTTATTTTATTTAATTTCAGATTCATTTACGCAAAACTGTGTGGATGTTTTATATAATAGTTGTTAAAAAGAGTAGTAAAGTAAAATTTTGACACCGGCCTAATAGGTTATTAGTAATTAAATGGATTTTCGACAGTGATGCTAAGAATGATCCATATGAGACTCCTATTATAATTTAATATAGGAGTGATCGCCCAGTATTTTATTAGGCGGGGTGTCACAGTAATGGCCACTTACCAAGCATGTGGCCATTAAAGACATAAAATAATATTAAAAAAACCATAGAAACAATGACAAAAAAAACAATCAACCTTTAATTAATAATTTTTTCCTAATTTTATTTTATATTTGAAAAAATTTGTTTTTTTTATCGTACATGACCGTTAACTTTGACAGAAAATTTATGACATAGGTAGTAAAAATTACTCAAGTCTAAAACCCCATATAATGGAGTTACTATAGTCAACAAAACCCAAATATTTTATTAGGGTTATATGGGGTCATAAATTAGGCGCAATTGCCATTTGTCCACATAGTTTATGTTTTTATGACTTTGGACCATAAATGTTTAGAATACTAAAAGATACTACAGGGTTTAAGTGAAATAAAAATGGGCTTTTTACAGTCTACTCCTTGGACTAACAATTTTGGACTAAGAAATCGGGCCCAATAAATTTTAAACGATTAGGTTCATCATATGAATATCCTGAAATTAAAACAAAAATGCACTTTTCAAAAATTGAATCGCACTTTTCAGAAAACGAAACGCCAAAAACCCTCTTCGATAAAAACCATAACCGTACTATTTGTTCAATCAAAACACCAAAATGATTCTCATCCTCAATCAAAATTTGGCCAACAACCACATATAAATACCCCTGAATTCCAATACGAACACACTTCACAGAAGTTAAAGGGATCAAACCCTAATCACTGAAATTCTACCAAGCATTTCAAATTCTCAATCAAATTCTTCCAAACACCACTAACAAGTATGGATACCTTCTTATATATATATGTTCTTAAGTTTTGTAATGTATAAATTTGTTGACATTACACATGGATTGATCAAATCACATTCTTCTTCCTCATGATATGAAAAAATACATTTGTTGCCCTGATTTTAAATGCAAAACACATTATTTGCATGATTTGAATAATGTATATGTACATCCTTGTTTTATTGCGTGTACTCTGTGAATTTTGCGTGTACTTTCAAAAAGTACACGCAAAATCCACAAAGTACACGCACATTGAAATTGAATTTGTTCAGTCCAATATGCGTATACTTTTTTGTTTTAATGATGACGAAATTTGTTTTCTCATTTGCATCAATGATAGAGTGAATAGATTATTTGGTTTTTTCTGCTACTATGAAGACATTAATTGCTTTTTTGATGTGTAAAAGCTTCAGGTAACTGAATCGAAAGCGAAGGATTTAGCAAAATGAATTTCATGTGGGGCAAAGAAACTATCTATAAATGTAATTGGAGCGTGCAGTGAAGTGACAGATCCAACAATGGGATTTCTAAATAAAACTTCTCAGTGTCTTACATGTGGGGCTAAAGATATTATAGAATGTGAAGGTTTCTTTGAGTTACTCTGATTTTCGTTTATGAGAGAATGTGAAGGATAAATATCTTTCATACTTGCATCGCAATACTTCTAGTTCCTTTCCTGACGACGTTTGGATGTTGAATCAACACTCTTTATAAATATGCTCGCGTGAGGGAATGGACTTTCATTCTGGGTACCACCTCATCTATGTACTTAGCGCCTCCCCTGATTGTTGGAAGATGCACGCGCGACATAATAAAGGCCATTGGGAGGAACCAATGAAAAGCCAGGGTAGAGGAAGACTACTTTTGAACTTTTCATGAACATAAATTCCCTTTTTTAAAACATTTTTAAGTTGTTACACAAACACACACTAATTGAAATTGAGCTTACTTATACTTTCAAACTTCAACATAATCTAATGTCTATACTTGACCTTGTAGTTATCCAGAGGTACCCAAATCATATGATCCAAATGTGAAATTCTCAATCACATATTTATTCAAATATCACCTCCTTATTATTCCATTCACTCAAAGCAATATTCTTAAATAACAATTAAGACCCACTCCTCACAACTTGTGAATTAAAAACGATAGAAAATATTGTACACTTTAAATACTCCTTATTTCATCATTTACCAGTGAATTAGTTGACCTGTGCATTTGATTTTGTACAGGTCTATTCGATGAATCAGTGAATCGAATTTATTATATATTTGTATATATAATGAATATTTTTGACTATTTGCTAGATATTATATCAATCAACACTTTCACAAATACAAACGATCTCTATAGATCTCATTACAACAAACAAAAAAGAATTTAAATTTACAGTTAAAAAACAAGAATTGAAATCATTGAAACATGGGGTGAGAAGTTAAATCAGATAACCAAACCAAACTAGCCAATAAAATTAAAATACACTTTGATTATGTCAGACATTACATTAAGTACTATCAAATCAGACTTTTTATTTCATTCCCGATATATATATACACACACACACACACACACACACACACACACACACACACACACACACACACACACACACACAATGTATCGGTGAATCATAGGCAAGAGAGAAATGAGAGGAACGAACCTATCCGATGAATCGCCCGTAAGAAATCAGAGAAAAGCACCTATATGAACGCATAAAAAGACATCAAAGGGTGAAAGCATACAAAGAAATCAGAGGAACACACTATGTATACAAATATACATACAAAAAAAGCAACGCATTCATATACAAATCAGAGGAACACAACTAAATCTGAACGCACATGTATATGTCAAATCAGATATATATCAAATCAGAGGAGCGCAAATTACAAATTAGACGTATATTTGTATATGAACGCAAATTTATGATATGTATTTAGTGTTGACAAAGCACTTATATAAAAACACAAAATGCAAATCAGATGTACATTAAATCAGAGGAACTCAAATTGCAATATTTGTACATAAACGCTAATTTATGGTATTTAGTGTTGATAATGCATCTGCATATAAATGCAAACACACTTGATAACGAAAATTTCAAATGCACCTGATATAACGCACCTGATAATTGCAAATCAACTGTGACACCCCGCCTAATTAAACCTTGGGTGATCAAGCCTTATTTTAATATAAACAGGTTTCTTTAATGGTTCATTCTTAGCATCACTGTCGAACGCCTTTTAAAAAAATTACTAACCACCTAAGTGAAATTAAAACGGGTGCCAAATTTTAACTTTCTTAAACAACCAATAATCCAAAATATACATTACCAAAACTAGATATGAATATGCAGCATGTAAAAGAAATCTGAAAGCAGTTAAAGTCTTGCCGTAAACCACGGCCCAAAAGGACAACTACAAATCCATAACTAGAATAAACTGTAATAGAAAAGGTGGAACGACATGTTCCAACTAGGAATAATAAAACTGAGATCCTGCACTAGAACTGAAAAGAAAGAAGCGTCTAAACAATCCCTGCAACCTCCACACTGGCTGCAGTTCCCAAATCTCTGACATGAAATCAAGCTGGGTGTCCTTGTGGCTGGGCACCTAAAAGGTTTTTAAAATTTTACATAGCAAGAGTTAGTACTCAAAACATTTGAAAATATTTTGCAAGTGGTTATCACAATTAAGTTATTGATTACACATATTAAGGTTTCGCACACTCTCTTGAACCTCCTCACCTCTCTTACATAGTATGTAATTATCGAGGAAACTTAGTCTACCTAGTTATACTACCCATAACTGTAGTTAACTCGTTTACCGTTCGTTACCTTTTTTTTTTTTTTTTTTTTAATAATTACAATATGCTATAAATTATTACTAGGATATTTACTTATCATAACATTGTCTACTATCCTCAATTTTTAGATTAAGCACATATAACATTTTATCCCACAACAATGTATATAATATTAGTTACCACTAATATATCCTTATTACACACAAAAGGACCCTTGGCTCGGAATAATTCATCGACTCCAAGTGAAAGTTGGTTCGGAATGGTTCATCGACCCCAACTATATACAAATATAAATATATACACATATTCTGGTTCGGGACTCTTTCATCGCGACACCAGTTCAAAGTTTGGTTCGGCATTTAACATCGACCCCAAATTTAATATAACTTTATGTTAGTTCGGAATGTCACATCGACCCTAACATAATTAATTTAGGTAGTGTTCTCTTCACCCAATATCATTTATATAAATTGAGTAGGTATGCACCCGACCTAATAAATCATACCCGTACGTAATATATTTATCTTATATTCTCCGTACTCATTAATTACAATATAACTCACTATTGTATTTATTCGAGTATTCGCGTAACTCTAAGGGCCCTAGTTACCCCTCCCTTAATTCAGTAGTTAAGTAAATTTTTAACCTACTGGTATTTTCTTTCCGGAATTAAGTCTCACTCTAACCGAAATTAAATTAACCATCTCAACTCACGGCGAAGTCAATCGTTCTTTACTCATTCCATTTCTCCAACATTACTACTCAATCATAAGTGGAGGAACCCTATGGTACACCTACTGGTAATTTTCAAGTCTCCTCATAGGAAAAATATCATTTCTAAGGTTCCCATTAAGTAACGGCCATTAAGAAGTTTATACACAAATTCTCTATAGTTCAGACAGGGTCGATCGATCGAAGGAAGATGATCGATCGATCGACTGCTTCGATCGATCGATACTCCAGGGTCGATCGATCGATCAAGCAGTGACAGACCCAGTTCATCTTCTTCCTACGGGTTTCACCATTTTTACATCTCTAACTTTCATGATAGGCCATCAAATTCACAACTAACAATTTCTAATCATTCCTACATGTTCTGGGATGGTTACTAACGATTTAAAGCATCAAAATCATTATAAATCTTAGCTAAATTCACTGAAAATCTCTATAATATTCAAGAACCCTAAAACTGCATTCTTTATATTTTTCATCAAAGTTCCAGATTTTCATACGAATTTCTCATCAAGTTTTCTATGATACAAATATACTTGGTAATTCAAAAACGTCCTACATGCAAATCCTAATCAATCATGGATTTTTATCAACTGTTTGTTCCCAAGAATATCATAAAAATCATGTTCTTCCTCAAACTTAAACATGGGTATTATAACTCAATTAATTTGCAATTAACCACTTGCCTTAAGGTCTGTAGGGTCTGAATTTGTGGTTGTTGATGATGATTGATGATGTTGGTGCCTCAATCCTTCTTCCCAACAATCTAATGGTGAAATCTTCCTAAGATGATCCGTCCTTCCTTCTTGCCTAAGGAATTTGCCTCTCTCTCTCTCTCTAATGGCTATGGTGTAACTCTAATTGTCTAACCCTAGACACCCCTCTTATAATCAGATTTAGGGTTACAAAAATTCGTAGGTCTTCTTTCCCTTAATTGTAAAGAGACCAAAATGCCCCCGAATGGTCCCGGTTCAGCCCGAAAATGACCCGGCACTCAACTAGTACCCCCGGGTACACTATTTTGACTAATTCGACCCTTTCGGAATCAACCGTGGACTCTAAATTATCATTTGAGTCTCGTAAATATTTTTCTACTCTCATCCTTAAATTTTGTCAAGCTACATCCGGTACGTCCGTATAGTCACTAGGCCGTACATATTAACATTTGAAAATTTATATTCATCTTAATAAATTTTCTATAACACATATTCATCTTTATTAACATAATATCTATTTAAATTACTCTACTCACGTAATTTAAATCAAACATATTTAATCACATTAAATTACTCTACTCACGTAATTTAATTAAAGCGCATTTAATCCCATTAAATGACTCTACTTACGTAATTTAAAATTAAGCAGAATTACGGGGTGTTACACAAATGAACATCAAATCAGAGGAACACAAATCGCAAATCAGAGGTATGTTTGTATATAAACGCAAATTTATGGTATTTGGTGTTGGTAACGCACCTGTATATGAATGCAGACACACAGATTTCAAACGCACCTGATATAATGCACTTGATAATTGCAAATCGAATTTATATGTCTGGATTTATAGTAGCAAAGACTCCTCATAGCAAGACTCCGATACAACGCACCTGATAATGTAATTTGGATCTCAAATGCATTTTCAATGGATTTGGGGATGAATGGAAGATGAAGGGGATTTGGGGATGAATGGGAGAGGTTGCAAAGACTCCTCGTATCACGATTCCTCCTCCTAAAATGTTATTTTCAGCATAAATTAATTTTGGGGGTAAACTGGGTGTATCTTAAATGTTTTTTTGTGGCAAATTAATACATTTGTTACTAATTAACCTATATTAGTGGAAAATATTTTAAGTTTGTAACTAATTAGAATTTATTATTCCCGTTGAATGTTTAATTCTTCTCGCTTTACATTTAGTGGCAATTTTAATATGTTGTCATTAATACATTATCTTTTAGTGGCAAACATAAATTTTGTAACAAAATATACCTTTTAGTGGCAATAAATGATTAGCCACTAATAAAATTGCCACGAATTGATATTTTTCTTGTAGTGTGATATTTTTTTCATTCCCATGAGACATTCAATTGGAGCAGATGATGCAGGCCATTTTACATTATTAGTTATCTACAATGAAACAAATAAAGTTGTCCATATGGACTCTCTCCGCCGATTGGAAATAAATCCATCCGCATTATGCTACAATGAGGCCAATAAAATGGTTACGCCCTAAACTTATTTACATTACATGCACTCTTGTATTTTATATACTCATGGTTTTTCCTCTTAACAGTTTTCTGTTTTCAAAGAAACGTTGTACAAATTGAAGGCCGAAGCAGCACTAATAAGTCAAAAAGGTACAATAAACAGATTCTTTGAAGGGACAAAATTCGAAGATGCACTCTCCAATGAAGAAAAAATAACAATAGACTGGCTCTTGAGTCATAATGTAAATTTTGAACTACTCCAAGATAATGAATGCGCGAGACAAAATAATGGGTAAGATCAAACAATCTTGAATAAGTTACATTTTAACAAATTTCATTCTCATTCTTCTAACTGATTTATTTATTTTATTTTAATCTCAGTGTTGACTATGGGGTGTATTGTATATACTACATGGAACAAATTGCCAGAGGAAATTCTCTCAAAACATCATTTGAAGATGACGAAATTCTCCAACAAAGAGCCTATATAGCTAAAGAATTTTTATTCCATGGTTGTTAATAGGAGGAAATAGTATAATTTATTTCTATATTTATATTTTTTTATTCAATGTAGTTCCATATAATTTCTATAATATTAAGTGTAAACAGGATGTCATGTGTACATAGTAATGAGTGTGTGTACTTTACAATAAATCCAAAAGTACACGCATGACATCACTAAGTACACGTGAATATATGCGTGTACTTTGGAAATTACGCGTGTACTTTGAGTTCTGTTTCTTTATTTTCATTAGAATCCCAAAGTACACGCAATAGATAAAACAATACACGTGAATTTATAATGACATATAACAGTACACAAATTCTATGATGAACTCTAAAAATGGTGCCGCTGGCACGGACCAATAAACACGTAGGTTGTACAAGAGAATAAATATATTTGTAGTGATAGTTTACACAAATCTAAATTATAAACATATTATGATTGTTTCATTTAACAATAACAAAGAAAGAATCGCAAAGTACACGCAAAGAGGCCAAATATTATGCGTGTACTTTACAACATAACACTTTGTATTAATTTTATTTTGAAATTTTTTCATAACAAAGGATTTTAATTTTTTTCTGTATATACTTATTCAGCAGGACCATTCAACACGTAGGAATAAAAATACTGTATATACTTATTCAGCAGGACACAATAACCAAAAATAATTTATTAAGCTCAACTACTCACTATCCCAACTACTTCTGGTCAAAGAAATAAATCGCTTTAAATTTTCCCATAAAAGAGTAATATTTGTTCCTTTCTTAACCATTACATCTAGGGTAAAGATTACATAATGAGTATTCCAGCAGAAAAGTTGCGAGATACTCTTGAGGGAGATGAAAGAAATAAAAAAATAAGGGAAATTGAGGAAAATCTTTCCTCATATGAAACTGCCTTTGAGCAGTTTCAAACATATGTGAGGGAAGGCTACTCTGGACTTCCACCCAATCCCATAGATTTATTTGATGTGGATGAGGACCCTCCTTAAACACATGAAGACCTCATGTCTTTCTATAGACAAGAAGTTCCCTTGAAAATTGCCAAGCTGAAGGAGAAGAAGGCGCACCATAAGGCCTTGTAGCTGTCCGAAGAAGAAATTTGAGTATGGTCGAATTTAATTGACTCTCTTCTTGACACCATAGATGCCCTTAACATCTTTCCCTAATAGAATCATTATTTAGTTTTTTCATCTTTTGTTATGTGAAAAAATTGTACTTTATTTTTCTATTTTAATAAAAATTTTCTTTCTTTCATGCATGTATTCTCAATTATATCATACATTAAATATAGTAAAGTACACGTGAACCTTTATAAAAATGATCACGTGTATTTTACTAAAAAAAGAACAAACTACATTGTATTGTAAAAAATGTAAACACTAATATCATTTATTGTAAAAAAATTGGTATGTCAAAATATGATTGTATTGTCAAAATACGATTCTATCTATTATAAATTATAATAAAAGCAAGTTTTTATAAAGCACACGCACAAGGTATTGTCCCAAACCATTATATAAATGCGTGTACTTTATATATTACACGTGTACTTTATAAAGTACACGCATAGTCTATAAAATACACGCTTATTGAAATACTTGTATAATAATGCCGCTAGCGCGGACCATAATACACATAGGAATTTGAGAATACGAGTGACCTAAATGTCTTTTATAAAGTACAAGCACATTGTACTGTCCGAAACCACTTTTCAAATAGTACATGTATTTATATACGTCTACTTTATAAAATTACATGTAGAATACATAAAGTACACATATATTGAATTAGATTTTGGTCATATCAATATGCGTGTACTTTATAAAAATATGCGTGTACTCTATAAAAACATGCGCGTACTCTATGTAGATTCCATTCCAAAACAAATAATACAGAAATGAACACTCAACAATAAAATTACAATAATTTATTCAAATGTGAATGTTCATTGATTTTATTTAAAACTAATGTTACAATGATGAATTGAATAATATTAAGAGGAATAAAATTGTTTCTTTACACGTGGATATGTAATGATCTGTTTTATTACACCTAGAGTAAGTTACTTCTCTTATTATGACCTCTCCAACAAATTTTATTCTCTTATTTCTTGGCCTCCCTGTCGGTCTATTTGTTAATGGAGGAAGGATTGCTGGATTTTTAGGTAATGGAATCTTTAGGGACATTAAATCAGGATGAGGAATTATAGGTGATGAGTATGATTTCTTGTCTAAAAAAACCTTATAACAATCCTCAATATGATCATAAATACTTTCACCTATCTTCCTTACGATAGAAACATCATGAAAACATGAAAAAACATCATAGTTGCCAACTCTTACAAGAGCAAATTCCTTTTTCTAAGTCGACCGTGGCCCACACATTTGTATGAACCACGAATACATGTGTGGGCCATGGTCGACTTATACAAGAGAATTTACCACGATCGACTTATACAATAGCATGCATAAAGGCATTTACCGTGGCCCACACTTTTACACGAGAAAATTCCAATGTCCCCCTTTATTCTAATTTTCAGTCAATAATTTATCAAAGTGAGGACACAACTCCTTTGACCATGTTTCAGATTCAACAGGTTTGTTGGATTTAAAATTCATAATTTTGATCCTCATTTTATCCATCATATTAATTATCGATAAATGCCTTTCCTCTAGGATTCAAGAGTTGAATCATTCTACAACACTTGATACCATGTCACCATAACACTTACCAGTGAAATATGCACAAGACCAATTCTACGGAGGTAAATTATTAAGAAAATTAGCGACAGCAACTCCACCTTCCTTCTTCAGGGCATCAATGTTCTTCTGCAATTCATCAACTGTTATAGCATATGCACAACGCATGAAATCTTGAACAAGCTTCTTTCAAAAGTTTGGAATACCCCGTATTTTCTTCTTTATATTTCCCTATAAATGATGTATAGTAGCAATGTGCAGACATTGGAAAAACCTTAGATACACATTCAATAAGACCGTTGTTCCAATCAGATATGAATGTGATGTTCCGATCTTGATGTGCTATTGCATCATGCAAATTAATAAGAAACCACATCCAATTATCCTCTGTCTCTGAATCAACAACTGCATATATACGAGGATAAAGGCCTGAAATTATAACGACATATATCAGTACACACAGATTCTCTGATGAACTCTGAAAATGGTGCCGCTGGCGTAGACCAATAAACATGTAGGCTATACAAGATAATAAATATATTTGTAGTGATAGGTTACACAAATCTAAATTATAAACATATTATGATTGTTTCATTTGACAATAAGAAAGAAAAAATCACAAAGTAAATGCAAAACATGACAATGTAAACATTAAGTGTAAACAGGATGTCACGTGTACATAGTAATGAATGCGTGTACTTTACAACAAATCCAAAAGTACATGCATGACATCACAGAGTACACGTGAATATAAGCGTGTACTTTGGGAATTACGAGTGTACTTTGAGGTCTGTTTCTTTATTTGCATTAGAATTCCAAAGTACATGCAATAAATAAAACAATACACGTGAATTTACTATAACATATATCAATACATAGATTCTATGATGAACTCTGAAAAAAGTTCCGCTGGCGTGGACCAATAAACACATAGGCTATATAAGAGAATAAATATATTTGTAGTGATAGGTTACACAAATGTAAATTATAAACATATTATGATTGTTTCATTTGACAATAACAAAGAAAAAATCACAAAGTACACGCAAAACATTACAATGTAAATATTAAGTGTAAACAGAATGTCACATGTACATAGTAATGACATGCATGAACTTTACAACAAATCCAAAAGTACACGCATGACATCACAGAGTACACGTGAATATATGCGTGTACTTTGGCAATTACGCGTGTACTTTGAAGTCTGTTTCTTTATTTGCATTAGAATCCCAAAGTACACGCAATAAATGAAACAATACACGTGAATTTATATTCTATGTCATGTGTACTCTGTGATGTCATGCGTGTACTATATTTTTTGTTGAAAGAACATATAAAGGATTACAAAATAAACGCATAATATTATCAAGTAAACTTCAATGCTTCACATTTACCATTATTCCCATTCCTTATAGTTGTCAAAAAATTGTTCCACGGTACCTGCTCTTCAAAAAGGCACCATCACCAAACAAAACAGGCCTGTAGTACTGAGATCCATTAATGGATCCTAAAAACATTACAAAAATTCTTTTTAATAATTTTCTCTCTGGTTCAACGTCAAGAATACAATGTGATCCTGGATTATATTGCAATATAAGTTCCCTTTAATCATTGATGAATGCATACGAAACTTTCTCATCACCCTGCAACTCAGCATCAACCATCTCTTTGCAACGCCATGCATGATGATAACCTATATCAAGACCGTAGTTCTTCTTCATATCTCTAACCACATCAATTGGTCTCAACTATGGTTTATCCATTAACTCATTAGCAAGCAATGTAGAAACCATTTTGGAGCCCATCATTTTTCTTAATGGACTATGATATACACCCCTACAAGTATGCTCATTGTTCATACTTTTTATATAAAAGTAACCATTTAGGGTTGATAATAAAGCATGAACTCTCCATATGCAATTATCAGTATTCCTTTTAGAACACTCTGCTGTCACCCGACTTTTATCATTCTTCAAATATATATACTTGAAACTAATCTCAACAACATACTTTCTCAACTTATCACGAAACTCAACCACACCTCCTTTGAAACACTGCACTTCATGACTAATATATGTATTCCCATCATTGGAGCGATAAACTTTTGATGTACTCGACTCCACACCTCCAATATAAACATCATTTTCAACATCACTGCTAATATCAATCGCAGTGGATGATGATATATAGTCTACCATTTCTCTACTTGTACCACTGCATTCAACCCTCTCACAACTTGTATAACTATGGTCAACCCGATCACATATTCTATACGTGCATTCAACCCATTCATGAATTGTACTAGTGCCAAAAGCTGCTGAAACAAAAACATATATCCAAATAAAATCAGCATTGAGAATTACTTGGGACGACAACATGCAACGGACATCTTTATCACAAAGCAACATGAATTGACTTTCATCACCAAAGCCATATTTCAATGAAAAATATCCAGCTTTCAAATCCATAAACCTACTACGTAACTCATTGCATATGAAATCTAATGAGCGGTCTTCAAAAATTTCAATGCAAGTCATATTATCCAAATAACAACACCTAGCAATCCGATAACTTTCCATTATATCATGCATTATATTAAAATAGAAAAATAATTTTGTTAAAGTTCAATTTTAATTAATTTCGGTGGCGCAAACCAACAAATACATGGCCAACAAAGACATGACTATTCTATTAAACATGACTCAACACTAACCAAGTAAATGCACATCAACATTATGAAGAAGTAATATCAAAAAATAAAATAAAAATTAATCAATAGAAAATCACGTGTACATTAGATCAAATTGTGTGTACTTTATTGCTATTTTCTGCTGAGGTATATACGAAGTATTTTACTATTGTAAAACATTAAAATTAGTTAATGCCGCTGGCGCAGACCAACAAACACATGAAAACTCTATTATGTAATGAGTCAAAAGTAACAAAGTATATACACATTAGCATTATTCCAAATTAATGTCAAAAGAAAAAATCAGAAATAATTAAGTCCAAAATTCAGGTGTACAAATTGCGTGTAATTTACTGCAATGATCATTTGAGGTATATGCATAAACAACTTGTATATACATAAAGTACACATACACATGAACACACATAAAGACATATAAATACACAATCTATTACAAAATCAAAACACAAGTCAATATATATTCATATAAAATTAAAATACAATTATAAAAACACACAACCAAATCATTCATTTAATGCTCGAGTTAGTTCATCACATGATTTATACAATTACAATGATTTGATTAAAAAAACAAATACATCAAGCTATTATAATTGATCAACATGCAAACATTTCTTCATAACAAGTATAAACTTACAAATGATCGAACAAATGCAAAGGAAAATCTAGGTTAAACAAAGCGCAAAGGATTTATTTCTTCAAACAAATAGATAACTTTTTCTTTGACAGAACAAATCTCGTTGAACAAAAGTGAAAAGAAATCATAAGATCCTAAGTTAATTGAGAGAATGAACCTGTTTGACAGAAGCGGAATGAAGAAAAAGAAGGACGTGCTTATTAAAAATGCTGTCAATCGCTGATTAGGTCAATTATAACAAAATGAATGACATGTCGAAAAGGTATTTATATGGGCCTAATCGTTTAAATTTTTTTTGACCCGGTTAAAACGTCCAAAATGTCCGGTCACGGGACTGGACCGTAAAAACCTAAATAAAAATTATGTGCCTACTAATGGTGATTATAGAGAACATAGACTTGCTTGAACCTAGTCTAGCCTCGAGCCTAAGGAGTAACTTAGTCCGAACCTTTGTGAAATTTAGGGTGTATTTAATTGGAAACATTTGTCATGTAAATTTGAGTTTTCAAACTTTTATGTTCTTACCTGCCCCGTTATTTTTTTTCAAATAATTTTTTATTATTTTAGCCTAAGCGAGACCATTATTTTCCATTTTTACACAAGCACATAAAATAACAAATTTTTACTCGGGAAAATTTCCCAGAGAAAAACTTTGCTTGGAATATTTTTCTTTTCTATTATCAAGCACAACCTTAGGGTGTGTTTGATTGACATGAAATTTGTTTCATGAAAAATAGTTGTTTTGACTCATGTTTTACATTGCAGTACCTTCATTGTGAAAACTTAATGTAAGAACGACACTCGTTCACATAACAGGTGCTCCATCTCAAATCTCATTTTTAGTGAAAAATATTTCTTATTCACCCACCAAAGAATTGGTTTCCATGGAAAATAGAAAAAGTAAGACAAAAAACTCACATATTTTTCACTCATTTTCCAACTTCTCATCCAAATGAACTGTTTCACGTAATATTCATGTTTGCAATCAAACGCACCCTTAGTGTCTTATGAATTGGTTTTAGTTATAACTTATTTTTTTCTTTTTATTCTTTCGGCTCAAATTTTCAGCGCTTGTTTTGTTTAAAAAACTTGAAAAGATTCTCCTTAAAGATTTTGAATGTGTTATATATCATAATGTGAGTCGAGTATCAATTTTGATAATTTCTCGATACTAATAATTTAACAATACTAATTTTAGATAAGTGTATCGCTTCTACATAAAATGCTAAAAGACATTTTCTATTACAAAGTTGTTTAATGGTCGTTGGTGTGTATATTTTTAATATTGTCACTTCAATATCAAAATAATTAAGACAAAAACAGAATGGGTTACCAACTGGGGAATAGTGTTCTAATGTGGGAAAATGTCCACAAGGATAAATGCTAAAACATTTGAATGACCCTACGGCCCTACCTAACTCCATAATGTGTTGCAAGATTCACCTGGTCCTAATGAATTTAAATGAGATAAGGCCGATTTCAATTCTCTTTATTTTTTGGTGGTCTTTAATTAAAAATGTGTTGGAATGAAAAAGTTTGTATCTTATATTTTGACAAAAGCTTCAAAAGAGCACCCTCCTTTTGACTATTTTTTACTTTTTTCCAAATTAATTTTTTAGATTTGGCAATTGGCCGTGTTGCGTCATGTCGAGTTTGAATGAAAATAAACTCAAATTCATTATTATTTTTATTGTGTATTTTTCAGGTCATGTTAAGATTTGTCAAATCCATTTTTCTTAAGGCTGTGAAAAATATAAGCCATGATGAACTTCCAACGTGATAAAAAAATATAAAAAAGACAAAAAATAAGAAAATAAGATTGTCGTAGTAGATAAAAGTTCATAAAAAAAAATATTCTTGTGTTTTCAATATTTATAATAGGAATGATACTTCAAACATAACACATTTCTTTAATGGGTTTCTTCTATAAGGGTGAACCTACACCCCCACATATTAACCACTTAAGGAAAAAGTTGAAAACTGTACTTCAAACTTTCTCAAAGTTCTTCATAATTGTCAAACCACATGAATGGATTAATTTGGACATAATATGCCTACGATACCGGCGTGAACCTTTTAATACTTTGACTCAAATGCCCTTTTGGTGCCCAAAGTCGATCACTTGTCTTCTACCTACTCAAAATCTTTATATCTCTCCCTCTCCCTCTCTCTCATGCAACTATATAGTGAAATATAATCATTATGTCTTTTTCATAAACAAGGTTTAGTCCCAAACCTCTTCGGCCCCGGTTGTTGACATACTAAGCCACCAACATGGATGATGTTATGACTCAATTTTGTCGTGCATCTATCGCTCCAAATGGCTTTTCTCTCTTAAACCACCAACAATCTTTTATCATTTTTGCACCATTTTCGATGTAACGACCCGACCCTGATTTATGAATTTTTCGTGAGATACGAATTGAACGTTAGGTGTGAAGTGCATTGAAGCAACCTAAATAATGTTACTATTCCGATTTTATTTTAATTAACATTTCACATGTTAGCATGCGATTTTAATTTCAAGATAAACTTCGGGTGAGACCCATGAGGAGCACCCTGAAATCCAAGTGAACAGAGCTACTAACGTAAACATAAGTAAAATATACTTACTTGTATAATGCCCTCAAAATACAAAACCGCTCCCAACCTGTCGTAACAAAGTGGAGATGTGAGTCTATGCCCAGTGTGATTTAGACAAACAATATAGAAACAAACGACTGAAAGGAATACCCACACGCTACAACCACATGTATGCAAAAAATATGTATATATCTACATATGTATACCTTTGGTAAATACACATGCCAATTCATCAACCGTTTTACTTCTGAAAAATCTTATTTATTCAGATTAATTTACCTTAATCTAGTAAATACTTATGTTAGTCATACTTAGCATTTCACCTTGCTTAACACACCCGATTCAACACTTGAAACCATTACGCTTTCTTAGATTCAAACCCATTCCTTTACCGGAATTTAACCCCTTTCATTTATCACACTGCAATTTGGTATTTTCATTAAAAAAAAATCACTATTTCAACACACACATTCACCATTATAGAAAATACTCATTTGTCATTTAAATTTTTTTTCTACACCTTCTTATGCAAATTTTGGGTTTAACAATTGGTTGTTTAATTACCCATTTACCCACTTACTTTATCATCTTGCCTTATCTTATGAACATTTGTATATTTACGTAGGGCTATGCTTTTTTTTTTCCGAACTTTCGATTTTTTTGAATTTCGATTCGATTTTTTTCTAATTTTGGAATAAATTTTTGTATTCCTATTTTTGAATTTTCCCCAAAAAATTGGGTTGAAAATCGAATTTTTTTTATGTTTTATATTTTTTATTTTTGCCGATCCAAAATTTTGAAATTTGATCCGATCCGAATTTTCGAAATATATTCTAATTTTTTTTTCGATTATTATGCTGATTACAGTTTCCGATTATTATTTTCGAAATATATACTTTTTATCTTTACTTCTTTAGTTTTATTTTTACCTTAGATTTGCTTGGGCCAATAGTGAGCGTTAGATTAGTTTTTTGGGGCGAGATAAAAGAGAAAAAAGGCTCTCACTTTTATCATTTCACTCATCTTCTCTCTCTCACTCTCCAAAACGTCTCTCATTTTCTCTCTCAATCTCAATCTTCGAAAACACCATTGGAGACATTTTGTGACAACCCGCTTATTAAAATAAGAGGTGGCCAGCCCGATACTCCAATAATTACAAGAATCATAGATGGTCCATTATTAGCATCGTTGTAGTACAATAAGTATACGAGATAACCACCAATTATTTTAGTAAACAGATTGTCAAAATTTATTTTGTAAGTTAATGAAAAATATTTAAACAATCCAATTGCAAAAAAGGTGGATATAAGAGAAGACAAATATTAGATCAACAGTCATATACATCAAAATAACCGAATAAGCTGCCGGTTAACAAACATTTACAATTAGGTTACACCGAGTATTAACGTACATTATCACATTTTATACTACAAGTACAAAACTTGGGCAACACGCCCGAATGTGTAACCGATCATAACTAGAATACAAAAAAAGATGGAAGCGTCTATATCAAATATCCCACAACATTCGCAAAGTGTTACAGCTCCAGGACATTGGGATATAAAAGTCAATACGGGCGTCCTTGCGGTGGAGCACCTGGGCGAATATTAGATTCATGCACAATAAAGAAATATAAATGGGTCAGGGCCCGGTTTAATATGATCACCAAGTGAATAAAGTGCATGGCAGTTATGAATATTTAATCATCATGAATAGACTTGTTTCGCACTCCACAAATAATGATAAGAATTCTCACCTCTCAATCTAAAAGCACAACCTAACGCAATATTAATGACAATGATCACAATTCATTTATGCATGAGAATATAGACAAAATCTTACTTAATGAGATTCCATTTCCTTTTTACACAATTTCACTTCACCATTCCTTTTCTCATTAAGAAACTTATTCAAAGCCATTTTATATCATAAAATGCTTTACCATCAATAAAAATCCCACATTAATAAGAATAGTTATAATTCACATAATATAACGATTCTAAGGCCATCCTTTCGGGTTTCCCCACTGGATGCGCCCCAAAATAGCTATCATCTTCCAAGGCCTATCACCAAGACAACCTGGGCATCCTACATCGCGACGTTGGGAAGTGGCCATATACCTTCGACAGTGAGTC